>CM061144.1:24288224-24888224 GCA_030710495.1 Labroides dimidiatus | reverse complement strand
GTCAGTGTGTGTGTTGACCAGGATGAAAGAAATAAAAAAAATACCCATTCACTGACAGTGAGTTTGGCAACATTATGTTGCTAACTTGTACCATTCTTACATTGTTTCTTATGTGGAAAAAAATGAATCAGATTAAACTTCTCAAAAGTAAAACTGTGTTACTGAGTGTTACAGGAACTGAAAAATAAATGACCTGATCTCATGCTTCAGAGTATAAAATTGACTCTTTTTATTGGGTACATTGGTTAGTTCATTAAAAGATTATTTCTTTCTGCCCCAAAAAAGGTTCCATCGTATTCATTATACCAGGAACACTTTGACATGCTGATGCAGAGCAAGCATCTTATCCTTCCACATCAATAATCCTCCATAAATCAAAAATTTGACAGAACACTTCATCCCAAAACACTGTCTCACTTTGAGAAGACAATGTCTTTACCAGGAGGAAGCAGCAGACAACAGTGTCTATGAGTAAATTGTCAAATAACTGGCTAAAAGTTAGCAAAGCTAGCACCTCCAGCCTTTAGTCCTCCTTCCAGCTCACAGACCTGTACTGGTTACACATTTCTCCGGTTAAGTGAATAAATAGCAGTTCATCTAGACACGGTCTACATACAGCTTTTCTTCATTTTCTTGATCAGAATACAGACATTAATCTACAGCATGTTGTGTCAAAGCTGTAGCCACCTGAAAGCTAGGGCAGTAGACATTAAATGTATCAGCAGCCTCAGCTAGCTGCACCACAGCCTAGACACCATGTGACCAACGTTTCAAGCCTACAGTAATAAAAATGGTGACACTTGTGTAAAGGACCAGTAATTCTGGTGCTGACTGGCACAAATGACAACAAAATGTGGAGCTACCTGAATGCATGAATTTAATTGAGCGTTAAATGTAGTTTGCTAGATTTGGCAAGTTAGATAATGTGGACAACATTTTAGTCACAGCAACAACACGAGAAAGAATAACAGCAGTAAACACTGTCCACAATGAAAAAGAGGAGTGTGACAGCAATTTTTATACATTTTGAGTCTGGGAAAGTAATAAAAATGAAAAATGTACAGGATGCTAGCTGGTATAAAAGCTAGCATCTCATAGGTGCTAAATGTGGGAGAAATAAAAAGAAATGTAAATATGAAAGAAACCTGACATCAGGTACAATGGTAAAATAAAGCACAGGACAAATAAATCAAAAATTAATTAAAAGTAATATTTAACAGCAAGGTGCTTTAAATTCAGGGTCCTGGTTGAAAACACAACACAGTGGCACTGTCATTGTAAAGCGTCTGCTATGAAAAAAAGGCCTGTAGCTCATTAATTTAATTTGTGATCAGCCAAGGTGAGGAGGTTCAATCTTATTAAACTGCTGTCGTAAACACAGGATTCTGATTGGTCAGTTACTGAATAATTCAAAGGTCTCTTATTTCTCCACAGCAGGTTGCTGCAATGGAGAACAGACAGCTGCTGCTGGGGACACGGCTCGGATCAAACCAGCTCTTATCATATCAACTGAGAAAGAAGAGAATTCAACTGCACTTTTCACTGATCCAAAGGGAAAAAATGGGGGGAAAAAAAGGTTGAAGGTCATGTAAATGTAAACAGAACAGAATATTTTATTGTTGTCAAGAATGAAAAATGGTGATGTTGCCTCTTTAAGTAACTTTAAGCTGTGTTTTCTTTTTCATCTTAAAATGTGTCTCTGCAAAATGCTAACATCCTCTCTCAGGAAAACTTTTGCTCTGCATCAGTCTGCTCAACAAAGCACACAAAATTAGTGGAGGGAATTTTTCAATGAGCAGTTTTTTGTTTTTTTCCAACATCATGAATGAACACAGATTTGTTCTGTCCCAATGTGTTCTCATGAATTCAGCATTTTAGAGCTCACAAAATAACCAGTCATTACAAAGAGACAACTGCTCACTGACAGCATTAGAGTTATTTAAACTTTACAATATCTTTCAATTACAGCCAGCTATAAAAATAATCAGCTACAGTACAGTGCAGACTTGCACCACTGACCTTAATCATATCCAATTAATACCAATAAATATTTATTTTTTCAAATGAAACATGTTAATTATTCTCTCTAATCCCCTTTCAGCACTCAGATCAAGCTGCACCTGCCAAAGAAATAACATCACATTATTCTTCACTTCACTGAATAATTATGGAAATGTGCTTTCAGTTGTCGCAGTAAAAGAAGGATTAAAGAGGACTGTAGTCCACATGCGTAGCCGGTGTCAAAACACGACAAACGGGGAATAAGAGTCTGCATGGCTGCCTCATGAATGTGTGTGCTGCTCACATCGCTGCTTCTAATTTACAGAGCATTACATGGCTTTCTGCATCTATTTACTCCCTCCCAAAATGTCAAGTCATACATTCTGGATGCAGAACTCCTTTCCATGTGAATCTTTAAAAGGAGTCAAGCAGATCTGACACCTCTTACTTAAGTATTCCTACAGTATCAGATGTTCATACAAACATGCTTATGAGCTGCTTTAGTTAAATGTTAGAGTTTGAATGCCATGCTCGGGGGTGTTTAAATCAAAACCAGAGAGCAGATCCACTGTGCAGTATCTGCAGCAGCTACTCTCTCAGGACACTTGGGAATTGTATCCTGCGACCTTGTGTTGGGTCACAGGGCTGCTCGCTCTGAGCTCTGTGTGTAATGATGGAGAGAGCAGTGAAGCAGAGCTAATCTGTTAGAGGGGAGTAACACCTCCTCCTCCGACTCCCTCCTTCAGCCGGCTGTAATTCAGCCGAGCTCTTCACAAGATAAAACTGTTAAATATGCCCCACCTTCTTTTTTCTAAACTTTTTTATACAGCTCGGTCTCTTCAGCCGGGATTCTTGGTCTTTCCAAACAGTTTGTTATCAGTTTAAGTGTGCAATGAATCACTAAGCTCACAGTTCAAGCTGGATCACAGACTTTTATCGCATATGAGATCATATTTGGATTGGATAAAAATAGAACTTTCAACTTGATGAGTGCGTTTTCAAGCGCAACAAATCGCAATGCGTCATGTATCCCAATAACATCCTCACTTTTTACCAGATAAACTTTAACACAACTCCACTAGTTTGGCATTAATTGCAGTGACATCTTGGCTGGAATCAGTAGTAGTTTGTCTGGGATGAAGGTTCTTGTTTCCCATGAGCACTTTCACCCACTGTCCGAAAGACGTGACTCTTGCAGAGGTGTGTGTTTGTTTTGAAGCAAATGAATGGAGAGTGGATCATCTTTTTAACACTACTTTTCTTTGTTCAAGACAACTTTTCCCAGGATGCAAAGCAACACAGTAATGTCTTGCACTATTGTCTGAAACATGACAACAATTAAACTTTGTAAACTCAGTTTGTACAGTGGGTTAGTAACATCTACCAACTCCAACCTCACCAAGCAGAGCCAAGGTAACCTCACACTTCATTTTATTGACAGACTGTCAAGTTTGATCAGATCACTGCAGTATAACTGCTGCATGTGGGTTGGAATGAACATTAACACAAACAGTTTAACATGTATTTTAGGCTTTAGCCCATAAATGGATGAGTGTCTGACGCGACTACGATTTTAAAAAACAGCATTTAGAAATAACTGATTTTGGCTCATTTTAAATTGTGGGTTATGAACTGGAAAATAAATAAAAGTGAGATTATTTTGGGGCTAATTGTTAAGTCCTCACAGTGCCTGCATTCTATGCATTTAGTGTAGATCGATGTTTAATGTTATCAAGGAAATGCTTTGGAAAAATCTAGGTTAAACAGTCTTTGGTACAAAGATACATCAACTGTGTAACAGTATTTGTTGGCCTTGAGCTGAGCACATGAACAGAACATTCAAAACAATAATTTGCTGTAAACCACAAAAACAAGTATGTTTGTTTTGTCACATGAGCTCTCTGCTCCCGTAGTGTGTTGTGAGGAAAAACGTGACTGAAACACGTCTCTTTTTACTACACCAATAACGGCTATCATGGAGGTTTATCTTTTTCATCCCCCTAGCATTTATCATGACATACGACCCCTGATTTTTTCACCTTTTGTTGTTCTTCCCCCTCACATGAGCCACCATTGATGTCAGCACTGACCGATACATTCAATAAAAAGAAGAGGTGGGGTGTGTCCAAATAAAAGTGACGAATGAGCTGGCTCCAGAAAAAGTCAAATTAAGCCTATTTTTCTGTCTCAAAATCACAACATTAGTTTAAAAAACAGCAAAGATACAATAGATGATATATTGTTCAGTACTGCAATTTCCTTCTGCAGCTATAAAAACTCCTGACTGCATTATATTTTTCTGTAAATGATTTGGAGGAAGGATAACACACCCCTTCCTCTCATTATTAACCTAAGCAGTCCAAAGGTTTGTGTATGTTTGACCAATCTCTTTGTAAATTTCTCATTAGGGCTGCAGAAAACTGACCAGAAAAGGAGTCTGCTGCTTTGGTTTGACATTCGCTTTAGTTATTTATATATATATTTTTTTACCAACAGTGATATCATGGGTATCTGCAGCCAGACAAACATAATTAAAAATAGATTTAACAAGTGTAAGAGGCTGCAGGTGGAGCTTCTCCTCACAGGTCTGTCGGAGGTATCAGTGAGGCTGTAAAGCAAGCTGAGGTGCAGGTGAGCTTACCTGGACAAAGGGCCTGCAAGGTGTCATGACTGCTCCTAAGGGTGCTGGTCAGGTGTCTTTGTGTGCTGCCAGCAAACAGGAGGAAATAGTCTACACCCTCCTCATGTGCAGCCAGCTCTTCATCAGAGAGCTGCACTGTGAGAACACTCCGCCCCTGCAGATAAAAAGAGAGGGAGAGAAGGAAAAACAAACAGAATATGGATGAATAGGGTGAGCTGGCATGATTTTTTCCAAGAAAGTACGAATGAATGACTGAAAGAAGTGCGACTGATCACGATTCTGTGATCAGATGTGAAAAAGTGACCATTTGTTTATTTTATTGGATTTATTTAAAGGGATGATGCATTTTAATGAACATTTCAGCACAGCAGCCATGTAAATACACCAGAGTTAGCCATAAGGCTAATTTTCGTCTGTAGTCCATGACAGGTCAGAAAATCTAACAAAGGTCCCTGTTGAAGGCAATGTCACAACAGATTCATAGGGTGTTGATATAATAATCCCTCACCTATGTTAAAATGGTGCTATCCATAATTCACAATTACATCGAGAGAGGTTTGGTTCCAGAAGGCGAGTCGAGGCGAGCTGTTCAGTGTATTGAAGATGAGGCCTGAGCCTTTGCTCCTGAACACAAGTGCTTCATAAAAAGCTGAGTTCAAAACCAGAACAGGTCTTATTCAGGATTTCCACACAATTTGGAAATCGGTGCTGAAAGCTATCGCAGAGTAACATTGGGAAACTCTATCAGTGTGTTCTGCTCGTATTGACTTCAGACTCCAGCAGCCTGACAGAGTAGAATAAGGTTCACTAAACCAATCACTTAGTCTGCATAATAAAAGTTTGCTTCAAACAAAGATTGAAGCAAAACTGTTTAAGATTCTGAACGAGCTCTGCCGCTGTTGTCAGGTCCCAAACTTTACCTGACTCCATGTGTGTTTGCATAAGGAACCATCAGCTAAATGTGTCTCCCTTGGACATTCAAACTTAAGAGATGTATCATCAGATCAGATCTAATCAGTATTCACCCCTGTAAATGGATGGGACCATCCACCACCAACCACATCCACCAATCAATACAGGTGATTTCCAATGAAAGCTGGGAGGCCAAATGTTTGAGTTTTCATTTATTGTTCTGCTTTTCTTACTATTAGTCCATTTTTATTTAAGAGTAAAATAGTAGAATGAATGTTTTTAAATAGATTGTCTATGTTGAACTGTAAAAAAATTTTAAAAAAATGTTGTTTCCTAGTGTCTGATTGTACACCAACTGAGAGACTTTTAAAGCATTGTTGTTGTTTTTTTTGTTTTGTTTTGTTTTTTTTTAACGATGAAAAAGGTTACAATTAAAGTTGTGAAAATGTTGGGCTATTGAATTTGTTTTCACTCAAAGACCGTGGAACGAAGCCCAGAGTGACTCTAACATTGTTCACCAAATAAAGATTAAATTGGCTCCCTGTCCCAGATGGTTGAATAAGTAACAGCAATTAATCTCAAACACAAGCACCATAAGCAGCTAGTGGATGTAAAAGTTTCTGGGATCAGACCTGCTGTAGAGTGGCTTATGATGAACATAATAAAAATAAAGATGGATCTATGTTCTAGTCAAATTAAACCAAACTGAGGAAAACTTCAACAACAGTGTTTTGCGGGCTCATAATTAGTAGTTTTAGAAGCACAATTTTCACTTAAAATCCATTCATGCATATCTTTCCTCAGCCACGCTGTGTTAGCTTGATAATATTGTGTGTTTTGTCAATGTCTGAGTTCTCCAAAGTTTATTGTGCAGTCTTTTTTTTTTTTCTAAAAGACAGCAGTCTTTGTAGTGGCAGCAGCATTGGGGAGAATGAAGTGGAATCATCTGAGGACAGACTGAGGAGTAGGAGAGGCAACAAAAAAGAGAGATATTGTTCAAAATTAGCTGCTTTCCACTGGGGGACTGAGCCTGATGACACCAAGGAGGGATAATGGGACATTTCATCCCACTCTGATCGCTCACCCGAGTCTGGATCGTTTCAGCAACGCGGTCCAACAAGAACAGCCTGAAGTGTCAGGAAGTGAAGGCTGCCGCTGAGGTGAGCTTAACGGTCAGGGTTAAAGGTGCTTCCTCTCCCTCTTATAAAGTGGCAGCCTCAGGCCCTTGTTCCATACAGGAGGGATCAGTGGGTTGACAGCAGCAAAGCTAACCAGCAGCCTTGGCAAGTCTGTGTTTGGCAAGCTGCTGCTGAGCAAAGTGAGGCAGAAAAATGTGTTCAAAGGCCACCACATAGTCCAGAGGCCACAGGGTGAGAAACAGCCTGCAGGAACTTTCTGAGAGCCATGACTAAACACACTTGCAGCACGAGGGATGCTGGTTTTGCTTTGCCATGCTATGCAGGGAGAGTCTCCACTTTAACATGCCGAGTGGAGACGTTGGCGTAAATGAGTTGTAGATGGGTGGGAGCCAGCAGGCATGAGAGTCCCGCCATTAAAAACTCATCTCTTATCCTCAGACCAGACTGAAAAGTAAGGTTTGATAACACTCAGCTGTTTGGTGATTTAGTGGATTTGTGAGTTTGCACTTCTTGTTTAAGTGAAAACGTATTGGTGTGGAAAACATTCACATCCTCACTGTGAACAAAAGAACACAAGAGAAGGAAATGGTTTTCTCTATGCTGCTGGAGACGTTTGCTAAATCATATTAGGCACTAAGTCATCCAGCTGTAATTGGCTCTTTGGCTGCTCAGATGATTGTCGAGGGCCCAAGTGTTGCTTTCTTTAGTCAAAATTAATATCATCTCTCCATAAATAACTTCATAAACACATGCTGTCTTTGAATGAGTTTGATGGATTGAGTTAAGTTACAGAATGATGTCTGCATAATGTGTCTTCATTTTACCTCAGGAGCTTGATGGCTTGAAATGAATCTGTGAGCTATGAATTCACATTGATTTGAATAGAAATAGCAGCACTAGAAAGACAATAGAGTATCCTCTGAATGAGACCATTGTTGTCCTTTGTGGAGGCCAATGTGTTGGCGGGGGGTGGAGGTGGAGACGCAGGGATGAGAAGCATCTGTAGGAGATGTTGGAAACACAGCTGGACAACAAGAGACACACAAACTGAAACAAACGCTACTGATATTGAGTTGCATGAGAACAATGAAACAGTTTTTCGAGTGATGCACATGTTTCTGGTTTGATTCAGAAAAAGGAAGGGTGAGTTTCTGAGCTGCGTTACGAGCACAAATGGCAAATGTGTTTCCAGCCCAGCGTAGCAGCGTGCTCTCTGCTGGTAATAAGTGCTTAACAGAGTGACCTGCTGAGGTATTGACCTGCTAATCATGGGGCTTCAACAGGGAACAGGCAGCATCAAAAGAACAGCTGGAGGCTATGAACCCAGCCCCTTTCTTTTTAAATATGCATGTGTGAGTGTAGCCTTCCTACACAGAGCTGGGTTCAACCATCAAGTTGGGGTGGGGGGGTATGTGAGGTCTTCTGCTTCACAGCTTCTTTTACAGGATGCTTCTGTCAACTATGGATGTTGACAGAAGCAATGTTTTATGCCTCATGGATCTGTTTTCAACTTCTGGCAGCACAATATAAATTTTTCATTATCTTGAGCTGCACCTAACAGTAAAAATAAAATACTATAGCACCTCTGAAGTTGTTTGTCTCCTTAGTTACTGACTACAAAAGGCAAACCTTTCACCCTTTAATCCAGTCCTGTTCCATAGAAACTGTATTAATATCTACACAAACAGACCATGAACAGCACCTTAAACTTAATGTTCTCTAAAAAGCTTATAAAAAAGTTAAAGGTTTACGGCCACACTTTCCTGACTGTATGATTCATACCTGCTGGCATTTACAAATACTGTAAAGGTTTTACTGGTAAGAGAAGCTAACAGTGACAGATGCTTTTCTTGGAAGCAGAATAAATCACATTTTTTATGCTGCTTACCCAGAAATGTTCCCAGTGGACAACGCAGAGGACAATTTACTGCAATCTTACAAATGTGCCAGCAAAATGTAAGCGACAGACGCATTAAATCAACCCTGGTTTGGAGATTACTCTGACATTTAGCAAGAAATAACTACAGATGTTCTTCAGTTCACAACAGCTTGTAACATCCAGAGAACCATCGGTTTACGCTGCAGAGCATCTTGTTGCTGAGAGGTCACAGGTTCCTTTACCACAGTCATGTGTCCTGTGTCACACACTGAACCTCTACCTGCTCCTTTCATTGTGAGGCACAGTGGAAAACATTGTCTGCTGAATGCCAGGAATGTAAATAGCATGTTTACATGCATTCAAAACAACAGAGCTGCTCTCTCTTACTGAAAGAACACTTTTTTAAAGAGCTTCTATTTACCATTCTCAAAATGAAAAACAAATCATGCACCCTTCTCCTTCCTCTGAAATGAACTACTTCCTCATTTAGAGTTTAGGATAAAGTTACACTGCAGGAACAAAAAGGCCTCGACCTTAAGCTCCTGAATGTTTCTTAAGCTCTGATGTTGAAACTTGGACTTTGCTAACCGTCACTTTTAGTCATCCAACTTTAATTTCTCTTCATGTGCATTTTTAAAACCTATCTCACAATTAGGAGCAGACTACTTAACCCCTGTGAGCTATCGCACTGAGAATGGCTGCTTGAAGTGTTGGAAATCTGAAGTCTAATGAGCCCTGACGGCCCGCCTGGATCCTCTGAAGAGTCTGACTGTAAATCACTGATAAGGTTGTCTGGGTGGTTAATGTGTGAGCCACTCCAGCCTTTAGACACATGTACACACACACACACACACACACACACACACACACACATACACACACACATACACACACACATACACACACACACACACACACACACACACACACACACACACACACACACACACGTACACACACACACACACACACACACACGCACGCGCACACACACTCCCTCCCTCTCTCTCTCTCACTCTCTGTCTCTTTTTCTTTCCCTGTGACTAATCTCATTTCCCATACGTCGTCCTCATGGCCTCTGGACACTCACTGAGAGTGTCCCCCTCTGACACACACCTACAGGCAAAATATGGATTAAATATGTACAAATAGAGACTGTGCATTTTTTTTTTAAGACTAGCTTGTCATACTAAGTCAAAGCCTCAAGAAAAATTCTACTCTTATAAATGTTCGTGAAACAGTTTTGGGTTATAATACTAAACTTTTATTGAGTGCTTTCTTTAACTGATGTTCAGTCAGGCTCAGGACTCCAACCTTTACCAAACCAAACAATCCAAGCTGACCTTAACAACACCTAGTGATTTTTTTTTGTTGTTTTCCTTTTGCTAATGTCACGCCCTCTGCGAAATGCATGTTGTTGTTCTTTGTTGCTCAATAAAGAGCAGAGTTGAACGTGAGTCACCAAAAGCTTGAGCTGGACTTCAGTCTTAGTTTCTGCCCAAGTTCATGTCAAGTTCATGAGTTTAATTCTCCTTACCAAAAAAATTCACGGTGCCTTTTTGGAGCATCTTGCTAGACAAGACGCTTGCTGAAGACATCTTGTGAATGTAGGTGAACAGACGTCAGTCCCTTGCTCAAACTGACTAAGGCCCCGTTGATACGACAACGGTATCAGGGTGAAACGCAAAAGTTTCGTTGCGTTTAGGCCTCTCGTTTATACGGAAACACCATTTCAGTCGACCTAAAACGCACCTTTTTTAAAACGCCTTCCAGAGTGGAATTTTTCTGAAACGCTGCAGCCTCTGTTGCCATATGAAAGGCAAGCCGGCGTATTCAGTGAAAACATTGACGTCACAAAAATCATCAATATCCAGCTATATTAAATCAATAAATACTTCAATGTTCCTTGAACAAGGCATTGCACGCTCACCTGCTCAGGTATGAAAGCTTTATTCACAGCTTCAGGTAAGAGGGGTCATGACATTGTAGGGTCGTTGGGTGCACAGAGCTTCAGTTTAAGTATCCTGTGATGACAACCAAGAACTTGAGCCACAAAGCGAACCTTTCAGCAAATAAGTTGACCCTCAGCAGACGTAACAGGCTTTGGATAGTGACAAAGAATAAGACGGGAGATTTGGAGCTAATGGAATAACCTCTGCAGGGTGGCTGCCACACTCCTTGACACGGTGGGTAGATCAGTTATCTGAGAGGAGCTCAGCTACAAGCTGCAACCCTCCATCAGGGACTACAGGTGAGAAGGCCACCCAAGTGTTTCCCTCTAAAAAAATCCACAGCTGGTCAGTTATTCCTTTCTATTCATAATTTTAAGTTCCACTTGACATATAAATAGCTACAATATTGATTCAACTTATATTACTGTTAGAACGGCTATCATGCATTACCAGAACATACATCTTCCTTTTACAAGCTTAATGTTTAAAAACTAAAACTTTTGCACTTCTGCTTTTGTTAAATGATAGATCAATTAAATATCAAGTTGGTCTTTACCAAATGCTAATGTGACTTTAGTTTTTACTGAAAAAGCTCCTAAGAACAAAGTCATGCTGTATGTCTCTGACTTTGTTGGTCATGCACACGAGTAAATGCATATGTTTAATCTTCTCCTGTTCTACTTCCTGTGAAACTTTGGGGGGAAAATGTAAACAATGGCTTTTAATCCTGCTTGATTTAAATCATTTAATCGGATTTTGTGACCCGATGGCAGCAGTGACGGGCATTCAATAGAAGTATACAGACAAAGTCAGTGCATTAGCTCATGGTCTGTTGGTAACATCAGTTTTGAAGTTATTACATGAGTCAGTTTTATAAGCAGATAAAGCTCTCAAACATATGTTTAAGTAAGAAAGATTTAAATAATTCTACAACCATTTGTCTTTCTTATTTATTTATCTTATCCTCTGTCCATCAAGCTGTCCATGTAAAGCCTGAACAGAGGACAGTTAGCAGAGCAACAGGAGTATAAATATTTTCCAGTCAGCAAACATTAAATATCCACTTGATTTGAATGCAATCTGAAGGTGTGTTCTGCTCTTTCTGGCCCTGCACACCCTCACTGTAGTTTTCAGTTACTACAGTTAATCAGACCGGTTCTCAGGTTAAGGACAGGCGGAGCTGTTCCAGGAATTACATGAGCTGACCTGACTGCATATACAACACTAATAAGGATGATACAGGTGTAAGTATCCGCCCTAACAGGTGTAACAAACACACCTTCAGGCGCCTCTACACAGAGAGAAGGCGGTGTGATCAAACAAAGTGAAAACACCTGTGTGGGCAGACTCATTATGTGAAGGGACGTAAAATTAAAAGTGTGTCCATGGCAGAAACAGCTTCAATGGCCACATCCCAATCCCCTCAAACACACACACATTACATTGTACCCCTGGTAAGAAATATGAGACCACGTTCTTTGCAGACTCTGAAGGAGAAATTTACAGGAGAGAATTCACTGCAAAATAAGTGACGTGTAGGTGTTTTTGTTTGTCCCTTGTTGTTTTTGTTTGCCTGCAGTTGGGGGGGGTGCTCCTGTAAAGAGTTTGCAAGTTGTCTCCAGGTACTCTGGTTTCCTGACTCAGTCCAAACACATACTCATTAAGTTAATTAGTGACTTTTAATTGCTCTTGGGTGTGATTGTCAATGCTTGTTTGTCTCTGCACAAGCATTCTGTCCAGGGCGTACCCTGATTCTGGCCCGATTACAGCTGGGATCAGCTTCAGCCACCTGCAACCCTGACTGGAATAAACGGTTTAAATAATAGACTAGTAGATATTTGCAAAGGTTAAGCCGTAATGGATTTTCTGAATTTTGATAGTTTTCTAAAATACATACACATTGTAATTTGAAAAACCACAGTGCGGGTGGACTTTTTTATCATTTAAAGGCCAATGTTGTATCCAGGCAACCTGTGATGTGAAGATAGTGTGTCCATTTTTCATTTCATACCATCTCAGGCCCTCATGGACTCACTACGCACACACTGCACGCTCGATACCATTAAAGTCCCTGACAGCTCAGTGCCGAGGCTTAACAGTGGAGACAGGGGTTAGGCTTTTGTATTTCCACTATGACTGGTATACTTACATATAATGGAGCTTGCTGAGGGTTGAGTTTCATGTCCCTGGACACTGTAAAGAAAGAGCAGAAGAGAAAAAAGGAGAGGTTAGAGCTTTATTGAAAGTAATTCCTATATTTATCCCCTGGTTGTCTTGAATACCTGATGCTTTATTACACACAACACCCATGACAATGGTGCGTTATTTTTCTCCAGCTTGCCATGTTGATGCCGGATTTTGTGAATTAAGGACTGATTTCATGAGTAAAATTAATATTGAATTGAAGTTAAGTTAAATTAATACTGATTGAAAAGTAGTTTCGGGCAGTTTGCATCTCCTTTTGACAATATGGCAAAAAAAAAAAAAAAAAAATTCTGTTAGCATCCTAAAAAGACTTCTCCTCTGGGGTCCATGTCACCCTGTCCACTACAGCATCCTGCTCCCCATACATTATCTCTTACTTATTACACAGATTTTTTGCCAATCTTAAGGCTTTGTAACATGTGTGATTCTGATTGGCTGAAACCCCTTGATGATGGTTAATAACTTTCACCAACTCACATCATGTCAAAACAATCCACAGAAAAGAGTTCAGAGAGCTTTGTTACATTACGTAAACATCAATAAGCAGTGGCTAACATGTAAGTTTTGGTTAGCATGCTAATTTGGCAGCCATAATTTGTCATTCTGGATCCCGTCCTTGCAACGGCAATGGGAGAGGTGAGAGGAACTTTAAGTTACAGAACGCTAAAAAGAAACTTAAACCATGATTAGTGGTGATGATAACAGTAGAGTTAGGATGTTTTTCTCTTTTATTTTCAAATAAGAGAAGAAGGAGAGCTGAATGAGGACAGTTTAATGTTAACTCGAACCACAACAGGCAGATAAGAATCCCATTTTAACAAGTAACTGCCATCAAATCACTGGGACTACTTTTCAAAAACTCTCCACATAAATAATTTTAGAACAAATAAAATATTCTTTTAATCAACAGTAATAAGCAAGATCATTTACGTTGGGGTCTCGTCACACCCTGTTGGAGCTCTTTATCTTAGAACTGTTTGCTTATTGTACATTATTCCCTACATTATCAATGAAAAACAAGACAATTTTTCAAAGCAGTGATGTATTCTTTGTTGTTTTTGTTGTTTGTCCCCCTTTAAAGCAGTAAACAAGCTGTCAACAAGCAACGACATATGAAAAGAATCTATTTCATGTCAAATGATTCAGCTTCCAGTTGGACAGAAGGCATGGTCTGACTTTATCATGATAACAGTTTCCAGCTTCTAAATTGAAAAAGTCAAACTTAGCCATGCTCTTTCAATAATATTTGCATTCCTTTAACCTGAGGTGAAGTACTTTGCTATATCGCATCCAAATTCTTCTCTGTACTCAGCAGTTAGTCACTGACTGTGTGTTTTCTGGTGTTAAGTGTGCAGGTATATTAGATCTTTTAACTAAAGCAGCTGACTCGCTGACCCTTTCATGTAACAGGGAGCCATTTGGCCTCAGAAAAAGCTCAGTTTAATCAACCCTGTGCTCTTCAACCAGCTACACAGATACGACAGTCAGGGACAAGATAACAGTGCATTTAGAAGGTGCTTCGTGGCTGCATGACAAGTAGCACCCATATTATTTCACGATGCACATCACTGAAGGAATAATAATGCTAAGCAGATCCTTGGATTACTTGCAAATATTTCTAGGTTTTACACTCATGTTGTGGACACTATCAGTATTATTGTATGTTTAGTCATAAAAAAAAACTGCACCAGCTCACACACTACAAGACAACACTGTTTGGTTTTGTCTGCAGAAAATGCATGTATGTAATCAGCAGCCGCATCAGAACATTGTTGTTGACAAGGTGATAGTTAAGCTTGACCCTGGCTGCAGTCCCAACACTCAGCGGGAGGTTAATAGTGCATGAGTACAGAACAGACACACACTGAATCACATGCAGGACCACACACACTCATCATCCAGCCACAACTGCCAAATCTCCATTTTTGCAAGTCCAAAGACAGACGCAGAGAAGATGAACGTGTTGTTCACTTCTGCCTCCTCCAATCACCTGTTGATGTTTTAAGCAAAACAAAAATCATATGGTGCCGCATTGAAACAAACTTCTGTGCTTCTTCTGTGTGACTTTATTCAGGAAGATCAGCTAACAGGATTTACCGACTCATGTTCTCGTTTGATTCTCTACTCCTTGTCTGGGATGCAGAAGTCAAAGCCGTTTTCTGGGCACAGGGTCAGAAGCAGGGGGTGTGTAATTACATCCAAACAAACATACTAAAGCTACAGACTCGAGGACAAATGGATTGGAAACGGTACTGCTGAACTTTCCTGAAGACATATTGGTGTGCTTGCATTCATCAAGGAGTCTGGGGACCAGTCGGATTTGAGGGCCTGCATGCTTCTCAGTTATTTGCAGAGACAATTTTCTTTTGTTTGCTGTTCCCTGGCACTAGAACAAGTCCTTGCTGCTGGCCTCAGTGGTCAGCAGTGCATTAATCACATGAACTCCACAGCGGGGGAGGCGGTGACAAAAGGCCAGGACCTAATGAGTTCAGCCGAAAAACACCAAAGGAGTCAATGTTGGACTCGACAGAGCGCTGAAGAGAGGCGAGGCCAATTCACTTTCTGCAGCCCAATCCAAACATTTTTCCTCTTTTCTGCTAAATAAATAGGCTCGAGGGAGAATTAGGCGGATCAGGTAAGGGGATAATCAGTAGCTCTAATAATACTCTGGAGTCTAATCCGCTTGCCTTAAGTGCACTGGGCCAGAGACCAGCTTTTTCACCACATGCATGACTTTGACTGATAAGACGGCTGCATAATGTCCCCAATATGCCCTCAAGTTCCTCCACTTTCTGAAATCTTGTATATTTTTTTAAGCATTTTTTCTCTTTATGAGAGCCTCTCTGTGCATAAAACAGCAGAAAGGTGGCTCCAGTGCCCCTACAGGCCTCGCTGACATCATTGTTGACTTTAACGGGTGTTAAGTCTCAGACATTTTTTTCATGCAACATCTTTGTGACCATAGAGTGACCTAACCTGTTACATAACAGACAAGAAAAATATTTGTAAGGAAGTCAGCACATTGCTACATCCACAGCTCTCACAACTGAGGATCAAGTTGATAACATTTACTCACAGAGAGACACTTTCTGTACCCTTTATCGGCTCTCTCCTGCTCTACATTCACCACACACTCACACCTGGCAGCTCAACACAACTGCTCAGTCTGCAGCTGTAATGATCTCCTCTTCACAGTTGTTAAGGGAATGGAGCTTTTGTGTATCCTGGTTTTCCAACAAGTCAGTCTAAATGTTCGACAGTCTGGATGCACAAAGATTTTTATAGTACTAGTTTTAACGATTATCTTCTAAAAGCTCTTTTGAGTGATTCTATATTTAGGAGTACATTTGAAGTTCAAAGTGTATACAGCATTTTATCATTTTATCAGCATTATTTGTTCAAAATAATAATCAAAACAGGATAATGCTATTTTAAAAACTACTTTAATAATTAAAATAAATAAAATTATTCACTTAATGTGTGTCTGAGGAATCTGTATCAACTGTATTACCCATTGTAAAGAAAAATCTATAAATCAGTAATGGTTTGCTCTAAAGTCACCTGACCCAAATCTTCCAATAATCACATCCTTTATGGTAAGACCCTTGAAGAAGGTATGGTATGTTTCAGCAACTTTTCATCAATATTTTTTAAAAATTATTGTCAACTGTGTTATCAATATTTTCTTGTGAAGTTACTTTAGATGTTTTAATAACCAAAATGTAAAGAAAATGCACAGGAATATGAGGTGGTGGATCAGGCAGTGGCTAATTCGAGGCCTGTAGTTAGCACAAAGGCCAAAGATGGAGAAAATGTCAACTGTTTTACCCATCACAAAAGTTTTTATAGAGGAAGGTTTCCTATTATCCCGTTAACTGAGTTACTGTGTGTTGTCAACTGTGTTACATGTGATTTTTGTGCCATAATTCTTTTAAATGCTGACTAAACTACAATATGGAGGATGAGGAACATTTCTCGTGAGTAGAATGTTGAATGTTATGTTGAAAAAAACAGTCAGAACTTTTGTCTGTAACACAGTTGATAAAAAAATGAATGATATGTTTTTTATTCAAATATTTAAGACTTCATAAGAGCCTAAACTTGCAAATTAATTAATTCAGTATTCTAATTATATAATATGCAAACAAATAGGATAAGAAGCAAAAAAGCACTTTTAGTACACCTGAAAGGTACCTCTAATTATACGAGTTACGCTTTTAATAGTATTTTATTATGTTCATAAACATTAAAAAGCATGTTCTGTAGTTTTAAAAACATTAGTAGAAAACAGGAAGTTCAAACCGTTGTACCTGGATGTCTGCAGTGTGAAGGAAGTTTTAAAGATTTGTTAAATTGATAAACTTGATGCTACTTTTGAAGGAATGCTTCTCCCATCTTTGTATCAAAACTGAAAAATTGAAACACTTGAAAATTGACTTATTTGCATTGAGTCTAAAATGAGACAATTAGTACTTTCACACAATGTTACAAACATCAACTTATTTCATTTGTCAGTAAAACTGAAGCTCTAAACCACTTGTTGAAATGTTAACCAAACTGAAATGACACTAGGTAGAATTTCTCAAAGACAAACAAACCAAGGTAATGCTGTTGTAGATCAAGTTTCTCTGTGTACACACTTCAGTGGACTCCTAACTGACCCAGGGTTTCTGCATATGATCTACCGTGTGCACGCCCGGTTTCAAATCCAGGAGTTAAAGAGCGTGAATGCATAAAAGAATGACTGGTTACAAAACCTCAACAGGAGTAGAGTAGAAGAGGAAGGGAGGTTAGAAAGAGTGCAAGAGGGTTGTCATCATTACATGGATGTTTACAGACAGACAGTTTGCCTCTTGCTACATTTTTTGTTGATTGTGTATAGGTCAACCAGGAGAAGGTGTACATAAAAACAGAAAGGGGGCAAAGAATTAGTGTAGAGGGACAGACTTTTGTTGATAAATCCACTTTCAATCTAAGCTTGTATCCTGGGACAGCAGTCCAGTCACACTGCCTGATCATGCTGTAACCACAATGTGACATATCAACTCACTGAATCACATTAACAATAAACAAGGAAGTGGAATCTTAGCACCATTTAAGTTTCTTTTTTACTCCAGTTCATCACCTAAACTCCAAACAACCTGCTCAAACCGCTAATTTTAGAATAGTCATCTTGTTTGCTCCATGTGATGACCGGGACCGGGTCTTTTTAGGATTTCCCATGCATCATGACCATCAATGCACTTCTGCAATTCTCCACCTAAACACTAGTTGACAATGTGATTTCTTCACCAGTTAACAGTTTCACTTCAATCTCTGTTTGTTTGTGTGCTGGAAACCATGACACTTGAATCCTGTGTTGATGCTGAAGCTAATAAATGTTTAGCAATAGCTGATCCGTTGCAGTTACTGAAAAAAATTAAATAAGGAGACGAGAATATGCCAAAGCAAAACTAACTCCTATCAATGTACTGTTGCTAATAGAGTACATTAGGGCTGTCACTTTTAATTCGAGTTTCGAAAATGTATTCGGATATGAGGTGAAAAGTTCATGTTTGAACTCTAATTACACATTTGAAATGTCAGAGCATCCTGGAGATGCATGTTTACATGAAGGAGACTCATCTGTCTGCAGACAGCAACCCGCTGCTCTGGTGGAGAGACATGGGGCACAACGGGTACCCGCAACTCTCAAAGCTGGCCCATAAATACTTGTGTGTGCCAGGAATGTTTGGGCGCTCTGAGCACATGTTCTTGTCAGCAGGTAAGTAACAAAAGAGAGCCACATGTGATCCCCATCAAGTTGATAGATTTGTGTTTCTGGCAAATAATATCAGAAATGAAGACGGTATATTTGACTATTAGTTATAATGACAAAATAATGAGGTTGTGTTGTGGTGTTAATGGGAGTGGCCATTTTTTATTTATTTTTTTTTATTTTATTTTATTTTACATTTGATATTTAAAGGGATTACAGGTATTTTTTAATTCATTCGAACTTGATTGTTTGAAATAGTGACAACCCTCAAGCCCATAAGGCAACAAACCATGTTAACATAAACTCATAAGAATAAATGTCTGATGTCTGAATGATTATCATTTTAGCTGGACAGGCTGAAGTTATTGGTTCTTTTTTGCTGTTCAATGCTTTACAGCCAGCATGCATTCAGTGCGTTCCATCTTCTTTTTCTAAGCACACTGCCAACCACTTTATGTGGCGGCTGTACTAGAGAAGTGAGATTCAACCAAACAACAAATCAAACCAACCCTAAACCACCTGTAGGAGAGGAAACAAGCTGTATGGAGCAACAGAGCTCAGTGTTCACTCTGTGTTCACTCTTGCATCACTGCAAGACTTCCTTTCACAAAAAAACAAGGGCTCATCTGTTTCTATTCACAACTGGCAACATCCCTCAGTTAAAGCCAGCCTGCTGCTTGGATTCTATCTGACTGCATGACCGGTTGGCCTCACATCCATACAGTACAGTGAGGCTGACAGTTTAAGAGATCCTGCTGGGATGCAACAATCATTCGGAAAGTGAATGGGGAAATTCCAAAATATCAACATCTGAGGGTATTTCAGAGCTCCCTCAGTGGATAATACAGAAACTCTCTGACCCTGAATTCTGTCTGCAGATACCAGCTCTAGGTTTTACCCTGTAACAAGATACCTCTATGTGTAGACCTGGACTTATAGTTCAGGTTACAGAGAGTGTTGGGGATGATAAATAAGACAAGTTGGAGAAACTCAGGACATCTGAAAGAGACGCGCTATGTTGTCATTTTTATAAACTATTTATATGCAGTCTCTTTTATAAATAAGATGGATAAATAAAAACTGTGTGATACCCATGCAATTCAGAAAAGACCTGCACCCAACAAAGTAACAGAAGAACCTTGAGAAATAACATCCTCTAAGCTCACCCTTCAGCCACCCGACACCTGCTTATGGAGATTACACAACCCATTAACTCCACCTAAAACACTGGCTGCAGCCGGCCTCCTTGCCAAGCTCCTTAACACCTCCATTATGGCAGAAAATGCTTTTCGGCTGCTGCTAAAATTCAATTTTCCTCCTTTACAGAAAAGAAAGCCATGAAGAAACAGGGCATCAACAATGTTCAAGTGTACAGTGGTTACAAATGAGCTGAAAAATCAGGAGACAAAAGCCCCACAATGCTGAGATAGGCGTGGTGATTTACCAAGTGCGGGCAGTGAATGGACATTTCATAGCCTCCACAGGTCCCCTGGCTATCTGAATAAGCCATAATAGCCATGTGACTGCAGCGTGAATGAAGGGATGAATAGGATTAGCTTCACCAGTCATTAATCAGAGTGTCTCCCACACCCTCTTCAGTGATCAGCTGAGGATTCCCGAACTCCACCACATGTACAGGGCAGACCGTGACCATGGCGTGTTACCTGACATAAGTCTGTCTTTTAGCTTCCTCTGCATCCATGTGTGTTGCCTTTGTGTGTGAGAGGGTTTTACTGGAGGAGAGCGATCCCTTTTGTTGGTCACCAGCCTGCCATCACACATGATTCAATAATCCTTCATGGACAGAGGGAGGTAAATGTCACAGACAAGTAAATACCAGTTCAGGTTCAGTTAAGCCAGTGGAACAGCCTGTACCTGGTGCTATGAGATGCTTTTCTGACACACATGATTATCTTCTTTGTTAAGACTTTAAAGTTCTTTATTTATAATCTCAATTCCAATGAACTTGAAATGTTGTGTAAAACGTAAATAAAAACAGAATACAAAAAATACCTGTTTGGAACATTCCACAGGTGAATATGTTAATTGGAAACAGGTGAGTGTCATGATTGGGTTTAAAAAAAAAGCATCCCTGAAAGGCTTAGTCGTTCACAGGCAAGGATGGGGCAAGGTTCACCACTTTGTGAACAACTGCATGAGCAAATAGTCCAACAGTTTAAGAACAATGTTTCTCAATGTACAGTTGCAAAGAATGGATTTCATCATCTACAGTCCATAATATCATCAAAAGATTCAGAGAATCTGCAGAAATCTCTGCACGTAAGCAGCAAGGCTGAAAACCAACACTGAATGCCTGTGACCTTCGACCCCTCAGGCGTCACTACATTAAAAACAGACATCATTGTGTAAAGGATATTACCAAGTGGGCTCAGGAACACTTTAGAAAACCACTGTCAGTTAACACAGTTCATCACTACATCTACAAGTGCAAGTTCAAACGTTTCCATGCAAAGACAAAGACATAGATCAACAACACCCAGAAACGCTGCGGGCTTCTCTGGGTCAGAGCTCAGCAGGATGCAAAAGGCAGACATGTAACTACTCTGGCTCGCATCTAATGCATGTATTCCAGTTATCAGCAGCTGGTTGTTTACACAGTCTGCATGTAATTATCGGGTCAATCGGTACTTTAAGAAGTTACAACTGCAGCAACACAGAATAAAGATAGGTGGCTTTAAACTGTCCCTCTGGTATCCCCGTAGTAGCTTTGCATGATTTACATCTCAAAACAATCCCTATTTTTCCCCATCCTCATGTTTTAGAAAACCCTTATTTCAGCCTCTGTCTGAAACACTTTGTTATGGCAGCTGTCTCTTTAAGGCTCCCTTCTCCACAAACCCCCTTTCCTCTGACTGGCCATCTCTATGGAGGAAGAGCCACAGTCAGACCTTCGTGTTTGAGGGCCAACCTTTCAACATGTCTGAACCAGTTAGGAGATCTTTTTGTGATGACCACATCACCTCAGCAACTCTTATGAAGAGCTTGTGCTATTTTTAGAACAGTCCATTTTCAGCAGTTTACAGACAGATTCAGGGATTTTAACAAGGTATGAATATGCAGCGGTTTACAAATTTGCACACATTTATGAACATCCAGCTTTGTTTCTTTATATCCATGTTTAAAATATGGGAGAATACAGTCCCCTCTTTAAGGGTAAAAATACATGGTGACAAAACACATTAATTTCTCTCAGTATTTCCAGTTTATTTGAACATCAAAAGCTCCTGACCTCCTGGCCCATCTCACAAAGTAAACTGTTGCAAAATCTTTGAGATCAAAGAGAATCACAAGAGATCGAACCAGTGAGCAGTGAGTGGATCAGAGGTGACTCAGGCTCCTGATGGCGTCAACATAATCTTTCCTGTCAGCAGCCCTCCCTCAGAGACTTCCTGTGGGGACATCAGAGCCCTTCCATCTTAAGACCACTTCCCCAAGAAACTACCAAAAAAGTCACATGTTTCAGGACAAAAGCTGTCTGGGGTTTTTTCAAAACTAAAACAATGTGGGAAGTAAAAGCAGTGTGGTTGCATGTGTGATCCAAAGGTGCCAAGCTGCCTCTGCCATAGTCTACACATTTACAAGGTCAATATATCACACTTTTGAGTGCTGGATTTCTCCCAACTTATCTTATCCTCAAAATACTGGGCAATTATTACCACCACCGTTCAAGATTGGGTCCCATGCCTCTCAATTGCACCACTTTCTCCAAAACATGTCTCCTTGATTCAACATTTCTCACACAGGCTCAGTAGCTTTCAAGAATTACATAAGTGCTTCAGAGACCAAGAAAAAAAACAGAAATACTTTTTTTTTCTTGCTTAAAAGAGTCAGGAATTTAAAACAAGCAATAACCAACATCTATGGTTACTGAGCAACCAAATGATCATCACACTTTTCTAGGAAAATAACAGTGAGCAGACAACTGGCCAGCAGCTGCTCAACATGATGCAGAACACAGCACTGATCACAAAAAAACAAGTCACATTGTTTGAACTTGACATTCATACGTCAATGCACAGCTATACATCAGTTTTATCTCCTCAGAGTTTCACAGCGCACTCTTTCTAGGTCGCAAACTTCCCACTGGCCATTAATTAACCTGAAGAATGTCAATGCAGATGTGTGTTACAGGGACAACAGTTACCTGAGGGTGCTTCTCCGTGATGCTTTTTAAATTTGGCTGTGCAAAGTGAGCTGCGGTAGAGGACATGGAGACACCTGTAAACAAGGGACAGAAGCCCAATATAGAGCAGGAGTGTCATCCAACACCAGGCTTCCGGGATAACAACAGACAGGACTTTGGTCTCAGTGAGGGGCTGAACAGAGTTCATCCATGGAGGTGTACCTGCTCTAGAATAAACTAGACAAGGACAACTTGGCCTGGATACCTTTTTTTCCAGCCTGTTTGTGACATTTTTTTTTACCTCATATATAGGATGAACATTAATAAGGTTCCAGCTGTTTTTTAGCTGTATTACTGATTGTGAGCAACGTCATTAAGATTTTCACAACTCCTATGACATTCAGGGGTTCGATGGCCATTTGTGTCACCCTTTCTTTTAAACCTCATGATACAGTAAGGAGCTGTGGGTATAAAACTACACCAAAAGGCTGTCAAGTGGGCCAATAACAGTTTCTGGTTTTCTCAAAGCCTCATGGAAGACAATGTTTAAAGATTATAATGTACTTTCGTTTAAACATCCTACTTTTTTTCTTTCTTTTTTTGTGTCACAGATAAATTAATTTTGTATTTTAGTCATTCCTTATAGAAAACCTTTGTTTCAAACTCTGAAACACTTCATTTTAGCTGCTGTCTCTTTAAGGCTCCCCTTTCCACAAATCCTCCTCCCGCTGATTGGCCAGTCCTTTGGGGGGCCTGTTGGAGCAGTTTTTTTGGGCATACCTTGGTGTTTGAGGCCCGCCCCTCCAACGTGTCACGAACCAGTTAGGCGATCCTTGAGTAATGACCTCTTCATTTCAGGAAGTCTCAATAGGATCTCTACCATAAGATATCTATGCTAGTCATACAGCAGGTTTCCTGTCTAGTTGCTTGAAGTTGACCAAATTCAAGAATATCATGTTGGATTTGGGCTAACAAAATTTAAGAATCAGTCAGTCAGGCTGCAGTTATTCTAAAGAGGAAAAGAGCAGAGACATGGGAGGAGATGGGATAAAAAGCCACTGAATCATCTGAGAAAAAAGATAGCCATCCTAAAACTGTTGTAAACAAAGAAATATGATGCCACCCAGGGGACCAATAACAGGGCTTATGGGTCTGAGTTTTGTTTATGTAGTTACATTTTTGAGGAGGAGCACGTCAGGATACATATTTAGGATTCTGCATCGATACAGGGTGACGCAAATCTATGGCAACTCCACTTGTTTGACCAGCTTTAGCATTGGAAGTTATTATTAAGATACCAATATAAAGTTTCTGTCATAGCACCACCTACTAGTAAGAGACAGTGTGTGATGTGTTTCAGCCAGTTTAAACATTAGACTGTGTGCTCTCACTTCATATTGTGTCAAAAACCACACAACAATTCAGAGCAGTTTGTTATTGTTTGTCTGACACAAACACAGTGAAGGACACTCTTCCACTGTGCTACATCCCTCCATGCTCCACCTCCTGATGTGCACGCATGTGGAAGGAGCTGCTCAACGCTTCTGGCAGCTTTGATTAGCATTTACTGGATACTGCATTAAATACCACAGTCATAAACTGCTAAACAAAAACATAAATTCTTGTCTCAAAGGCTACAGTGATTTTCTGTCCAAATAAGGCCTGGTCCCAAACATCAACAACATCTGACTCATAATGCCTGACTTCTAAAAACTCTCGACAACCTTATCAGTCCAGTTCATGATGAACTATCCTGAACATTTCTTCAGCAGCTTGGTTTCTAAACGAATACCTAACTTTTGCCTTTAAATGCAGCACAATGTTTGAGGATCAAGGATCTGTGAGGCTCAGCTGGGTTTGATATTTAACTCAGATGTTTGTTTAACCTCTCTTTCTTTCACTCCATGGTTAACCGCCTACTTACTGATCTGCAACTATGACATACCTTACACTGACTGATATCCCTTATATCTCAAAATCCCAGAGAAAGCACAGCACCTCTGCTCTGTGTTGAACCCTTGCATGACTTTTTATTTTAGTTAACTATCAGCTCTGCTCCTCTGGGGCAGAGCTAAATTAGTCATGACTACGTCACCTCCTCAAAAACACCACCACAGTAACCTGGACACAGCATGTTGACCACTATTTAGATAGTCACGGCTGTTTGATTTAATCAAACCGAGCTATTGTCCCTATGGGCAGATATGAGGCCATCATGGTGATGTGACCTCACCCCGCTACACAAAAGCTGCCTCTGTGCACAGACTGCACACAAATGCTGGCTGACAACACAGGGCTGGGGGATGAAAGGTCTCCTCAGTGTTTGGTGACAGTTATTACCCTCTCCACTGAAACCAAATACCTGTGAGCCCAGATAGCATTATCTTATTGAGAGGCACACCGGGGGCTGGCCTGTAATCAGGTCCCGGGCCTTGATCAGCGCTCCTCCCCCGGTTTGATGCTGCCTCTCCTCCTCTGTTTCCACATTTGGAAAGCCATGAGGTGCTCTGCTCTTTTAACAGTTTTCAAGCAATATAGGAAAAAAAATATTTAGGGTAAACCCCTCTGTCAAGTCTCTTCAGTAATATGGACATAGCAGCCACCATACGTGCCAGTAAGTTACCTTCATCCTGAGCTTTGTACAGATTAATCAAATCATTTTCTCTAATGCTCAACTAAGCCAACAGGCTGATGACGGTACTGTTGTGCAACCTCGAAAGTTCAAGCGTAGTAGGGGTGTCCCATTTTATTTCCACTAAACATACTTTACTTTAGTCATCTTCCAGCATGGCAATCCTCACTGGAAGCCCTGTGGAAGCATGAAATCCTTTGCATCGTTTGTGCCGCCCACCTTCAGGGGTTATCATAGCTTCCACAAGATGATCTGAATTTGCCAATGTGGTCGCCTCAAGACAGGTGGATTGCAAAGCCTGTTCAACTTCCCGCGTACTGCTGTGGTAACAACTACTTCAGTTGGGGATAGTTTGTAATTTGTGCCAACCACTAAAGTATACAGAATAGAATACATAACATCACGTGGTTTCCGTCCATTGTCAGACCTAAAGCTGAAAGACCAACTCCCTGGGTGATGACATTGCACTGGTACAGCCAAGGCATGGAACCAACCTCTTCATCTCAGAATGCTTCTCTTCTTCTTCGTCAGATTGAAGCTGGGTAAACTCACACAAACCCTCATTATATCTTTACAAATAGTTTGTAACCCAACAACAGCAGATGTGCCATCAGTAAGTGTCAAAATTTTGTGATGACATTTAAAGTTACGAGAATTATTGGCTTGGTACTGGTGCAGGTCATTCCAAAGTCCTAGCCATGTTTTTCTTGGTGTTTTTCTACACCTACATATATATCTGCAACATTAACCCTTTATTGCCAAACGTACCATATTTGATACATGAGTTTAAGGCCCCATCTCAATATTTTCATTAAACAACCTGTTAAAAAATGTTGACTTCCCCCTAGAGGATTATCAGCCCACTACAGGCAGCTGAAGTTATATTTTGGCCCTTTTCAAAATCACACACTTTTTCTTTTCCAGGAATATTATCGCTAATTTTCAAGAAGTTGCTGTAAGACTGACATCTAAATTGTCACTCCTTTTTGAAAATAAGTATTTTTTTCTGTATTGAAAGAATGGTTATAAAAACTTTACCGAAAAAGTTGCCAAAACCACCCAATTTATAAAATGTGACAAAAAATATATCAAAAACAAAATGATATAGATATACTTTTTTGTGGGTTTTGTGAAAGGGGTTAATAGACATCTCAGTTCCAAAAAAATAGAATTTTCTGACTAGTTTTTGATGGGTCAGGCTTTTAAGGGTTAAGCCGGTCAGTCAGCGCAGCGCAATAGTATGGCATGGATAATGGAGCTAGACAATAAGAGGTTGTAGATCCTCCAGAGAGGCTGCATCTCAATTTAAATTTTGTTTGTAAGAAGCTAAAACAGCCATTTTGTGGGACCTGTATAACTTCCAAGACTCATTGTAGTTGTAAGATGAAGCAATAAGTCAACTTATCATTGCACATTCACAATGATAATTACCTTTTGTAAAAGGACATTCCTGGTTTAAGTTTCTGGGCTGTAAAAGATTTTTTTTGAGGCAAATAACTTTTGTCTGCATAATCTACAAATCCACAAACATAACTGAGAAAAAGAAAACATTAATTAGTAAATATAAATCAATTTTAAAATAAACTTTGCAACTTTTCAGCAAAGCAAACAGTCGGATAATGGTAATATCATTTACACAAAACTACACAAGTAACAGGAATTTTAAATAGTTTATTTCTGCATTAATTTGTAATCCACTGACACATGTTGAACAATGTTTAAAGCATCTCTCTGTCAATTAAAACTGGACTTTCAAATGGAATTTAAGTTACGGGACAACATCTTCAAGTCTCTTGGTGTCTAGGTACCCTTAGTTGTGGTACTAATCTTCAATCTTTGCAGTAGCTAAAGAAAATCTTCCACTACATCTTCCCAAACACCCAACTTTTTCTTCTGGCTTATATACCTGCTGCAGAAACATTTTGGGCATGATGACCCGATCAGAAAGAACAGACACTGGCCAGTTTTTGGAAGCGTTTCTGATTAAATGTGCTTTAAATGTTGATTTGTCCCAGAAACCTACAGAGGGAAGAACACTTGCCCATCTGTAAATGTTCAACATTTTCCAAAATCAGCAAAACAATTTCAGCTACTTGAAACAGGCAGCACTTGGCAATCCAATGTCTCATAGCAACATGATAGGAGATACCAAGGTGAGAAATGTGATTTCAACTTATTTAGAGAAGCAGGTATAAAATGTCTCAAAATGATCAAAACGCGATTCACTATCAACTTACTGCACTTCAGCTTTGGTGGGTTAAACAAAAAACAGGGCCAAAGGGGCAAAAAATGAGGGCAGAGGAGCAAAGCAAACCAGCCATGGGACAGTGAGACATCAAGAGTTTATGAAAAAGAAAGCAACTGCAAGTCTCATTTCAGAGGTAAGTGGTTTAACCTGAAGAATCCCGACTAAGGCAAACTTTAGTCTCACAGCACGTCTGATCAGATTACCATTACCCTTCTGCAGCACAGGCTGATTTTTATTGTCTGGTTACGTCATATCAATTAATAAATCAACTTAAACCTCGACATATCGAGAAACAATGTTGCAACATATTCTGCAGAAAGAAAAGAGCCATCTACAAAGCTGTGCGAGTTTGAGGTTAACAAGTTTAGTCAATCAGAAACTCAAATTACCCACAAATATGCAGATGTTTGTGTGTGTTTACCTGATGAAACACTAGTGACCTCTCGGGGGTTGTTTAAATCTGTTATACTTCAACCAGATGACTCATGCACACCCACACTTTGTTTCTGTAAAAATCATTCAAATGAGGGGAGTTTTTGCTGAGGCATGAAACTGAAATTCTGTCAGTGGGTTTAGGAAATGAAATACCAGGGATGAATTTACTCACTTCTACAAGTGATCCTCTGTCCAAAACAAACAGGCATGCCAATGAAGGCTGGACAGTAAAGTAATACTTATATTTGACTGCTACTAGTTACCTTGATGAGAAAGAAAAGTGTTGTGTTTTTACCCATTTTTGATAATAAAAAGGCTTAAAAGGCCTTTATATATCAGCCAACCTAAATTTCCCTCCAAGGATTAATAATAATCTATTCTATTCTATTCTATTCTATTCTATTCTATTCTATTCTATTCCATAAGGCTTATGATATAATAATTATAGAACTGTACACAGCATTCAAGGTGTAAATGCGATACTCCTCTTATCTTTCAAAAACCAGGATTGTACTGAAAAAAACCCCAAAACATAAAGAACATGGAAGCTCAGAATGGACACCCTGCACAGGACATCAAGTGTCTGAAAGTATTGTATAGGCACTCATACCTAACCTGAAACTGTTTCTGTTTCAGTCTTGTGTTCTCTATTCATTTCCGAGCCTGATTGTTTTGGAGAAGTGGAGAACCCTGTTTGGTTAAAAATACTGTGAACAAGCTCAAACCTCGCAGTCATGCAGTGCTAATGTTAACACTAGCTTTATTCTAACAGAGATTAATACCTGTGATCTAAAGATATGCTGATGTAACTACTACTTGTTTAAGATCATTACCTTACTGTAAGTATGAGATTAAACCTCAAATGTACTGAATGGGAGAATCCTGTCTTATCACTTAAGCACTTCTGACGCGTGCTTCATATTACTTAAAGGGCAAGTGTGGCTGCATCCTGCATCAAGATCAGCAGAGAAAACTCTGGGGACTAATTGGATGGTTTTTGTTTGTAGGAGATTAAAGGATGTAGACTAATCATGGAAGCACTTTAATCAATAAATATTTGGAACTTAAAGTAGTCAACCCTTTGTATTTTGTTCTGTTATAAAGATACAAGGTCTCATTAGTTTCAATTGTTTTCTTTGTAGAGTGCAAGGTTTCCATTCATAACATTCACCAAAAAAAAATTTATATATATAGTTTTTTAGAAATAGTGTGTGCATACTTCATGTATGAAATTTTCCACAAGGGCACTCCTCTATGCACACTTGTTATTATAATCATGAAGCGTTATCAATGAGGCAGGTGTTGCTAAGCACAGGAGCTTCTCCACAGTCAAACTTTGCCCCTTGGGAGTATTTTCAAAACAAGACAATAAAAGACCTACTCTGATAATAATGTTTTTGTGATCTCAACATCAACAAAACACCTAAAAGCCTCTTGCTTAATTGTTCTTCTGTCATCTTCAACTACAGAGAAACTCTTTGCGCTTTTGTTTAAGCCAACAAAGCAGCCAATAAATGCATCAATGGAAACCTTACCCACAGTTTACTTGAAGGTGATGGCTGCAAGCAGGCTCCTTCAGAAGCACATTAAATTCATTTAAAGTCCATTAGGCAGAGCAGGTGTGTTTATACGAGCCAGGTATCCACAGCAGCAGGCATGCAAGTGCTCACCACACTGATTACACTGAGCTAAATTTGGCTTTGTGCTAACACAGACAGTAGGCAGATCAAAGCCCTGATGTCAGAGAGGAGGGGCGGAGCCTGCCGGCCGCAGGTCAGGTGTCTGTTGCAACTACTATCCTGCCTCTGCTTTCCATAGACATCCTTAGTCACTGTGTTGTAGCTTGGAGAGTGCAGATACACAGAACTTCAATCTGTTTATCAGTCAGTCCGATAAAATAATCAGCTGTCATGTGTTGTGCTGGGATAATATACAGAGAAGGCTTCAAGGCAGACAGCAGTGTTTTTGTGTTGATGGAAGTATCCACGAGACAGCATGGTCAACAGCTGCTCAACCTCGAGCGTTCATTATCTGAAAACATCTGGTGTACATTACATAGCCTTTTGGTAATTATTTTCATATATTCATGTTTCTGTGAAACAGAACCAGACAAGCAAAGCCTTCACAGAACATATTGATTCTAATGGGGCGGTGTAGAGAAAACAGTGAGACCGTTTACCTTAGCAGAGAGCAAAAAAAAAAAAATAATAAATAAAAAAAACACCACTGATAAGAGCTCCCTATCATGTAGTTAACTCCTGTTTTTAAACCAGTTTTGCTATAAAAGCTGAAATAAAAGCTTGTTGAGTCCATAAATAGAATGATTCTAATAATGGCTTACTTATGTCATGTTACCACAGATTTTAGAACCAGCTGTTTTTCTTGCTCTACCACGGTGGTAAATATTATCGTGTCAACAGGACATTTGAGCAAGTCAGTACAGACCATTAACTTTCAAAAGAAACGTTCACAGCACATTAGCTCCCTAAAGTGGACCCAAAACTTTAAGAACTCTCACGTGACTGGCAGCAATATACAGTGCACAGCAATATTGAGTACACCCCCCCTGAAAAAAGACATTTTTCACAGTATTAAAATGAACACAAACAATATATCCCAAACAGTTCCTTGATGATGTTTATTGCACTATGTTCTTACATAACAACTCAAACAGAAAGGTGAAAAGACAACTGAAATTGCTCTTTTTCTGTTTCCGTGAAAGTGGGGTGGAGCAAAAATGAGTACACCCCACAACAAACACAACTACATCCAATACATTTAGTACTTTGTATGGCCTCCATTACTTGCAATGACAGCCCCAAGTCTCCTTGGCATGGAGCGCACAAGTTGACAACATTTGGCCACATCAATCTTTCTCCATTCTTCAAGGATGACCTCTTTTAGAGCCTGGATGTTGGATGGAGAGTGATGCTCAACCTGCCTCTTCAGTATTCCCCAAAGATGCTCTATAGGGTTCAGATCAGGTGACATACTTGGCCATGGAATCACTCTTACCCTGTTCCTCCTCAGAAAGTCAGCAGTGGCCTTAGATGTGTGTTTTGGGTCATTGTCATGTTGAAAACTGGCACAACGACCAACGGCCCGAAGTGATGGAAGCATCTTAGCCTTCAGTATAGAGCAGTACATTTGAGAATTCATGATGCCATCAATGAAATGCAGTTCTCCAACACCCGCAGCACTCATGCAACCCCACATAAGAACACTACCCCCTCCATGTTTCACAGTGGGCACCATGCACTTTTCCTTGTACTCCTCACCCTTGCGACGCCAGACCGTTTTGAAGCCATCAGTTCCAAAAAGATTGATTTTGGTCTCATCACTCCAGAGTATAGAGTCCCAGTAGCCTTCATCCTTTTCAGCATGGGCCCTGGCAAACTCTAGGCGGGCTTTTTTGTGACTTGGCTTTAGGAGAGGCTTCCTTCGTGGACGACACCCATGCATGCCATTCCGCTGCACTGTATGGCGTATTGTGTCACGTGATACAGTCAGTCCAATTTCAGCCTCTACCTCCTTAGCCAACTGTTGTGCACTTGCATGCCGATTTTCCTCAACTTTTCTCATCACAAGACGCTCCTGCCTGGGTGTTAATTTTCTTGGCCGGCCTGTACGTCTCTGTACTTTGGTTGCAGTTCCATCTCTCTTGAATCTTTGGATCACTTTTGCGACTGTGTTCTTACTAATAAGTAAGGCTTTACTGATCTTCTTGTAGCCCTCACCTTTCCTGTGTAAAGCAATAATCCGCTTTCTCAGATCCAGAGACATTTCCTTGCCATGTGGTGCCATTGCTGACAGCAGGAAATGGGAAAGGGCGGTTTGCTTTAGGTAACAGCCTTTTGTAGCCAACTGTCTAATTAACACAGTGTAATGAGTAATTAGACTCACCTGTAGTTAATTGTTTTTTCAGGTCCACATTGGGAGCCTAAAAGGTTGCTTTACTCAGAGACCTTCAGTGGGGTGTACTCATTTCTGCACCACACTAATTTTACTAAAACGGAAAAAAAAAAACAACTTAAGATATATTATTAACCTTAGTTTTAAGTTCAAAAGCTCAACAGATCCTGTGTTTAACTTAGTCTGTGAACATTTTGGAAATATATTTTTGTGTTCCTTGTCATATTGTATGAAATGTTACTTTTCAAAGAGGGTGTACTCATTATTGCTGTGCACTGTAGGTCATACAGCCTGCCTGTCACATTATAACAGATGGGACAAGGGTCAAAAAACTAGACATTTAAAATTAAAGTCAAATATTTCCTCAAAGACATTCAGTTAGTTTTTATCATGCTGCTTTAATTGTTATTGTTCATTTTTCTGAGAAATTATGTTTTATCAGTTATTTGATGTTAAAAGGATGGAGTATAAAGTCATTATTAACAGTTCTGTTGACAAATGCCTGAAGTGATCTTTACTAGATTACCAGAGGAGGAACGGTGTGAGAAAGCAAACGCCAACGCATACTTGAGGGTCCACTTCAAAGCAACAACTTCGTTCTGATGTGGCCTGCTCCAATCTGAGGGATCTTTTACCATTCATTGGGAAGTTAAACGTGTGTTTTGATCAGGGAGAGGGACGCAACTTCAGTGACTCCCATGACTCTACCAGCCTTGGCTCTCAATAAGACACCGGTAAAACATCAGCACCCGACAAGGCAGTATTCTGGCTTCAGTTAATTACAAGAGAAGATTGAGACACATTAATACACAGCCAATGGTTCAGACTAAAGGATGATGTGATGAGCATGTTTTATGTTTATAGACCATATAATCATGTCTCTTATTTAGATATTAACCCTTTAAAACCTAAGCTCCCCCCAATTGGGGGACTTCAAAGTCGCTCCGCAACAAAAGGCATAAAATCAAGCACTTATCACATTTAAATATAGTCATATTGCACATCAGATTAAACAGTAAATTTGACTTGACAGTGTTTGTCGCTGAGTTTCTCCTGTTTGTTTGAGTTATACTTGAGTTATCACGCTGAGTCAGTGACTTAAATATCAACATTGACTCTGAATAAATTTCACAAGTGTGAGCTTAATTGTGACACCAAAATGATTCAAAGGTAGATGTAGAGATATACTCTTTTTGTAATTTTTCTTGCAGAGACTCAAAAAAGAGGCCAGGGCTCAGAGGGTTAATAGGCACAATTAAATTAATAACCAAGCAGAAACCCCAGGTTTGAAAAGTGCTAAAATCTGCAGTTTGTTGAGTGTCCACTTGAGGCTAGCTACGGAAGGCACATTTTGTGTTTTCAAAGCCAAAATAAGCATGTTTACAGCCTGGTACAAAAAGTGTCTTCTGTCTGAATCACTAATTTCTCTAGTGGCACGCACTGTAAAGGGAGTTTTTCTTTTTTTTTTACCGGGCAATTTAGAAGATATGACGATTGCCAGTTTGTCCAGTCAGAGGCACAGCTCAGCTCACATGACTGACGGGTGCCCTACGGCTGCTATTGGAGACTACGTGGACAACATCCATTAATTATACAGCCTATGTTAATAACAAGTGCAGCAATAAACAGTGGCATACAATAAAGAATTCCATAGTACATATGCAACCCTTCAGCTTAGTAAGGTTGGGCTCACTTTGCCTTTCCTCTTGGTAGTTTAATCCACCACAAAGCCTCACATTGGATTTTAAGTTGATCTTTAATAGTTTACATTTTAATTGAAGTACTGGGTACAAAAAGGTACAAATGTGTTGGAGACAACAGACTAGAGTGCTTATGGACCAAAATTCTTAATAAAGCTATCACAATACTTATGGAACAACAAAGTAAATATAAACAAAGCTATCTGTCAAATTAAGAGAAAAGCAAGACAATGGTGAAGCCACATCTTACTTCATGAACGTTACTTATAAAAGCAAATGAGCTACCTTTGTATCATCATCTATTCCTAATAATGTACAAAGTAAGTTTTAGCCACATCACCAACTGTGGTGGAAACTCACTGTATGTCTCTTTGATTCTGAGTTATATGTTGTCCAAACAACCCCCCCCCCCCCCCCCCCCCCCCAAAATCAAAACAATTTTGAGATCGAGGGCACTTTTTTGGATGAGTACCCCGCACCCTGTCATCTCCTCCAGCATGCTTCACAATTCTACTCTTCTGCTGCTTCTTTGTCTTCTGTCTGTTTTTATGGCAACCAGTGTAAAGAACCACCACCACTACCTTTCATGTACCAAATAGTGACAGGGTATTACCACATTTATTTTAAACAAAATATCAATATTTCTTCCCTTTTTGACACGGTTTCCATCAATACCGCCACATTACAAGTCAAAAAAATGTACTGTGTTGTCACACCAAACAGGTGTTTGGATGCTGGCTCTGACAAAGTGTCCCTGTGTAAAATTTGGTCAGAAACCTTTATTGCATCTTTTTCACCATCTAGTTTGCTTCTCTCCACCATCTGATAAAAGCCTGACTGCCTAAAACATTATTTAAAAAAATATGGTATAGCAGACAGTAACGTTTCTTATCGGCAGCTCAGAGGAGTCTTGGTGTTTGGGGAATCTGGAAATGGAAAATGTGAGTTGTCAAAGGACTCGCTAGAGTTTGTATATCTATCTTTAAATTTGTCTTTGAGGAAAATAGCTATTCCTGGAACTCAAATGTCTGCCATGCTTGAGTTAGAACTAGAAAATCCTCTCCAAGGTGTACCAGGTGGACTTATTTGTTCTCACCCTGAATAACGCATGGTCAGTGACACCGAGACCTCACCAGCTTAGCACTACTCTATTGTTTACACAAAGTAATAAAAGTCCTGTGTCATCTCACTGCTCTGCTCAAAAAACACCTGAATGAGCAGACAGATGCTCATTGGCCTTCTTGATACCTAGTGAAGCATCCACAGAGCACATGGCTGGAATCCTGCAGGAAGGAAGTGTCAAACAACTCAAATCTGTTTTTTTTTTTTTTTTTTTTTTTTTTAGCTCATTCACAGGAAAAAGATTCTCCCACACAGCTTAAATCAGACAGTATATGTCCAGCTGGTTTTTACCCAATCCATCCTGACAATCCAGTTTTTGAAAGTTTCTATTTGCATGGTTAAATTTGAGCTCCCAGTCCCATGTTTGTTTTGTGATTGCTTCCTGGAGGGTCAGCATACAGAGGTTTAAGTCCATCCAGTACTGGAGTTTCAGTGTGAAAAAGAATACAAGAGTGGCCACTATTGGAAGACATTTTATCATCAGATTTTTGTGATCGTACACTGGTTTCAAGAAATATTTCATGGTTTAAGCTGATCAACCAGAATGTAGACATTATATGGATTTCTGCTGAGGCTACTGTGGTAATTTTATTGTATTGCATCGCATCATAAAGTGACTTTCATGTCATTATTATCATTTTGTAATGTTTTGTTTTGAATCATATTGTTTGCATTGTACCATAACATATCATGTGGAATCATATCACATCTTTCATATTGTTTTGTTTTCTATTGCACTGTATCGTATTGTATTGTGAGATATCATACCAAACCACATTATAACTTATCATATTGTACATCGTATTGTATCATATATCATATTTTACTGTATTGTATGTATTAGACTGTATTATACTGTATTATAGCATTGAGTAGCACATTGTTTTTATTGTACTGTAACATATTGTATGATAGTAGATTTGTATCATATTGTATTGTATGGAAAGCTGTGATAAGTAATAATTACCTTAGCAAGTCTATCATCAAAATGTCTGGTTTTATATTAAGTTTTGGAAAAATGAGGACTTGTTTGTTTTGTCAGTCAGGTCACATTTATTACTACTGAAATATTTTACAGTAGAATTTTTCACTTGACTCACGCCTCCTCTACAGGCATCGAATTAATGTACTCCTGCTTTCATAGGTTTCATGTTGGTCCACAACAAACTATACACCATAAACACCTGGTCGCATGTGCTCCCAAAATTAACCTCGAATTTTATTTGGGTGTATTTTTGCACTAAAAACCCATCCATCAGGAGCATACTTAAATGAAAGAGTTTTACACACCTGGCACCCAATGTTAGAATAAAACTAAGGTTTGCAAAGCTGACAACATTCTGAGGAAAAAAAGTATCTCAGAGCCCCTAAACAACATCTTCTGTCCTGATAATTCCCAGAAGAAAACAGAGTCTGCTCAGAGGGACATCAAATTTGTTCAAGCTGCAGAAAGGGACGCTGTTTTGGAACAGTGAGTGCGGCTGCTGTTTGGCGTGCTGAGAGGATTCCAGTGATTCCAGTCCTAACAAAAACTTAGTCAAGGGTTTTTATGAACATCAGCAAGGAAGTCAGCGGTCACCCTCCCTGGCAAACGAGAGCCGTCACTAAGAGAGTACAACCCTGTGAAGCAGTACCTGTACAGCTTCCCCTAATGCGTCAATTCTGTACTAAATACAGTGTAATTACAAGGCTGACACTGTGCCTATCCCCTTCAGCATTAAATGAGGGGGTTTGTGAAGATGAGAAATTGCCGAGGTTCAGCATGGAGCCAGCACAATCTTCATGGTAATTTGCAGCCCTTTAAATGGGAGGCTAACTCCTCTTTCATTTGTTCCTTGTACTGAAACTAAGTGCATATGTCGGATAGAGAAGACCCCACAAGTCAGCCTAAAGATTGCTGGAAGACATGCAGAGAACTCTGTCTATAGTCTTTTGTTCAGTAGAAGCTGGAAGACGTCTCCTGCATGACCTCAGGATTGAAAACGTTACAAACCACCATGATATGCTGTGAGCCACCTGCTGCATTTCAACTTTGGCATGCCCACACATTAAAGTTTCTGTACGAGGCAGCTACCAGAAAAAGTAAGTTCCAAGTTCAGGACATTTAAATCATAAAAGTTCTAACTGTTTCTTGGCTGGAGTATATCTTAAAAAAACATTATGATTTTGCTTTTTGCTTGTCTGTTCCAAAATGCAAATTAGAGAATCTGTGAAAATCTCTCCAACCTGGCATCCAACCTTTAGTTAAACCTTTGGAGCTCTAGGCTCAAGCTCTGGATTGTTATAAGTACACTGTCTAGTATACACAGGTGAAGCATTTTGCAGACTGAATCAAGAGCTTATTCATTTTAACACTTAAAAAACATTTATAAAATACTCTTGATTAAGGGCAATAAATACAGGGTCCTCTCTGCCTGCACCTCCAGGTAGAGAAGCAGTTTTATTTCAGTCTTAGCAGCACTGAGACAGTCCCTGACCTGCCCCCATAATATAATGCATATTTGAACATACCAGACAAGCTACCCAAGCTACCTCTGCTGTTGTCTTGCTTTTAGTTTTTAATGGGAATTTTAATTATAATTGTGCCTTTTGACTGCTATTTACTTCTTTTCTTGTGGCACTGATGGCAAGCTGCACATTCAGCTCAGCTGAACCTAATAAAGACATTTGGCTCCACTCTAATCCAATCATATTTAAAATCTGTATTAATGACTTAATAGTTTCCAAAAAACAGGCAGTTAACAATCTTGTGGAGTTGCACTATAGCACTATAGTTGGGGCACAGGTGGCCTAGTGGTCTAGGTCGCACCCAATGGGGTTCCCCATTTGGCTAAAGTTGGTGGCCCAGGCTCAAGTCCAGCCTGTGGCCTGTTTCCCACATGTCAATCCCATTCTCGCCCTGTTTCCTACTCTACCCACTACCCTATCCCCTCTTATTAAAAGCAAAAAAGCCATAAAAAAATCACTTTAAAAGAAAAAAAATCTATCAAAAGTCTATATGGTCATCTACTTTGTCATTTCAAGATGTGCTTTTGTTTTAAAGTTCTACTTCTGTAATGTTTCACAATTGCTGGCTCTAGTGCTGCACATCATCCCTTTTGGATATTTGATATTTGAATGGATGTGATATACAAACAATACTAATAGTAGGTAGAACACACTGGAAATATTTGGCTACTGGAAAGTAAGATCCTATTGACTTCTATGCTAACATTAGAATGACTATGGATGCTGCTGCCTGCAGCTCTGACCAATGCTTTTTTGCAAAACACAATTCCTGCTCTTAAAGTCAAAACTTTTAGTTCCATTGAGACAGCATTTCAGTGAAAGTTGCATACCTGGGTTTTCTAATGAGGTTAAAGGTTAGCTAAAATATGAGTTGACAAATGTAAATAAAAAAACAAATTTATTTTTCAAATCGTATCATTGTTAAAAAAAAAAAAAAAAAAAAAAAGATATAATACTGTATCCTGATGAGACTGGTGATTTCCACTCCTACTGGGAAGTGTCAAACTGTTTAAACTATAGAGATTAGATACCTTTAAGGTATAAAAGTTAAAAATTGACAAGGAGTTTAAGATGATACTGTAGGTCAGTCACAACTTTATGAAGTATTCCAGGATAGAGTCATAACAGATGTATTTCCTTCTCACACTGTCACCTCTTCTGCGCAATTTAATATGAGGACGGTGAATACTTGGATGGTGGCCTACATTCAGAAGCAGTGACTCTGATTTACAGACCAGTCCCACAGAGGAGAGTATCCGCAGGAGGACACAGAGAATGAAGATGACTAAGCTGCCCAGAGTCAGATATACTGAGTCAACACTGACTAAGAAAATCTCTGCACTGACAGCCAAGAACAGATATGCTTATAAAGAAAATGTGAGGAGTCAAGGCAAGTTTTTACTAAAGTCATGCCAATGTGTCTGAGGAGGGATAATTTTACTCAAATTGTTTCAATAAAGCAAAGTCTAAGACTAATAAATCTTAGAAACTTTTCTGTGAGGTAGGAGGAAATAAAGCAGGTTTTACATCCTCAGATCCTTTCTTACACCTTCATAATCTTTTTGTTTTCTGCTGTTATCCAATCAAAAGATTCATTATCATTATTGTGGGTGTTGGTTTGCAGGAATTGTGACACCATACAGCACACAATTAATAGTCAACTAGTGTCAACTCTAAAACAAGAGACATTTTTACCAAGAGATACAATATGCTGGACTGCAACAGCCATCTCATCTTTGTGTCTGTTCTACCATCTTTTAACTTTAATCTGTCAACCGAGCAACCACACAAGACCAGTTTGATGATCCGTCATGAATGAATCAAGGATAAAGTCTGAGTCATCCTGATAAAGAGGATGCACTTCCCCATGGAAGTCCTAGACAAACCCATGGGTGTGTTACACCATACAAAACAGAGGGCGTTTGTGTTTATATGCCTGCCCTTTGAACATGCTGAAGTGGGTGAGGTCAAGCGAGTGTAAATGAATTAGTAGGCTACCGTTTCCTTTACATGTGTGCAGATCCTCCCACTGACATGGAAAACAAACCCTGTACAATTTAACTTCCTTGATGAAAGAAATAGTCCCACAAAGATAAGAGTCTCTGAGCTGTAAATGATGCTATTCCACCTTAAGGGAGTTTTACTTTAGTATTTGGCAAGAGATAGTCCCAGTATGGACATGTAAGCTGGGTTATATCTCAGCATTTATGATTTTTCTTTGAATCACACCTGAGGCTGTCATATTGTACAAACTGTTCAGGCAAGGCATATTTATCATACAGCTTCACTTCTGAATTACTAAAAAATTCAAGATAATCACTTGGCTAAAAACCCAGATTTTAAAGGCTTACAAATAATTACTCAAATGTCTCTATCTTTCGATTTCATGTACATTTATGAAATTTTGTACTGTTCTTAGTCCACACTGCCATCAGGAACGTTCAGGGACCTTTAAATCTACAGAATACAATTACTCGAGGCCACAAAGCCTTAAAGTTTCTACTGATGGTAGTTCACACTGTTAAGGAAAACTCTTATCCCATAATTTGAAAACTGCATGTATTATTCTTTTACACCTTTTAAGTAGTATCATGTTTCCATTGCACAGTACCACTGAGTGATTCCTCGCCCCGGCTGAGTTCACAGAAACGTGAGAAGTTCCCACATTGGCCCTGCGGGCTCTGAATGAGGATGTCATGGCTACCAAGCAACAAGTTAACACGCAGCGTCCCACAGCCATGAAACAACAGTTTAAAACAACTTTAACACAAAAAACAACGCTAAAGCCTGTTCATATCGGTCTAACATCTATCTAACGCGTCTTTACAGAAGAGTCCTGACCCTTACCTCAAGCAGAAGAAGCTCAGAGTAAAGACGCAGCAGCAGCTTTTAGACGCATAATAATCCTCCTAATGTGCGGACATGAAGGGTTTGAAGCGTCGGCTGAAATATCCTGCGTAAAAGTTTGAACTGCGGAGAGAGACGGGACAGCATGCAGCGTGGCTCTCCCACCAAAGTGCCCCCAGTTAGCAACAGGAGGATTGACTGCACTTTCTTACAGTTGTTACTGTTTCCCAGGACAACTCTGTGGGAGGAGTCTGCAGGAGGGCTATTAAAAGCCCCGGTGGGTTACTTTAGGAGTCCACTTACAAACTAAACATAACTTCAAGGCGAGAAAAGGGTTAAACTTAACTAATTAAATAAAAAGTAACGGCACACTTGAGTTATTTTTATTAAATATGACCGTTTCATTTCATATAAGGAGAAAATTCGCTCTTAAGTTAGCGTGGTGAAATAAGCAAAATGATACATTTCCGGTTGAAGTTTTCACAATAAAAGGAGTAAATGAAGAGTGAAGCGTCTTCAAATGATTTTATCATGTAAAGAGGCCGGGTGCTGAAGTACAGTTAAAATATCACAAATTTAAAAGATTGGCTGGTATGTGATTCTGAGAAAATAGCTATATTTACAACAAAAAAGTTCTTAAATGTTGACTGATTTAGTTTAGAAAACCTCGCAGAGGTAAGAAGATACTGAACATTTCGGTCCATTTTATTCATTCAGATTATTTGGTCTGGACCAATCTTTTTGGGGCCTTGAGCTGTAACAAAAAATATCCAAATCTGATAAATAAATAAATAAATAAATAAATAAATAAATAAATAAATAAATAAATACTTCTTAGGCAACTTTGTTTGTTGGCAGTATGATTTTTTTCCTTTTCTTTGTTTGTTTTACTGTATTCTCTATTACTCATAAACTGTCAACTAGCCATGCTAGGAATCAGAGGGACCACCAGGTAAAAGCGTTGAGTTGTCGGTAACGCTTTTATTTTGAAGGCAAAGCTCCAGGTCAAGTCCTTGCAACCTGTTGCTCTAGATTGACAGTGTACCCTTGTTTTTAATTATAAAACAAAAAGTTATATACATGAAGAGTCAGGGCACAGCATTTATATCTCAGTTGCAGCTGCAGCTTGTTGAGGTGCATACACACATGATTACAGTTTAAATGTCAGGGTGTAGTTAATGCACCTGAATTACCATATTGCTTTCATGACAGACTATACTATAATGTCACTGACAACAGGCATAAATCTGTCAGAAAAAGCTGCATTTTCTCATTAATTTTTATTACCGGTACATAAAGCAGTGATCCCTATATTAATCTGAGGGTTTAAATTACCACAAAAAGACACAGAAACGTGAGTCAGAGTGTTATCCAGGAGAGTGAACATGACATGCAGTTTGCTGTCCTCACAGAGACTATAATGCTGTCTCATCTTTACTGCATGCACTGCATCAATTTCTTGAAACTCGAGGGGAAAAAAACTGGTGTGGTTCGAGCTGCCCTCTGCTGGTCATTAACATTTTCTGCAATGATTTTAAAAGCATGAGTCACAAGATGTATAGATCTGCAGATGGGGCTGGAAGTCAAGGTAACCAGATGCTTATAAGGCATTGCAGATAAATCAGTGATGATGAATATTATTATGAAACATTGTTATTGAAATACTCTTACTTGCAGATGTTTGTCTTGAAGAAATCGAGCTTAGGTAATAACATTATATCTCATTAATTGATTATACAGAAACATAAAACAATGCAAAATAAAGGATACAGGGGTATAGACTTTGTTTACCTCACAACCATAAAACTCATGCAGTTTTTTTCACTTGTCTAAAATGGTTTCTTTGTATTTCAGAAATGTTCCCTACCTTTGATAAGCACCATTTTGTATTCAGAACCTCTTTCCCTCAGCAGCCTATTAGTGTGAAATGTCTAGACTCAACCTGTGTTTGTCAACCCTGCTCAGAAATGAAAAGATTAGAACTATTTATTTTTCACACACCTGCAAAGGATGCAGTGTTCAATGTAACCTTATTTTACATCAGGTTTTTATTCACAAGGTTGTTTATGTGAGAGAAGGAGAACACATTTCCTGGTGATTGCTGTAAAAATGAAACATTTTTATAAGCTCATATTGCACCCCTTCAGATACCAGTTAGATCCATTCATGTTGTAAACAACATCACATATTTCATACGGATAATTCATAAGACACGGATGTGGTTTGACTCATTTCTCTACGCTATACACTTTCCTACTTTTCCATTCCGGTGACATCTTTTGAGTGACGTGGACCAAACAAAGCTTTTATTATGTGGATATGAAAAGCAGAAACATTCAGTGGTTTTCAACTCAGCCTTGCTGGCATGTCAGCCCACACTTCTGGATGAAATCATGCTAGATTATAATGTCAGAACAGTCCCTTGGGCAGGAGAGAAGGAGTTTTATCTGACTCAGTGAGGAAGTCTTAATAACCGCACATCCTAAATAAAAAAGTCAGGTTTATACTTTTTTAAAAAAAATTGTAATAAATTTAGTCGTGTGATGGCTGTTCATCTAAAATAAAAGTCAGCTTCAAACTCAGAAGGTACAACCCCAAATCCAATGAAGTTGGGACATTGTGTAAAACGTAAATAAAAACAGAATACAATGATTTGCAAATTCTGTTTAACCTATATTCAACTGAATACACTTCAAAGACAAAATATTTATTGTTTGAACTGAGAAACTTTGTTGTTGTTTTTTTTGCAAATATTCACTCATTTTGAATTTGATGCCTGCAACGCATTCCAAAAAAGTTGGGATAGGGGCAACAGAAGACTGGGAAAGTTAAGGAATGCTCACCTGTTAAGAAATTTCCACGAGTAAACAGGTTAATTGGAAACAGGTGAATGTCATAACTGGGTATAAAAAAGAGCATCACCAAAAGACTCCCTCAAGGTGGAATCTCACAAGCAAGGATGGGGCGAGGTTCACAACTTTGCAAACAACTGCGTGGGCAAATAGTCCAACAGTTTAAGAACAATGTTTCTCAATGTACAGTTGCAAAGAATTTATGGATTTCATCAGTTACAGTCCATAATATCATCAAAAGATTCAGAGAATCTGGAGAAACATCTGCATGTAAGCAGCAAGGACGAAAACTAACATTGAATACCTGTGACCTTTGACCCCTCAGGCAGCATTGCATTCAAAACCAACAGCATTGTGTAAAGGATATTACCACGTGGGCTCAGGAACACTTCAGAAAACCATTGTCAGTTAACATAGTTCATCACTACATCTACAAGTGCAAGTTCAAACTCTACTATGCAAAGACAAAGACATATTTCAACAACCCTTTTATTTATTTATTTATTTTTTTTTCAAATTTTGGACATCGTGTCCTCCGGGCCAAAGAGGAAAAGGACAATCCGGATTGTCATCTGCACAAAGTTGAAAAGCCAGCATCTGTGATGGTATGGGGGTGTGTTAGTGCCCATGGCATGACTAACTTGACCATCTGTGACGGCTCCATTAATGCTGAAAGGTACATACAGGTTTTGGAGCAACATATGCTGCCATCCAAGCCACGTCTTTTTCAGGGACGTCCCTGCTTATTTCAGCAAGACAATGCCAACACACATTCTGTACATGTTACAACAGCGTGGCTTTGTAGTAAAAGAGTGCAGGTGCTAGACTGGCCTTGCCTTATGAAGTGCAAAATATGACAACAGAGACCCGGGACTGTTGCAAGAATGGAGAAGAAGTTTCACAGAATGTCTCAGCTTCATTGGAAATGGGGTTGTAGGTCTGTTTCTGTCTCACATCTCTCCATAGTTTGACTTTTCTGCTGACTGACTGTGACTAAAGTGTTACTGATGGATTACAATCCTGTGTGCCTGCTTTGCAAACAGAAGAAAATGAAAAGCTGGTGATCTCAAACAGAAAAAAAGGAGCTTTAGTCATTGGCTGACATATACGTATAACAGAATGAAGACATGGCACTGCTAAACCTGCACTGATGTCTTCATTTTTTAAAGTAACACTGTGATTTTAAGTGGAAATGAACTCACATCCATTATTAGCTAAAGCTGAAAAAATTGCATTGTAGCAGCCTGTCTTTAAAACTCAACTACAAAACAAGCTGCTATCTGGCACCTCATCAAACACATATACACAGTGGGAGAAACCCACCAGGTGTATGGTTTCTATCACCGTATGTGAAATTGAACCACAGAGAGGCTGTTTGAGAGGCCCAGCAGGCAGCCGGGCCTTCCTCCCGTCCTTAGCATCTGAGCCCACAGCTTTGTGCCTCTCCTCCACCTGTAACCAGGCGAGGGTTAGATAAATGGCAGGTGGTATTGAAAAGACTCCCCATTCAGCGCCATGCTGAGCTGCACTTAGACACATTATTGCAGTCTGGAGGAGAAGAGGAGGAACGTGGGGGGAATGCTGAAGCAGGGCGGTCTGCAGACAGCCAGAACATGAGCGAGACGGGGAAACAAGCGTGACACAAAGAAGTACATAGCTGCCTTTGTGCAGCAATAAAAGGAGGTTTTGTAGGTTGAAGGACTTGGATGGAAGTGGATGGAAAAGATAGCACTGGACCCCCCCTCAGCCCCCTCCCAGACAGAGTAAACACTCGGATGGGGAGACAAAAGCACACAAGTTGCAAAAGGAGGGAGGAGGGAAAGAGAGAGAGGAATGAGAGGCATATCATTTGGCTGAAGTGGCCTCACAGTGCTGCACACAAGGTCTCAGAATTCAGCAGAAAGCTCCTCACACACAGAAGCTCTGACCACATTTCCTCAATCAATCTGCACTTTAAAGTGTTTGTAGCTTAACTTTGGCAGCAAGTGAGAAATACTCAGAGCCGTTTAAAACTCAGTGCCTAACTGAAGTGACAATTGGCAACAAACTGCAGGCCATGTTGTCCATATACATTGATCTGGCAGAATCTACAGTCTGCAATAACTGTCAAGCATTCTTTGGATGTGGACTCAAGCTTTCAATGTCAGTTCAGATCCATGCCTGTACAAAACACCTGAATAAAACTTGGCCACAATTTCACTCCATTAAGTGGCTGTTCTGGGGCTTTTGATCACATTACATTCACAGCAGATGGAGTTTTCTTCCTTGCAATATGACCCTTTCTGTGCTATTATTAAGCTTTATAGACTTCTTACCCACTTTAGGCTTTAGAGCTGATGCTTTAAAGTGGCCTTGGTTGAAGATATAATGTCACCTCAAGGTCCATTCCTGAGCTGTTTTGATGCTTTTGATCATATCACATGACTTTCATCCGATCTCTCCAGGTGAGATACTGCTGTCAACAACTGTTTCGAAAACCAACAATAAACTCTGAATCCCAAAAGAATGACAAACAGAAAAGAGTCAAATAAGAATAACTAAGTTTGTCTTCTCTTCAGGCTCCTGAGAGTGACTTTCTATCTATGACGATTACGTTCAAGTAATGGCTCACATACCTGTGCTGATGTTGTCCTGTGGAAGTGGTGTTTTCAGGCTACAGTAGCTTCAACCTGCTTTCTTCTAACAGTCTCATCATAAAAAAAAAACACTTACAGAAAGGGTTTTCCTTTACCATGCTGCAAATTGCAATGAGTAACCTAACCGCTCTGTTGCAGTTCAATACATTAAATAATCACAAAATAGAATTAATAAATCTCTATGCTGATGAGCTCGTTTACTTTTGTCGTTCCTAAAGAGGCATTGCTGTGATTTCAGTTTCACCTGTGGCAAGTTAAAAACTCTCTTCTATAGCTTTAAGGACAAGAGAAATACCCTTTAGGGCACTTTAGTTTGAAGCTTCAACACAGTTACCGTACACACAGCTAGCAGATTCAGAGAAACCATGTCATTCATCTGGAGACCTCCAGATAAATCTTATGGTTGCTCTTTAACTCCAATAATCACGTTGCAGTTCACTTTAAAAGCTGGTGACAACATCTAAGATCCTATCGTATAATGGCATGACTAACTGTGAGTCACCCATTTTGTTTATCTGCCTTTTTTTAAATTATAGTTTGAAAAAAAAATGGCGGAAAGCTTATTCAGTCAACTGAAATAACTCTCTCTGGTTTCATTTGAGTGACCTGTCTCACCTTATGCTTCATCATTTGAGCTCCTGTTTATAATGGTAGGTGGGTTCTTCAGCTTTTCAGAGTTGGGGAAAATATCAGTGCTGAAGTTAAAAATCTCTCTGTATGTAAATATTTGCTTGCGCCTATAAAAAAAAGGATCACAAAACAAGTTTCCCTTGTCTGTTCTGCTTTAAAGTTTCTCATCATTGTTGTTTTGGCAGCGTTGACACATGTTCAGCAGAAAAAAACTTCTGATACACCATGAAGATCAAGAAGATCTCTGAAACCATGTTGTGGGTTGGAGCTGTCTGTTTTCTTGGTAACAGTTCACTCAAACCGCCGCCCACTGTTGTTTCAGCAGAGCTTTTTCATGCTAACCCTACAGGTACCACACCTCTCAGGATATTTCATGCACTTTCTCTGTCAGAGTTAAATTGACTCTGGATGCATCATTTCACTGATCTCCTTCAGTTTTTCTCTATCTTGGATCGTCTCAGAGTGTCAGAACATTCCTCACAATTATCTTGATGCTGTGCAGCATAATTGCAAAGGTAACAGTCAACCTGTCAGGCTGTTGTCATTCTGAAGATATAATGTGTTTGATATGTCATGGTTTCATCTCAAGGCTTATAATGTACACCTGGTTCTGTCCTGAGGCAGCAGTGCTGTCCACTGCAATACTGTGGGGTCAAAATCCCACAATAGTAATTCATTCTCAGTGGAAAAGGTGATGCTAGAGGTCAAGCGAGGCAGAAATCTGCATTTATAAATCAATCACTTCCTGTCACATCCACAAGATGTCAGTGTCTGAGGTGCAGCAGGTCAGTAAGTCCAGCTGATCCCATCAGCTGGGATTTACTGTCTTTGTAGAGTCAACACAAACCACAATAATCATAACTGTTACACAAATAAAGTGTCTCACAGAGTATTTGCACATGTATCATTCTGAATGGATATTTTCAAGCCCAGTATGCAGTGTTTAAATGACTTTAATGTTACTTAATGCTGCTGAGTTTCTTATATACAGTTGGTGCATTATGAATGACTTAAAGTTGAACCAACCTGTGTTTTTGTCTACCTGTTTTTATGCAAGGATGTGTCCATGCATGCGGTCCTGGTTGCACGCCAGGCACCGGGTCAAGTGATTTAAGCCTGGATGAGATGTCCAACCAAACAAGAGGGATTTAGGAAAGGCTGGACCCTCCCACTGCTGCCTCCCACCAACCACCTCCACATCCCACCTCCATTCACCAAAGCTCTGCAGATTAACTCTTCAGATCTCTCCTCTTTAATTAGGAGTACACAGGAGGAGGTAAGACACTGGGACTTCACACAGATAATTCAAGAGAAGCTCAGCTGGAGAATAAACAGACAGCCTGTGCTGGCTTAATCCAAATATTCACCTCTATATACTTCTCTTCTAGATTGATAAGCAGACGGTTAATGAGCCACGAAAAACTTCCAGGATATTTCCAGGACATGCCCTTTAACCTCAAAAATCCACCACTCTACTTTTTCACATCTGTTTTTAAAACATTCAGACCAAAAAGTTTGAAAGTGACTCCATTAAAGCCAGCCAGCAGAGAAAAAATAGCAGAAAACTTTGTTGCAGTAATTGTACCAGCAGGGTTTTGCCTGTTGTTGTCCTCCTCTGCCTTGTTATCTTAAAGTTATTTCGTGCCCACATGCAGCTGGGGCCCTTTTTAAAAGAAGGAAGGAGAAATGGAACTTGAGTAGGTGATGCAGACACCCTGAGGGGCTTTTAAACAATATTTCAGAAAGATCTGACTGGAAGCAAACAACACCCTAAACATTTATCAAGTATTCTTGTTAGATTGAAAAAGACAAGAAAGTTTTATTTAATTCAACTTCAGTTCCCTTTTTAAAAATGATTTGCACTTCATTGATGCAGAAGAACAAGTGCTACATCCCTGATCATCAGCAAGCAGCTGATTGCAGGAGTGTCAAAGGTCAAAGGAATCAAACATTTATACGCCTCCATGCTTTGTGGGGTTTACTGGAGGGAGACACTGAAGCACAAAGAAGACTCAAGTTAGACCAGTAAGTGAGGGGGTGACAGGGAGTGAGCTTTATCGCTTCTTCCCAGAATCCTCCCCCTGGAAGCTATTAATTTCCTGGATGTTTGCATGAGACTTCTCCGCGATGCGTTGCTGGGATTGGCTGGGCCCCGCCCCCTGAGGCCGGTTTTGCAGGCACCATCAACCATAATCCCAATGTGTCCGCCAGAGGACGAAGCTCTGCAGATGAAGGGCAGAGAGATGAGAAAGAGCGGCCTGTCAACAGCCTAACACTAACTTTCCCTCTCGGGAAGTTTGACATTGCGGTGATCACATCAAGGTGGTCTCCTGGCTGATTCATGCTTCTTGATCTTTAACTTGAACAGGCAGAGGGAGAAGGCTGTTGGGCCTACATACTGGATCATTCACATGGGAAGGTGCATAAATATCATGATGGCGTTATGATGAAGCGCAGCTTGTGATTGGTGGAGAGTGTGTCTGGGTGGATGGGTGGGGCTTGGAGGAGGGGTTTAATGCAGACTGGTGAAGACAGAGTGTGTGGGGCTAAATTTAGCCAATGGCTCTGCTGGGGTGGAGCTAATCCTCTTTGCACTCGAATTATCTGGCCTTCGGATTAGAGAGCTTTGCCTCTATGCAAGACATCTACTCTCTATAATGATGTCCCATGGCAGGCTGTACCATGTCCCAAGCAGGGGTGGTTGAGAGGGCAGACTGGTCCCAGAAATGAAGAGGAATTGTGTAATGAAACAAACCCACCCACTACAGTGTGACAGCTTTGTATTACTGCAGAAAGTGACACTCCTGTGAGGAAGTCTTAGCTGCTAATAAAACAGAATTTTTCATAGTCGTAACAATTTGCTGCAACTAAATCCTTTCACTGAACTATTGAACTATTAATTCTTGTTATGATTTATTTATTTTTTTAATTTAATAATTTATTTATTGAAACATTAAGAGAGATTACCCCAGCATACAGAGACACATACACACCTGATCAAAATTTTAAGAACAATTGAAAAATTGTATGAAATTTCCATTTTGCACTATTGGATCTTGAAGAGGTTTGAAGTAGAGTTTCAAAATGCAAAAAGAGGAAATGGGAATGAGGAAAAGGAAAAATTAAGAAAGCAATTTATTTTACAATGAAAGTGAAATAATCTGTTCATCAGCTGATCAAAAGCTCAGAACCACAGCTCAAAAAAAAAAAAAAAAAAAAAAAAAAAAAAACTGAAACCCCCCTAAAATAGAAATAAAAGTTTCAAAAAAGGACTCAGTGATGAGTAGCGTCACCATTCTTGTTGATTATTTTAAAAATTTGTTTTGGCATGTCTTCCAAGGAGGCCAGTAGGAACATTGTTCCAAGTGGTGAAAATGGCTTCATGGAGAGAATCCACTGTCTGGAACTAACATCCAACATCCAAATGTTCGCAAGGTGATTAGGAGCAGAGAAACACACAGGATGGTCCAAAAGAGTGAGCTTATTCCTCTGGAAGAAGTCCTTTGTCAGGCGACCATTGTAAACTGTAGCATTGTCCTGTTGAGAAACCCAGTCATTAGCACACAGACCAGGGCCCTCAGTCATGAAGGATGCCCTCTGCAACATCTCTACATAGCCAGCTACTGTTTGACGCCCCTGAACAACCTGAAGCTCCATTCTTCTATTGAAGAAGCCCCTCAGCACATGATGGTGCACCCTCCACTGTGTGGCATAGAAAACATCTCCAGTGGGATCTCCTCGTCATGTTAGTAACATTGGAAGCCATCAGGACCATACTGACAGTCTTGTGGCGTTGAAGGAGACAAGGCTTTTGAAGAGGCTTTTTGTTCTCAAAGCTCTTCTCTCTCAGATGTTGTCTGATGGTAATTGGGCTGCAGTTGGCACCAGTAACGGCCTTCATTTGGGTCCAGTATCGTCCCATATCTAGACGGACAGCCAATCGGATCCTCGGCCCAGCTCAGTTGAACATGTTTTAGGTCTACCACTTGACTTTTTTGTTCTAAAACTCTCAGGATCTTTTAAGAAATTAAAAATGACTGTCTTACTGCATCCAACCTCAGTAGCGATGCCGTGTTATGAGAGGTATTGCTCACGCAGGAAGTCATGGCAGTGTGAAAAACTGACAGAAAATCACATTGAATCCGCATTTTTGCACAGATTTTGGCTTTTGCAGGCTGTGGTTTTAACTTTTGTTCTACTGATGAACAGACTGTTTCACTTTAATTGCTGTTTGCAACAAACTGTTAACTTGTTTTTTTTTTTGTCTCACTCACATTTCTTTCTTTTTCTTTTGCTTTTCTTTTCTTTTTCTTTCTTTCTTTCTTTTTTTTTTAAATTGAACCTAGAACCCTCTTAAGATCCAGCAGTGCAAAATGTACATTTTTCAGCTGGTCTTAAACTTTTGATCAGGTCTGTTTACACCTGTGACATGATGCATTATAGTTGAACAGCCATCATGCTCGTAATTTATTATTTCATTTTTGCTGTATGTGACTAAATGTCCCAGCTAGTCTGCTAAACAAGTAAAGTTAAAAACAAACAGCCTTTAGATCTTCTTGGGCCTGACACCAGGTCAAATTACTGCACTGGTTGCTGGAGGAAGAAATAATTTTTCCAGCCATTCTGTGGTGTTTTTACGAGACGAGGGAATGCAACTGAATGATTCTGTCAGTAAGGTTAAACAGTGTTGAGAACCTCCTGTAGTAAAGGAAGGAATCACGATATGAAAAAACTCAATAGCATCACTGCATTAAACACATCACTGCAGCAGAATTTGTGCTCAATATACAGTTCTTGTGTAAATATCCGACTCAAAGCAGACACTCTGGAGAGTCCACGTCTGGCTCACTCAGCCACATTAAGATGCATCAAGCCTTTCACTTTCACATTACAGGAGGAGAGAGTAAACACCTGCAGTAAAAACATGCTATGCAAAGATGTTTTTGGCAAAGTTAGACAGCAGACAGAAACTACTAGAGGCCGCTTGGGGCCTAAGTAGTACATCCATATATTAGACGCTTTTTATACAGCATAATATATTATTATGTGGGAAGAGCCTGGCATTCGTCCACCACATCATCCGACTGTAACGGCTGCTCTCTCCTTGGCTCTCACAGTCTGTATATTTTCTGTATGTAAACGGCAGGAATGAAATGTGGTGCAGGAGAGCTATGATTATCCATCTCCAGCAGTAGGTGCCACTCAGACACATCCATAATCACCTCTGCACTCATCTGCTGTCAACACAATGAACCAGTAGGCCTGCCTTTCTGCTCCAAGGGAAGAGGAATATATATATATATATATATATATATATATATATATATATATATATATATATGTATATATATATATATATATATATATATATATATATATATATTCCTCTTATCCAGAGCGATTTAGGACAGATGAGCAGCCACAGTTGTGAGTTGATGTCTCACTCGAAGACATTTTGACAGGTTATACATCTATTCTCGGGATGTGTTCTCCTCCTTTTGTGACTATAGACAAGAAAAGCCTCTTTCAGGCCTTCACAATTCACTACTACAATGACACTGGCCATTATAAGCAGCTGCTGTAAAAGTTTGAACGCAATCTAAAACATGCACACTCTTTGAGATCTCTTCACAGTGATTGCAGACCACTGGGGGTCCAGATTTAAATCTCCACGGTATCCAGCTTCTCCCCTCCTGAAGTGTCCTTGAGCAAGAATACACTGAACGCTCTGACTCTACCAGCTGCTGTTCTGGCAGCCTGACGTTTCTGCAGAGGAACATTTGCAGAGATCAAGTATATCACAAAAATCCTGCAGAGTGTCTCAACAGTTTGCAGACCCGATCAGCAGGGCCTGTTGCTACTTACACTTGATGGACTGTACCACTGGGTCCCAGAGGTGAGGGGGGGGGGGTTAGTTACGGGCAGTTTGCTGCAGGGATGAGCACTGGTCAGGGAGGGGTGGTGGTGGTTGTGGGGGGATCGTGAGGTTGTATCCTAATCCCTCAGCCTTGGCTGCATCACGGCCTTAGACTAAACTGACATGTTGGATTTGGACATATGAAAATGCTATCTGGAATTTAGTAATTTTTTTTTATGTTTATTCTTTCCAGAAGTCTTTTTTTTATTTTAAGGGAATGCAAACTCTGGTAAGACTACTTTTCCCCCTCTTTTATGTTTTAGCTGTTGAGTTGATTGTATTGTCAAGGGAATTGTCAAGAGAGAGAGAGAGAGAGATACACAAATTTTACACAGATATTACTGATTCAATAAGTTATCCAAGAGTTATCTGTCATTCATCAGTTTGATCATGGACTAGAATCAATTTACAAAAACAGGGGGTGGTTTGGTTGTAAATTCAGCTGTTTTTTTAATCACAATTTCAAACCTTTGTTCAATCTCTCAGCCCATGATGTTTAGAAACAATATACCCTCTTAGCAGTTTGGATTTCTGACACTAAATAGCAAAAGACCCAGTTACTACAATCATCTATGAATGTCTATTTTTTAGCAGCAAAGAATTGGTAAAAAAAAAAAAAAAAAAAAAAAAAAAAAAGTTATACATAGTTTAATTTCCCAGAATAGAGATGATTTTGACTGAGTGACTTTTGTTTTTAGTCAATACATGTTGCTATTAATTGACAGGTAAGACCAGACAAGTTGTCCTCAGAAAACACAAAGATTTGTCCTTTATTCTTGAGGTCACAGAGGAGCATAGATTAAAACAGAATCATTTATATTCACAAGCAGACATGACACATGTAGGTGCAGTCTGTCAGGACAAAGATTTCATGTCAAGGTGACAATTTCAGTTGAAATCTAACCACTCACCTGGTCCTTCAGTTTAACCCTGGAAGTGCCAGAAAAAAAAAAATGTAACTAAGTTTTCTTGTTATGCTGATGACAGCATTTACTCTTGTGTGAAGTTCTGAGAAAAAATAAATGAATAAGTTAGTTAACACCGAAACTGCTCAGGTGTTGGTGCAAAAACATTTTTTGTTGCATATAAATAACAAAGCCTGCTGGTGTACAGGGTTAAAAACATGCTTGTGCAGATGTGAAGTAATAAATCCATCTCTTGATAAAATAAGATCTTGATCCAAAATTTAAGGTGAAGTTACAGCAAAGATCAAATTAACAACATGTAATAAAGAGTAATTAATCACAGGGTTATTGTGTTTTTTTTTATTTTAGCAATAAATCATATTACTTACATACTAACAAGCTTAACAATGGAAGATAATGCACTCAGTATTATGCAGAATGCACATATGTGATTTTGTCCATTACTGAACCAGCCTACTGTGACTCCAGTTTACACCCAGATTCATGCATTGTTTCTGGAATATTAAATCTAAAAACTCTTCTCCAAATTAAACTACCACTAGGTGTCCTTTAAGCAGTGCACATAACCATCCATCAAAAGAAGTCAGACCAGCAGTAGAAGACTTTAGGTTGACTCTGTAAATCAAAAGGAAAAGAGAAAAATTCTTTGACTCCTGGCCTCAGAGCAGCTGAACTGTTGTATCCAACTGTTGGGTTGCTATCAAAATTTAATAGCACAGAAATAAAGTCTGTCTTCACAAGAGGAGAGAGCGAGATTTTTGTTGCTCTTTGTAGAACAATCTACAGAAACTGATGAAGTGAGGACAACAAAGGTTGGTTCAGCTGAACTAATAAATGATCTGAGCGATGAAAGGTCACTTGTGAAATTGAGAAAGCTTCTTGTAAATTATTCTGTAACCTCTTTGCCTCCCAATAAACCCAGACCCGCATTGATTTTCACGATTCAAACAAACTCTTTGACTTATCAACGCCTGGCACACTCCCAAGGGGAGGCTGAATGTGACCTATTTAAACTTCCCACTAAAACGCCAACTTGACGTCTGAATTGGTGTGCACTAGCAGGTTTAAGTTGAAACACTGACAATCAGGGGAAACGCAGGAGGAAAGAGTGAGCACGAGCAGCCAAGCTGTTATGTAAGCACCAGCTGTGTGAGTGAAGGCATGCTGCAGGATGATGAAAGCAATGCTGCTTCCCTCAACCAGACTGAGCCTCCTTCTCCCTCTCTCTCTGCTGAATTATTCACGTTATTGAAGAAAACAACAACAGAAAACAGCATGAGACGCCGAGATGATTGCAAGTACATCATGGCACGGCAATTCCACTCGTTACTACTGGCAACAAAACTGATAAATGCATACATTTTCAGGAAAATCCATTCCAATGTTTCCATTCAGACTCGTAATCCACCGCCGTGAGCAGCCACCTCACTGACTTTCGTGATGGAACAATAACGTGAGGCAACAAGGACAAAATGAAAAAAAAAAAAAAAAAATCTGCAGTCTTAATCTGGATTAAATTACAGTGTTCATCATCCCGGCTCCAAACCAGAACAGACCAACTCAAACCAAACAGCTCAAGGAGAATAACACGACTACAACTGATTCTTGAATGGAAAATAATAGTGATGTAAAACAGAAACACTCACATAGCAAGTTACGCTCAAAAGAAGAATATAACCTTGAAGACAAAACAATGGATAATAATCTAATGAATCAAAATAGCTTTGATGTTGTAAATAGTTAATGATATAAAAACATACAGTGTTGTATGTGTATCATTGTTATATAACTTGATTTCATAAGATTTTGTTCTTTCAGATATAACCTGTAATAATCCACTTTATTTTAGATACAAGTAAATTGAATCAATCCTCAACATTATTTTATTAAAACAAGCGCTTCTTGAATGTTTTCAGCTTTGTTTCTGTTTGTTTAAAAAAAATGCAGTTAAATTACCTTTCAAATACTCAGACTTAAACCTGTCCCAGAAACCTGTGAACTCTTCCTATTCGGTGTCACAAATGGATCTGTCTTTGTTGGGTTAAAGATGTTTAACACGGCCAACTGTTACAATGAGGTGTCACATGTTTGATGCACTTGTGAGCAACTTTGTCAGTGCCAACTGTGGTGCTGAGCATCTTGTCTATTTGCTGTAGAAGTTTCTACCAAGTTTTTTGGTAGCTTAGGTTTGATCACTTTGCCTGACGCCTACCCTGTGGCAGCCGTTAGGTGCATTAAAAAAATAATGATACAGGAGGAGTCAGTCTTGTTGTTAATGGTCTAGTGTGTTTTTTTAGGTGCTAAAAAGGCAACAGTATTAACTTTACACTGCTTTTATAAACAATTGAAAACTCCTTATAGGAGCTTTAAAGCCAAGTGTAATGAAACAGTGGTACCTCAAAGTAAGGCACACAAGTCCTCTTTGCTTAGAGCCAAACAATACAACTTTTTTTTTTTCTTTTAGAAAGAGTGGCAGATTTTTTTTTTCCTTTTTCTGGACTGAAAATGAAAATTTTGAACTTCTAATGACAGAGATTCGCTGCCACAAACCTTACTTTTTGACTAATGATAGCATTTCTTTGCATAACTGAGCATAACAGTTTTTCAAAAAATTAGCACATTTTTGCATCGTAATTTTTCAGGCTTAATAATCAGGACCTTGGGGTTGAAATGTCATGCTATCAATGTGTAAATGTGTGTTAGTATAACATAAAGCTCCTTGAATCCTTGAAACATATCTAAAAACAGTAGTCTGATGTTGTGAATGGGTTGTAAATTCGAGTACATTTTTAAAAAATGTCCTTATAGTAATTGTTTAACTTCACAATCATTCAGCACCTTTTGCTGTTTCAAAGGTATTTCTGATGCCCTTGAGCAAGGTAGCCACTGAAGGCTACATAGACTCAAATCCCTTTCAGAAATCTGTGACTTTCCTTGACTTGAACACACTTCAGACGGACTGAGGCAAAGAAGGAAACTCTTCCATGAGCTGACAAATCAAAGTCTATCATTGTTTTAGAAATCACGTCCCCTGTTTGAAAAGGGTAGAGAGACCACCCTGCTTGTTATCAGTAAAAAAGTTCAAAAGCCGGCCTCTGTGATGGTATGGAGATGCATAAGTGCCCATACAGGCAGCAGAACAGCAGCATCTCTGACCACACAGTTGGAACAGATTTGACATTTAAAGATTAAAATGAAATTTGTTATTTTACACTTGAACAGTCAACCCTAAAGTGTCTCATTCTGCATTCAGTTATGCTGCTCTGTTGTCTGTCATAAAACATTTCTACAATGCATCATTTGTTATCTGTAAATAACAGAGGCTCCAGCCTTCGGCAAACAATTGCTTAATTTTGTAAGAATGTTTGCCAGCCGTCACCGAGCACTTTTTAAATGATGTTATTAATGAATGTGACAGCAGGCAAAAATCCTAAAACTCAAAGTTACATGTGTTATCGTCTCCCTGTTGTTGCCTCTGGCTGCTCTAAAAATCAAGACAAATCTGGATGTGTCATTGTTGCAGTCGTCCTGTGTGATGGATCAAAATGGCGTCAGAGCGTTTGAGCAGGCAGACGAGGAGATTATCTGGCTGTGTGGAAGGACACGCAACCTGCAAGGGAGACAGGAAGTCCTGTACTGCTCTTTCCTGCCTCATCATACTTTTAAATTTTTGTCTGGAAAGATATCCAGCAAATGTTTCATGTCTTTTATAAGCAGTAATACATAATGTTAAACTGATTATAGTGACAGGAACGAGAACTTAACCAAAGTAGAAAAAAGGCCGGAGGGAACAAGGAACAGGAGCATGGAGGTTGAAATTAGGAAGAGGTTTTTTTATTCTTCTGTGGTGAGATGAATTTCAGTTGGTAAATCTCCAATTTGGAGACTTTGTCCTCATTTTAGAAGCAGAGATCATCCTTTTCATTCTAAAATATAACTGCTGTGAGGCGCTTTGAAGCAATGGCTGTAACGACACTTGGCAGGTCATTATCTGTCCCAGAGGGAAACTTTCTCACAGCAAACTCTCTGCTCCACACGTTTCATGTGATGTTTTGCCCACTAACTGCTTTTTGTTGTTTGTATTGTGTTTTAGGAACAGCATGCAGAACTGTGCAGAACAAAAAAGTTAATAGAGCTCCAACCCACTCTCTGAGGCCTTAAATTTGAGACCTAGACTCCTTAGAAGATCAAGTCACAGCATACCTGCATTTTCCGTTGGACACCTGGAGCCCAGGAGACTGAGACAACACTGACAGTAACTCACGGCTACTCGAGAGGATTATGTCATTATAGCTGACAACTTGAGCTTCCCTTGAGTGCGACGGCTACAAGGCAAAGTCAGTGCTGCTCTGCTTGCACCCAGCAGCAACCATGGATGACCCCTATCAAAACAACGTGAACCAGCAGATGACAGAGGGTGGAGAGTACACCTACACCCAGGATGGAGGGGGTCAGGACGGCTACCCTTACCAGACAGACTACCCTCCTCAGGAGGAGGATGCTGCTAGTGATGCCACAGAGGGCGCAGATGATGACGAGCAGATGTATGAGGGGGAGTACCAGGGCATCCCTCACCCTGATGAAATCAAGGAAGCAAGGCGGGCGGCCCGGATGGAGGCGAGGAGGAAGGCTCGTATGGCCAAAGAGCAGGAAGAGGAGGAGGAAAACCTTCCAGAGCAGTATGAGACCATTATGGAGGACTGTGGCCATGGACGCTTCCAGTGGATGTTGTTCGTCGTGTTAGGTCTGGCACTAATGGCTGATGGCGTGGATGGCTACGTGGTGGGCTTTGTCATGCCCAGTGCTGAGAAGGACATGTGCATATCCAACTCTGACAAAGGATTGCTGGGTAAGTGACAGCAAAGAGAGGAAGACAGAGTTTAAACTACGAAAATAAAACCAAACAAACCATTTTTGAGCATGCTGAGAAAGAAACTTTTAGTTTCAACCATTTTTGTTTCAAAGGCTGAAGAGCAAGGCCATGCTAGCAGCTCTCATTGGCTATACAGAGGTTGAGTGGTGCTTTAAGCTAAATGCTAATGCAATGCTACTCACACACTGAATAAAACTATTTACACCCTGCTGATAAGCTGGTAGCATCTTAACTTCCTCAAAGATAAGCCAAAATCTGGGGCAAATCAAATTTTGAGCTGGTGATGTTGCTGTAGCAAAGGTGTCAGAATTAACAGAGTCACACCAACCTTTCCTCAGTGGAACATGGACTTCTTTTTCTGAATTTCATGAGGGTCCATCCATAATTGTTGAGCTAATAGCTAATGTAGTTATGCTAATATTACATTTTCTAAAATGTTTAACCAGACGATGATTAGACGGTACAACAAACAATGTTTATCATTTAAGTATACCTTATTAGCTTGCAAAGATTCACAATAAGTCACAAAACTGAAAGCGTTTGTATTAATTATAGTTGGATAAATAAAAACAAAAAACATTAGCATAAAAATGGACAAGGCATTGTTTTACCTGTCCTTTTTCTCACCCAATCCACTCCAGTGGTCTTATGTAAATGCAAACACACTCTCAGTAAAAAGGTCAACATGTTTACAGATGGTATGAAACTGTAAGTTAAAGGGGGTTTTAACAATTAACACACACCTCATGCCAGTGTTTTAGGAAATGTAAGAGTATCGATGAACGGAAATACTCTTCCACCCACCTTAAATTAAGATTAACAACCCTCCAAATTAAGGCTGCTAATGTATTCCAGTTTGGACCAAAGTTGTGAGCAGACAGGACACAGCCTGTTACTGCAGTCCCCCAAACTAGCAGCTAGCATGTCTGAAAGCAGATTTAGCCAACATATCTTTCCAAAACAGATATACAGCCTTCTGGAAACCTACAAGCCTAGCTAATTACTGTCATCTGTCGAAGAGTTCCTATCTTTTCCCAGAGAGGAGGAAGTCATCAGTGAAATGATCTGCTGTCGTGCTTGGCTGAGGCAAAATCCTGCATATGTTTGGCTCTTGATTGCACATGGTTGCAGACTAGCGCGTTAGACAGAAACATCTTCCAGCCTCTGGGACACATTTGGGAGCATGGATCTTTGAAGGCAAATGCAAATTATGATTGAAACCAATATTGTGTGTCTTATTACAGAATGGGTCCACTGAGCCACACTGAGTCATTGGATTGTGAGCCTTGTGTGCCACAGTGCCGCAAGTGTCTGGAAGTCGACTTAAGGGATGCCGGATTCGATGTTAATTGTTTAATAATGTTAGGAACCAGACATGGAGAGTGTCTGCTTTAAATATGCTTTATATTTGAACACATTGTGTCTCAGAGACAGAGTTTCCTTTACTTAAGTAACCTACAAGCTTTAGCTGTTCCTAGATATTCTATCACAATAGTAAACATGCCAGAAACTACTGAAATTTGTATGCAGGTTAGACACAACTTATTGGCAAATGTACCTTGAAAGCGTCTGTTCCTCACTTTCTGAGCCGGCAACTCAACTACAAATTGAAGTCCCTTACCTTATTTTCCTGGCCTGGTGTGTAGATGGGCAATGCAGCAGATTGCTCATCGCTCATTTCATCTTAACAACAGGCTCCTGGGATGAGGTGTAGCAAGAGATTGATGAGGAACCCAGTGGTGATTGCATTCAGTGTGTGTTCTCAGGCTAATATGGAGCATGTTGCAGCAGTCAGAGAGCCTGGCGGCCTGCAGCGCCTGGTGCAGAGCTGTCAGATACGCTTCAGGCCTCTGACAGGTTGTGGTAGCAGGAGGAAGGCCAGGCAAAAAATGAAATCCCAGCATCTGTGCTGAGCGGGAGGGGAGTGTTGATCACTGGATAAGAATATGAAGTATATCTGCAGAATGATCCTATTTGATTCATACCCATGCTCTGTCCAGTGCACTCACCAAAACAGAGACAGCACTTACTTGGTTTGATTCATGAAATTAAAATGCAAAAGGCCTGGTCAACCAGGCTTGATGTGGATGCAGGCATTTAAACAGCTATCTCCAGTAAAACTTGCAATGCAGCAAAAGCATTTCAGGAATTAAACTAGAATTGCAATTTAAAGGTCATGCATAAATCATGAGGCAGTGCTACGATGCTCTCATTCTGCTAGGTAAGAATAAGCAGCAAGATTTGTGGTGCGTTATGACATTTTGTAAAGTTGTAAAACTGTACTGTTTCTGCAGTTTACACCCTGAGAAATCACATCATTTAAGCAAAAAACCCAGATCTTTTTTTTTTTTCTCCTTCACTTTTTACAAAATATGATTCCTCAAAATTTTCTGGTTCTTTGTTTCGAATGCGGATAAGGCTTTTGAAAAACATATCTGTAGTCAGTGCACACAAAAAGGTGTAAAGTCTTCTCTTCAGGCTAATTTCAAACAATTGTTGAATTTTGCAACCTAATATGTATCTAAGCTGGGAAAAATAAGATCAATGAATAAAGCCACAGACCGTCAAAGAAAATGTAATCACAAGCGTTCACATGGAGCCTTTTGTCATTTCTGTCAGTGCTGGTGTAAAAGAGGTCTAACCCTTGTTTTATAGACGGACTGACATTCCTTTACATGGGACACACTTTAACCGCTATGCTGAACCTGAGCCCCAAGTCTCAAAGTCTTAGTTAAGTGGTTTGTAAAATGACACTATTACAAGGCTGCTGGCTAGCCAGTCAGTGCTTGCAATTTAACCCTACAGTGACAAACATATCATATTTGATGAGTTTCAAAGACCTCTATCTCACCAACATGAGAAATATTTTCATCAAAAACCTTTTTCAAAGAATTCTAAAAAGTGTAGTCTGCCCCCTTGAGGAGTATCTACGCACAGGTGAAGTTGAATTTTGGCCCTTTTCAAAATGGCTACTCTTAGGATATTATTCACTCTCTCTTTCTCTCTCTTTTTCTTTCTTTTTTCCCCCTGGAAAATCATTTTTAATTTTCAGGAATTTGCAGTGATGGCAACATCTGAATTGTTCCTCATTTTAAAATAAGTGTATTTTGCATTGAAAAATTGCTTTACAAAAAATTTACAAAAAAAAGTTGCAGAAACCACACTGTGTGATGTGATACAAAAATATATCATAACCAAAATAATATAGCAATATTTATTTTCTTTGTGGATTTTGTTAAAGGGGTTAATTAACATCTCAGTTCCAAAAAAAAAAATCTGAATTTTCTGGCTATATTTTTGATGGATCAGGCTTTTAAGGGTTAAACATGTTTTTCCTTAATTGGTTGTGTTTGTGATATTTTTCAAAGATCAATATTTACTTTCACTTGAATCCTTCTTCCTGTTCTTTTACTGTTTTGCCATGTTTTATCTGAATAACTGTCTATAAGTCTGGAAAATCTGAGCCCTCCAGGGTTTGCAGGGTTCTTTTTTTGTTTTGTTTTGTTCTGTTTTGTTTTTTGTTTTTTAAGGGTATAGAGTCTCCATCTAGATGTGCTAATTGTGCTGAGAGTGTGTTCTCTGCAAAAGCTGAAAGAGACAGAAAAGTTATTCTGTCCCCATGAAGGATTCTGTGTCTCAAGGACACTGACAGATGCAGATAGAGGCATGTTGCTGCGGGGGCTGATCCCGGGCCTTCGCCTCAGAGTCAGACTTCCTAATCACAAGGCCATGCTGTCAACCTGTCCATGTACATATCCAAGGCATACACATGGCCTTAAGCTGCATCCCAGCCAAGATATAAGTGACATATTAGCCTTGACTCTTTGTCTCCAGCTGTCCTGAGAAGTCTCTTGTTGAATGAGTTCGGGATGTGCAGCTTGGCGTGTGGAGAGTCAGAGCATTTGGAGAGTCTAGTAATCCACAGGGAAGGTGCACACTATGGCTCCACGTGCCATTAAGCTGCTTAGTCGCACTGTAATTAGGGCTGTGTGTAGTAAAAACACAGAGCAGGCTGGAGGTATGGGTCTGAAGGCTTAAACCACACAGTGAGGAGGTTGTAGGTTTGAGTCTTGACTGTGAGGGCAGGAAAAAGAACATTAGAGAATATAATTAATGAAGGAATGTAATCATTATCACCTCCCCGGTCCTCAGATAGGTCACAATTGTTGCCAAAGATTAATAAAAAAAAAAAAAAAAAAAAAGAAAAGAATAATAAAAATATCAAAGTGTACTTCCTGCTCAGAGCATGCTGGGATAAACTCCAGACAGCTGTGACTCAGAGCGGAAATGCACAAGAAAAAAGTGCCAAAATGAATTCCTGAATTGATAATGAAATGTCAAAAACAGCAGTTCTGATGTCCGCAAAGACAGATTTAGCATCACTTATCATGCGTGAACAAAGCAGGGGGGTGGTAGACAGAGGAAAAATGAAGAGGAATTTTGAGGAAGTGAAGCACTCTCAGATGCCTAAGAATCACTCCGACCTTTACATTTTAGCAAATACCGTTATCAGTGGAGGTTTCTTTTTTTCTGCTGTTGTTACGAATACTCTGAAATATTGATCAGGAAGGAAGTGTCAAGCTGAATAACTGTGCAAAATGGGATGTTTTCTCTCTCCTGCTGTGTTCATACAAAGGTAAAGGGTGCCCCCTTGTGGAGATCCGTTATTGTTCCTCATTCCAGTTATGTTTCTTGAGCGAATGTCTGCAGAATCAGAAACCTTGACTGTAAGATCAAACTTTCTTTAGTTGTCCAAGATGAATAAATGCTTTTTAACTCAGTTGCTGTTTTTGTGTGTTTGCAGGTCTGCTGGTGTATGTTGCCATGATGGTGGGGGCATTGGTGTGGGGGGGCCTGTGTGATAAGATGGGGAGGAGGAAGTGTCTGATCTACGTCCTGACCATCGACCTGGTCTTCTCCTTCCTGTCGTGCTTCGCTCAGGGCTACGGCTTCTTCCTCTTCCTCAGGTTCTGCTCCGGCTTTGGGTGAGTCACATTTAAACTCATGAACCCATTTATAGGCCTCACCTGAACAAATGATGACAGACAATTTACCATAAATTACCTTTTAATAGAAAGAAGTTTGGATTGTATTAGCAAATAGATTTGTTTTCCCAAAAAGACTAAAAGGGAGAGGTTGAAAACTGAACTGAGTTCAGACATTTGTCAGTTGAATTTAGGACTAATTAAAAAGAGTAAAACATTTGCTTGATTTTAATTTGAGTTTTATCACCAACATGCTGCTGTCATTAGCACCTTGGGGCTTCACAGACTGATGTTGTGGCTTCTAAAGACATTTCTTTTAATAATGATTACAGGTTGAATGTACCAAGACCTGCAATATTAATGCTTAAACTTTTTTTTACAAGGTCACCAAAATGAGACATTCAGCTGTTGCCTTTTCACAGTGATAATGAGCTCTATGTGAAGTCATTAAGACTCACATCTGCAGATGAATGGAGCACATTTAGCTGGCCAGAAACACAAAGAGGAGACCCAGCCGTGCTTTCTCAGTGTGATAACAGGAAAAAATAGAGTTTAAATGCCAATAATTGGCTTTATGCTGTATTTGTAAAGCCTACATGTCACATTTTTCACATTCATCTATATCTCATGTTAAAAGAAAACATTCAAACATTCTGACATTTATTTCAGTTCAGTAATACCTTTAACCTGCAATATCAAATCTGTAAGTGTGTAAATAGATGCTAAGAAAACCTGCCCAAAAGAAAATCCTGTCAAAAACACTGGATCAGTCCTCCTCTTATTTAATCCAGACCCCCAATCCTCAGAATCTCATTCAACTCTTCCAACCCACAAATATCTAGGTTTACAGCTGGACAACAAGTACGTGCACTCTACAGGAAGGTGCAGAGCCGCCTCTGTTTCTTAAGGAGGCTCAGATCCTTAGACATCTGCAGAAAGATGCTGCAGATGTTTGAACAGTCTGTGGTGACAGGTTTGTTTGTCTATGCAGCAATCTGCTGTGGGAAACGGTATAAAATACAAGGATGTGAGGCAACAAACTGGTGAAAAGAGCTGGCACTGTGACTGGAACCAGGCTGGACTCAGTGGGGGCTTTGGTGGAGAGATGTACACAAAAAGAGTTAGAGGCCATTCTGAATTACACAGATCATCCACTTCATAACAACTTTGTGGACCAGAAAAACAGTGGCAGTGGACGGCTCATCTCTCTGCGCAGCAGGACTGAGAGATACAGAAAATCATCCATCCTGAAGCCATTAGGCTCCATAACTCTCTGGCCAATGGGAGATGAGCTGACAGATACCTGAATTTCTGGTCTTCTTGTTTTATGTATGTTTTATCTATTCTATTCTATTCTATTCTATTCTATTCTATTCTATTCTATTCTGTTCTATGCATGTTATAGATATTCATATCTCTCCCCCATGACCCTGAACAGGATAAGTAGTGAAAGATTAATGAATGGATCGATCGGCAGATGGATGGTCAGAATCCCACAAATTCATTTTGGTATCTGTTGGTATCAGTGATACATGAGCTCATGGCTTAATTGCGTAAGTAAACTGTGAAATCCGATGGATTAACTTAATGTGCACATTGAAAAAAAAAAAAAAAACAAGTGAAGGACATTCAGCTGGAAATTTTACCATGAATACTTAAGTTTTTGGAATATATCCGAGTACCAGATTATTATTATTCTGCCCTGGGGCAGTGGTTCCAAGAGTGGATGTCGGGACTCCCTGGGGGGATTGCAAGACAGTCAATGGGGATTTTATACATAATATTTTCTCTTTTTTCATCTAAAAGTCATGACATGTAAAATTGTTTACTCAACTATTTATTGTAAGAATTGAGACAAAAATAGAGATCAGTTCTTTAATGTTATTTTCCAAATTAAAATTGTTAGTTTTCTGTCTTTCTTGTCAGATGACTCTTGTGGTTGGGGCAAATTAATTGTTAAAGCCGTGATGAAGGCTGTTGTGAATATCACATGTGCTATATTCAAATTTACAGCCTCCACTCATTTAAGCATCTGTTAGAATGTAAACAGACATTTATTTTATTTTTTTAATATACATATAAATTTGTAAATCAATTCAGGCAGTAAGGGGTTAATTAGCAGCAGCTTAATTCTCATCAGCACAGGAAATAGAGCAACATGTTCCTGTAGAAAGGCTAATTATCTTCAGACCAGCTAATTGATGCATGAGGCAACATCTAATCATGCTGAGGGGGTAATGTGGGTCATGAGTCTTTGGCGCCTCTATTTTTGGGGTCCCGACTAAATTTTGGCATCCTTTGCTCTAAGGAGTCTGTTTCCCCCAAGAAGAAACACATCACCAGTTTCCAAAAGACGGTCTTCACACAACCTGTAAAATTCCATCACTTCTACTGTGTTCAAGCTGAGCTGTTGAAGTCAAATGACAAATGCATGCAGAGCTTAACAGTAATTATAAATCAGAATATATATTTATGTATTTTTTAAACAACTTTTTAAATCCTCTAAACTCAACAGAACGATGACCCCTTTATCTAAGATCTCGTCTGGCAGAACTGTGGTTGAATTTTCCCTCCTGTGTTTCCTCTTTCAGAATCGGTGGCTCCATTCCAATAGTTTACACCTACTTCACTGAGTTCCTGCAGATGGATAAACGTGGAGAACATCTGAGCTGGCTCTGCATGTTCTGGATGCTGGGAGGCCTGTACGCCTCCTTCACTGCCTGGGGAATCATACCTCACTATGGTAACACACATACACTCACACACATAAGCTCTTATTATCAGAGTCTGGAGTTTATACAAGGTGTGATGATGGAGCTTTTAATGGAGAAATACAGCACATAAACTCAGGAGGAAGAACTGAACTTTAAGTGTAGTAGTTTGTATAGTTAATTATAGTTTATTTGGGTTAATTTAACTTTGATTTACTTTTCTTTGCTTGTATGTTCATATTCAAATGACTTGAAACAAGATCAGAAATTTAGGAATCAGGAATTTAATTATCTTCATGAAGTCCAGGTTTCTTTGATATAACATTTGATTTGTAAAGAGAAAATAATGTGTTTCCAATCATTGTGATATTATAATGTGCATATTAGTCTGAGGGTTCTGTAAATATTTAAAAGTTGTTTTTTTTTATATCATGTGTTTCTCAGGTTGGGGCTTTGCCATTGGGACCGAGTTCCAGATGCACAGCTGGAGATTGTTTATGTTTGTGTGTCTCTTTCCTGCTCTGGCTGCACTTATTGGAATCGTCTTCATGCCGGAGAGCCCTCGGTTCCTGCTGGAGGTCAGATCCAATGGCACCAGATTGAACCATGTCACATTAGGGAAAAAAAAAAACAAAACACTTTTTACTACATCTGCAAAACAGAAACCCACATCCGTCATTACAGCACAGAATAAGAATAACAACAATAATATTGTGATGTGTACAGTATTAAACATCCAGTTGTGATTGTTCAGAAACTGATGAGTCATCAGCCAACACTGCAACATCCCACTGCTGTGCAAAGGTAGCAAAAGGTTGTCAAGGCCCCACCAGAACAACACCCAGCCTGTTCCTCATTCAGGACATTGTCAGCCCTTTAACCACATGTGGGATTGTATTTATGTGTTACAACAGAGGTGCTCCATCCTGTTCGTCTCACACACCTCACAAATTATTACACATTACCCCGTCTGATAAAGAGGCGGACAACCACATGGGAACAGTGTTACTCAGCTGAGTCTGGGTCCAGTAAATGTGGGAAATATATATGTGCCATAAACCCTGCAGGGTTTCACAGATCAGACACAAAAAGAAATGTTTGTTTGTTTGTTTGTTTGTTGTCAGAATGCACGACATGATGAGGCCTGGATGGTGCTGAGACAAGTTCACGACACCAACTGGAAGGCCAAAGGAGAGCCAGAGAGAGTGTTCACTGTAAGGCTTCATTTTTCAAAATCACTGCTGTTTCCTTGAGTTATTATTAAAGGTCTCATGCAGCTCCTCCTCAGTAACAAAAGAAAATGTAACCAGCGATCAGGCTGTATAAAGCATTGACAGAGCTTTAGTGACATCACCAATCGGATTCTGAAATGATGTTACATAAGGGATGATGTTGTAATGGTGGTGAGTCCAGTGAGGAGGAGTTTCATCTCACTCTGAAGGGGTTTCCTCTGCTGTTACAAGATCATGATCACCCCACTTATTACACTACTTCTGACTTAAATCAGAGGATGATTTTCTTTTTACACCAAAGAATGACTCATAAAAATCATTATTTTTTGTTTTTGCACCAGGCTGTAAATGTAATCCTTCTGTCAAAAAAAATGATATGTTTCCTTGGTTATTGGGGATAGCACCACAAAAAAGGAGCATCAATACAAAATAAAAACACCAAATTTGATAAGAGAAATCCTTAAAATAAGTGAAATTGTCTGTTCGTGTAGCAAGGTTATTTGACTTGTATTAAAATACTGGTAGACAAACTTCCTGAGGCACAATAATAAGTGACATAAACTTACTATAAGCAAAAAATGGAATTTAATTATTTTTGTAACTTTAACTTTAGTAGATGAATGTCTAGGGATAGAAAAAATACAAATACTTCTGATTTAGGTAAAAAAAAAAAAAAGGCTACTTAGTGTAAGAGAAGTATGATTACGATTTTTTTATTCCATTTCCAAGATTGTTTTTTTTATTTGTGCCAAAAAATACAGATTTGTAATATGGGCCTTAGGGTGTTAAACTGTTTCAGGAGTTGTAGATGGTTCATTTAGTGTCTCTTCCATGTTGTTTTTACAAAAATCTAAGATGTTTTTAGAATAATAAATGTAAAATCTAGTGTACTTGACAAACCTTGTGTTGCAGTATATTTCAGTGAATGAGTCTGTAGTGAAATATATTTCAGTTGCGTGTTTTAAAACAATTGAGAATTAATAGGCCGGACGAGCACAGGTAAAGACAAAGGAAGTTCCTGTTTTTGCACATGATGAACTGTTATATGCATTTATATGGAGTAGGATATATGCAGCTCAATTATAAACCCGTGTTAAGTGATTATTTTATTTTAATATTTGGAAAAAAGTTCATGAAAAAATTACCTTCAAATGCTCAACATCAGCTTTGTTCAGATTTGTTGCTGAAATATACTCACGCAAAAACAAATATATGTATTATTTTTCTTTACTCCTTTTATTTGGTAAAGGTGACAAACATCAAGACGCCACAAACCCAGGAGGATGAGTTCATTGAGATCCAGAGCGACACTGGAACCGCTTTCCAGCGCTGGACAGTCAGACACATGACCATGCTACAACAGGTCTGCACGTCACTCCAATGCAAGAGTACATCAAACAATGGTTTTGTTTCTTTAGATGAAAAGTTTTTCTGCTTAAGCTGTCTTATTCAGACTCATCATGTCTCTGTCTGTGTGTCTGTCCATCCATCCCTCTTTCAGGTGATGGCTAACATCATGTCTCTGTCAGCTCCAGAGCTTAGACTTCAAGGCCTCTTCCTGGTGATCATCTGGTTCTGCATGGCGTTCAGGTAGTGAAGATGCTATTTAGTTCACAGAACCAAGAAAAACATCCAATTTAAATACATTTGTGTACCTCCAGATGCATCTGTGGTCAAATCACCCCATTTAAGAATATTTTACACACAGATACTTGAGATTTCTCAGAGGCAGAGCTAATTTGCAGAGAGACAACGACACTGATGACATTAAAGATCATTAATGCATCATTTTTCACTCATACCTTTGGTAGTAAATATTAAGTCAGATTATTTTCTCAGGTTTGAATGTTGATATTTATTGCAGCTACCATGGGCTGGGAGTGTGGTTCCCTGATATGATCAAATACATGCAGTATGAGGAGTACGAGTCCAAAGTCAGAGTGTTTCACCGAGAACGAGTCGAACGTTTCCATTTCAACTTCTCTCTGGTTAACCAGATCCACCGTGAGGGAGAGTATGTCCATGACAAGTACGTTTCCTCAACACCCCCCAGCACATAAATATACTTAATCCATACGTAAGGAATTCTCTAAAGACTCACTTTTAACTTTTATCTTATTTTAGGTTTGCAAACATTGAGATAAAGTCTGTGAAGTTTGAGGACTCTCTGTTTGAAAACTGCTACTTTGAGGATATCAAGTCCACCAACACCTTCTTTGAGAATTGCACCATCAAAAACACCGTCTTCTACAACACAGGTAACTAAATATTAAAGAACTATTCTTATAAATTCTTTATCGGCTCCTCAAGGTCCAGACATCAATAAATGTGATCAATATGAAGTCAGGCTGTTGTAATATTTCCTGTCTGCATCCCTCTCACCTCTCCAGATCTCTGGCAGGAGAAGTTCAAAAACTGTCGAATGGAGAACACCACCTTCCTCCACCCAAAGAAGGGCTGCCATCTCAACTTCCAGGAGGAGAATGACATTGTCATCTACATGGTCAGCTTCCTGGGCAGTTTAGCTGTGCTGCCTGGGAACATCATCTCTGCGCTGTTTATGGACAAGATAGGGAGGATCAGGATTATAGGTGAGATCAGAGATTGTTTTGATGAAATGAAGCATTGTGTGTAGTTTTTGTCTAATGTGTGTATCACATATCCTCCCAGGTGGCTCTATGTTGGCGTCTTCAGCCTGTACTTTCTTGTTACTGCTGAGTTTCAGTCAAGGAGCTGTAATATGTTGGCAGTGTCTCTTCTACGGGGCCAGTGTGGCGGCATGGAATGGACTTCAGGTCATTTCTGTTGAACTCTATCCCTCTGCCAAGAGGTACGGTACAACCACAGATCTACATTTTATCTTTTTCACCTTCCCTGTTAGTGTTTTTTTTAGGCTCACTACACACAGCAGACATTTTTCCTCCTTCCTCCCCACTTCTTCATTAACTTAAATGTGAAAGTGAACAGGTTTTAATATCTGATGAATCTAATGTATTCATGCTAACTCACCAGTCACAGTCTTTTTTTTCTTATCCCATATCTCAGTTAAATTGTTAACTCTGATTTTTCAGTACTTCATGGCTTCCCCCCCCCCCCCCCCCCCTTTTTTTGGGCAGCAAGACATTTTTTTGTGTGTGTTAAGGCTCTGAACCTATTGACTCCATGCAGATTAACTTTACATATAGAAATAAATTGTTCCATCTGAAGAAGTGAAGACAACTTGAAGTCTTTTTACTACTGGAGGCAGAAAGTGATAACAGGCAGAGAAATTTAGAGAAACAAAAAGTTGAGGGTATCCAAAACCCAAATTCAACACTTTGGCAAATTAGTTAGCAAATCAAATCATTATCACCTAAGTCATATTTCAAAGATTTCAGAACAGAAGATAAACACAGCTTTTATGTATATTTCTTATTAATTTTTAGAATATTGTTTAAATTTTATTTTTTAGTACTTATTTTCTTTATATCTTTGACTTCGGTAACTATGCTATACTACTATGCTATACTATAATGATGGTTTTGATAGTTTGCGAGTGATTTGAAGCTTTTAGTTCACTGAAAATAGTGCATAGACAACATATCAAATGCTGAAGGTGAAAACTTTTATTGTTTTATGAAAAGTATTTGCCTACTTGTACACTGATGCCAGCAACTCTATTGAAATACTCAAGACAGGGACAACAAAATGATAGAAAACAGTTGTGCAAGCTGAAAATATGAGGTTATATGGTTAATGTGTTATGGTTTAGTAACAGGCTTGAGAATAAAAGGCCACTCCAGGAAGGCTGAATCTCTCAAAAGTAACGAAGGGAAGAAGTTAATGACTTTGTAAGAGACTGTATGAGCAAATGAGTCAACATTTCCAAAATAATGTTCCTGTTAAGCAGATAACTTCAAATTTCACTTAAAAACTCCACAGCAAGTCTCTTTGTCTTCTTATGGATTGCTGTGTTGATGAAGGAAGAGGTGATGCAACACAACAGTAAACATGTTTCTGTACCAGCTGTTTTGAAACGTGTTGCTATCATTAAATATAAATGTAGCATATATGTTTTAAATGATTTGCAAACCATCAAACTAATTAACATCCTAATCATTCTGAAATTAGGGTTGTACAAAATTGAAGATGAGGTGACATAAGCATGTTACAGAGCAAAAGATGAGACTTCACTGCCCAGATAGGGTCCTGCTCTCACTGCCAGGGAACAGTATCTCACATCTAAAAATTAATTGTTGCATAGCAGAATTCACAAGCAGGTTGATAAATCTTAACTTGTTTTAATAACTGACTGAGATTTGGCTGGACTAATCCTCAACTTCTTTCACATTAATATGCATGTCATGTCTGCTAGCTGCAGTCACTCAGGGCGTCTGTCCTGAAGCAAAAAAAGTAAGGCGCCGTTGCCCCTCTGCTGGGGATATCAGAGATCTCTTTTAACCCAACAAAGTCACAAGGCAAACTTTCATAACTCTTTTATCAAAAAATGTATGACTCTTATTCTTGACAGAAATCCAATCTCACTGAGAGAGAGAGAGTGCCCTGTGTTATCAAATATGTTCCGCTCTTCATTCAGCCGTATAAAGTTATACATCTAATCCACCTCTGTTTTTCTGACTCAACAGAGGGACGGCGTTCGGCATCCTAAATGGCCTCTGTAAGTTTGCCGCCATCATTGCCAGCTTCATCTTTGCAGCCTTCATCGGCGTCACTAAGATCATCCCCATCTTCCTGGCGTTCGCTGCCCTCGTCTGTGGGGGTCTGGTGGCTCTCAAGCTGCCTGAAACCCGGGAGAAAATCCTCTCTTGAAAAGCCAAACTCCTGCAGCCTCCAGGCCCCGAACACGGCACAGCTATGAGGAAAACCTGTTGGCGGAAGTAAGAGCTAAAACTGAAAAAGAAAGAGGAGAAAGCAAGGCCGAGCCGTGTGTATGAGTCCGCTATGGTTATATGATGAAAAATATGAAAACCTGTCTGGTTGCCTCTGTGAACCTGTGGTTGCTTTCTGTTCCCTCTTTAAGCTCCTCAGGCTGCCCAGCATCTCTGTCACATCATATGAAACCTGTGTTTGTCATTTCCTTTATATCATTTATTGCCCATCCTGCTGTTTTACACACACACACACACACACACACACACACACACACACACACACACACACACACACACACACACACACACACACAGTGTAGAAACTTATGTTATGTTTGAGGTTTGTGAAAAAGAGAGATATTTATGAGATGAAATGTGTCTGTATTTGAAGGTGTTGTAGTTCATGTGACCATGTTGTGCTATGAGTTCATTCCCTGCTGGAAAATAAAGGAGAGAAAGAGGACTTCAAGTGATACCTTGGATTTTATTGAATCTTGTTGTTTTCACTGCCAAGGCTCAGCAGCAGTTTTACTGCGTGAGTCGTTATTCAGAGAAACATCTCTTTCCTTCAGCCAGTCTGTATTTAATCTGCACTGTCCTGTGGTTTATGTTTATAGTCTACTTAGGTCACTTTTTCTCAGTGGCTTCTGCTGATGCTGTTCATGTCTGATCAAACCTGAGCAGCTGATCGGATCCTCCCCCTGTTTGTCTTTCTGTCTTTGACTGAGACGTCATGTCTGTTCTTATCCGTAGCGCTGTGTTCTGTAGGTGGTGGTAACATAGGACCAGAGTCACATCTTGCCATGACAAAGTGTAAGGAACTGTTCTGTTTATTAAGGTGTGTGTTTTTCTTTTTCTAAAAGAGAGGATGACATTAAACTGTGAGATTAGCTGTTTTGATAAAATGCTCACTTTTTGACGTTCTGATGAAGAACCGTTTTACAGAACCTGCTGCATGTCTGACAACATATGTCAAGATTTCTGAGGAGCATGTTACTTTTGTGGTTTGACTGAACTGTGTGTGTGTTTGTGAGTGTATGCATGTGTGCATGTGTGATTGTTACCCTGTTGTATGTGAATTTACTGACACACATTAGTCTGATCACCATAACTTTATTTGTTGTTGTACATACTGTAGACCTGTGTATATTAGCTGTAAAATAAGAGCTCCATCATGACTTGAATAAAGCTGAGGACTAATGATCCTGTTTCCTTGTTAATAAGATGCAGATGAATAAAACGTCACACAATGAATGACTTTCAAAAACACTACATCATAGATTTCTCTGTAGGCAACACTTAAAAGCATTATCTATCCGCAGTTTCCTTCTCTACCTGCTATTACCTGCTTATTAAGTTTTAATCACTGGTTTGATGCTAAGAATAACAGATTTGAAATCATGAGTAACGGCTCTGTTTGTAAATGTGGCTCCTGAGGCGACTTCACCGGATCAGTCAAGTCGAAGAGGAGCATTGATGGAAAACTCAATGATTGGTAACACTATTCACTGACCGTCTGCGACTACGGGTGTCTACTTTAAACCAACAGAAGAATCTTTTCCGCTGTGGACAGACCTGAGTGACGTGAGGCGTTTGTCAATGCGTTGAATGTGTGATTTGGTTAACGAAAAGGGCATGACCTCAGCTCCATGGCCCCAACTGCCAGATCTCTTTCGCACAGGCATTGGCTCCAATTCTTTGCAACAGGAAGAGATTGAAGGACATTTTAATACAGTCAATGGTTCAGTCAGACACTAAAGCTGTATTCCAAACCACCAACTAGTACGCAATATGTGCTGCATACTGGTTTTTGAGGGTAGTATGGCTCTTCTGCTCAGTCTTTTTTGCAGTGTGCTGGGACAGGCCTAGCTGGTTTCTAAGTTTGGAAAGCAGAAGTAAAAATGGTCCAGCTGACATCAAAGCTACTTCTGGCTTAAATTTATGTTTAAAAAAGTTAATGGTGGTTTATGTGGACTTAAACAATCTGTGAGATTAGTATATGTAACTAGAAATTAAGATTCACAGATGGTTAAACTTGTGTTTTGTATTATTGGTAAAAACTTTGATTTTGTTTCTGTGTACACTCAACACTATATGTTGCATTTATGCCATATTAGTAATTACAGCTCATATGGCAAGCAGGTAAAAAAAAAAGCCAAGGTTAAAAACCAGGCACCCTCCTGAAGATCTCTCTGTTGTTGGCATTCTAGCTAACAGCTAACTGTGTTGCCTGCTGCTTGTGCGTTGACTGAAGGGTATAAATAAAAACAAAAATGCTGTGATATAAGCACAAATTCATTTCCCCTATTTCTACAAACACAAAATAAACCTCACCTGCTTACTAAGTTTCTTGGCTGGGCACATTGTTAACTTTTTATTATTAACTAGAATTAAGCTAGCCATCTCTATGTGGCTAAGCTAACAGCTGCTTGCTGTCACAACATTCACAGGATAGATTCATGCTGTTTCATTCTTGAAAAAAAAAAGCACTGACATGTGGATGTTCTGGTAAGTAGGAGAAAAATAGAGGAAGTTAACCTTATTAAAATATTATCAATATTACTAATAAAAATGTTTAAAATTTAGGCAGTAGAGTCAGATTCAGTGAAGTTGGAGGACTCTCTCCAACTTGTTATTTTGCGTGTTCATTATCCTTGCTCTGAAATACATACTCCAAAACAAGCCAGGGTTGCTTTCTAGAAACAGGTTATATAATTGAGCAGTGAGTGGGAGCTGAATATAACTGTTCCCATGTCAGAGGCAGCTGTGTGTCAGCAGGGCAGAGTGAGGAGGGCTTGTAAAAACATGGCAGCGCACAAGTGTGAGCAGGAGCTGGTAGTAGGAGGATGTGTTTACTTTGGCTGAGGTGTGAAAGACTGTGCTCATCTGTCCACTCAGTTTATCAGGATGTCAAAGCAGAGTGCAGAAGAACAGGGGAGAGATATTTAATTCAACACTGATACTGGACTCTGACAGGATCCTGTCTGAATAGAGGGAGTATGATTTTAAATGTGAGAACACATGACTGTTACTGCTCTGCTTGTACCATTTTCCCACCAAAATATCAGCTGGTTTGTTTCATTTCTTTTTTTTTTTTATTTTTAATGTGTCTAAACTCAGTCTATTCAGCTGTCTTCTTGAATCCTATCTTCTTTGAATGTCACTCTTTTAGAATTAGAGGAAATTTACTGTCTACCTCTGGCTGACCCTCCAGTTCCAGCTATGTTTCACACCTAGGGTGCAGAATTTATCCCCCTCACTTACCACCTCACTCTCTGCCCCCCCCCCCCCCCCCCCCCCCCCCCCACACACACACACACACCACCACCACCGCCACACAAACACTTTTTTTTTTTTTTAGACTTTAAGCACTGTTATCACCAAAAATCAATTCACAATTAGACTTTAAGCACAGCTATTACCAAAAAACAATTCATTTCGAATGACTTTTATTGCACTGTTTTTTTCTTTGTTTTGTTTAATTTTACCAACTTTGGTGCACGACCTGCAAACATGCCTTAACAGGACTTTAGTCAGTGCTTTATGTGAGCTGGTGCAGTTTAGTTCACACCACCACTCCCAAATTTAACATATTTTTAAAAACACATTACCCTTGAAGCACTTTGTAATGCTCAAGTCTTTTGGAGGGCATGATTCTCACTTTTAGTTTTTGGTACACTTCAGAAAATGAGATATAAACAAGTGTGTACGTCTTAATTTAAGATAAAACTATTCGACTTAATATGAGCCACATTCACCTGACATGTCTAAAAATGTCTTATTTCAAGATATTAAAAGATGAAAAAGTTTATTTAGGTGAATAAATTTTTCTGAATGTTAATGTGGCTCATATGAAGTCTAATAAAGATTTCACTCAAAATAAGACAAATGTTTGCTTAGATTTCAGTTTTTGCAGTGTGCTGGTTCTTCATTTATACACCATTACATTATACCATGATTATCTGTTCCTTATGTAACTGTGGCATAAAATGAGTGTTTGTGATTATTTTAAAGAAAATTAAGTAGAACTGAAAAATGTTTATGGCATCCTCATGATGATTAACCTGGCGTGCACTTTTGTTGTGATAAACCAACTCTAGTGTATGATATTAATTGGAAATAATGTCTAATGGTTTCTCAGAGGATTAGATTAATATTTTCAGATAATAAATCTCTTGTATCCACTGCAAGAGGTAGAGCAGTTCATCTGTAATTAAGAGGATCATGTGATTGGCCGTTGCCTTCAAAGGTATGAAGAAGTGTTTGGTTTGATGCTGCACAAATGATTCACTTTTGCTAACATTGAAAAAACTTTTTCTAGTGTTCAGAAAAACTAGAAGAGTCCCACATATATTCAGTCCATTTATTATTTTCTCAAATGACTGTGATTTTAAGACTGTAACTATAAATATTTCTGTGCTAAAGCAGTGTAGTCCACACTGCACTTATGGGATAAAGCTTCAGTTCAGAGCAGTAACTGTGAAGCTCTCTTCTTTTCTGTTGGGTTGTACTTTACACTTTTCTTTAATATCTTTAGTTCAAGCAAACTCAGACCTAATCTCTCACTGGAAGAGTTTCTGGAACTATTTCAGAGTTTGTTAATCTTTTCAATTTTCGCTCTGACTGTATAAAGAAAGACACACTAGCCTGGAGGACACTGATTTATCATTCTTTCCGTCCTTTGGAGATAAGCTCCCAAATTAGTCTTGAAATTTAGAACCAAAGCCACGCTGAGGCTCATAGAAAGGCTTGTTTTTCACTTTCTGTTTTAAAAATAGGTTCCCACTGAAAGACGTGCACAAGCAGAAATAAAAGACAACATTAAATTATTACTACTCGTGTTCTTCAGCTGTTATTTTTGTGAGCTTTCATATTTTGTCCTCTGATCTTTTCCCTGTGCTGTTTCACATTTCCCCACAAGTTAAATCATCGACTTTGTGCCTGATTTGATTCTGTTCCAGGCAGAGGGAGCTCAGTAGAGGTCGTGGTGGGGTTGATGGACATGGGAGGCTCAGACAGGTGGCAGGCAGCCCAGCCTCAGAGCCCGCTGTGGGTGTGTGTGTGTGTGTGTGTGTGTGTGTGTGTGTGTGTGTGTGTGTGTGTGTGTGTGTGTGTGTGTGTGTGTGTGTGTGTGTGTGTCCACCCAGAGGTGCCAAACTCCCAGCCTGGCTCCCACAGCCTCACCTTGTTCAGGCGGGACTGACGGGGTCGCAGTGAGGGTTCAACCCCGGTTCACCCTGCCCTCAATCTGACACTGTACACTTACATCAGTCCTTTTATATCTATCACACACCCCATGTTTTATTATTCAGGGCCCTTGGAGCTAATTTTTCACTGTTCTAATGTGAATCCAAACCAAACACACAGATGGAGTTAAATCTGTTGTGTGTGCACATGCTCAGTAAGTCCATTTTCCATCACAGTAAAACTTTGGTGCAGAGCCAACTGCAAAGCAGAAATAGTGGAGATAGTATTTAAGAAATACAAAATTCCCATTGTGCAGACTGGATAAAGATATAATGACGAGATCATTGCATAAGCCACATTCATAAAGCATGATTAATAGAAGAAATGTCAAGAAGTCCAGTCGATCAAAATCGATTAAAACTTCTGGGGCTGAATGAGTCAGAGATGCTCTGACAGAGCCTTTGTTTGAAACACAGCTTTAAATGCACCGTGAAGAGTTTTTGTGTTGTTTGAATTTTGGCAACTCCTCTGGATGAAATTATAACAAAGACTGCATTTCCCATGAGCACTATCTCTCTTAGTCATAAAGATGTTACTCTTGCCAAAATGTGCATCTGTTGTGAAACCAAATGAAAGATCACAGATCTTTTTATCCGTACAACTTTCCTACAACTGTCTGCAGGATGATGAAGTGATGTATTGATTTTTAGCTATGTAAAATTATTAACTGCAATGTTAGAATGATAAAACTCTAAGAACTCTCATTTGTTAGTTAGCTTTTAAAGGTGATGTACCTGTTTGGTGTTACCTATCACGGATCTGGTGTCTCAATAAATATATGAATAATATAAATCTGCACATAGCTCAACAGTCCTCAGCAGGGAAGCATCAATACACTACGACCTGGTTGCAGTTTTTAAATCTGAAACCAAAACTTTGACAGAAAACATGCATTTCTTTGCCGATTCTGCAGAATAGAATAGAATAGAATAGAATAGAATAGAATAGAATAGAATAGAATAGAATTACTTTATTGATCCCAAAGTTGGAAATTGTGGTGCTATTATACAAGACTAGATACATATTAAAACAAGCACTTAAAATATCTATAAATTAAAAATAAAAAAGATATATACATCAAGGATTTAAATTAACTTTTCTTAAAAAATGAAAAAATAAGAGTACAACACTAAATCACTGCTGGAGGAGGGAAATGTAAGTTTGAAAAATGTAGGGTAAAGAGTCTGAGCAGTCAGATGTTGTCATAACTTTAATGTAAGTGTGATCTATCAGTTTAACAAGTAACATAAGCAGAGCAAGTTGTGAATGGAGAGACAGATCATTACCATCATGATGACAGTCTGCTACACACATGAGGTGAGCTGTTATAAAGGGTTATGGACTTTGTTAGGAAAGATGTCCTGTATCTGTCCTCGTGACATCAGAGCTGGATCAGCCTGTTGGAGAAGGGGCTTCACTGTTTGTCCAGTAGGTGGTGCAGAGGGTGATCAGCTTTATCCATAAAGGATCACAGGTTGTTCAATTACCTCCTCTCTGTCACCACTTCAGAAGAGTGAAACATTCTGTCAGAGGAAAACATATCTGAAAATTAGCTTTTAAAGTCTCTTGATAAACAACTTCTCCCTGCCAAACTTTTGTAGCAGAGTTCTGAACAGAGACACTCCAAGGCTAATGTTGAATATTGACCTGACTTGATTCAGGGATTCAGATTCGGTATAGAAAAACCAAATCTTGTGGCTTATGATTTCATTTTACTAAGAAGGTCATGCATCAGTATAAGAGCGACACTATTAAATTCATCTGAAAAATAAACCTTCAAATAGGGCCTTTAACTTGAACAGAACAATTAGCAAAGAAATAGCCAAGAAATGTGTCCACAGGGGGCACCAAAATCAAAACAAGTCCCTACTGGAATGATGAGCATTTTTATTTATTTATTTATTTATTTATTTATTTATTTATTTATGTATTTATTTATTTATTTATTGTTCTTAGTGAATAAAGTATACAACTTATTCCTTTCAGTACTTTTCTTCTTTTTCTTTTCATGTTATTTTAATGTTTTAATGTAACTTCCAAAATAAAATCTCCAAGAAACAGTGTAAGATTTTGGTGCAAAGATATTAAAACATTCAAGAAATTTATTTCCCTTTAATTTTTCTAATGATGTCAGCACACATGTTTAAGTGTGACAGCTTTTACCAACGCATCTTGTAAAAAGAGGGGGCACACGCTTGCTTTATAGACAGGCTATCATCTTTTACAGAAATCTGAAGATGAACCTCTTGAGAAGATTTTCATCTTTTTCAGCAACAGCGATTAAATCAAATCAGTGAGGCACGACAAGCCGACAGTTTTATTATTTGTGAAGAGGCCATCACTGCTTCCTAATCAAAATGAACTCCTTGGATCTGATTCATGACCATTTTTCTGTGGTTCTAGACAGAAAAAGAGCGAGAAGTTTCATGTGACGATGGAAAAACCAGAGGGAGAAGAGGAGGCAGAGAAGGGGACAGGGAGAGTTCAGCAGTGACAGAGTTACCAGGTAGTCCTGGTTCTCACAGCCGAGGTGTGAAGTGACACCTCAAGACTCATCAGGTCTCATCAGTGTGAAGCCATCACACCTCTGCTTTAACCAGTTAATGCAGGTTATTATGCTTCATTAAGTCTATTAAGATTAACTACATATACATGTTAACAATGTAGGATGTTGAAGTTCTTTGGATCATCGGGAGAAGCTTCATTTTCATATTTCTATGCTGAAGACAAAGAAAAGTGAACGTTCAGAGCGTCACAGTTCCAGAGTTACTGTGGCTATAAAACGATCATGATGGTGAGAAGTGGAGGGATATAAAGAGGAGAACACACAGATGTCAGGTTCAAGGCTGAGATGAGGTGATGAGGGAGAAGTTAGAAACGAGAGAAACAACTCTGGGATCTTCATAATAAGAAACATCTCCAAGACTCCAAGAAAACAGACACATATTTATACCACAGCAGTGCAGAGTCTTTCTTTGCTCTTTCAGACACATCCCAGTTTATCAGAATCCAAGTCTAAACGTCTCTTAAGCACAATGCTGTTTTATAAAATGTCCTGAACTGGACCAATAGCTGAGCAGAAACATAAACGATTCTGGGAATAACCCCAAATCGTAATGTCCAAGCTAAGCTTTCAGGCCAGTAGCTAAAGTGACACCATGAGCTCCTTCCTTGTAATAAAAAGGTGTGATTTAATGCTGCACCTTTCATTTTAATGTAGTCTATGTCAGAAAACAAATCTAGAAAAATTCAAATCTCTGAAATGAAAATCATTAAAAAAAAAAAACCTTTCCGGAGGGAGACACAACATGCAGATTTAGTTTTAAACTATTCTGCTAACTCTATCGTGCCTGTTGTTTTAAGTGTAATTCTGATCTTAACACTAGAGTTTAATAAATATGTGCACAATAAAGCAGATCATATTTATTTGAGTTATTTTAATTACTTCTGTATTTCAATATTTAACTCCATTACTTTGCATTCACAACAGTTTTCATGTCCATAATCTTTAACAAAGTAAAAAGAAAAATATTCTCGTGTCTCATTGTCTTCATGTGTGAATCCAACAAACACAGACGTCATTGTGTTTATTTAAGTTTTATTTGACCAAGAAGATCTCAGTGAGATTAAAAATCTCTGATTGACATTTTTTTTCTAGTTGACATCTATTATATTATACTTTTTATATGTTCTTGGAATTTTTGCACTTTATACTTTGTTTGCTGTTATGATTCCTGAATTTTCCTTCTGGGATCAATAAAGTTTGTTATGTTATGTTATGTTCTGTCCTGGCCAAGACAAGTAAGCAGCACATTTCAGCAAAGATGCAGACAAACAGCACATACTTGAAATAAATAAATAAATAAATAAATAAATAAATAAATAAATAAATAAATAAATAAATAAAAATTATTATTAATAATAATAATAATAATAATAATAATAATAATAATAATAATAATAATAATAATAATAATAGCACATTGAGAACCTTCAGTCTGCTTTTACAAACATTTAAAGAGACCAGCTCACCTAAACCCAATATCTATTCAATGCTGCAGGAGCAGGGGACTATTTTCTCCACTTGAAAACGCACTTTTGGGACAGAGGGCAAAAAAGTTTTGTGACTCAGAGTGAGGACCGAAGCTTCCAGGATTTTCCAAAAGAAATACATTACAAAACAAGATGGAAGCAAATTAAAAGCTGCCTTATAAATAAGAAAAGAGCAGGGTGGAGAGTGCAGGCCAGCCAACTCAAGCTTACAGGGATACAGGGACAGTGATAATCCAGATGTTAACTACTTTATGGTGTTGACTAACATGCTGTGCAGTTATATCAAAGTTATTTTGATGGCACACTGACACACAGCAGTCTTTTCTTAATGCAGCAGCATTTGCACTTTTTAAGAGTTCAGCTGCTGTCTCTGTTTCACAAAGATCCTGAATGTTTGATACTGTTGTTCCCAGAAATGTTCTGTGCAGATTCACACAGTCCTGAATAGTGCTCTTCTGAGTTTTATGATGCATGCTGACACCAGTCTGATCAGCTGCACCTGTATGCTTATATCAAACCTGTAGTACTATGGTAATATTTTTATGCCATTTAACACAGTGCATATTTTTAAAAGGTTTTTCAAAGTGAAATGTGACATTTAAAAGTAAAACAGCAGAAAGATGCCACGGCAACTTAACTCGGTGCCAGAAGAGACAAATAATCATGGGATCAATAAAAAGAATAATCTGTTAGTTTGATATTTTAGGATATAAATGTTTTCCAGATCTTTTAACAACAGAAGAATACAACATGTTGCTTTTATAAATATATATTTTTATTGTGGTTGTAAAAAAAAGTTCTGTATTTATTTTTTCACCTACAGTTTAAAAACTGTTACTCTAAATAACTGGTTTGCTTTCTATATATGGAAGGTGATTTGAGACACATCTGTGCAGAACAAAGTGACATTAAATTTGGTGTCAAGTTGGAAACAATGTGAAAACACTTTTATGAAAGAAATATGGTATTGCTGACATTTTGCAGTCAAGGTATAAAATGTTGGTTTGGAGCGTCTATTTCTTATTATTTGACTGTAAAGATGAGAAATCATGAATCAGAAAGAGACTGAAGTGCGGCTGGATTTGGGTATAGACGTAGAACCTGGATTGTTTGTGTGCACCGTTTATACATTCATGCATCATAATCTATATGTAAATTAGTAACGTTTGACTCCTTGTTTATTTGTAGCGTTTTACATAATAAAGCAGTGTTTTTAATCCCCTGACCAGGTCCTTTGGCTGTAGTGTTAAAAAGTGAATGTGAGAGAAATCAGGGGAAAGCGAATCTCGCCTCTCTCACATGTGCAGAATGCGTTTCGTTCCTTCACGAACAAAAACCCCAAAAAGCACAGAAACAGTTTATTGTTTTGAGCAGGAGTCAAAATTCACACTTCCACTCCTGTAGCTGAACTTTCCCAGACACAGAAGAGAGGGAGAGGTACGGAGACAGGGTCCCAGCGAGAGAGAGGGAGTGTGTGTATGTGTGTGTGTGTGTTCAGGGGCCTCAGTGATGGCTTGTGAGAATCTGCAGAGGTGTCACTTCACACCTCTGTGGCCTGTCCTGGACTTAAAAACCAGAGCAGCAGAGCAGAGCAGCACTCACAGCCTTTCAGTCCTTCCAGTCAGACCACTGAGACTCTCCTCTTCCTCACAACATGGATACCTCCTCAGTCCCCTTACTCGACTACAGCCTACAGTACCAGTGGTGCTCTGACTCGGACCTCTCCAGCAGCTCCTCCTCAGAAACCCTCTCCCCGGTCCCCTCCATGGACTCCAGCCTGTCTCCCTCATACCAGCAGCTTCCTCAGTCCACTCCAAAGGCAGCCAAGACTGGATATTCTCAGGGCCTCAAATCCTCTCCATGCTCTTTTTCTGGAAGAGGTCGGAAGTCAGGTCGGGCCCCCCGGATCCGCAGCAAGCAGAGAGAGAGCGCCAGTGAGAAGGAGAAGCTGAGGATGAGGGATCTGACCAAAGCTCTGCACCACCTCAGGTCTTACCTTCCGCCCTCTGTGGCTCCTGCAGGACAGACCCTGACAAAGATCGAGACCCTCCGTCTCACCATCCGCTACATCTCCTACCTGTCGGCCCAGCTGGGGCTCAGCGAGGAGGTGTTGTTTCAGAGGAGGGAGCAAGGAGACACCTCAGCCAGTGACGCCCCCTCACCTGACATCCTCAGCTACCTCCAGCACAGCTCCATGAGAGGACAGGAGGCCCAGAGTCTGAACCTGCAGAGCCAGAGTCTGAACCAGGATCTGTACCCACAGCAGTGTCACAGCCAGAACACCCTGCTGCATTCTGGGAGCTGTAGTTTTGGATCAGATCATTACTTTGAGGCTCCCCAGAGGGACACAAGCACAGCTTCATTCCTGCAGACGCCTCCAGAAACACAGCCCTGCTATCAGGTGAGGACAGGTTCCCTCATTTTTATTATGGTTTATGATTTCACACATTGTTTATGTTGGTTAATGAAAAGTACTAAAGACTAATTACATGTCCTATTCTCTGCAGATGTATGGCAAAGACTTCTGCCTGCCGCTGGTTTCCAGAGAGTACTGGGGTTAAACGCTGAACCATCATCGTCCAACAACAGACACAAACTACTTCTGTGTTCTTACTGCCTCACTGTGAAACAAGTAACTTATTTTAAATATATATAAAACTCTTCAACTTTTTATTTATTTTGTCCTGTGAGATTGTTCCATGTAAATACTGATATGTCTAACAACTATTTTTATATGTCTTTATACCACTATTTATAATAAAATATTTAAAATCACTCTACTCTTTTCTCCATTTGTTCCTGCATTCCCATGATGCAGTTCAGTTTCTCTTATGTACAATAAGACAGGTAATTATCATCCATTCTTGAGTGTCCTATATCAATGCTTCTGCTGCCTGCTGGCAGCACAAGGGTTAATGTGAAACTGTGTTATCAAATTATTGGTTCCAAACCTTGAGGTCTAGGACCCAACAGGGGGCGCACCAGAGATCTTGTGGATGTGAGGCAGGAACCTGTCTGTTTTGGTTTGTCAACTCAAATCATGATAAAACACTCTCAGGATAATTTATACAACTGACTGTAGATACAGTTATTCACAAAACATATTTCTGACTTCATTCAGAACTTTAAAGTTGTTGTTTATTTTTGACAACACGTCAATCTTACCTCTGTGAGAGACCCAGGGGTGGGAGTCCTCTTTCCTCTGAGGGAAAAGGTTGGGAACTAATTTTTTAAATTAAAGGTAATTCTTTGTACATGTTATACATATTATAGCATAATATGTGGTTGATGAGAAGCATCCTGTGCCATGCGGATGAATCAGTGGAAAAATGCAGAACAAAGCAAAAATGCCACACAGCGCCCTCTGCTGGACAAACAGGGAAACTGACAAAAATATTCAGGAAATAAATAATTACAATCAAATTATCTTCTGCAATTTATTGATTGAAATATAAGATTAATCTTTATCATCTTTCATCTTCTATACCGCTTATCCTGTTCAGGGTCGTGGGTGGCTGGAGCCTATCCCAGCTGGCTTAGGGAGAGAGGCGGAAGTGGTTGCCAGTCAATCGCAGGGCTAGCACATAGAGACAGACTGAAATATAAGCTATTCAGTTAAATATTTATGTAATGAAACTTATTTAGAATTTTTTTTAATAAAACAGGGTTTAAAGAGCCTGTTACTATTTTTTTCCCTTTCAAACATTATCTGAAAACATTGTGACAGTAAAACACGTCCATTTTAACAAATCTTACTTATATGTTTAAAATGTGGATTTTACCCTCATCTCCCTGCACAAAAAAGTCTTACCAGCTTATTTCTCTCACCAAATATGATCCACGCTCATCATAAAGCCTTTTTACAAAAAAATACAAGTTAAAAATAAAGACTTGGTTATTTTAAGTAAAGAAAAAGAAAGCAAAAAGATAAGTTTCTCTGAATGGGTATGACATATTTTTCAGATTTATTATCTTCAAGTTACATTATTATCTGGACCTTTGTAAATGAATGTGGCTGAAAAAAAGAATAGTGATAAACTAATCAGAAATTATATTAATACACTCAATAGGATTTTGGCTTTTTGAAGCACCCTTCACATCTTTTTCTTTTACTCTTTCACATATTGAAGGATAAAAATCCTGCACACTGGCCAACTTCCAGGGATTTTGTTTCCTTCAATTACTTTGGACTTAACTGACTTTGTCTGACGCACCTGCCTGAGTTGTTGGTGTGTGTAGTTTGTTACTGTTTTGGATTTACTCTTTAACATAATCATTTTTTTTTTTTAAGGGGGGAGCTTTAAACTGTCAGAATAAAAGACATAACTCCAGAAATCAAAATCCAGTTTAATTATTTAAACGGGACTATTAAAAGTAGTTTAACACAGATTTGGAAAATATTTCCTCTGTTTGTTTGTTTCTGTTTTCCTTTAAAAAAAAAAAAACATTTCAACTAAATATAATCTGGGAAAGACGAGAGTTTTTGACTTTTATGAAACCCTTACCAGACATTCTCAAAAAATATGTGTGTGTTCCTGAAAACTACACTTGTGCCAGTATTTACTGTCTCCTCCAGCAAAATGAGCTTTTTGACCCAGTGTAACAATGACACAAATTTGTGTCACATCTGAGAGTCTGTGCTGTGTTCATCTGTGACAGATTACCTTCTTTCCTCTCATTTCTCTTCAGTGTATTGGGTAAGATATGTGTTATCTTTCTGATATCATAATATTTGGTGGGTAAACCATTAACCTTAGGAGCTCCCAGAGAGATGAGCCTCTTCAGAAACATCACTGTTATTTTCAGTCGTTCTGCAGCCTGGGAGCTTCACAGGTTTTGTCCTCAGCAGAGCAGAGATCAGCCTTTGAAACACCCCAGGTTATCTACTTTATTTAGAGTATCTTTGTTAATGAGGCTCTGCAAACACACAGAGGTCTTTGGCACCGCTAAGTCTAGACTACGATGGAAGAGCCCCCCCTCCTCTTCCTCCGCTCTCTCACCTACAGGCCTAATTACCTGCCTGAGTCCACGGAGAGGCCTTTAATATTCATAGAGCAGAGAGGAGGTTGGAGAATTAGCCCTCAGTGTTTAGTTTGTCACATACATGCAGGTCATTTGATATGCACAGAGCCTAATACACTCACTCAGGTCTTTCATCACAGAAGAGCTAATAGACTCTTAAGCTGAGAGGCTTTAAGATGAAAGGGTTAACACTGCTGTGCTGATTATTCCCTCATTACGTGTGAGTAAACAAAGTCAGAGCTAATGTGGATTAAGAGAGGCCAGATCCCTTCCATCATCTAAATGAGAGGGGAGGAAGGAGGCTGACAGCTCAGGAAATTAAGCAAAGACTTAAAATAATGAGAGTTAACATTAGAAACAAAAACGAGAGAGCACTTCACCTCTAATTCACAGATACTGCCAAACTAATACTAAAGACTGAGATTTAATCAGTTTGAAACGTGTAAAAGTGAAAGAAAGCCACCTGTCAAAGCTACAGTAGGTTTTATCTACAGAATTAAGTGCTCAGATTAACTTCAATGTGCTCTATCAAACATTTTATTTGAGAAATTAATCATTTAGAGGATTCAAACTTGTCTTTTTGAATGCTTTTATTAAAAAATGTAACAGACCAACAGGCTGGCTGGAAAGAAGTTTTAAAAGAAGCTCAACAATATCTAAGCATCTTTAATTTAACATGTAGCACGAAGTGCTTATGGGAAGGAGACAGGTAATTAAAAACCACATAAAATGACAGTGGCAGATAACATCAGTAGCTCTTAACTTCTATATTTAACTCAATACATGATTCATGGTTATTAAATGTATTAACTATTGTAGGATGTGTCATTAATTCTTGTTTCTCACCATTAAACAGCTTTAAAGTTACTGTGACTTTTTCCAAAGAGCTAGTCTTTAACAGATCAGCTGTGAACAATTATTAATTAGTCTTAATTCAAGGTTTTTTCACACGTTAGATGTTATGGATTACACTACCTGGAAACGCTGTTTGGCTTAATTTTGGGAGCGTGCATTTGGACGGCGTCTCTGACATAAATAAATAAATAAATAAATAAATAAATAAATTCATCATCAGTTAAAAAAAAACACATGCAGCCAGGTTAATGAATGAAGGTGCTTTGAGCCTTATGAGAAGTTTTTAGCTTGTTGTTCAACAGACTGAAAATAATAGTGATAACTCAACAGGAGCAATAGTAAAACAAACTATCAGAAGCGCTCCACATAACCATTATATCACAGGGATACCCCTATTAGTAAAAAGACAACAGATCTGAGACATGAACTGGTGAAGGTTCAGGGTTCAAGGTTACTTTGTATCAGCGCTGCATAACTTTGACATGTGCGTTACAACAGCTGTGAGATAAAATGTGAAAATGTATCCAGAACAAGCATCAAGATCGACAAGAAATAAAAGGTCATTTTTCTTTTTTTTTTAGAATTTTCTTTGAATTAAAAAAATAGATTCATACAGGGATGGGGTAAATAATCAGTTGTAGCTTGCTCATGTAAGGCTGTGAGTGGTGGGTGGGTGGTCAAAGGTCAGCTGTAAGGTCTTATGTCACCTTCCTTCCTTTAAAGAAAATAAAAACTCGACACACTTTGGGAAAAGCAGATTTAATGTGATTCAGAGCGAGTCTGAACACCCTGGGAAGATTCCCGTCCTCACATTAGATATTTGTCTGTTTTTGTTGCATAAGTGAGGTGAAGGAGAGCTGTGTGAGAGCGCTTCACACTTCTCACTCGGAGGTTTTGCCTCCGCTGTAGAGCAGGAGTCAAATGTGACGCGCTGGATTGTGGGAACGTTGAGCCAGGCTCAGATCCACAGTCTACACCTGGCTTTCTAACCCACTGAAATATCTGAGAGGATCTCATGACCTGTTGATGCCCTACAATATAAATATCTGAAATATAGTTCTGATAAATAATATCTAGTGCAAAAGAACTTTAAAAAAAAGCAGAGTTCAGGCTATTTTGGAGTTAAAATCTTAAAACCTGTTCCTGTTCTCATTTATTTTTGTAATATTCTGCAGAAAACATGAATTGTACTTCAGAAGAGCTTTTCAAATATAAATCAGTGCTTATTGTCTCTGCAGATTCTCTCTATTCTGTGTGGATCTGGGTTCCCAGGTCTGAGGCCCACTGCTGTCCAAACAGGATGAGGTGTTAACTCCTCACACCTCCCAGCTGCTCTGGCACACTTTTCCTGCCTGAACTTGTGCAGGAGAGCAAGTAGAAAGAAAGAAAGAAAGAAAGAAGGTAGATAGATAACTCTAACATCAAAATGCGTTTCTATCTTAATTATAACACCATGTATGTCTTTTAAAGAACTCCTAAAAATTACAGTCACATAAAAAATATTCCGTGAGATCTCTTTAGATCGCAGACTGTTGGCCCAGGTTCATGCTCTGTCATCTCAGGGTCATGTTTCCAGGCTGCAGAACATCATCGTGTGAATTTATTTCACTTTATGATGCCCATGCGAGCTCCCAGGTCGCACCTTGTTCCTGGAGCTGGCCTGTTTCCCATGAGACCCCCTGTCCGAGGTGTCAGCCCTGCTCCCAGAGCCTCTCAGGACCAGAGGTGGCTGACAGAGGTGCAACCTCGCACCTCCCACCACATATATGGAGCAGCCTCCCTGGTCCTCCTCACTATTCACTTTCTGTTTCACCAGAGACACACTGACAGCTCACTGCTCCAACTTCAGACATGACCATGGAGGTTCCTCACTGCTCTCCTCTGCAGCTCCAGGACAACTCTTTCCTCTTTGACTGTGAAGACCTGCTGGACAAGTGCTACGATCCTCTGGCCTTCGATCCGGCCTCAGATCCAGGTTACTTCAGCGCTGGTAGCAGCCTGTCTCCTACCTCCTCTGTGGACTCCTTCTGCTTCTCTCCAACCACCTTCCAGGCTGGAAATGAACAAGACGCTCTGGACTGTTTCATCTTCAAAAGCCCTGCAGCGACAAATCTCAACCACAAGACAGAGTCCTGCTCTGGACCCTCCAAAACCACCTCACCCCCAAAGAAATCCAGGTCCAGGTACCCAGGGAAGAAGCGCCAGACTGCCAGTGAGAGGGAGAAGCTGAGGATGAGAGATCTGACCAAAGCCATGCATCACCTCAGGACCTACCTGCCAGCCTCAGTGGCTCCAGCCGGTCAGACCCTTACAAAGATCGAGACCCTCCGCCTCACCATCCGCTACATCTCCTACCTGTCTGCTCAACTGGGGCTCACTGAGGAGGTTCTGGAGCAGAGGAGATCTTCAGGATTTGTGGAGCAGCCACAGACCCTCAACCAGTTCCTCAGTCAGCCAACAGCCAGCTACAGCCCCCAGCAACCAGAGTCCAACATCCTGAGCTCAGCACAGACGACCTGTCTGCAGACTTCTTATCAGGTATGTTCAGATACACACAAGACATGAAAGCTTTTCAAAAACTATTGATTTACTGTTTTACTGCAGTTTGAACGTGTTTCTAACCTGAACTTGTTTCCTCTTGTCAGGTTTCTGATGGCGTTTGTTTCACCGGTGATCAGTACTGGATGCAGCAGCAGCCGCAGCTACAGAACACCACCTTCTCTGGACACTGCTGAGAGACGCTGCTGATAGACACTGATCCATGGGATCAAATTATTTTCATTGCACCAATGACCTCTTCAAACATTAATTGACAAAAGTTTTGATTTTGTTGTTTTGAACAAGAAATATTTCCGCTCTGTTCTTGTAATTTTTTGTAAATAGAAATGTGTATTTATGAAGCTTTCACAATGTGAACAAAATAAATTTAAGTTAAGAAAAAAATTGAGTGTCATACATTCATTTATCTGGATTTGTCTGAGATAATCATTCAAGACTTAAACATTCAAAAAAAATGAAATTTAAAATGTCGTTGGTGGCTGGCCTCCACTTCCTCCTACAAACAGAGCAGCTGTCAGCAGGACGCTGAGGTGCTAAACAGGGAGCACATCCCCTCTAAAGTCTTTAAGGAAAGACCCCCGCTGAGAGCAGTGACAGCTGAAGCAGGACATGTTAAGTGGCACCTTCTCTCTCCTGAGTAAACATGCTGAGGGTTTAGATCCTGACCTCCTGATAAGTAACTGAGTGCAGAAACTTTCCTTGTCAGTTACAAGTGGATCTTCATGGATGTTTCACTTTATGAGCAGCATTAAATTTGTCGTTGACGAACCCACGTGCTTTGTGATTAATGACTTACACTGTTAATGTGTCAAAAATGGGATCTGTAATGTGTCCCAGGAACCTGCAGCAGCTCTCCTAATAATAGCTGTCTTTTGTGAGTCTTGCATTTAAAATTCATGCAGCTTTTGTTTTACCTGGGGCATCACAGTCACAAAATAAGAAACATTCAGAAAAAAGGGCCAACAAATCGTTAAGTTTTCATATTCATGATTCAAAAGTATGTAATTTCTAAAATTTATTATGCTTAAATGCATTTCAAAGTCGAGGTCAAGGTGTCTTCATTCGTCTCCCCTGGGGGAAATTTGTCTCAGGCAAAGAGGTCTGCTGCACTGACAACACACTCATCAAATACTACTCACAGGACAGATGGCCTGTTAAGAATTTTGATTTTTATTCATTTTAATCCTCCAATATATGAATTAGCCTGTGTCAAGATCCTTTCTTCTAGCATTTATATTCTTCTTAGAGTGTGAGTTTGTTTGTTAATTTGTTTTCTTTTTCATAAAGTTGCAGACATGTCCACTCCAATGGACTACATGTGACTGAGCATTCAACCTAAAAAATTAGATATTAGTGTGTGTAAGAATTACATTATGTTTTATGGTGATTCTATGACTAGCTTCTTATTTTAATGCTTTTCAAAACTTTTTTACATATTCTTCACATATTTCCACCCTTTAATTTGCACCTCAACTGTTCGTTAGAGCATTTTTTTTTTTTAAATCTGCTATAGCTCATTGAAATTGTGTTGAACTGAATAACACCTGAGTTGATCGGCTTTGCAGCTTGAAAATATTTTTCTAAACTTTGTGGTTTCTAATCTTAGTGCTCTAACAATATGATATTGTTTGGGCTTAAACAAGAAAACAAATTACATTCACAACTGTGAAGCTTAGACCTAAACCAAGTCTGTATTGCAAAACATCCCCAGCAAGAAGAAAAATAAATATTTATTGTGAGTCTCCACAGTTCCTGAAAGAAACAGTACTGTTAATTTCATTTTCAAATATTTGGTTTTTTCATAAATCTATGTCCACTCCAGTGGGCTACATGTGCCTGAGCATTCAATATAAAACAGTATGAACTTAATGCAATGCAAAATTTATCTATCTATCTATCTATCTATCTATCTATCTATCTATCTATCTATCTATCTATCTATCTATCTATCTATCTATCTATCTATCTATCTATCTATCTATCTATCTATCTATCTATCTATCTATCTATCTATCTATCTATCTATCCATCTATCCATCTATCTATCTGGTACTGATATTTTCAGGATTAACATGTCAATGCTGACAAGCCCTGACAAAAATCCAAAATGGCCTTCAAGAATTCTCGTCTTCAATCAGAGGAGATGACACGTTTTTAATACAATTTGTTATTTTTTAATAAAACTGTTATCCTCATAAAGTTATGAGGAAGTTATCTCAAATCTGCCAAAAGTCGACAGTACATATCAAATGTATATTTTACATACAAAGTCAGACCCTCTTTATCTTAAATAGTCTTTATTCATAAAAAGTCTTAATCAAAACTTTACATTTAAAAAAGCTCCATCACACCCAGAGCATTTATAATAAAAATAATAATAATCTGATTTCACTGTACAGTGAGGAGTGTTACAGTCAAGGTGAAGCTTCACTGGTGAGCCACCTCAGCACCTGTTGCTTGTTCTTGGCCACCCAGTTAATGTTAGCTTTTGTTCTCTCCAGAGACTGCTCAAGAGACGTAGAAGATGAGCCAAACTGTCCTGCATTGTCTTCTTTGAACCGCTGCAGCTGGAGAGGAAGAGGAGGATACAGGGATTCAACTCTCTGACTTAGCATTTTACCTGATGTACCTTCGATGTGCATAGAATGACCATCAACATGTCATTTGACATTATAAATTATGTCAGTAAATCCTAAAAAAACAAAAAAAAAGCCGTACCTGATTGTACTCAAACTCAGTGGAGAACCGTTTGGTTACTCCATCAATGAGTCTTCCAAAGTTAAAGGATCCACCGCCGTAGCTGAAGGAAGGAAGACACGACACACCTTAATAATTGAGCAAACATCAACATCCTGTGCAAACGTTCCCATACAGCAAAAAACCAAGACTCACTCATTGTATATGTGGTCCCAGTTGGCTCTGATAAAGTCCCACGCCAGAGGCTGACCAATGGGGTTTCCAGCAATATAAACTATGGTGAAGGTAGCATCCTGCTTGCGGATCTTCTCTGGATCCAGACAATACTCCAGATACCTGAAACCAAAGCAGTAAAGACACAAGCCTTATGTTTAACATGTAGCTACAGTTTGCTGCTGCTATGAGGTGATTCAATCCAGCAGAGTTTCACAGACCTGTTGAGCAGCCAGGGCTGTTTGGTGCAGGACAGAGCATACATGAGTTTATCAGCCTCTGAGGCAATGGTGGCTTTTTTGTACATGGTCCATGCAAAGTCCCACTCCTCCACTCCTCCTGCTGCGATGGCACTGCAGTACACAGTGGACTTCAGGTTGGGACTAATCCTGGAACGAGGGAAGAAGATGAATTAGAGAAGCAAGCAGAAGAAGAAGAAGTGAAATCAGGGGGACATCAATGAAAAAGATCAGGAAGGCTGGACAGCATAAAAAAAACAACTCCTGATTGAGACAGACTGATTCAACCACCCCAAAGTCATTTTCTCAATAAAGTCAGCGTACGTGTTGTTATCAGGGTTGGCCATCCACTCTTTGAACCAGCCTGTGGTCAGCTCCTGACAGCCGCTCACTCCGGTGCTGCAGGCCAGAGAGATAGCATTCACCTGGTTGTACCTGGATGGAGATATGAGAGGATACAAGTCAGAGGAAAATTCAAGAGGCATCACATTTTGGATTAGTCTCTGTGTTACATGGAAGAAGAGCCTCATAAAAGCTGATATGATGTTTCCATTAAAGATTTCTTTTTCACTTTAACTATATTTAAAAGTTCCTTGAACTTTATAGCCTAATTTCAGTTAAAAAAAACTAAATAGATACTGATTTATTCTGTTACAGATATACTGCATTAAATTATCTATCTATCTATCTATCTATCTATCTATCTATCTATCTATCTATCTATCTATCTATCTATCTATCTATCTATCTATCTATCTATCTATCTATCTATCTATCTATCTATCTATTTGACAAGCTGAAGATTTTACAACAACTTCTGCTTTTACAAGGCTGTCAAACATTGCTGGACTTCAGTTCATTTCATGTATTTTATTGTTTTTGTGAGTCATAATTGTACATTGTACAGTTGGATAATAATGTTTAACAGCTTTGAAATCAGAGATGAAATAGCTCAAACTTTACTGAGCTAAAACATTCTTATAATAAAACAAATTTATCATAAATAATAAAATAATAAATAATGTTGTGTCGCATTGCATTGTGTCATATCATCTTTTTGTTTTCAGTACTGCATTATCTCAACTGTATAATGACTCATCTTGTTAATTGATGTTGTTATTGTTATTATTGTTGTTATTATTATTCTTTATGTTATGATGATGATGATGATGATGATGATGATTATTATTATTATTATTATTATTATTATTATTATTATTATTATTATTATTATTATTATTATTATTATTATTATTGTTGTTGTTGTTGTTGTTGTTGTTGTTGTTGTTGCTGTTGTTGCTGTAAAACTAGTAAAATCTTATATTGGTAAAGATTATTTTATTATAGTATAGTAGTATAGTATCAATTAATAATATTATTTATAGCAATATTTGTAGGAAGTTAGTTTGTTGTTGTTGTTGATACTTATTTCTTTTGTTTGTTTTTTGTTGTTTACTTTTTGTCTGATCATTCAGATGTTCAAAATAAACTTTCCCTAACCTAACCTAATCACATTACATCTTTGCATATTTTATCATATTATATCTTGTCTTTTAGTAATGAGCCTTTTTGTATCTTATCCTTGTTTTATATTGTATCAAACTATATCATTGCTTATCCTATCACATCTTTTTCATATCCTATTGTATGAAATTGCTTTGTTTTGTATCATATTGTATCTTATTGTATGGCACTTAATCACATTACAATGTTCTGTATTGTTTAAAATCATTTTGTATCATAGTATTCTAAATTCTGCAATGCTATCAATGAGTTTTAATTTGTTATCTCAACGGCAGGCTCTTTGTCCCAAAGGTTTAAATCATGCACAGGTCCTGGTGAAAGTTTTTTTAAAAAAGAAAAATGTTGAAGAACTCACTGATCTGTGTGTTTTTCTGGGATGTCTGTCCAGTTGGCAGTCAGGTCTTTGTAGTAGTTGAACAGAGGAGTTACCTGTTTCTTTATGTAAGCCTGAAGGATGAAGGGAACATGTTTTTTGTTTTAGTATCTTGCATTATCAATGCTAAAGCATCCTTTGTTACATTTTCAATCATGAACTTCCTCACACACCTGCATGGGTCCATACACTTCAGTGCGGTCAAACATGAGGAAGAAGTAGTTCAAGCCGCGTGTGGCCGTCTCCCAAGGCATATATTCAACTTCTTTATCCAGGAACTTTGTCATCTCCAGAGCAAGAGTTGTGTTCACTATTTCTGCCCTAAAAGCAACATATCTTTATATCTAAAACTTTCTCTTGAAACATCTGACAAAACTGCTCTTCATAAACAGCCCTACCTTGCAAGATTAAAAGCATCATCGATGATTTGGGCTCTGTTGATCACTGGAATATCCTGAAAAAGGACCAAGACATCGGGTCTGAGGGACTGGAACACTATGTATAAGTACTGCAGATGTAATATAGCATCATATCAAGATGCATGTGTTGTACCGTGGGTTTGGAGCTTAGCTTGGTAAGGAGACGCTCCCAGTTGTCGATGTCGTAGTTGACTCTGTAGAAACCTGCCATATCTATATTGGCCACTATCCAATCATCTTTTCCGAGAACCTTCAGGTCTGAATTTGTATCTGTTTGGATGAAATACAGAAAATTATTCATTTATCTATTTATCATTTATCATCCTTGCAGTGCTTGAACATATATCTGAAATCAAACTCACCCATTTTGTTCAGAAGCCAGTGCTGCTGTTTAGCTCCACCATTTTTAATCCATGTAAGAGGGACAAACCACTCATAGCTAGAGTCACATTATGAAGACAGAGCTGGTTAGTTTCTTATTACATGATCGAATCCAATATATTCAACATTTTCACATCAAACATTAGAAGAGTCTCCTACTTGTATGGTGAGGGCGTATTCACAACGGATTTTGGATCCAGCAGGAAGTGTTTCTGGGAGATACTTCCAGTCTTTGTGTCGATGGTGACCACAGGGAAACCCATCTGTAGGATCCATCGGTTCATGATCTCCTCCACTGTGTTAGGCAGCTTTATACCGGCTTTATCAACAGCCTATGAAGCGATATAGGCACAGGTGGGTAAGAATATGATTGTTTTATGACTTTAAAAGAGATGCCACCAAAAACAAAAAGTAAAAAGAAAAAAAATGCAATTTCTTGAGTGTCCACCAGAGGCTAGCTCCAAAAGCTAAGAATACTCCTTTAAAGCCCATATTCAAAATCAAAGTATTAAACAAAATTAAATTTGTTTATTGCCTGATGTGGAAATCAATTTGGTCTGTTCGTCATTTCTTTAGTCCTGAAACTATACAGACGTGATTTTATTTTATTTTATTTATTTATTTATTTATTTATTTATTTATTTAAAACAAATCTTTTTTTTTTTTAAATTTTGCGGCTAAGTATGCAAAAATTTCAGTATTTCAGCATACGTAAGGGCATGCCTGATTTGACTGACAGGTGGTTCTGTTGCAGCTGTCTGACAGCTAGATAGGCCATGTTTACAGCATCTAAAATATTCTGTATAGCCATTACTTTCAACATTTGTTTGGACCTTACATATATCTTAATATAAGACGTTTTTTATCAGGAGTTGCCAAATAAACATGACTTATTAAAGATGAGAAAAGAAAAAAAATCCAGCTTTAGTGATATGATTGATATCACTAAACTGATGAAGTAAATCCAGAATTCAAAAGTGAACATGATGCATCAAAAGGAATTGTAAATAAAAACTTATATAAGAAATCAGAGTAGTATTTATTCAAAATGGAGAAATGATTGGCTTGAAGGAGCTGCTGAGTTTGCAGCTCAATTTCAGATTTTTTATGAACTCTGTTCATGAGACATTTTCTCTAATATGATTGAGCTGGTGACAGATTTCGGTTGATGCATTGTTGCAGTTTAGCATCCCGCAGATTTGAAGTAAAGTAGATGTGATCATGATGATGCTTTCTTACCATTTGCAGATGTTTCCAGAGGTCTGTGTAGACGGTGTTCTTATACTGAAACTCCTCTAAATATGTCTGCAGACAGGGACAAACATAGTGATACTTTAGATTTGTTTTTCAGTGAAAGAAGTAAGATTCCTGTTAGTAAGCTTTTGATATGACAAAATCAATACTTGAACAGTGTTTGTGTGACTTCTTTATGATTCCTCCGTACACACAGATTTAATGTCCTCAGGCATACTCACATGAAGACCATCAGAGAAGACGTCTTCGGTGATGAACGCTGAGAGCATCCTGAGGACTGCAGCTCCCTGGAATTGGGGAGGACATTAGCAGTGTTAGCGGGTGGCATATCAGATGGGATTAAATTAAAGCAATCTGTTGATGAGGATCAGAGATTCATTAGCAGCCTAATTTAATTCTGCTGTTCCCAAAGCGGGTTTCACAAGACGTTGGTGGGACATGAACACTGTATGTTCACTCTTTATAATTCAGAGGATGTCAATATCTTGTGTAGTGAGGCTTGAAGAGAACAATGCATCATCTTATCCTGGGTTAAGCTGCACCTTGCTGTATGTGATGGAGTCAAACAGCTGACTGATGTCCTCTGGTTTCTGGATGTCAGCCTCTTTGGATGAGAGAGGATGGGAGGAAGCCAAAGCGTCGATGCCCATCACGCCAACAACCTCATTCAGGACGATTAAATCTTTCTGGAAAACACACATGGACATTTTTGTGTTGAGTGTGGTGGCCTCACCAGACACACAAAGGTGTTTAAAAAAAGTGTTTGGAGCTTAATGTGTCCACCAGAGAAGAAAGCTCACCATATTCCACTTTGGTTCAGCATAGTCGGCTCCAAGATATGAGACGTATGTTGCAAACCCTTCATTGAGCCACAGGTCATTCCACCACCGTGTTGTCACCAAGTTTCCAAACCACTGAAAGAACAGAGCTTCTCTTCATGAGCAGGTTTTAAAGCTATTAAACAGTTAAAAAAAATGAGTTTTTACACCAGCAGTGAGCCACTGAAGTACTTTAGTTTGATACCATATGAGCGAGTTCATGAGCGATGACAGTTGCCACCCACTCCTTGTCTCCATTGGATGACACCCCGGGGTTGTATAAGAGGGCGGTTTCTCTGTATGTGATCAGGCCCCAGTTCTCCATGGCTCCAGCACTGAAGTCAGGAAGAGCGATCTGATCTGAAAGAGCAATGACAGAGGACAATCTCTGACACCTGGCTGCACACTGTTCTGGCTTTGTGACAGCACTTAAACAGCCTACAGGAGCCTCAGACAGATGGCTGGAGCTTTTAAAGAATAAAAAGTGGAAAATGGTCAGTTTGTTCATTTAATTTGTCTTCCCCCATGACCAAAGGAGCGAGCAGATATGCATCACTCACATTAAATTTACTCTGCTTGTTGCTCTCTGGGTGTGTAACGTAGGTCCTACCTGACTTGCTCAGGGGGTAAGAAATGTTGTAGTAGTCCTCAAAGAAAGCCAGGATGGGCCCAGTCTTCTCCAAAGCATAGTCTCCCTGACCCTCCTCTATCGCCTTCTTGCGGGCCCAGATCCTGATCTAAACACAAACAGTGCTCCATGAACCAGACAGCAAACACAGACCTGAGTTCAGCTCGAATCCTGCAGAGGGCGGCATCAAAACACAACAACCCACAGGGAACAACGAGCTGACATCTTTCCCTCTGCGAGAGAGGAAGATGAGGCACCAAGGTTCAACAATTTAAGGTTTAAGTTTTTTTTTTCACTTTAAGATCTCCATTAATGAAACACTTTATATATTTGAGTTCGTTTTAAGTTAATGTGTATGAATTTGTTTTAAAATAAATTCCTAATTGTTTCCAAAATGTGGCTTTGATGGTTCTTCTTTTAAGCTTTGAGTTCCAACTTTGAGTGCTGACTCACATGAGCTTACATCATGGGCCCTAAACAGGCTGATACAAGGTGGATTAATTGGGGAAGCAACTTGCAGAAATGACAAAGCATTAGTAGTAGTTGAAAAACTGACATGTTGTTCAGCTCTAAACATCAGGAAAGGGTCTTTTTCAGCTTTGCTGCTCAGATAGCTGTGATGATAATGAACTGTCTAAAACAATAAAAATTAATAAAAACCTTGCACAGTCACAGAAATGATTTCAGTACTAAAAAAAAACTACTTGTAAATGTCAAAAATGCAAATACTTTCAGTGAATTTTCTTTTGTTTCTATCAGGAAAAAGAGAGGTGTAATTACCAGAACGTCTGCTCCAGGTTCACTGCTGATGTAATCAAAATCACTCACAACAAAAGCCAACAGGTAGGTAGACATGACCTCAGTGGGGTCAAAGCTAGTCTGGGTTACAGTTATGCCATCCTTAGTGACATTAATGGGCTCTGTCAGGGAAAAGAAAGAAAAGGTTTCATTTACTGAAAGAAAAGGGGACATATACGTTCTTTATGAATGCAAATCAACAGGTAATTGTATATGTTCAGGTAAAATTTGGAATTCCTCCTGGTGTTTTTACTGTAACAATTTTTACTGTGATTGACATATTTATGAAAAGAATGTCAGTTTCATAAAAACCAAAGATCTGATCGCAACAAAAATACTCAGCACAAAAAAAGAAGAAAAATCTGTGAAAACTACCTTTAACTTTATCTTTGAGGATTTTTCTTTCATAATAATCATGATGTCATAATGTAAGCTGCACTGCACTTAAAGCTGTATGCTGTTTACAGGTCGGATGCTGCAGGAAACTTGCCGTGGTTCATGCCGTTGGACAGAGCCACAGTCCCGTGTGGGTGCAGAAGAGTCATGTGGAAGACTGCCTTCATGGCGGGCTCATCGAAACAAGGGAAGGCCTTCCTGGCATCTGTCGGCTGCATCTGAGTGGTCGCCACAATCCTGACAACAAAACAAACAAGAGAGATTTATCAAATAAAGAAGAGGACGTTGAATTTTTCCTTTGTATTTTATGAAGCGTTATCTTTCTTAGATTTAAAGTTTGCTGATTCCAGCACCTGGAGTTGGCTTAAAAACTTGTATTCTGACTGTTTTAACTTGTAGGAGCAATAATGACATAACAACGAGAGATTTTTCATGTTGAGTAGTGAAAAACACAGCTGATATTTCCTGAAGATCACTGAAATATGACTATACTGTTAGAGTTGTAACATTGTTGTAACTCTTTAGAAATCAGATATGCTGTCCAGGAGGAACTCTGGTCATTTGAGGGTGCTCTGAGGAGGATAAACTGAAGAAATGATGATGATTTCATACAAACACTCAGAGACAACATCCTGCACTGGGTATTACTATATCACAAAGATGCAGATTGCTGATAGCAGTAAGTTTGACGTCACTGGAAACCTCTATCTGACACATCTCAAGGTTAACCGCTGATGCTTTACAGCTCTAACAGGCCCATAAAGGTGTGCAGGTGAGCGGGATTTCACCTTTTTTGCATCTCACAGTGGCAAAGACTAAACAGTGTCAGAAATACAGCAGAGAGGAGGATAGACATTTATCAAGAAGTGATCCGCCCAGTGGAGATGTTTACTCATGAGCAGGCCTGGTATGATGACTCCTCTATCTAAAGATAAAATCATTGCAGCCACTATCTGTGCAAAGTCAGCATGGGTTATCTTTTAAATAGTCTCCCTAAGACTCTAAATCTGCTCCTACTGCCTTTTACTCAGAGCAGATGTTTGTACGTGAAAAATAAAAAAAATGTATATATAATTGAACCAGATGTTTTTATTGACTTGTTACGATGTGTTAATTCACACAGTATAATACAAAAATTTGAGATTTTGAGGATTAAGTTGACTTCCTATTTGATGTCTGTCTCCTAAAAGTCACAGCTTATGAAGTCTTTATAAAGTGTCTCACATCAATATACAACTCTACTCCTATCACAATGTGACTGCTGAATGCATAATCTTTTTCTCTCATCAATTTAAAGTTTTTCTCTTTGTACAACATTTAGGAAACCTTCTGCTTTATTCCTAATGCTCCAACCCTTTGTTGCAGACCCACACAGTCATGAGAGCATGATTTGCATGTATGCTGCCCTTTGAGGAGGAGGTTGGAGCTGAAACACAAAATATCCTATTCCTTAAGAATAAGCAAAAGCACTGTAAGTCATTTATAAAAATGACTTTTAAGATGTTCAAGTTCGTATTTTACTCTATTTTTTCTTTTTTCAACAAAGTGTTTTGTTTGTTTCTTTCTTTCTTTCTTTCTTTGTGTGTTTCTTTGTTTGTACATGACTTACCAATTGCCACAGATGTACAATAATTGGCATCTACATTTTCCCAACTTGTAAAAAAAGTTGAGTCAGGATCTTGTTATTAATTTCCCACATTATTTTAAGACACAAAGTGTGTTTCAAGTCTTACTTTTTCACTCCGTCTTCCTCGTATTCACTCCTGTAGAATCCCCCCAAGTCGTCGGCCAGCTCTCCAACGAAGTCAGTGAAGAGTTCGTACATGGCCCCGACCTTCAGTTTGCCCTTCAGCTGCACCACCAGGTACTGTGTGGGGACCTCCAGCCAGGTTTGCTTCAAGGCGGGCGCAGCGACTCCACTGAGGCCTGTCAGCTTGGCATGGTGTCCATCCAGCAGTGTGAGGTTGAGCTTGTTGGAGTGGATGAGGATGAGGTCCGTCTCCTTGTCACATCTGAAAACCACCTTGGAGTCCCCGGTGAAGATGTAGAGGCCCTCTGCGTTGCGCTCCAGTCGGGGCCACAGGGTCACATTGTAGGAGACTGGAACAAGGGAGTCTGGGAGTCTGTAGAGCTGCCAGGGCTCTTTAGGGCCAGAGGGTGTGGTGGGGATTGGGGTGGATGTTGGAGCAGGAGTGGATGGAGACGTAGCTTCATTCTTTGACTTTTCCTGGGAGTAGACCACAGCGAGGGCTATGATGGTGGATACAGCAGCAATGCCTACCACCACGCAGGTCACTGCTGTACACTTGCTCAGGTAGACTCCTTTCCCCATGTCTCCAGCAGGTAAGAAGATGGCAGAGGGGAGATGTTGATCGCTTTATATGCTCTGCCTTTTCCAGATCCAGCCCAAGGTTAATGGTTGATCTCCTGAGCAAGGGAAACAGCTAAAAGTCCACAGTACTGTTGTTAAAGTCCTTGAGATAAGAGAGGATCCCACCTAATCAGTGAACTTTATACCTGCATAAAAGCCCTCATCTAAGGCTGCTTTGTCTGTGATGGTGCAGCATAGAGAGCAGTGTGATGGAAACACAGGAGAGCTTGAGTCTGTGTTTGTAAATGTCAGCTACATGCAACCCTGGCTGTCCAATAGCGAAGAAGAACGTTTTGTGAAACAGCAAAAGCCTTTATTTAGTCTCAAAAGTTGTGCAATGTCCGAATGACTGTGTTGAACTAAAACAGTTGTGGTTTTAAGAAGTGGAAATATTCCAGTGATTAAGGAGAAAGATGCCCATTCCCATGTTTCATGTTTCCTTGTTTTGTGACAAAAAGGTTTTGATTCATGGACGGTAACCACAACCAAAAAAGAAATACATTTAATTTTCTACATACATCAATAAATCAGCCTGGCTCTGAAACACAAAGTAAAACAGCGGCATCAGTAGAGTGACGGACAGAAGTGTGAGTTCTCTTTTTTAAATGACAGGATATGAAAACTTTAGTGAGTCACAAGCTTAATAACAATAAGATGTCATGAGTGACTCAGATCCCTGTTCCGCAGGCTGCAGAGGAAGCAGTATGCCACAGGCTGTCCCCAAACAGGGTCAAACCAGGACGTGTTCAGGTGCAGTGATCCTATGATACTGAAAAAAAATAAAAATAAAAATAAAAAATCTGTTTAATGCTTTAAAAGATGTTTTGGGTCTCTTTACTTGGGTTTTTTTATGAGTTAAGTGGTAAAGAAAAGTTTCAGTCAGATATACCTGGTTGTCATTCAGAGAGCATCCTTGTTTTAATACTGATATAGAAAGAAATTAAGCCAGTGTTGAAGTTAAAAAAAAAAAACCTGCTGTTTTTGGAGTGTCCACTTAAGGCTGGTTCGATAAACATGTTTTCCCCAAATTATAACAACCAGCTTTCCATCAGACTACATGTTTACAGCCATGTGTGGGTGTGCTTCCTTACAGCATACCGAAATGGGAAAGAGTCAGCACTTCCATCTTGATGACTACCTTGTGTGATTTCACAGCATATTTCAAGAGAACAATGGATGTCACCACTGTGACCATGTCTATGTTTTAGAGAGTCCAGACTTCTGCATACAACATTAACAATTATCCCCACACCTTCTTCTGCACTTCTCTACTTTTTTCTCTAAGCTGTATCTTTAATGTGTTTATAGCTAATCTAAATCATGACATTGTGAGGGGTAAGATTTTGAGTACTGAAAGTGTTCTTGTTAACATTAGACAAGCACTGTTAATTACTTCACTTCCAAGGGTCTAGAGCATCCAAAAAAAGCAGCTCTCGCTCTCCTTTTCTATCAGATGACTTTATTTTAACAGCAAAGTATTCCACACAGAGAGCGCCAGAACGAAGAGAGAGCAGGCAAAAACAAAACAAAACAAAACAAGCAACTCCCGTCAGCACCCATTCTTGATAGATAACGCTGTAATCCGGATGTGTTCAATTTGCCATTTTGTTGAGGATGACTCCATATTTTTCATGACTTGTAACTTTTTAAAGAGGCTGTGAGGACTCTGTTTGAAGTGGATTGCAGTAACACCTTTTGGCTGTCTTGATGACATGACTCATAACATAGCTTGTGTTTGTTTTGGAAATGAATGGAGAGCAGATCTTCTTTTTAACACTACTTGTCATTGTTCAAAATATTTTTTTTTTACCAAATGTGACGAGGCAAGGTTTGTATCAACAGTTACACAGCCCTATTGTTTGTTAGTCCCCAATTTTATTTTTGATACTGGCAGCCCGGTGCTGTGAGACATATCTGTAGGCTAATGTACAACGTTAGTGAATCATCATCTACCAAGCAGAGCTAACTTAACCTCACTCTTCATTTTATCAACAGACTCTTAAGTTTGATCAGATCACTGCAGTATAACTGCTGCATGTGGGTTGGAATGAACATTATCACAAACAGCTTAGCTTGTGTTTTAGCCTTTAGCCTGTGCTCTGTCATTCTCCCATTTAGCTTTCTTCTGCTCTTCTGTCCTTTTTCTGTCAGACAGTTCAGCTCCAGTGTCCACCATCACTACAACAGTAATCTCAGAAATCGTTTTCAACGGAGAAAAACACAGATCTCTCATCTCACTTCTAAACTTCATCAGCCAGCACGGTGTTGTCATAGAGACCTTGACGTGTCATAAATCAGTCCAGTCCTGTCTGACCCAATCAGGAAAATGAGAAATAGCATTTAGAAATAACCTATATTGGTGCTAATAATCTCATGTTAAAGTTTAGAATTTTTTCAGTCATGTTTGTCTCATTAAAACCTGGAGCATCTCGACCTGCAGGCCCTTTGGTTTTTCAGTTTAGCTTGAACTTCTGATAAGAGCTAAAGAAATATCCAAGTTACTCTGAGGAGCCACAACAAGGCTGAAAACAGTAACTAATAAAACAGAGAGACTGTACATTTTAATTTCAACAGTAAGTTTTCTTACCTTCAAACGCTGGTGTTTCTTATCTGCGGAGTCAGAAGCCTTCTCACTTGTGGTTTTCTGGAACCTGATTTTGATCTGCTCTCACTTTCAGCACATCAGCTGTTTGTCCACCTGATCCAGACCTCTCAAGTGAAGGGGAAGAGAAAGTTTGTCTCATAAAGGAAATATATTTTTTAACCAGGTTATCAGATGTGTGTAACTTCCTCAGTAGATCCAAAGTAAGTGTGTAAAAAAATATGTGTTATACAGGATGTTGCAAAATCTAACCCAGTTGCTGTAGCTGGCCCTGAACTTGTTGTGTCCTGTCTGAAGGGTTTTGGTGGTGGGATGCTCCTAAATCCTGTCATTTCATGAGACCAGAGAAAAGTTGTATATATATATATATATATATATATATATATATATATATATATATATATATATATATATATATATATATATATATACATATATATATATATATATATATATATAAAGTATATATATAAAGGAATTAAAAGGAAATATGCTACAGTCAAATATAAGGGAAGCTACCAGCAGCCTATTGTAGCCATGGAAATAAATAAAAATGAATGTCTTCTTGCTCAGCTAGTGGTGAGGTCGCCACAAAAACTACTCCCCCTGGTGACTGGCTGCAGTATTTGACTAGTAGGACGGCCCCTAAAGGGCTAATTATGCTTTGCACACAAGAGAACGCGTGTGCGGACATTGTCAGTTCCCAAACTGCAGGGGACAGTGTATCGCAAATGCACATCTACCATGGTACTAAACTAGATTAGAAGAAGTTATTACACTGTTTACAACATTTTTTTTTACAATTTCCTCTTCTCTACCAAGTTTGGCCAAAATTTCACACCAGTAATTGTTGATCACACAGTTATCACAGTGATCTCTGTGTGGTAAACTTCTGTTCACTACACAGAGAAGTTAGAAATTTTCAGAGGTGCATGACATGGAAATTTTCTGTGTGAGAATGGCCACACGAGCGGGGAGGCTACTAAGATGACGTCATTCATCTGCACAAAATCGTGCAGACCTCGTGAATCCGCCAAGCATAAGCCATGCTTTAGTGAGTGTGTGTTTTCGCTCTCAAGAGGGCACTTTGTTTTTTTTTTGTTTGTTTGTTATTTTTTAACAATTGGGCCACAAGACCCACTTTTAAGGCTCAGAGTAATAACTCAAGTATTTTTAATGCCTTTTGTTGTGAAGCAACCTCAGAGTCCCAAAATTGGGGGACCTTAGGTCAGTGGCTTTTGGACCTCAGTTACAAACAGCAGCATGAACAAAAGTAATGGTACTGGCAGTAAAATCAAACACACAACTATTTTTTTTATAAGAAAAAGTCATACTTGTGTTTGGTTTGAGCTGAAAAGCCAGATAAGAGTCATTTAAGTTTATCTACTGTTTCCAAACATTTACAGAGGATAAAGTGTAAGTGGAAACTCAGCTGTTGTCACCTTGAAACAAGTAAAGTGTCTCTCTTCACGTTATCCTGTTCTTCTACTTTCATAATACTGAGAGAAAAGGGATGTTAGGTGTGTGGAAAAGATGCAGTAAATGTAGGTTTTTGTATTAAGTACAGTGTAAGAGTCAGTGATCACATCCCAAAAGAACAAAAAAGAAGAAGACAATTAAAAAAAAAGGTTCAATCATTTATTAATATCACTTTATACAATCTCTGTCCCTGCTGGCATTTAAGGACAGATTGAGCTCCACTTTAACTAGAGTTTAAAATACTTCATTTGGAAAAGGCAACATTTTTTAACAATGTTTAAGTAAGACTTTGATGTGGCTCTTTACTTCTCCCACACACGCACGCAAACTTACACTTTAAGCACGCACAAAAACGCGTACGCATCGCAGAATTGCAGAGAAGAAATTTTCTTGTGGAGCCACATCCATAGACTGCGGAGAAGAAGTGGCAGTAGCACATAAAATGCATGTACTGTATGTTTTAGAGTCATTTTTGAACAATGAATTGGGTATGCAATGCTTCGTCCCATTACTAGTTTGAAATCTTTGTAGCACAGCTAGTATTTCATCATTACCTGAATAACCAGCAGCTATAAAAAAAAACAACAACAATGGCAAGTGAAAGCCAAAGGTTTACGTGCCGTATTTGAAGGTAAGTCAATTTTAAAAATCTGTTTTGACAACAGCAAATGTTGACATCTGTGCTTGTCAATCAAAGGTCACCAAACCCTTCAGCAAATTATGTGCTGTTACCCAAATGACACTGCATTAATAAATAAGCTGCATTTTTTTACTGTCTCCCCCAGCTGGCCAATAGAAAGTATGCAGCTTTAAGGCACTCACACTTGACATTCACTTTTAAAACCCTATGAGGCCACAACCACTTTTTTTTATATACAGTTGGTGGGGAAGAATAAAAATTAGTGAACACAGACGGTGCTCTGCTGTTCTCCAACAGGCCCAAAGTCTTATGTTCATAGTACAAATTTACTTCATAGCTCACAAGAAGCGGTTACATAGCATGTGATGAATGATAAAGATGAAAACAAACAAACAAAAAAGACATGATTGTTGACTTCCGAACTATCAAAACAAACATATTGACAAATAATCTTTGGTTTCCCTTTTAACAGGATTTTACAAACTATAAATGATCAGCTATACATAAATGTATTTTCTTTAATGCTGCTCAGCTTTTATGTCCAGGAGCCCTCAGCTGACATGCATTCACATATTTTATTGAGTCTTCCCGTAGCTATCATTCATTGTTATTTGTTTCCTAGAGATCAACATTCATATCATGTTATTGCATGTCCCTAACTTTGAATTCTTGTGTCATGTAAAGATACTAACCATTGATCTTCCTTTGAGCTCCTTTGTTTTTGACAGCTAGCTGCTGTGAACCTGCCTGGTTCCAAACACCGCACTCATTATATCAGCCTCACCATTATCAACCCTTTTATAATGTTAATGTCAATCTTAAACTGCTTTACTCCAACAGTGATAACTCATAAATGCTAATATTAGACGTGCTGACTCTAAAGGCTCAGTGACACCTTTGGCCAGAATCCGTAGTGTTTTACAGAAATAAAGACTACATTTCCCATGAGCATCATCACCCATGTTGTAAAAGCATGACTCTTATACCAAGGCATGTATTTGTTATAGAATCAAAAGAATGGAGAGCAGATCTTCTCTTTAATCTTAGAACAAACAAACTTTGTAAAATCAGTTTGTAATTTTGAGAATCTAACCTGACCAAGGATACAGAGAAACAAATTTTGGAAACAACCGATTTTGGCACTGATAATCATATTTTGAATCATTGATTATTCTATCATCTATTTGCAGATCCTGTAAATAGAATAAATATTTTTACCTTTATTATTGGCATTACATCCATAAGTCTGCATGAGTTGTTGTTGTTTTCTGTCTCTATCCATCTCTCTCTCTTCCAAAACCTGTTGTTCTGTTTCTGCCAGTTAACAGGAAGTCTTTCTTTGCCACTGTTTACTCGCTGAATGATACCAAGTGTTAACTTATACTGGACTTAGATAAGATAAGACTGAATCTAATCTTATCTGAGAGCAGGTCTATATGAATAGAAAAATAAAACAATGAAATAATTAATTATTGCTTTGACAATTATTGCTTTGTATTTATTTATTTATTTATTTATTTATTTATTTATTTATTTATTTCACCTTTTTCTTTGAGTGTGTGTGTGTGTGGCAGCATTAAAAAATGTGTTGAGTTTCAACTAACATTATTATGTATTCTTTGTACCAGCAATGTTAACTGACACAATAAGTTATATAAAAAATGTCTTTCACACCCAGTTTTACAGTAAATACAGGCTGAAGTCAAGATCTCAGGAAACATAAGAAATCAACAGGAAACAGAGAAATAAAGTGTATGGATGTATGTCTGCTCAGGGCTTCATTAGATTATTGTAGCTCGCTCTTCTATTTACACATAAGCTTGAAAATGTTTTTGGACTGTTCAACTCAACACAGATCACATTTTTGTGCAAAACTTTATGAGCCTCTATGACCTCACCAGAGTCATGAGGAAGCCATTTATCTTTGTAATCACATTAAGAGCCACTGAAAGGACAATGGCGTGAAACACCAGGGGGGTCATTTGTTTCCTGGTAGAACAGATTTAACTCACTAGCGACTATCAGACAACAGCAAATGTTAGTATTCAGCCACTTCATGGATAAACTCACTGATACCTAGAGGGAAGTGTTTTTCAACTTTGGGGTTGCAACCCCACATGGGGTCACCTGAGATTCAAAAAGGGCCACCAACAATATCTAGTATAATTATAAATGTGTTTTTTAACTAATTATTGTTTTTAAATTTTAACACCGGCCACAATCTTAAAGAACTGTTTTCTATATGCCCACTTTTTCAAATATAAATCTATTTCAAATAAAATGCAGCATATAAAAATATCAGAGCTGGCAAATTTTGATTGATGGCCACACATGACTGCTTGGATACCGCTGATTGAATTCCCTCACTTCAACCTGTAGAAACAAACTTGCAGTCAGTAAAAACGACATGGAAGAAGATCAAAATCTAAAGACTGTTTAACAAACATGATCAAAATCTAATTCTAGAAAAGAAAAAAAATGTCTCTGGGGTCGCCAGAAATTAGTGTTGTTAAAATGGGGTCACTGCCCTAAAAAGGTTAGGAAACACTGCTACAGGGTGTGATTTAATGCTGACATGACAGTTAAGCTCCTGTAATGATTTTTTGGCTCTTAATTCAACAGCTTAAAAATTAAAATCGATGCTTCTACATAAGCTATAAAAGCAGAACAAAACAAGACTGTGAAAGAGAATACAGATTTTTGCTCTGTGGCGATTATTAATGCCTTTAAGTGTAGCAGCCTTTTTTTGTTTTTTTTTTTTGTTTTGTATTTTCAACATTATTGTTTTTTGATAACGGATACTTTGACTGTTCATATAAGTCAGTGACAGTGACCATTATGGCTCCTAGACGAGAAGTCAGAGCTTAAGTTATTTGTTAAGTTCATATAACTTGACTACATGTGCTCCTCTGGTCATCTTGTGTCTGTTTGCTTTGATGGTGAAGCGACTCTCTTTTTTTTGGCATCAGTTGTGTTTGCATGACTGTTAGCGACTGTCACAGGCTGGTCATTCAAGGTTGATGATTATAGTGATCATCAGTCATTACATATCCGTGGCAGTGCAAGAAGAGATAGTGTCATCTGCACCGTCCGAGTGTCCTTATGTGGTCTCCTCAGTAAGCCATTTCATCACATGAGCTTTGTTCTCTTTCACCCATTTGATGTTGGCTGTGGTTTTCTCTATAGCCTGCTCCAAGGCTATGGTGCCAGAGCCAAAACCAACTTGGAGGTTGTCTTCTTTGAATTTTTTCAGCTGGAGAGACACAGAAAAAGCACAGACTGAAATAAACTGAATACATTTGTATCCTCTCTTTTCAGCTGAATACCCTCAGGGAGACTAATAGCAGACTACAGTGTGTGTGTGTGTGTGTGTGTGTGTGTGTGTGTGTGTGTGTGTGTGTGTGTGTGTGTGTGTGTGTGTGTCTTTTACTGTGGTTATGTGGGTTGAATACCTCCTGTAACTCAAAGTCTGTAGAGAATCTCTGTGTGATTCCACCGATGAGACGAGAAAAGGAAAACATACTTCCTCCGTATCTGAAAAAGAAGAAGAAGAAGAAAAAAAAGCTTAACACAATAAAAACAATATTTTATTGGGAAGAATCAAATAATGTAGCATTAAAAAAGAAGCCTACAGTTAAAGACAGTTATGTCTTCTGGTATAAACATTCATTTATTGTTATCCATGATGAAATCCAAGGACTGAAATATATCTCAAAGGTCAGCTCATCAGTAAAGGCTTGAAGAAAATCAAGATTCTCAGTTATCTGGATGAGTAAATCAAGAAAAAAATGCCACCATCTGCTCTAAGAACTAAATTTCTGCCCTGAGTTTCTCTTTCTTTTTTACTTCTACCTCAGCTGTTCTGGTAGATTCTCATTTATTCATTTTATTTTCCGCCATGATGCACAGCTCTCCAACAAAGCATTCTGTGAGTGGTGGGCTCTTACTCCTGGAAAATGTAGCTCCATTTTGCTCTGATGAAGTTCCAAGCCAGCGGCAGACCCACAACGTTCCGGGCGATGTTCTGGATGGTCGAGGTGGCGTCCTGCTTGCGGATCTTAGTTGGGTCAAGGGTATACTCCAGATACCTGACACAGGTATAATGAAGAAATTTATATATCTATACATGTTTTTCAGAGGAAAAATCAGCTGAAGTTGGTAAATGATCACTTTGTCTTTGTGATAAGGTTGCCTATCGAAATATTTTTTGTAAACTGAGACAGAGTCTTTGTCTATGTGAACAGATTTTTTTATTTGGTCTGTATTGTATGTTTTCATTAGTCCCAAGCTAAACAACCGCAGTATTACGGATTACTCTGCAATCCTGCAGAAAAACCCTCAAATAAAGCTCCTTGGGTGAGGTAATAAGGCTGTGCTCTTAAATCTGGGTTGCTCACAAAAACCTACCTGTTCAAGAGCCAAGGTGCTTTGGTGCAGGCCATGGCTGCTCTAAGCCTGGAGGCTTCAGATGCAAGGGTAGTGTTCTTGAACATTGCCCATGCAAAGTCCCACTCTTCCACTCCACCAAAAGCTATGGCAATGCAGTAGACCGTGCTCTTCAGGTTTGGGTGGATGCTGGTCGATATTAAAGTAAAACATACAGCAGGTTAGAACATGAAAATCAAACACAGGCTCAGGTCAGTGTGAATGTTGTGAGCTAAGCAGCAGAGTAACTTCACAAAAATATCCAACAGCATCATGAAACGTAAGTATAAATCACTTTGTATTACTCTGTACTTACGGGTTGTGTTGTGGGTTTTCCATCCACTGCCTGTACCAGCCTTTAACCAGCTCCCTGCAGCCCGCCACATTTACATTGCAGCCTAGTCCAACAGTCCTAATCTGATTATACCTGGAGAACAAGGACATGTGTGAGGAAACTGCATAAAAAAGACTATTATAATATCCGATATGTAGGCAGGATCATGGCAAAGCTAGCAATAAAACAAAACAAAACAAAAAAAACCCGAAAACTTGCTAGGGCTTTCCTGTCTTATTTCCAACCTCTCTTTAAGACTGTTCTTGGCTCTTTGTCTTCATAAAGATGGGGGACTCTGGGAGGTAAAGCGTACAGTCTAACCTGACAGGATTGAGCTCTAACGCAGCCTTCAGGCGCTGAATCTCCCTTCTGTTAGTTACAGCTGTCAAGTTAGAACATGCAGAACATGAATAGTTCTTTGGAGCATGCTTGGCTTGAGGGAGGAAGCAACGGAGACCCTCAGCATGGCTTCAAGATGCTCATCTTTAAGTTTGGACCTGAACTTTGACTTATTAAAGTTCATTGTGGAGAAGAGATTTTCACACAGATAGGTGCTACAAAAAAGGCACATGATTTAAAAAAGACATGACTGGGGCTGACAAACACCATATAGCACTAGGTGACAAGATATATTTTCCCTCCACTTGGTGATACAAACATGTTACAAGGGACCAATTGCTAATTCATATTGTTGTGATGAGCCTGAGCTTTGGTAGTCCACAAGTGTAAAAATATAACACGCCCAGATGCATGTAAGAAAAAACATGTGGGCCGCGCTAACACAAAGCTTTGATTTCAGGCAAGGGGCCACAAAATATTGTTCTGGGGCCACAATTGGCCCGCGAGCCGCAAGTTTGAGACCCTGATGTAAATCCATGATTGGGGTGTGGAGTCTATTGGTGGCCAAGTGGTACGGTACAGAGGTTTGATTCTGGAGATAACAGGACAGTCAATAGAGGACACTGGGGGACTCGTGGGGGATGACCAAGAAGCAACCTCCAATCTCTAGAAATGAAGCTGATGCAGAAATGCTAAAGCAGTGAATTGTCTGCTTGAGGCTGGCTCCCGAAGTACCAGAAACCACATACACACAATTCAAAAAAGATATTCACAGAAAAAATAAACATGTTTAAAGCTTGGTATAAAAAATGACCTTGGTCTGAATAGCTCATTTCTCTAACAGCACACACTGACCGGGGCTTAATTTTTAATAACTCAGTGGTTTAGAAAATATTAAGATTATGAGTTTGCCCAATCAGATGCACAGCTAGCCTGACTGATGGATGAGCACCCTGCAGCTGTTAGCAAAGAGGCAAAAGGCCTGCCTTTTTACCTCACACTACTGCTAGATAATGTTTAGCATTTCCAATATGGCTTCTGATGATGTTACGCTCCATATCTCATCATCAGAAACAGATGGGTGATGTCACAGAGACTATGTCCACACCTAATATAGGGAAAACGTGCAGGAAAAGGGTTGCAGGGTGGAAATGAACCTGGGTCACATGCTTGAGGGTGGCAGCCTATATAGTATATGGGGCATGAACTTAGCCTCTCGGCCAAACAGGCACCCAAGCATCAGCGCATTGGTCGGCTCTGTAGCCTAACAGAAGGGCAAAAGCACCTGGATATGGGTCCAATTGGATGGCATTGATAGGGTGGGGAAGCTCAAAAGGTGCTTATTCTTTTGATCAGAGCACAAGTATCCTGTTTATTATTACAGTAAAATTACTTCCTGATTCAAATTCTGTTTTAAAAACATTGAACAATGTGATTCACATCTTACTGGTCAGTGTGTTCTTCAGGAATTTTGGTCCAGTTGTCAGTCTTTATTTTGAAGTACTCAAAAAGTGGTTGGATTTGTTTCTTGAGGTATGCCTGAAATCAAAACACCACATGGCGGTTCATTCATGTCAAACTTAAACAAAAATACAATGTTAGTATCTGAAAAGCAAGGTTCAACAGTAATAGAAAGTAAAGTGAATATAAGTTGGTACTTCTCAAGAACAGAACTCAAAAAGTGTTTCAAAAAGAGGACAGAAAGTCAAAAAGGTTGCAACAGAAATCAAATGCAGACAACAAAAACGTAGACAGATGAGATCTGTGATTTAAACAGAAATATGACTTTGACGGGAGGCCAGTGCAAAGACATCAGGATAGGTGTTACTTGAACACTGGATTGATTCTGTCAGAAGTGTGACAGAAGAATTTGGACAAAGCTGTTCAAAGATGCTTTGCTAAGGCAGGTGAAGAGAGAGTTACAGTGCTGTGGCCAAGATGGAACAAAAGCAAGAATGATCACCTCTGGCACAGCTCTGGACACAACATTCCTGAGTTCAGCAACATTTCTTCAAAAAGAGGAAAGGACCAAACCATTTACATGCTGGTCCACACTCCAACCCTGTCCCACAGCAGGTAGAGTAATAAATAAGTAGTAACCTGTAAGGCTCCATAGACCTCAGTGCGGTCAAACATGAGGATGTAGTAGTCAAGGTTTCTCAAAGCTGACTGCCAGGGGATTTCATCTCTTTCCTTGGACAAGTATTTGGTAGTTCTCAGGGCTAATGTCGTATTGATCATTTTGGCTCTGCACAGAGACGACAGATGCTTTGTATTATTTGCAGACTTCAATGAAAAAAAACATGATTTCCTGTAAACATGTGTTGTCCTTACCTTGCAAGGTTGAATGCATCATCTATGATCTGTGCTCTGTTGAGGACTGATAAAGTCTGCAAGGAATCACACAGACATTAAAGCAACAAACAGATTATAAAGCCTGCATGGTGAGGAGAAAAGAAGTGGGATTATTCTCATAGAAGTGTATTCATCCATCTATCTTCTATACCACTTATCCTAATCACAGTCCCGGACCCTATCCCAGCTGTCTTAGGGTGAGAAGGAGGGTACACCCTGGACTGGTCGCCAGCGAATCACAGGGTTAACACATAGAGAAAGACATCCTTTCACACACACTCACACTTATGGGCAATTTAGAATCACCAATTGACCTTATGAGCATGTTTTTGGACTGTGGGAGGAAGCTGGAGTACCCGGAGAGAACCCACACATGCACAGGGAGAACATGCAAACTCACAGAGGCACACCATTCCTGAACTGGGATTCGAACCAGCGACCGTCTTGCTGTGAGGCAGCAGCGCTTACAGCTGTGCCACTGTGCAGCCCATAGAAGTGTGTTCTTAGCAGAAAATAAATGAAACACACTTTAAACAAGTTTTAAAGCTGTCCAACTTATAGTAAAGTTTTAATACTAACAGGCTTCATCTGTACAGTCTCTGTCATGGAACGATGCATCAGGATGACTCTTGACTTTTTTCAGCGTACACTCACATCACAAGCATTAGCCTGTCAATCTGCTGTATCATTTTGTGACTCACCTTGTGGTCGGTGTTGAGCAAGGAGAGGAGACGATCCCAGTTGTCAAGATCATAATTCACCCTGAAGTACCCAGAAACATTGGTGTTCAACAGAACCCAGTCCCCTCCTGAAACTCTCATCTCTCTGTGGGTGTCTATAAAGAAAATGTTTTTCACCAACATAAACCCAACTTTCAGTTAACTTGATATCACATAGAAGAGCAGGTGCGTTTCAAGGCTGTACCTGTCTTTTGAAGAAGCCAGTACTGTTGTTGCTCCACACCCGTCTTCATCCATTTGATGGGGACATGCCAGGTGTAACTTAAACAGAAAAGGAGAAAGACAAATGAGCAACAACAGAAAAACAAATGAAGCATCTTGTTCTTGCTGGTGTTATGGCTTTTGTTACAGCTTTGTCAGGATGTTGACTAACACTAACTTTGATGAAGACATTCATCGTCTCCAGATGATGAACTTCAATAGCTCTGCTAGTTTTGTTATGAACAGAAAAATGTGAGGGCTTTGCTCTCAATGATTTTTTGCGTCTAAATAGAGCAAATTAAAAAAGTGTCTCTTCCAAGCGGCAAGCTCTGGAAAATAAAGCTGTTGCAGATGTGCTAAAAACTGCTGTTCTTCCAGATTCCACTTCAGGCTAGCCACAGAAAGACCAAATCAACATATTTACAGCCAGGTTCAGAAAACAGCTTGGGTCTGAGTACCTCTTCTCTCTTTCAGCAGCAAGGGGCAACATCCGGTAGAGAGAAATGAAGCCTATGCAGAAGTGGTAAAAGTTGCTGGACAGAACGACCCACATAAGTATAGGATCATATGGAGGAGCTGACAGCTCATCTCCAAAATCAGACACAAAACAAGAGCAAACAGCACTGAGCTGCAAACCTTAATGGACAGGTTTGAGTTGACTCATAGACTGTAAAAAAATAAACAAATAAAAATAATGGACGTTATCTTGTTTGGCTTTAAGTGAGGTTGACACAAAAACTACTCCCCCTGGTGACTGGCTGTAGTAATCACTCTTATTGAATTCCCCCTCAGTGTGTGATGATTTGGTTTGTGGTTTTGTGTTCTTTGCCATCCACAACAGCTTATAAGACAACTGAATGCCATCCTTTGTGGTTGTAATAGTCCCTGGGATATTCTTAGTGCAATTGTTGGCAGGTGGCTACCAAACTTGAACTACAACTTCACCCTGAGGGAAGCTGTTGCAGATTTGTGTTTATGATTCTCCTTATGGTGGATACTTCCTACTTGAACTGAGAAGGCCTCTCCACCACAGACTCTGGATCCAACAGGAAGTGTTTCTGGGAGATACTTCCTGTCTTGGTGTCAACAGTGACCACTGGGAAGCCCATCTGGAGAGTCCAGCGGTTCATGATGTCGTGGACAGTGTGAGGAATGTGCATGCCTGGTGTGTTTCTGACAGCCTGTCAACACAGAGCAGGAAGTAGGAAATAAAGGAATACAGGCCCACATTTAAAGACACGCTGTCAGGTGAAATCAGGCACAACACATGTAGGAAGATCACTGATGGTACAGACCTGCTGGAGATGGTCCCATAAGTCTGTATACACTGTGTTACTGAAGGCGAATGTATTCAGGTAAGTCTGAGGGGAGAATGCATTGAAAAGAAGCAGGTAAGGCATCAATACTTGCATCATATTTACTGGTACTGAGGTAAACAGACTGCAACTGTCTGAAACTGTAGAAACAATAGAAATAGCTGACGCAAACAAATCCTGCAAGAGGAAAAGAGGTTATGCCTCAAAATCAAAAACTTTTAGCCTTAATTTCTTTAGTAGCAGTGGGTTTATTAATATCTCTCTAAACAAAGTGTGAAAGCAGAGAAATGAGCTATTTGGACAAAAGTTTTATTTTTGCATTCGACTGTTATGTATTCAGGCAGTTTTTAGGATTTCTGCATTGGCTTCATTTTGTGAAAACCAGGCCTGTGCTTTGTTGGAGACTGGATGCTCCTTAAAGTATTTGTGGCCACACAAGTGGGCAAAGTAATACATTTTATCTCTTCCCTAATCATATCTTGTACATGTGTGCAAGCTGTTTTCATGTGAAAAATCTGATCATGTTAATTTTTAACAATCACCACAAGCATCACTGTGGACTTTAGCATTGGGTTTAGCATTGGGTGTGCTGAAACATGCTCATTTTCTATTGTAGACACATATTGTCAACTTCTGTTGTTTTGTAACCTATCAGCTAACAACTTCTCACAGGACTTTAAACCAACAGAGACTGATGCACACAGGAAGCTGAATCAGAAACAAAGAGAACCATCATGAGTTGACTCAACGTTTACCAATATAACAGTCAGAATAACAGTAAAATAAATGTCTTTTGAAACATTTTACCAACAGATTCTGTCACCACAGTTTCAGTAATACTTCAGAAAGGGATTCACACTCACACTAAGTCCTTTAGCAAAGACAGGCTCAGTGAGAAACTCTGACAGCATCCTTAGCACCGCTGCTCCCTGAAAAAAAAAAACACAGAAACCAACAGGGTTTGGTTGGCTTGAACTTTCCAAAACAGCAAAAGATTTCACATTTTATCCAAAGAGAATTTAAACAAGATGTGTTTTCAAGACTGGACTCTTTGAGGGCAGCATGATGGAAGAAGACTCAAACATGTGGTTTTTAAATGAACAGTTTTAAAGCTACAGTTTGAACTTGTTTTCTTTGTGTCAACAGTAATGCCCCCTGTGGTGAAAAACTGTATGTCTTACTACCTGGCTGATCCACATGTAAAGAAGGCCCTTGAGGTCTGTAAGCTTATGTCACCTTAATTAACACCAACCTATCAGCCATAAAAACAGGCATTAAAGATAATTATATAGTAAGGCTCAATCCTGTGTGAGGGAAATTGTGTTAAGTTCCTGTCTTGTGCCAGAGGAGCAGACCTTGCTGTAGGAGATGGTGTTAAACATCTCACTGATCTGTGCAGGGCTGTTGACCTCATCCTCTCTGCGGGATAACGGGTGGGAGGAGGCCAGTGCATCTACAGCAAACACCTTGTGCATGTCATACAGGATGATCTGGTCTTTCTGCAGCCAAGTAGAGGAAAGAGTAAGAAAAAGCATTAGAGAGAAGTCATTGAAGGATATTTCAAAGATCACCCAGATGTGCAACTAAAAGGATGATCTGAAATGTGAGTTTCTGCTCTCCAGCTCTTAGACAGCACAGAGGTACATGCATGGTTCTTACCATGCTCCAGGTGGGCTCAGCATAGTCAGCTCCAAGGTACTCCACATATGATGCAAAGCCCTCATTCAGCCACAGGTCATTCCACCACTGCAGAGTCACCAGGTTTCCAAACCACTGAAAACACATGACACACAAAGAAATAAAGAGTTCTACCACAGCAACCGTCACACAACAGTTCAGCTCGGCATGTTATCAGGAAACTCATACTTCTGTGAACAATGACAACAGTGTCTGACAGTGACTTAAAATTTGGGCAGAAGACTTTCAGCTCAAAGGCTGGAAGTGTGTAAATGAGCAGGAGCTTCAGATATCCACATAGTTTCCCATGAGTTGTGATGTTGGGCTGCAATGCTTCTAAAATGGAGCACAACTATTTTTTTTTCATGTGACGATCTGTAATCTGCTTTTGGAAAAGGGAGGTGGAATTCTCAGGCTGAGTTTATGTTTAAAAACATTGTGAAGTGAAGTGGGTCCTGGAAGAGGCTCAGCGTGCAACGGCGAATGATAAAACCCTTTGTTCCCACTTACTGATAAAACTAGCACTGGTTCAAGTGCAACAGATCCACTCTGATTCTGGCCTCCCTGCATTGTTGTCCTGTAGATTTCCATGAGGAGTGAAATGTATTTTGCCGACTATCAAGGGGGTGCATGATCAAGCCTGAAGTAATATGAAAAGGATTTCACCCTTTGAGCCTGAGCCTTGGACAGGGGTTTTCCGATTGCATCCAGAGACCACCTGACCTCAACCATTAATCACCAATCTAATGCTTTGTGCTTTCTCAATAAATCAAGTGTCATACTGAAAATGTGCTTCATGCTGTCTACCCATGCAATGCAAACTAACTTTTTCCACATTGTCAACAGGAGGAGGTGAAATCATAGATTAAATGAACAAATGTTACATTTGTCCACATCTTTATTTAATGTGAGGTGTGTGATCTGATAATAACCCTTGTTGAGGGGTTTCAACCAATCAGATTCAAGCTTCTTATCTCCGTCCTTAAATCTCCTTTAAAGACACTGGAAAAAAAAGCTTTTATCTCTCCGTCTATGGTGAATTATTAATGTTTTGTCTTTTCAATAAGTTGCATGTCAGAATTTTATTATTTTAAGATTATAATGTAAATTTATTACACTGTTTTGTTCTCTCTTGTTAATATCTAAACCTGATGTGATCATTGCATGCATTTCACAGATTCACCCACCATGTGTGCGAGTTCATGAGAGATCACAGTGTTCACTCTCTCTTTGTTTCCAGTGGAGGAGAGGACAGGGTCATACAGCAGAGCGGTCTCTTTGTATGTGATCAGACCCCAGTTCTCCATCGCCCCAGCATTGAAGTCAGGCAGAGCGATCTGATCTGTGGAGGACAAAGACATCCCAAATTCATCAGAAATTAAACCTGTCTTCATAAAAGTCAAATCAAATGAGAAAAATGAACAATAAAAGCCTGAGCAGAGTTGACTAAACTTTAATGTGACCCATGAATGAGTGAATGGAGAGATCTGATGTCAAACAAAGCAATACAACAGCAGGTCTTGGGTGTGTTTGATTATCTACTGTCTAGGAAAAGGAAGTGATAAAAGAGGTTTCTCAGGACAGAATACTCCTTGAAACATTCAGCTTGGTACTTTATGGTTTAATCATGAACTTGTGAATTCATCAGATGGATTATCACAAACTTCTGAAGGCTCTGACTCATTCACTTAAAAGTATTTATCTTTCAAAAAAGAGGATTTTAAGTGTGGCTTGGTGCCAGCATATAAGAGATTTGTTTTCTGTCAAGTGCATATCTATAAAGCTCTGCACATTCTGCAGAAACTCAACAAACTCTTACAGCTGATGTGTTTAAATGAATGTATTTGTCATGAAGATTAAAGTTAAGAAAAGGTGCAAGAAAGGAAAAATTGGTGCATAAAAATTGTTCAGAATGCAGGATAAGATATATTTGGGGCTAAAAATGTTGTTTGCTGGTCATAATAGTCTTAAAAACATCATGAAAAACAAGCATGATAAACTCTGGATCCTGATTCTGCCATAAAAACATCTTGACATATTTGCGCTATATTGCCCTAAAATGGAGAACATTTCCTTTGTCAGATGCAGGCCGTGCTGATGTTTACACTGCAGGTGATATTGCAGAAAAGTGACCACTTATCATCTGGTATCAAGAGACAATTGAGGGACAGGTGAGCTTTGATTTCATCAGTCTGTAATAATGGCACAAATATGTTTGACCACTGATTATTACAGAAATCACTACAGAAATAGTTCACAAATTGAGTATTCATTTGTTACTTTTCATGGTTGATAAATATGTCAGTGAGAGCCAATGGTCCTTCGTCATTTTTACAAAGAATTAAATGTGGCCTTCTGTAAAAAAAAAAAAAAAAAAAAAAAAGTTTGGACATCCCTGCCTAAAAGCCTCTTTGAGGATTTTCATGAAATAAATGCAGTTCATTTGTCTCAAAGTACCTCTGGACATTAACATTGTCTCATACATCCTCAGGCAGCTGTCATGCACTTATAAAAAGTCTAGGGTTAGGGTTACATGGCAAAAAAAAAAAAATGTTCAGTGCAGTGGGAGCAAACAATGAAATATCTGGATGTTGAGAGGCAGGAAATAAACGATAATAACAATAAAAACCCATTTCCCTCCTCACAGGAAAAAGGTTTCATCAAACATGCTGACACAGATGATGACCCACCTGACTTGGAGAGCGGATATGTTGTGTTGTAGTACTGCTCATAGAACTGAAGGATCGGTCCTGTGATGTTGAGAGCATATTCACCCTGCCTGGCATCTATGGCTTTTCTTCTGGCCCAGATTCTGATCTGCAAAGATTTGGAAAGAAAGAATTTCTCTGGGGGATATAATCCAGATGATATGAACTCTAACTCTCATCATCCATCATGGTTGTGTGTACATGGATAGATGTTCAAAGAAAGATCACCAAAGTTTCCTACCAACAAATTGCTGTTTTGTGTTGACTGAATACTGGTGAAGTCGCTGACAATAAATGCTAGCAGGTAAGTGGACATTCTCTTTGTGGGCTCAAATGTGGTCATTCTGACCGGCACACCATCTCTGAAGATGTCTTTTGAGGCTTAAAAGAGAAAGGGAGAGTTTGCCTGTCAGTATTAACAGGATGATTTTCTCATTACATGTCCAAGTTATTAATTATTTACAAGGAACCTGTCTCACGCATTACTCAAACACTGTTTTAGCTTTGCCAAAAATGACTTTTCAGAGTCATTCTACTCCTATTTGATTCTTCTTTAATTTTCTGTTTAAAGAAGTTAAAATTTTTGGTTTTATACTTCTAAAAACGAACCTATCTCTCTGCTGTTGGACAGAGCCACAGTGTCTCGGTCATGGCAGATGATGACATTGAAGACGGCCTTCATGGCTGGCTCATCGAAACAAGGGAAGGTTTTCCTGGCGTATGTGGCTTGCATCTGGGAGGTTGCAACAACTCTGCAAAATTTCCACAAAACAGACACCAGTGAAGGACACTAGATTCTCTGAAGTCTCGATAAGACAGTTTTTGCATTCTTTCGAAGAAAATTAACCATCCGTGAAAAGAGCAATATGATGTTACACCACTTTGTATTTCTTACTTCTTTACTCCATCCTCAAGGTATTCACTCCTGTAGAAGCCTGCCAGATCATCTGCCAGTTCTCCCACAAACTCAGTGTACAGTAAATACGTTGCTCCAACAGTGAGTCTGCTGCGTAGCTGCACAACCAGAAATTCTGTCCTCACAACAAGCCAGGTCTTCAGTATTGTGGGTTCGGTGGCTTCACTGAGAGCAAGTAGTCTAGCAAAGTGTCCGTTGAAGCTGGTGAGATTCAGCTTGTTGCAGTGGATAATAATAAGGTCTGTTTCCTTCTCACATCTGAATTGTACGGATGACTGTCCGCTGAAGATGTACAGGCCGTTTGTGTTGGGCGTCAGCCGAGGCCACAAGGTCACATTGTAGGATATGGGAATGAGGGAGTCAGGGAGTCTGTAGTGGTCCCAGGGCTCCTTTGGAGTAAAGGGAGTGGTGGGAGCTGAAGGAATGCTAGTGCTGTCTGCTCCTCCGTCTCCTGGTGTGCCTCGATTCTTGGCCCTCTCCTTGTCGTAAGCGACAGACAGAGCTATGATGGTAGCCAAAGCAATGGCTGCCAAAACAAGCAACCCTAGGCCCACGTTTTTACTGATGTAGTAGACTTTCCCCATGTCTGATTAAGACGATCAAAGAGGGATCTGAGGAGTCTCAGTCTGTGTTTGTCCGGTCTCTTCCCTCCTCAGTTAATAGTTGAGATATTAACGTGGCAAAAAGGCATTTTCACAGCTCCTGCAGAGAGATGGAGAGAAACTGAGATTCTGGTTATTTCATTTACAGCAGCTGTTCGATAATAATGAACATTTCAGAGAAAGTCAAAGGTGGTCATACAATTCTTTCCTGTGTCAGGGTATGATTACATCCCAGTCACTTTTATTGGCTTAATGATAATAAACACATTCTACCAGTATCCTCAACTGGTCTTCATACAGCCTTTTACATCTTGTGCCTCCTGACAGTCTCCCAAATTCAGTCACAACTTTTTAAACCCTTCCTTTTATTCACTTTGGTGCTACAAAAAGCTCCTGGTCATCACGCTGAGCTCACAGTTAAGTGCAAAGTCTACTCAGCAAGAGAGCTATTTAAAGAGTTCAGTGATCCATGTATTAGAGAGGTTGTCAGTGTTAACACTGAATAATGACAGAGCAAAAACACGAGTTGGCTTCTCTTTAAATGTTTGTCACATACAGGAAAAAGGTGCAAAAGATGCTTAAGGTCAATCCTCCAAACAAAAAATCAATGCAAATCTTAAAAACAAGTACAGTGAAGTACACAAAAATGTGTAGTTTTAGAGGGGGTGACACAAATGGGACTTACACCAGGATGTCATGAGGGATGTGTGCACACACACATGAATAAATAGCATCCATACCAGTTTTGTCAACACTTGTCATATCTACTTAATCTTTTATCACAAAGATGTTTTATTCCTGTGCAGGATTTTTTGCTGTCAAATAAGCAAGTAAGTATAAGGGCATTAACATACAAATCTTCAAAGCTTTAGAAGATTAGCTTCAGGTAGAAAACGTGTCAGCAAAAACACAATTTAAAGCCCCTGTGGGTATTTTTGTTCTTGTGATAAAACAGATTCATATTAAACTGGCTGTAAGGACTTTCTGAAAATGCTATTGTTTTTCTGGGATAAAGACTCTGTTTCCCATGAGCACTTTCACCCACTGTCATGAGGACTTGACTCAAAGCTTGTGTTTGTTTTGAAGCAAATAAATGGAGAGCAGATCTTTTTCTAACACTACTTTTCTTGAAGACAACTTTTAACAGGACACAAAGAGACAAGGTGATATATTCATTAACAGTTACATAGTGCTACTGTTTTGAAATATGACAGCAAGCAAAACCTTGTAAACTCAGTTTGTAGCATAGTTTAGTAAACAGCTATATTTAGTGTTACTCACAGCCCAGTGCTCTGAGACTTGTCCGTAACATAAGTGAATCCTGGTTATGTCCTACCAGTGCTCATCTATCAACTCCATCCTCACCAAGCAGAGCTAACATAACCTCACTCTTCATTTTACTGACAGAGAAGGAATTTACATGTTCTCAAGAATCTTAATTTGTGATTTATTTGTCTGTTTAAACACAGAGGGATGCATTTCTTGATGCACAAAACATATTTCCCATGTGCATTACAAAATCAGAAAGGCCTTAAGAAGAACTGCTTTGACCTCACTGGTTGTTCATAATAGTATAGAATTCTGGAGTGGCACCAGAGGTTGCTAATTAAGAGAGCCAGTCCTGGACACTCCCCTTGAACTGAGACAGGAAGAACACTGGTATGGGGGAGTTTGATAAAAAGAAAATACAAAATGAAATGTCTTCACCAAGAAAAACAAACATTAAGAAGGGTTTGGGGACTTTATAGTGTCAGTTGTATCGGATCAGTATTTGGTGCCTAGATATGCTAAGAGGTGGGGCAATATCCATTTCTGGTCTGCTTACTACTGGTCTTACAAGCTAACTCACCTTTTAGTTTATTAAAAAAAATTGACAGTTTAAGTTTTATTGCTCATTCATTCCAGTATCTTGTATTATTTTACAGTTTTGAAGGATTTTATGATGGTAACGGTTTGGGCAGACCCTCACTCTGTCACTGTGTTCATTAACATTTGCCAGACAGTCTTTTTTTACTATACATGGATTAGTATGTATGTATAACAGACAGCGGCAACAAATTTCCTTTCAAAGGAAAATAAACATCTTGTTATCTATTTGGAGTCAGTGTTGGGATTCAATTGTTGAAAGGCTGATGAGTTTGGACTAAAAAATATTACATATATTACATATTTTTCATATTTGTGTTTACACAAATTTCTAAATTTCTTCATGTAAACTATTGTTTAAAAGAAAAGTTACAGAGCTCTGTCAATTTAAGAAAAAAAAAACAAAACAAAACAAAAAAAAAACGATAGCACGGAAAATTGTTGTGATGAAGTTGTAACTTCAAATCTTTCAAACAAGTGTAATAACTAACTCCTAATCCCTCACTGATAAAGCATTCTCTGATTACTTTATTTAAATCTATCAGCATTATAATTCTGCATGCCTAAGCACCTGGATTAATGTTTCTTCCACCATTAAAATCTTTTTTATGACTTACTGCTCATCAGTAGATGGAACACTGATATACACAATACATAACAAACTGTCGCTTCTTCCATTTGAAGAGCAAAGTCCTGCCAACAAGGCTTCCCTTCCTTTCTCTCCTATCAGACAACATGCACAGATGTTTCCTCTGAAATACTGTCATCTAATAATTCCATATGTGGTGGAATTTTACATGACATACACAGAGGAGTTAAAAACAGTGATCTGTGTCTGTTCTTCAGAAGTGATTAAAAATGTGTTCTCACGTTTTGCTGCTAAGTCTTCGATAAAACAGTGAGGCTGCTATTTCATGGTAAAAATTTACATATAAAACGTTTTCAAAGAAGTTTTGATGGAGAATTTTTATTAAGAGTGATCTTCCTGTATTCATATAAATGAAGTTGCAAGTAATCACAGATGTGATGATTGCTTTGTCGGTCAAAGTTCATCCTTAATCTTAGACTTCAACTTTAGCTTAGTACACACAAGTGATGACAGCTGCCTCATCTCCATGATAATTGAACAAACCTTATCTGACAGGAGGATTTATTATCAAACAGCAGCTCAAAAAATAGTTTTCTCATAACAAATTAACTTTTTCAACTTTTTTCCGGTAAGTGACACTTTGTTATATGTTTATGTACTGTGTGTGTGGTTCTTATTTATTATTATCTATGACGGCATGATGGCATCAACACTGAGTTCAAAACGAATTTCCCCTTGGGGATAATAGAGTTTATACTAATTTCTCATTTACCAGTAGACTACACCCAGTGACTGGAAGCCATTCAGGGCAGCTCTTGGAGGTTGAAATCAAGACAATTACATTATTAATTAATTTGTTATCACGAGAAAACAATATTTATGTTGAGATAATGAAAAAATCATTATAACAAGAAAACAATCTTTTTTATATAGAAACAACAAAATAATAAGTCGTTATCTTGATATAACAGTGCATAAAAAAAGAAAATCCATGGTCGTTCTCATCTTTCATAATATTTTATTCATCACTGTAAAAAATAAACAAAAAAAAAGATATTTTTTTGGTGTTGTTGTTCACGCTTGTGTGTTTCTGGATTAGCCTGTGTTCCCACAGCAGGAGCCACTGGTCTCTGGCACAGCTAATGGGGGAGGGGGGTCATGGGCTGAAAAGATTGATAACCTCTGCTCTACTTGGTCTTTTAAAGAGAGTTTCCTGAGCAGGAGGTAGGGAATATTTTTGGATGCACCCATGGGACACATTTGGATTCCTATGTGAAGTGCACATACTTTACTGTGCTGGATAAAAACCCTAACCATATGGAAACTGCATGATATAAATCTATTCAGTTTATCAAATAATATTTATTATTATTGGGGATTAAATCAGTTTAACAGAATATCTTTGAAAGTCTTTTCTGCTTGTGTTTTCCAAAACTCCTGCAACATGGTGCAGGGAGAGAGTAATATTTACAAACACTATCTGATCTCAATGAGCTGGAAGTCTGTAAAAGAGGTTCCATTGATGATTAAGTGTGTTAACAGTTGATGTGACATAAGAGGCTACAGATAAGGTTAACTGTGGTACAGGAATCTGTATTTCGAGATATGATAACCTCAGCTCATGAAAGCTATGTACACCCAGCCAACAACCATCTTTTTTTCAGCCATTTACTGGCCACTTCTGTCAGTGTATAAAACACATTCTGTTAAATATATATATATATATATATATATATATATATATATATATATATATATATATATATATATATATATATATATATATATATATATAAAACACAGAGCCAAAAAAGTTTGGGTTTGCAATATGCCTGACTCAAATTATGCACAATATTTAACTGAGTTTAAAGGTCAGAGGAATTCTCGCTAAGGGAGAGCCTGTGCTAAAAATCACATTTTTATTCATAAAGTAACAGGGTGAAGCCCAAACTGACAGTCTGTTAATTAACTCGACTGTCTTGGGTTAACAAGTAATAACTCAGAGTTAATAAACCCGCTGTAAGGACAAATATTCCAGTGTTCAAATTTTCCCCTGGGAGACAAGTTAATTTGGAATAAAAGCCAAAAAACTCACGCGTACTTCCCTCAGGCCAGTTAAAACATGATTATCTTGTGAGTGGGAATGTTTATTTAGTGGGAACAAAAACACATATTTTCATGATGTAAAAAATGTCAACACAGGAGTCATGTGACCCCCTCTGAGTCCTGTTGTGATTCTAACAGACTCTCCTCTTCATTCCCTTGTAGGCCCTGTGCATTCTTAGTGGTCAGACGCTGTCCAAAGACCCATCTGTAGGATTAGCCATAATTACTTCCTCTATTCAAAACCCTTTCTGCACACTGCATGATCAGCGTTTTTGTAAATCAAAGTCAGAGTGGTCAGTAGTAGTAGTAAATGTACTCAGCTTTCTGCACATGAGAGATATTCCAAATGGGACAAAGGGAATGAAACTGGACACTTTCTGTTGTACTTTCATTATGAGGAGTATTGAGAGATAAATCACCAGTAGTACTCTGTCGTTGTCCATTTGTATTTTGTCCAGATTTCTTGCAGCGGTTTAATAAAGTTCACCTTATCTGGAGAATGTGAAGGTAAATACCTCTTAGTGTCCACACAAACATGTATTATCACTCTACCTGCACATGAACCTGTGACCTACTCTATCAGCTCTGTTTTCACAGTCCTGGATGTTGACAGAGAACCAATACATTCCCAGCAGAACCACAAAATCCAGCCGGGATTTTAGGCACACAATGAATGGCCAAGTTGAAGTTTTTCACAACTGTGTTGCACAAGTTTTGCCACATAGCACCAGACACTACCCTCATTATTTATCTAATCTTTTAAATCGAAAGCAGAAAAACTGCAAGACCAGAGACAGGGCACAAAAAGTGTAACGGCTATATTTTACATCCATTTCAGGGACTGTATAATTTAATATAGCTGTCACTTTTGCATGTGCTGTACTCATGCAAAAGTTTAAAAGGGGCTTTTGTTTCAGACCAAAAACCTCTTCAGAGTAAAGCGGCAGCAGCTCAACAATGCTCCAGATGCCAAAAGAGCTTACACATGGGATATTACAAATCCTTCACTGCCCAGGAAACAACTACCAAATAAAAGTGATCTGGCATGCAGCATGTTGCACAAATTTGTGACAAAACATCAGGAAAAGAGTACTTACTGCACTCTGTGTAGCTGGATATCCACTGAAAAGATTGATTTAAGCCAGTATCAGACAGAGAAGTTGTGCTGGAATGATCCTGTGAAACACTCAAGAGTCTGCATCTGTGAGGGTGGAGGTGGGAGGTGGTGAGAGCTACCACAGATTTTGTTAAGGGATGTAGGGAGGGAACAACTCCCCCCGATTCCCAAAGAAAAACCCTAAATCGGCTGGAGGTGGGAGCTGAAAGAATGTGGAGGCATCAACAGGACTGCAAACTCATTGTGGTTGCAAGCACAGTGTCTTGTTCTCAGAGGTACAGAGCATTCAAACCGTGGTCAAAGAGACTCAACTTATCTAGTGACAAAGAAGAAAAATGCAGAGTTGTTGAGAATGAGCCAGACAGACTCAGGGATTTGTGTTTTGACTTCTTTAATTTAACCTCCCAAGGAATGTTGTTAACACAGAAAGATGGCGTACAATATCTGATTCTATGTGGCTTAAATACAGCCAATAAGACACAAACACTTTATACAAACACTTAAATATAAAAAAAGCTCTTTGTAAGCCTGCAGTTTCTTTAAACAGATGTTGGCAAGACCCTACCCACAGCACATTAAAACTTGGCTGTAACAGCATTCACATTCGCTGCACTGAGCACAATCGGCACCCAGGAGAACAATAACGTTATTCACAAATCACAAGGATGTCTGAGACAAACTATATTACAGAGAAGGAAAAATAAACTGTGACAAGAGCCAAGCAGGAGAGCCTAATCCCAGTCTTTATGAACACAGTTGGAACAGAAGATAAAGATGTGTTTGAGTAATTACAGCCCAACACAGAAGCCAGGGGATTTTATTACAGAGAACTGTGCTGTGTCCAAAAGCTAGGAGGGGAATGTTTTAGACAGGAGGAACGGTGATGAATGTCAGCGAGTTAGAGGAGTGTGCCAGAATACACACATGGGTCCAACAACGGTCATTTTTCACTGGGGGAGAATAGGAAATGAACTGTAGAAAGGAAAAGCAGAAGAACAGCAGAAAATACACAGTAAAATCACTCTTAATGCTTTTAGAATCAGTCTCTTCATTATTGTGCAAACCCTTCTGAAGTAATCTGTAAGCTTTGTTCAGTAGAACTTAAAAACATGGCGGCTTATTTCCCGTTCATATGAGAAGAACAAGCTGCAGTGGTTCCATGATACATTTACAAAAACAGATTTCTCTCTATTACCGGCAGAGCTGAGAGGAGGGGAACTCCATCAGTAGTACATAAGCCCTGCAGAGCTCAGCTGGACAGCTGTTTAGAACGGGGAGAGGCTCGGCACTTTGATATTGATGTCTCCGATGTTGATGTTGCGGGGAATCTCAGGCAGGTTCATGTTCTTCACAGCAGACACAGCACGGGCAGGTGCAGCTGACAGACCTCCCTGCCAAACCAGAAACATGGAAACACCTCAGAGCCAAGATTAATGCCTCTTTATCTTTCTGCTACTTTCACTGTTTCAGGCACCAGCACTTTTTATACTATAGTCTATTTACAAAATATCATCTTGATATCAGGTTAAAAATGTCAGGTGCTTTCAAGTTTAAAGCTTTATTTGAAAGTGAAGTGAACAGTAGCTTGTGCAGTTTCCTGGGACACAACATGCAAAAGAAAATCAAAAGGGATCAAAGTATTTGAACAAGTAAGATCTATCTGGTGATTTCATTGGCTGAAAAATAGAGAAAATGCATCATCATGGTATTTAAAGCCCAGAAAACAAACTGACCTCTGACTTCTCCATGCGGTTCTGCACTTCAACCTGGGCAACAATCTCATTCATGTTGGTCTCCAGCACCATTCCTCCCATCACCACCTCCTGCAGGATATAATGGACCTGAAGATGGATATAACACAGCAATGAGAACACGGTAACAGCATGTATGTGACAGTTCAGTCGATTAACCAATGCTATACGCACTGAGCTTACTGTGACTCAACACTGAAAACACAGAAATTGTGAAGACAGAGAAGGAACCCAAAATTAAGAGATGGATTAGAGACGGGCTCCTAAACGCAACCAGCTGTGACTATTTAAGTCTGTATAAAGTTCAGTAAATTACAATCCTGTATAGTGGAGGAACACAGCTCATTCTATGTTTCTTCATAACTGATACAGAAGGATGGAACAGGGAGCAGATGCAGGAGGGATTTTTTTTTTCTGTAAAACTGCTCCAAAATAATGACTTGCCAGAACACAGTTTCAATTTCCCTTTCAGGTTTTGATGTGGGGATTCCTGTGGGCAGTAAATATTTCTAGGAACATGAGACCTACTTCTGTTGCAGACTTATTTTGAGGTTACAAATGACACAGTGGAAAAAAAAACACAAACATGCAAAGCTGTACCAGGTTTAGTTTCCATAACTCTACATTCACACATGTAAGCTTGCAGAACACTTTAAAGTCATATCTCGAACAAACAGCATGAGGGAAATTAATCCAAGAATCTTTGTTTTTCCTGGACAGACCAGGAGAAAGTCTATGTAATGATCCTGAATAAGTGTGAAAACAGATTTTATGCTGCTGTTCAGGTCAGCGTTGCACACACTAAGGAGAGCCTTCTGAGAGTTAAAGGTTTAGCAGAAATACTTCCAAGTTTCATCCTGGCACATTCCTCAGGCCAAACCCCACCGCACCACATGATGTCAATTTCCTGCAGGGAAAATTCAATCAAGATGGCCGTGGATGTGTCTGATTAGTTTCCAGTAAAACTTGTGCTCAACTCCAGGGACAGAAATTGAGAACTAATTTCAGTTTAGCAAAATAAAAGAGCTTAATTTAAAAAGAGCCAATTCAGAGTTTAAAAGTTATTTCCCAACAAATGCTTAAGAAAAGACATGAAAACAAAACAAAAAAAAACTTTTATGTGTTTAAGCAGAAACTTTGAAGAATGGCAGCCCTCAGTAAAATCTAAAACAGAACAAGCCCCCAGGTGCTGACAAATCTCTCTCTGAAGAGTTGAGTATGTCAAGTGGAGGATTTATTTCAGAGCTGCAGAATCAATCATTCAAACTCTGCATGATTTCAGGAGCACAGTTTGATAAACACTGAGGGTAAAAACTGTTCACACGCACTCACAGAACTGAACTGAACCACATACAGCTGTGTATCTGTTACTGGAACGCAGCAGGTGAGATGTTCTACATGTTTATTTCCTGAGTTCATGTTTCTTTGCAGCTAATTCACGTCCCCAGATTAACTTTTTAAAGATGCTGAAAGATTACACTTTTAACAGGGTGCTTGTTCAGAGTAAAATCCATTTTTCAGTGAACACCAAATTAACATATCATGAGAGATTAACTCTGAATTAATGCAGACATAAAGCAGAGGAGCTGTGTGTCAGAACACAAATGTCCAAATCAGGTTAACCACAATAGAAAGACAAAGCCTTCCCAGCTCCCTGTTTGTGATTCTGTGAAACGTTCTATTGAGGCAGTGTGTGAATTAAGCACGGAGCGCCTCTGGTTGTCATCACCATTCAGAGGGTCATTTTAATAATACTCATTTCATCATTTTTTTTTACTTCCATCCAGGTGTTTACTTCCACTTATCAAAGCCTGGGTTGTGATGCAGCAGGTTTAGCAAGTTGACCCAGATGTCCCTCTCTCCAGCAAACTGCAACAATGAATACTAAAGGTTCCAGCCTAGAGAAACCAAAGAGAACCATGTGGTCTGCAGAATGCAGAGATTAAATTCAGAGGCTCCTGAACTGGAAACTCTCCTCACTCTGGCCGCGTCTTGAGATCCTGTTCTCAAAAATCACAAACAGAATCTGTAACCTGGTGCTGCTGTGGCACAGAACCATGCACTGGGAGTGTGTCTGACTGTATGCTGAGTGTGCAGACACAGCTGTCACTTTGGTCATACAGGGACCACAAGGTTCACAGTGTACCTCTAAATACCCCCAAGAGACCTCAGAGGCCTACTACAAGTCCACAACACACAAAGAGACTGGAAGAAAAAAAACCCATGCATTTACCAGCCAGGACATCATCACTGTTCCTCCTGAACTTTTTGCAAGAGCCTCTTTTCCACCTTAAAGAAACCTTCACCCAAGAGGCTGAGCAGAGTGAAACCCTGACAGGGGGAGCTTTCTGTCTGATCTCCTCTTTTAAAACGGGAACTACCACCCCTGGAGGCCACTCGGCAGGCACATGCCAACAAGACAACCCTTGATCCTTCATCATCTCAGGTTAAATTACTTTTACACCCTGAAGCTTTTTGACTTCTTGACCCCTGTCAGAGATGTAGATAAGTCTTTGCCAGAGCTTGAAACACCAACTTCTTGTCTGAGGACATATTGATTGGTTATTTCGTATTTGAAAGTATCAGACATAGTCCTGCTATTAATTTTAATTGTGTAACTATGTAATTGTATTATTTTTCTTATTTCTGTTGCTTTGACTACACTCATGTTTGTCTCTTTGTCTCTCTCTCTTTTATCGTCTCCGTGTTCCTCTGACTTCATCACTGAAGCAAAAACAGCTGCAAAGTGCAGGACAAACATTTGAAGGTGACCATCATGAAAAAGATGCTCGGTTTCAAACTCGCCTTGTCCATGTGGAATATGAGGTCCAGCTCACAGACGTTCTCAAAGCATTTGTCCAGCGTCTCCACAAACACCTGCAGGGAAAGAAAAGGACATGGAAAATCCAACTCGTCATATTTCAAATGAACACCTGCGGGATGAAGAGTGAGCTTTCAGAGGTTGAAAAGTAAAACAATCTGAAGATTTTCATCATTTTTAGGGCTTGATAAATGCTGTAACTCCTAAATGAGTTTATTTCCCTGACTCAAACCTGCAGAAAAAGTATAGACAACATGTGCTGCTAAATATCTACTAAAGCTCAGATCAATCATTAGAAGATATTTTACGGAACTGTGCGTTCATTGGTCGATGTAATACAATGAAAACTTTAAGATGGTTCACACTGATGTTATTTAACCGTTTAGGGCTCTGGTAGTTTTATGTGATGAGGTGTTACATCTGCTGTGTGCTTCACTAGTCTAGAAATTCTTCCCCACACACGCCACACAAGCATTAAACCAGTTTATTGCTCTGATAAGAGAGAACATAACTGCACTTCACAAGATCACTTAAAAGATTGTGTTCAGCTGGTATCAGTGACATCAGTGTTTCCCTGCTCACACTTTTATTAGTTCATGATTTCATGTCCTATCTAGGCAGATTGTCAAGGAGCTCACCAGAGGAGTTTCATTTCTTACAAGCACCAGCATGAAAAGAAAGACTAAGAGAAAAGGGTCAAAGATGATTCATGTTTCCCAGAATGAATGAACCAGGTATTGTAATGGAAAGAAGCTTGATTATTAGCTCAAGGGTGCAAACCTTCATCTTAGTAAGGTTGTTTGCCACAAGCACCTTTAGCTCTCTGCATAGATTCTCCAAGTCTCTGAGTAAGAGCTGCAGCAACATGAAAAGTCTTTTTTATTTAAACAAAGGACTGATATTGTGCTAAAATACACATCTGTAAATACACATTAACTGGCGGTGGTTGTCACTCAGTACAATAAGGAAGCAACAGCAGCAGAAGAAGAAAACTTTTTATCAGCCAGCTGGCCTTGACCACTTATCTTTGCTCATTTTATTCTGCAGTTTTCACTGTGATTGAAAGGGCCAGCTGTGGTTTGCTTACAAGCTTTGGGATGGGAAATATAACATAAAGTTACATGTTTTTTTTAAAGCTAAGTTATCATAATGTTGGATTTAAGTTGATGTATTTTATCTTTACTTTATTTGCTTGCTTTTCTTGGTAAAAAAAAAATACTCATGAGGTGAAGATCTGATTTTCGTGTCAACCCTACTCTGAAATCCCTCTGACGTCTCTTTAGATTTTGATAGTGGAGAACCCTGTTGTTCCAACATTTTGTTCTTAAATTTCACAGATGTGAATAAGAGAAATGCAATGGTCTGAATAAGGTAAATATTAGGATTATGGCTCACAATTAACATTGTTTTTATACCAATGTGACCTGTAAGTGATTGTTCCTTTTATCCACCAATGAGACCACTGAGAAATTATCCCTTTAATTATTCCAAGAACTACTTAGTAAAGACTAAAATGTTTCCTGAAACAGGAGAAAGCTATGGATCCCCTGCAGGGATCAAGCATCCTGGTTTGTTTTTTAAACAGTCAGTGTGTCAGTAAATTAGTTTAACAGACTAAAGGCAGACCTGGATCAGGTCCAGAATGCCAAGCTCACTCTCAGACGAGTCCACACAGAAGACAAAGTAGAGGGTTGCATAGTGTCGGTAAATCAGCTTGTAGTCTGAGCCACCAATGAGACTGCAAGAAGACAAAAAAAAACGTTACTTCTCAAGAGTAGAGACAGCATGTGCTGCAAAATATCTCAAATTAAAAACCCTCCACCAATGAAAACAAACAATCAGGTCTTTCAATCTGCTAAAGGTATAAATAAAACCCGAGGTAAGTTATAGTTGTTTTTTTCCATTGATTTGGAACCTGACTGGTCACAGCTTAGGCAATTACTACACACGAGGTCCACAAATGTATAGTATGTGCAACATATCATTAAAATCCATGCAAATGACACCCTGAAAGGTCCAAGGCAGAAAAAAACAGTTACAATAAGGATATTTAAAATCAATAATGAGACTTAAAACAATTGGGCATTTCTTAGACACCTGTTTAAACTTAACTAAAGAAATTAAAAGACAGTAACAGACTCCTGATGGGCTTTTGTGGGTTTGCCTCCATCTAATGGTTACAGTTATGTTACTGCATCTCCACTCTGCTGCTCATTAGAGGCGGATCTTCACTACCAAGTGACGTCAGCATCTATTGTAGTACAAAGGCCAGAAAAGTGGGCCGGGGTTTACACTAGTTGGGCTATGAAAGAGGCTGTGACATAACACCTCTTCGGTCCGTGCCATCTTGAACTCAGAGGTCCCTTAAACTGTCACTTTATAATTATCTAACACTTTGATTTAACTTTGTTTGAATTAATCTGTTTATAAGAATAAGATTATTAAAAATTAGCTCAAACTAAGTTACAGAGACTGTAGTATATCACTGACCACAGACAGACACTTTTTCATACTCACATATATTAAGAACGTGTAATTGCTGTCTTTCATTTTGTAATAAGCACAGAAACATCTTAATTTACCTCCCACCCTCCAGGAAGTTGCAGACATTATCATCTCTTTTTGACACCAAATGGAAAGTTTCACGAATGATTTGCTGCTGCATGTCCTCCGCCTGCAAGAAAACGTGTTACACAGTTTGATAATTGCCAAGAAAAAAAACGGTGGAATTTTAAAATTCACTTATTACCAGTAACAAGTACAGAATTAAACCAACACATACCAGACTAATAAAAAAGCAACATTTAGATAAGTGATTGACGTGTTTCACCTTTAACTGTCGGTTACAGGTTGTCAGGCTCTATAGGTTGTGGTGGTCATTAATGATCAGGGGAAAAGATGTTTAGTTTCAGCACAGTCTCTACTAGACTGACTCTCAAGACAGAGTCTAGTGTGTCAAAGATAACAATGCTTTTGGGGTTTTGGAAGCCACTTAGGTCTTTCAGGGAGCTTATCTGAACAATCAGCTGGACATTAGTGTTGATGAAGATGTAATGGGTTGGGTTTCTTTGCTGAACGCGTATTCATCTCATCAAAATACCAGTACCCTGTCTTTCTTCCAAACAGCCTCTGACTTATTCTGTTAACCTGATCCAAAGAAAATCCCTTTCATCTAAGTGTCGAGATAGGAGCTCAGATTTAAAACAGCGAAACTCAGTGATGGAAATGAAAACGGTGTCGGTTTTAAGGGGGTTACAATGTGTTGTTAAAATATGGTACCAAACGTTTGACCTTAGTGGTGGTATTTAATAAAGATCTAACCTTGCCGGCAACCTATCAAATATTAAATGTTAACACAAGAAAGTACAGAGATGTACATCTGAACAAGATTAACTGAAACCACATAGCAGCTAAATTAGCTTGAACACTGTTTATAATAGTTATCTGATGACAGCAAAAGTTCTTTAAAATATTGAAGCTTAATGTTTTGTCCTAACAATTAAAAAAAAAACACTTATGAAGTACTGGGAGGTTACAAAAGAGTTGACATTAACCCATCATTGACCCCAGGTTCAATAACACTGTTTAAAGCAATAGGAAATGCTAATGTTTTGAACTACAATCTCACAAAATACTTACAAAATACTGATAGAACCTGATCAGCCGCGGTTTCCCGTGGTTGTTGAATATCAAAATAGCTTTAATCATGTTTGAATCCTTGATTTCTTCGATTTATATATGAATTTTATCTTACGAAGTAAAGAATTTGACTATCTTATACCGTTAGCTCAAATGCTAACTGACGGCCTCTCATTTGCCGGATGACTAATCCGTTACATCCGGTTGAGTCTCCACATTCAGCAGTCGACCTCCAACAAACATTTCAGCTCTTTTGTTCCGGGCAGTTCAACGAGTGCGTTTTTATTTTTTCAACGGAAAATTGTCTATCTGGACCGCAGGTTCTGCATGCCAAATGCATAATCCCTAAAGACACTGGGTTATGCTACTGTGATATGTAAATAAATTAACTCATGTAAATTCAGAACCAACATACTTGCAAATGTAGGAAACAAATACAAAGTACTCCATGACAATACTGTTGTTTTCTCCTGAGTGTGTGTGTGTGTGTGTGTGTGTGGGGGGGGGGGGGGGCAAGCAGTTTGTGCAGCATATCAAGTAGAAGCTGGACTAGCAAAATTACAGCTCTGTTAGATAGCAGTGAAGTGAAACAAATGATAGTTTTAGGCAGTGATAATGGCGTTGTTGAGCATTATAAAGCCAACATCCCATGAGTGGTTTACATTGGTTACTTTTGTTGTGTCTCCCCATGTCCTCAGTTCTGAGACTATTTCCCTCCACATGACATCATTTCTCTGTCTTTGTGACTAATGCACCAGCAACTGAGGCACAACATAATTAGTGGACCCTTTGTACCTTTGTGGGCTGCTTCACATTGCCTTGAAATTTCAAAGCAGTGATGTCAGTCACACCAGCTGCACCTTTTTTAATGACCTGCAGCCATTTAAAAATCAAAAACAAATTTATATAACATTATACAGGGTCTTAAAAATCAACACACAATTAAAAATTTAATAAACAAACAGGAACAGAGTCCACACGGACACCCTTCAAGGACTTTTTTGTTGGGCACGGCACAAACAAGGACATCTATAATGGACCATCTGCATTAACACTTGAATGAACAAATAAACAGGAACTTCTTTACACAACTGGTGAGGCATGGTAAGTATATTCAAAGAGCACTATTTATGACAGAGTAATCCAAGTGTGTCAGTTTTAAGAGGAACACTGCAGTCATTAAAAAAATGGGACATTTAATCCAAAATATATCAAAATCTACGACCAATACATATATAGAGAGAAACAGGGATTTAGTTGATAAAATCACACCAACAGTAGAAGACAAGTGACTGATCTCATGGAAAAGGCAGTTGTACATAAGTTGCTCAGGTTGAGGAAAAATAAAGCTGTCTCCCCCATGCTTGGTCCTGATCCTGTAAACAGTGAATAAGCCTGTCTTGGAGGTTTGGATGACTTAACAAACTCATTGGGTCTTTAGGCCAAAGACTAGTGAGTCCTTCAGGGGGAGGTTTTTTAAAATCCAACCTTTGACTCACTTCAAACCAGTTGAGCACTGACACCTGAGCACTGCTGTAATGTGGTCTGCTTTCTTGGTGCTGGTAATAAACTCTGACAGCTGCATTTTGGATGAGCTGCAGCTGTTAGAAGTTATGGTCTGATTTGTAAAGACACTGTTGCAATAATCCACCCAGTTAAAAAAATAAAAAATAAAAATAAGTAAATAACTACAACCTATCTTTGTTTGGACTATAATAGACTTGATTTGTAGAATTTAGTGACAAAGGATCATAGTTATCGCTGATTTAAAAAATCAGCCATGATACAATGAGTTTTAGGGCTGAAGAGAGTTATTTCAGTTTTTATATATATATATATATATATATATATATATATATATATATATATATATATATATATATATATATATATATATATATATATAAAGGACACTTTCAGGCAAAATATTGTTTTTTATTTTTTTAATCTATGAACAGACCTTTTATATTCCCCTTTTCCTTTCTTTTACTGCATTGCCTTTATAACTACAGATAGTCCACAAAAACAGGAACAAAGTCATTAATTCCCAAACCCCAGAGTAAAGTGAATGCATCCCCCATGAAACTCAAGACCTCATGTTGAAAACTTTATTTTGTCTCTGAAAAGCACAGGTGTTGATGACAAATGGTAACTGTTGTGGAAGTAAGAAATATGGTTGAAAATGTTAAAATATTTTTAAAGCTAACAAGAGGAGCTTTCATATGAACTTGTTTTTGGCTCCCATTGTTATGTCTTTTTGCTTTTGCTTTTGAGAAAGTCCAAGTGTTTTTTGTTTTTGTCTTTTAATTAATTAATTCAATTCCATTTAAGTATTAACAGCACAATACACTATATAACGATCATTTGGATTGTCACCATATCCATTTGCATTTATATACAGTTGCCTGTTAATTGGAACAAAGTATTCTGAATGCTGCCAAAAATGTCTAACCCTAAATATTGTACTCTTTCAATCTAGCCCAGTCGACAGGATCTTCCTAGAATGGGCAGGCTATTTCCAAGAGAGCTGATTGGTCAGAAGGTGGTGCTTTTCTACTCACTGATCTCTTATCCAGATCTTAACCTGCTTCGGAGCAGGTTAGCCGTTCAGCATCAGTTACCATGGAGATTCATCCTGCTAAGAAGTGAACCAGCATTTCTGGATGGAAAATCCAGGATTAACCCTGAAGTTACCACAATAAGAGATTGAAACAAATTATTATGATTCTAAATTATAATCATTATTTGGTAATTACGGTTTCCACCTGTTTCTTCAGAAGCCCTTGGGTGTTGTCAGATAACTAATTCCATCAGCAGTTATTGATTTCTGGTTGCCTTGCAACAATATAGCTGACCTCCACCGACAAGTTAGCTTTAAAGCAACTTGTCTCAAATCATTAATGCTAGACAGGCCTCAGTGTAAACTTTTTGAAACATCAGGACTATGAATCCACCTCCAATTTCTATTCATTTCGTTGTTTTCTTGCCATTAAAATCCAGTTATTAGAGCTAGTATGACAGCCGGGCTAACATCATCAGCTTTGTGGTCTCCATGGCAACGTAAACAGAACATTCAATCGGAAGAGCAAAACCGACCCACTTTGAACCATGAGAAATCAGGAATAAGGTGAATAGTGCTTCATTTTTTTTAGACCAGGGGTTGGTGTTTGTTCAAAAATAAACAGGTGTCATCAAAGAGACCACAGTCCATAATATAAACAAATTCTGTTCATATGTACACTTTCTCCTCATTTTGGGTTCAAGGTGTTGCCAAAGGACACTGTGGCAGGAGATAGAGTTAAACTGTATTGAGACAAAATCAACAGAAAGCATAACCTATGCTGAGAGAAGTGAGTTTAATTTCGAGTCACGATTCATGGAACGCACCAATTCAGACACTCACTGCGGTGACTGGTCTTCAACTCGTCCTGATGCTTATTGGGAACATTTCTGCATGCAGCTGCAAAATGAGGCTCCTCGAGAGGAAAAAACCTTCAAAAAGACCATCAAGGAGAAGAATGATGAGAGGAAAAACACTGATCAAGAGAGAAAGGAGCTCTTGCAACTCAGAAAAGAAATTTCAGTTTTGGAGAAAAAGTGTGGCCTCCAGGAAATAGATGTGAGCTTGGGTCACAAGCAGACTGAGACCCTCAGGGATGAAATGGAGTCCATGAAGAGGGAGCTGCAGTTGGAGAAACAGGCTTTTGCCAGCCAGAGGATCCAAGTGCATAATCTGAAGGATCAGATGGGTAAGGTGTTCAAAGAGAAAGATGGCCTGAGTCGCAAGTGGCAGAAGTGCAAGAGTGAATACAAAGAGCAATGTGAAACAATCAGCAACCAGCAGTCAGCCCTGAAGAGTATGGACAATCAGTACAAAGAGCTGATGAAGCAAATCCATCAACTCAAGAAGGAGAATGAGAAACTTTATAAGGAGAGGGACTTCTTAAAAACCGATTCTGGTGACATGAAGCAGAAGCTCCAAAGGTGCGAGGAAGCCCACCAAGAACAGCTGAGGATGTCCATAAAAATCTTAAACCAAAGTAAAGGTCACTCATCGCTCATCAGAACACCCAGCAAAGAGGTTCCTGCCCAGACGAATGAGTCCTTACAGAAGAAGCTGCTCATGAGTAATAAGAAGCTGCTAACTCAGACTGAAGAGCTGAAGAGGACACAGAAACAGTGTGAAGAGCAGAAACAAAGTCTGGCACAGGTATTGCTGCAGCACCCTCAGTGCAAGGAGGAAGTTAGAGACCAGAGGGAAAAGATCATGGCTCTAACAGCGGAGAGGGACTTGTACAAGAGCGGGGCGGAAAAACTGAGGATGAAGGTGGCTGAAAACAAGAAGCAGCTCAGGGTTGAGAAGCTCAAGAATCAAGCTGCAAACAAGACCAAAAAGGCTGATCCGTCATATGGAGAAAAACCTCCTCTTTGACCCAGATTGAGGTCATACATCACATTTTTGCATCCAATAAACGCAGAAACGGAAAAAAAAAATGGTATTTCAATTTTTATAAAGATATTTCCCTGAAAAAAATGTTAAATCATCGCAGAAGGGAGCAAAACTGCAGTTCCATAAGTGTACTCTAGAGGCTAATTTTTCAAAGTAATTAGTTACCATAATTTAAATTTTAGAAAACTATTGAGACAATCATATCATACATTCAGCCAGCTGAATAAATCTGAATGAATTATACCACTGGAGCTGAAAATATGTAACTACATTTAGTTTGGTTTGGAATAAAAGGTTGGAATAAACTTAACCTGATTGCAATTTTCCCCTTCTTGCATGCAAACTTTAAAAATATGACTGACAGGTCTGCTTGAATCATTATACTGGTGTCATTTTATGCATCAAAGTATTATCAAAGTACAATAGAGGTTCTTTGGTAAATGGTGGACTAGCAACAAATTTTATTGGAGCTTATACCATTCCCCACTGTTCAGATGGGGTTCATCAGACAAAGCTTATTGGTCTGTGGTCAAATGTCAGTCCATCAGGTGATCCTCAGGCCACAATCACACCACTTCTATCAAAGCAGGCCAGTGGACACCCTGTAGATCTGTGTGATCAGACCCAACAACATTAGAATGTCAGTCCACATTTCCTGTTCTGATTTCATATCCATTAATTCTCTGTTCTACGTTTTTCATCATTAGTGCGGCAAAGCCACCCGGGCTGTTGTCTGCATATCAGCTATTATTTCCCCTCTAAATTCCCTTCCTCCTGCATGAGCACAGTGGAAAACAAACAGACGCTCATTAGCATGTGTGACCCGTTGGTGGTAAACAGGCTTATTTCCACATGAGTGCAATGTGAGAATGGATTCCACCGGGACAGTCGAGGTAGGTGGGCCCGCCGGCTGCCTTCATGGGGACTTTAATAGGGACTTAACAAATGCAAGTGGACAGGCACAACATTCTCTGGCGCAGGGAGGTCATGTTGGTACAGTGAGCACTTGTTAGAGGGTGACTCACTGTATTTGGACTCTTGGGTGGCCACTGATATTCACTTCATTTTTAATGTGCATTTTTCCCCACCGGTGCTAATTGTTAGATTGTGACAGATGCCGAGTGTTGTCTGCCAGGGTTGAGGTAATGTGCTGCGTTCAAATAATGCCTCTGTGCTCTGCTCTGTGAAGTGATGAAAGCAGCCTGTAATTACAGGGATAATCAAAACTGTCAGGGGCTCTTCTATGGATGGTTTTGTTTACTGTCTGCTCCTCTCACATCATCAGAAGTTGCGGACCTCCCTCTTCCTCAGCCTGGACCTCAGACCGCAGAGGATCAATGTGACTGTACCTGTCTGTATGACAAACAAAGTAAAAGTCAGTGTGGTGACACAAGGAGTGATGAAACCCTAAATATGGGAGAGAAATAAAAAAAATGTTGTTTTCTAGGGGGAATTAAACAGTTATGTATTGAAATAACAGCATTTAAAAATCCCTAAATTCTAAATAAGACAGTATAAACAGATTTCCAGCCTGAATTTTACTTTGTACTTTTGTTCTGATAACAAAACCAACGAAAATCAAGTGTTTTAAATTCGTATATACCGAGTAAGAATGTTATTTGAATAACCCATAGACTGCATAACCTCATTATTTCCTTAGGCAAATAAGTAGCTCATAGTTTTAGCTCTTTCCTCTTATTTATTTACAGTCGATCGGAAGTCCGTAGCATGCCTTCCTGTCCGCAAGATGGCAGCATTTCGGCGTCTTCCCAGAGGAAACCCTGATGCTGCCAAGCTACACAAACATGTCTTCATAATAAGATGTATTTAAGGTGATTTTCCAGAATGTTATGTTTATTGTGCAAAAGTCATCTACAAATGTCATTTATCTGAAGTGGATTTTTAGTTAACAGTATTTTGAAATGATCCTTGAAGTTTTGATCGTGGTGATTTTGTTGTTTGCTGAAAATATTAATTTTACTCCAGAATATTGGTATGACAAAAGTTTGCACCATATAGTGTTAAAATAACAACATAATATTACGAAATGAATCCTACAGATTGATGTGGATATAGTGGCTGATGCGGATTAATGTGCTATTTGGCATAGATGGTTGTATTTTTATACCATACAAGAAGACACACCTGTGACTGCATTAACTGATTTAAGTATAATTACGTGAAGTGAAGACAGACACGGTCTTTGTACAGGAATCCAGTCACCGTGTTCGTGAGCTGAGCAGCAAAACAACCCTGATCCTGGATCAGCATCCCGTCTTTCATTCAAACCGTGTCGTTAACGGAGAAGCTACGGCGGCTTGCAGAGAGGAGGTGGAATAACAGAGGCATCACTCTGTTCATCTTTTTAAACTGTTGTTGTGATTGTGTTCGTTGCAATAAAGTGTGGAAAGTGAAGAATAATTTTCTCATATCGAAGTAACTTTAGGGTTAACCCTGGATTTGTCTTAATGTTACAGTTACCTCACTGAAAGTTATAAATCCATGCCTCAAATATTTCTTAAACGGGTACTTTACACAAATTATCGTATGCCTGAATGGATCATTAAACGAACTGACGAGCATCAACAGTGATTAGATATGATGGCTGATTCTGTCGACAGCCCTGTTAACAAACAGAGATAAAAAAGAGACTTTCTTGTGATTGGTACCTAACTAGTCACTATGGTAACTGTTCTCCTACGGTGGCTAAACTGCAGTCAAAGTGACGCCCACTTCCACAGTCTGGACCCGTGTGATTCATCTTTACAAATAGAGACGATCTGTGCTCACGGCGCCGTGTTTATAGTGAACACGGCAGACTGCAGACTGATCGAAGGAGACGGTGTATGTACCTGTACATTTACCAGTCTAATTACGTTACCAGACCACCAATCTGTCGACGGAGGGCATTAGTTAAGCAAAGGACTTGCCTGAAATCGAAAAAATATAGTGAAATCCTCAATTTTCTGTTGATGTGAAGGTGAATTACAGCTACCACAACAACGCGGTGCGTGTGCTTGATGAGCGGCTGAGGAGGAGGAGGAGGAGAAGGAGGCTGCGGTCTGAAACCAGATTTTTATCCTAGATTTTTCGAACGAAATGTCGGTGCATTCATATAAGGGGTGTGTGTAGAGATTTAATAATTTATTTTCGGCTCAGACACCTTGTTTGCATCTTGTTTTTTAACCGTTTTCTGCCTCTTGAGGATCCTCCAGCAGCGGGACGTTGAACGTTTTTTCCTCCAGATATGGAGTGTGAAGATGCGGATTACAGAGGAATCCCCGCCGCTAGCTTAACCGCATTGATTTCAGTGTACTTATCACTGCGGCGTTGTTTTTGGAACGAATAAACAAGACTATGAATGAATATTTTCTGTGCAGAGGAATAAATCGGTGATTTTGGAGCACGGTTGGACTCCCATTTGGAAACGTGAGGGGGCTATCTTGCTAGCCTGCATGTAGCAGCTATTAGCCCCATTAGCCGGCTAACAGCTAAAAGGTGCTGGCTGTAGATTAAAACACTTTTCAGTTTTTCTGACCACGTTTTGGCCGCGGCTCCTTGCCTTTACATATGTATTTACAGGATTTGGGAGGATTTACTCATCCAGGGATGAGGTCTCGAATGGAAAGGAGCCGCTTGACCTTGTTTTGGGGTCTGATGCTGGGTCTGTCGTCCTGCCTCCGGCCCGCCACCGCAGAGAGTAAGTAATGCTGCTCCACACTGCTCCACTCGGGAAAACACTGCTGTTATGCTCCAGTGCTGCTTAAATATGGGGAACAGAATCAGTCCTGTTAAAAAGACAATACTATGTTTACTTTCCCCATATCTCATGCAATAATAAACAATTTAAATGCTGAAATAGTCCCAGAATTCAGTGTAATGTTTACACAGAAAAAACACATTTTGCGAATCATAATATTAGTAAGTTGTGTGGCTGTTACAGAAATCCCTGCACACATTTTAGTGATGGCAAAAACCAAGTGCAACTTATACATAGAAAATGAAATGTAGTAGACAGAAAACATTTAAAAGCTATCAATTTATAGAGTCAAGTCACCTGTTAAAAAATGTGTACTGCATTGTAGAGAATTGCACAAGAGGATTTTCATATTCTTGGAACAAGCATTATATGTGCAGTATGATTAGTTATTGCTGGCTGGTTTGTTTGTAGAGAATGTATGCTATGGAAATCTGATTTGATGTTTTCTATGAGTTCAAAAGTTGGAGCTAGTACATAGCAACATTATGAAGAAGGTTTTAGTGGAAGATGTCAGGTAAACAGCATTAAATAGTTTAACTAAATGTAATGGTTTTGGTTAACTCTGTAATACAGGCTATGGACAGTAAGCTTATAACATAATGTTTAAAACAACCATAAATGTGAGTCATTTAAGTGTACCAATGAATAAATTAGTGTGACTCAGCCAGTGGAGAAAGTCTGTCAAGTTTTATATATACACCACATTGTCATCTGTGAGTCACAATGTGGTGAATTAGAATCAACAACGAGTGGTCTGTGATCCCAATAGAAAACCACTCAAAGAAGTAGGATGTGAGTATTTAAAGGTAGGATTTGGAGCCAAGATTGGCCCATAGTCCTCTACATGCAACAGCATTTATTATTATTATTATTATTATTATTATTATTATTATTATTATTATTATTATTATTATTATAATTATTATTATGACTTTTATACCTCAGAGAGAGAGAAATCAACAAACTTTGATTGTGATGTTCTAAACAATAAGCACACAGAGACACACCTGAGACATTAATTGTGTTTATTGTCGTAGACCACAGGCACTGTTTGTCAATGAAGTAAACCTGTGATGGTTTTACGGTGTGGTCCAGCCAGAACATAAAACCGTCACGTGCAATACAGTGCAACACCTTTCTTTAATTTAAATTAATGGTAACTAATTTAAAACAAACCCGCGGAAAATCTTCACTAATGAGTTGTTTTCATGAGTACCAGACTGCTGAAGCTACAGTATAGCGATCAGTCACTGGAACGTCCTGCCAACAGGCAAATGAGGGTGACCACAAAGGGCAGATTTTATAGATTGTAATCATATAATAATCTATTAAAGTAAACTACTCACGAACTTTCAGAAGGATCTGTCAGCATCACACAGATTGTTTAGTGCAAGGGATGAGACTTTGTAGTGATTCGCTACTGTATGGCAGCACATTGAAGCCCACAGCCTCTGTTGGCTTGTAAACCTTCAAATTTAATGAATTTAAGCATCTTTATTTATTCAGAATTTCTTTTTATGTGCTGCCACATTAAATTTTTCCATGTCTCCAGCTACACTGTAAACTAGGCTTCCTGATTCATCCCATTCATTATGACATGCTTGGGAGGGGTGGATTGGGGGCTTGAACCAGGGTCTGGGTTTTAAAATAGACCAAGCCAAAGTACATTCGCAAGCAAAACAGACTAAGTTCTGTTGATTGCAAAGAGTGAGGAGCTTGTGAACTGTGTGTCATGGGGTTTACTGTTAGCCCCAGTGGTCACAGGACAAACCTGGGAGCCGAGAGGTTCTCCCATCGAAATCCTGCATTTATTCTCACTGCGCTGTGGAGCTGTGTAAAGCTGCCTTGTGTGGCTGAACTCGAGGCATTCCTGCTGGTTTACTGTATCAGTAACTTGGGACTGAAGGGTAGCTGGTAGGTTTTGGGTTAACCAGGTTTGGCTCTCTGACTGCACACACTGCCTCTCAGGTGAACCAAACAAGTTTAATCTGTCAGGAATGATCTTTTGCAAAAGCTTCCCTGTGTATTTCTTCTCACCTTGCCTCTCATGTGGAAAAGTATTTATGAATACGTTCCCCCCTCGGGCACTCTGTCACTAACAGGATGGAAATGAGGAGTAAACAGACTTGCTGCAGTCTAGTGGCAGTGTATGAAGCACCAGCTTAGAGGGCATATTGCTTCCTATTTCTCGTCTTATGGGGCTTCTAGTGGATTTCCTCTGATTGTCTGCGGATAGTCTGGGTGCTGCAGCCAGTTGGGAAAAGGTTATCAAGAGTAAATATGTGATCTGGAGGCTCATCAAAGCTGCACAGATAGGCTTGTGTACTCAGCTGTTTAAAATGTGTCAGCGCTGGTGGAAGAGAGGGAGGGGGAGTTATTAGGCCTCCACACCTGCTATTTGTAGTTTCACTTCCACACAAGATGTAAATTTCAGTCCAAAATTGTTGTGTAGTAAGTTCAGGAATAGCGTGGTCAGGAGCAGTTCCCATGAAGGACGGCCATGCTGGCGTTGCAGTGAGGCCACAGAGGGTGAAGCGTCAAGGCTGTGGTGATGTAACGTCACCAGGCAGCGTGTCTTTTTTTACAGGCCCGTGTGTTGGGATTGTATTAACAGGTATGCAGCTTGCTGAGGGCTGCTGACAGTGTGCACTGACAAGTAGATTACAGAGAAAGACATAACCGCCATACCAGCACACTGCCTGCCTTAAATCACACTAAAGGCATTTTATAATGGCTCACCAAAGGCCCTCACATCCTCTCTAGAGGATGCTTATACTCTGAGCAGCTTGGAGGGAAAGATTGCAGTTCTTAACCCTCTATTTTAAGGGAAATTATCCCAAATTATAAAGAAATTCACCGGGGATTGATACAGCCACAGATGCAGTGAGCTCTGAAACATTCATCTAAGTGCTTTTGAGGGCAGCTGTAGGAAAAATTTCTTCTCTGAAGTTTGAACATTTAAAGTATTCAAACGCAGATTAACAAGAAAATCTTAAAATTGTTTATTTTCCTGCACTAATGTATTTTGTTGTTTTGTTTAGTTGTTCTTGTGCTTGTATTTTAATGATTGGTCAAAGAGATAGGACTGGACAAGTTCTGTACTTTATACCATACCTTTTTTGTTACGTCAGTCTTAACAGTAAGTGTGCCTGATTGCTTTGCGTGTACCTATGTTTTACCTTATATTTTGGATTCTTTTCTTTTTAAAGGTTTATAACAACTCAACTTGTGAAATTATCAGGATAAATTAATTGGCCAGGATAATCCAAAAATAATTATATGATCAAATTACTGTTAATATAACAGTATTGTCAAGTGTGTAACCAAACCAAAGCCATAAAGGTAAAAGGGTGAAAAAACAACACTCCTGCAGTAAATTCAGATCTTGGCCACAAATCTTCTTTGTTAATAGAAAAACAAGATATATGCAATGAATATGTGCATAAATGAATTTACCTTTCTATTTTATAACATCTGTATTCTTGTTTCATGGTGTTTACGTCTACAATTAACAGTGTTTAATTCATCTAGTTTATTTGTCTCTTACATTTTAATACACATATTTTAACATAACTGTTAAAACTATTATATTCTTAGGTTTTTTTTGCTAAGTTTTTGGATATTGTTAAAGACTTGTAGTGTTTCCTGGATAAAACCTGCCAGACTTGTGGTGTCAACAGTTTTGTTTATATCTTTAAATATTAAAATGTTGAGTGACATTTATTTGTCTTCCTTAATCTTGATTGTGATCTAAAAGATGGAAAGAGTGAGTGTGCTTCCCGCACTCGAGGACTGCTGTGCCATCAGGAAATTTTGTTACCCATCTTAAACAGGAGACGCTGGTTTGACCTGCAGCACTTCTTGTGTGTGAAATGGGTCAAAGAAAACCACTGAAGTGTTTCAGTGAACTTTGCCACTGCTTAGCTCATTTCTGGAACATTCAAACACAGACGTAGGTTCACCAGCACAGAAAACATAGACGATATCTGTATTAGCTATATTTGAGGAAAAATAAATTGTGAGCAGGGCTGAGACATGGTGAGCGAGACCCCCACACGCAGGGGCCCTGTCTGACCCTGAAAGGATTCCTCTGTTATAAAAACAAGACAGAAAACAGCTCTGCTGTTGAATATTGACCAATCAGGATCAAGTATTTCACAAGCTGTGTAATAAATGTGACTCAAATGTTTCCTTACCAAATAGCATGACTATTACACATATTAGATGGTTTGGTCAGTGTAAGAAGAGCAACATGCAGCAGGTACAATCCACACAGAAATTTTAATGGTTTATTCACCGATTTTCTTTCACTGGAACAAATAAGAACAACGGCAACATGTTTACACTTAAAATATTTTTTTTTTGTGAATAGTATTTCACCTAGCAAAGCATAAATCTTAATACCTCAGTTAGTGAAAGGTGATACTTTGTATGTTATAATCTTTTTACAATGTTGTTGTAGGTTACGTTGTACTTTCAAACTCTTCAGAGGCCAGGGGAAACTTTTTCATGGTGTCCCTGTGGTTAAAAGTTAGACTTTGTTGCACCTTGTGAAGTTTGCTTTATGAAGACAGCCCACAGATGTTTTGTGCAGCAACATGTATGGAGACATTTCATGGTTGTACTTATTATTCACAATCAAGGTTGAAATGTGAGAAGGCCACATCAATGCTTTATTGTAATTTATCTTGCAGAGAGCAGTGAAGTGCATATTTAATGTGTAAAGCCAGAGATACAAAGCTGTGGTTTTAGGTTTTTCTTTTAACAATTTATTAAAACCGATGTCTATTTTATGCACCAGCCCAAATGTTAAACTATACATATGTTGTAATTAAGACATGATTAATTATTTCCTGATGCTAGCAGTGTCTTTCCTAAACCTCCCTGCGCCACATTCCTGTTTAACTTTATAGACCAGCATTAAAGAAGTAGAGTGTGTGACAACCTGTTAGCTTGTTGGTGTGAGTTTTCCATGACTCACTGCCCTCAAGCTTTTGAAGTTTAAATCCTCCTCACAGTGATGTGCGATAATGGCCTCCATGTTTCTGTGGGTGCTGCTGGGGCTTCAGGCTAAGTATTGTTTAGAGAATAGCACACAGGTGGGAGGAAAAGTTGGAAAGGCAAACACTCCACTTATCATTACCGATCATCACCATCAGGCCTTTACCAAAAGTTTTCCTGATGTGGGTTCAGAGTCTTCCCAGAACTCCGAGCAGAGCCTTTTTTTACACTCCTCTTTGTAGTTGTTTGGTTTGTGCTCACTGTAGCCCATTTGTTTGTCTAAATAGATCCAGAGTTCACCAGCTCTCTTAGTAACAAGAACAAAGACGTCCTCAAGAGGTTAAAAACAAAACAAATGTAAACAAAATCTGTTTTAAATTGAACATAAAACAGCATAAATACATGTTTTTACAATTTATTCGCATCAAAGGCCAGACAACTGTCCTTTGTTGTCTGTTGTTTGATCAAAGGCCCAGACATTTTCACTCTTGCCAAAGATAATCCTTCAATTCACTTGATTATAGAGGAGGCAAAAACTGCCACGGGTTGATACTTTTCCTATAGGGGGCGCTACACTGTAGTAACAACTATAGTTTTTATCCATGCTGACAGCAGGGTTGTTGGAATGGCAGTGCTGACTGTTTGTTGATTCACCATTGGATTAGTTGGCATGTTTTAAACACTCATGGACATCAGGGAACTTAAGCTAACTTTGATGATGCCCAGACTCATTTCATTGTTTCAACTCTGACCTGTCAGTGGTGCTAAATGATATCACATCTTCGTGATTGTTTGACTGCATATCTAAATGACTTTGTTTCATCTAATGCTGAAATTTTAAGAGCATTTTTTTAGGGATGTGATTTATGCCCGTTTTATGTAGCAATCCAGATGTGCTGACTGAAAGTGTTGATAATGAGACTTTATGTATTGATGAGGATGTAAGTTGGTTATTAAGGTTGAACTCTGTTTTTAAAGACAGGTCTGAGCCTTCTGGGTTTGTTTTCATTGCTGTGCTGAGAGCATACTCAGAGATAACGTCACAAGCATTTATAAGCTGACGGGTAACAGCGTGGATGGGTTGAACTAGTGTTGACATTGTTTTTTGATGTATTTCGGTTACAAAGACTTTGTCAGCTATGACGTCAACATTGGGGTCCACTCTTGAGTTATGTCCCAATCAAAAATCAATGATACAGCGGAACAGTATAATCAGGATATTGGGATTGATTCCCATTGATATGATTGGAGTATACACATTGGCGGTATCAGAGCTGCTCTCTTTCTCTCTCTTTTTGCAGACTGCACTCAGGCTGGCAACAGTCAGTTACTATGGTAACAGCAGTGTGCTGTCTGTCACTCTGACACTGTCTTTCCACTCTTCGTTTTTCTGCCGTGTTATAGTATGATTGAAATAAATTAAATTTTGGAATAGGCTCCAGTTGACCTTTTGGCTTCAAATGAAACTAAATGATTCCAGCTCCATGCAGTACTGACAGTTTGGGACTGAACTGCAAACAGCGATAAATGTTAATAAGCAACACTGAGCTGAAAGTGTGCTAAGAAAAGTATAGATACAGATAGAAAAAGACCTGCAAGTTTTAAAATGATGCAGAAAAGACATGAATTGAAGGACAAAAATGTGAAGTAAACTTATCATGCACAAGTTTACAGTGGTGGCACACAAGTGGGAAAGTTTAAAACATTTAAACTGTAAATATTCCCCCCAAAACTTATTCAACCCTTGAAAACCTACAAATAGAGCTGAACATTACACTGTTTGTGATGCGATTGTATCAGATCAATATCGGTATCGGACAATACTCAGTGCTGCAATATTGGTATTGTATCGGAGGTGAAAAGGTTGTATCAAGACAACCTTAATATTTACATGTAAACACAATGTGTAGGTCATACTTTTGTGAAGTTAAAATTTGATGTCTTGTACCCTGCTCTGTACTCTGCATATTGTTCTGCTTTTTTGTTTGTTTGCTGCTAACATCCCAGACTTTAAGTTTCAAGAGAAATCATTTGGTAAGATTAATGAAATTTGAAAAGATATATTTTCACTTTTTATTTCTATCAATAGGTTAGGATTTAGTTTTATCAAGTTTTTTTATGATGCAAAGTTTGCGCAGCTATTCACTCTCCCACCTACCTCAGCAGTCTTTAGCGTGAGCACTGCTTAACAAATGTTTGCACTCTTAAGCCAAACATCAGTATTTTCTTTGAGAATTTGATCATATCGACTTTTTTTCCAAATTATGTTGGAAATTCAGTCTTTGATCTAATGACAGCGTGTACACGTTTATAAATAATGCCACATATGAAAGACTTTTATCTGCCTTTGATGCCATTGTTTGATGAAAACTTGATAGAAGACAAAACAAAGAGTCTGGGGTGATATAAAGTGGGAACAAAAGCAGCAAAAGCCTGAAGGCAGAGCAATGTAAACTTTATTGCACTGTTAAACTTAGCTTGAATAGGACCTGAGTCGAGTATTTACTCTGTCACACCAGGTTAAGTTGGCATTGAAAATGAAAACTGCCGGGCAAACATGTTCTGTCAACAACAGCACAGCTCAAGTGTACTGTCAATATTTAAGATATGTATTGGATAAATACCTCTTCATAAATAACACTATTTCAATAGGGGAACATTGTTTTGAATACTGTCACATTCAGCAGCGATTAACTGCCAGGTATGAGTGAATAAAAGATGAAGTATGCATATAATTTTTTTTTCTGTGTTCGAGCTCTCAAAGAAGAGGCAAAGCTTTTGTTTTCAAATAACAGTATGCCATCAAGAAATGGCAAAGAAAAGAACAAATAATGAAAGGAAATTTAATGTCATTAAGTTAACAAACCCTTTCTTTTGTTTCCACCTGCAGTATGTGGTCCCGGCATCGATATTGGAAATGACATAAGTGAATTCAGGCGTCTTGAGAACTGCACCGTAGTGGAGGGCTACCTGCAGATCCTCCTCATCGGTGATAAGAACAACAACATCAACCAGGATGTCTTCCGCTCCCTGAGCTTTCCTAAACTGACAATGATCACTGACTACCTGCTGCTATTTAGAGTGTCAGGCCTGGACAGTCTTAGTGCACTCTTCCCCAACCTTACCGTCATACGTGGTCAGAAACTCTTCTACAACTATGCTCTTGTGATATTTGAGATGACTAGCCTGAAGGACATTGGCTTGTACAGCCTGAGGAACATCACCCGTGGCGCCATTCGCATTGAGAAGAACCCAGAGCTGTGCTACCTGGACTCCATAGACTGGTCCCTCATCATGGACGCAGAGTTCAATAATTACATCGCTGGGAACAAGCAGTCCAAGGAGTGCAGTGATGTCTGTCCAGGCATTATGGAGAACAACCCACAGTGCAGGAAAACAATGTTCAACAACAACTACAACTTCCGCTGCTGGAACTCCAATCACTGCCAGAAAGGTAAGCTGATCGTCGTACATGACAGCTCATCGGGGATTTGAAAGGCAAATCAACCATGCACAAAGTCTAGCCTTTGGCTTCACTTGTGTATATAGGTTTTTGTGAGAGTAATGAACTCTGTCTACACGGAGATGTTATTTGATTTCTAGGAGGTAGAAGAGAGGGAAAATATTATATATGTTGCATTTCTGTGGCTCTATGTTGTTGAAGTGTCTCATAGTGAACTGAGTAAAGGATAGTTTTTATTTCAGAAGTGAGAGTTTCTTATAAATGGACAATGTACCTGGTACAGTTTATGCTAGGGAGCACTTACAGCTCCACTGATAGGAGCATAGATGCATAAGCTAAACTTGTGCTCTACAATCCTAGCACTCTGCATCTAAATATTTAACTAAACTTGAATAAGGTCTACAAAAACAAAGCTCAGCTTCAAATTAGCTTCACAAGGCCATTTACTTAAAAAGGGGGCATCCTGCTTTCCCATTTTCAAACATGGATATAAAGTAACAACGCTGGATGTTCATGCTAAACGTGTGCCGATTTTCAAACCTCTTCATATTTGTATATTGTAGAAATCCTAAAATCTGTCTGTAAACTGATCACAAGGGTCTCGTGAAGCGGGGAGCTTTAAAGAGACAGCAGTTCAACCCCTTTGTAAATGGTGTGTGTGGGTGGGGGGTATAGAACCCCAAAAAAGCACAATGCTCCCTCTTTAAGTACTATTTTTGAGCATTCATCATCACGTTTCTAAACTTGCTGTTCTATCTAAATGTAATCAACTGTAGGCTACACTCTGACTAGAAGGTGGTAAGCTGTAGTAATGCAGCCGGCTGCATTCCTTGCAGAAGAGTCATACATTCAGGTGTCTCGTTGCAGTTATTAGGTGCCATGAAGGTTCAGCTCAAATGCTCTCATGTGCCTAAATAAACAGAATTAAAGGCATAAATGCCTCAGTTTAATTAAACTACCCCGAGTTCAGTGAGTCTGATGTCGCCCTTTAATTTTGTGTTTACGACTGCAGTGTTGTTTTGCTGGTGCATTTCAGACGATGTGTTTTGGCTGACTGAGTGTGTGTCTGGCTGAATTGTTTCCCTGGTGACTGGCGCCTTGCTGCAGACTCAGCATGTTGATGTTTTTAGTCTTGTGACCGTTGCAGCCTGTAGCCTGTACTGCATGCATGCACATACATGCACATAGACACACACACACATACTCACACACACTCACTGCCTCAATCATAAAACAGACTCAAAACAACAACAGAGATGCAGGCACATACAGACATAAACAGACTTATACTGAGATGCAAATATGTCTGACACCTGGCCTGCTTTGTGGGTTGTTGGAGTGGCAGAGTGTAGGCACGCAGGAGAAGAAGGCAGGAGGTGGAATATTCTGGAGGAGGACATGTTGGATGGATGGAGGAGGTGTCAGGTGGAGCAGTGTGACTGTGCCCTGTTTATTATTTCAAGACATCAGCATTGAGGGTCCAAAAAATGTCTACTCTCTGAACTCTCTGAACCAAAGAGCATTACTCTCAAACAGGAGGTGAATAAATGTAATATGACATGATACTTGTCCAGAAATGTTAAATGTTTATGAAAAATTTGGATTCCCACCTCAGCTTCATCTACAGTTGCAATTTTACATGCAAGAAAGCCACCTGCCTCGCCTCATCAGTGAAATCAGTATCATAGTTACATTACAACCAACTCAAGTTTGTGATGAGGTTATCAAAGGCTGAGGAATGTGTTACTAACACATATATATTTAAACACGCCTGTATTTTATTTTTGAATGCTGCAGTGTTGAATCTTCTTTATAAGAACAAGTCTTCCAGGAAAAGATGCTTGAAGTATTTCAGAAATGTAACCCTTGTGTTATTTCTTAAACAGTGTCCTCTAACTCCTTAATTTCCAGTGCTTTCACTGCTGTCTGTTTTATAGACAGCTCTGCAGATCCTTGGCTGCAATACTTAGCTTGATAACATACCGTCATGCAAAAGTCTTGTCCAATAAAGCAAGTACTTTGTGTATTCCTTTTGATAGAACACTATCAATAACAGTCCTGTTACAGGAGTTGTTGTTTGTTGTCTGTTTTAGACCCATTGAAACATCTAGATCGTGTAGTGTCTCAAAAATATCACTTGGTTGGGCATTGCATTATGCATATTGAAGCTTTTTGGCCAGTAGCCCAAAAATCATTTCCAATCTGTTGCCAGTTCTTTAAGAAACTTGCTAGAAGGAGGTCAAATGCAACAGTGCTGTACAGAAACAGCCCAGTTCCTCCTGATAAAAGTTACTATGTCTGTGTTTGCTCTGTTGAGTCTAGACTCAAACATGTTTTTCAGACAGGGGGGCTGTGAAGGACAGGAAATAGATTGTGATATTGTTTTTAAATAGCCAACAACTAATTCTAAATGCCTTTGCATGCATTACTGTTTCCAGTACTGGTGCAACAGCTGCTGCTACTACTGTTTCTCTCACTACTGCCTGAACTACTAAACCATCTGCTGCTATGGCTGTAACCTCTGTTATTACTATTACCACTACCTCTGTAACTACAAAAGTCACTACTACCACTGGTCTGCCACACTCACCAGTTTTATAGCTGTATGTCATCGTAGAACACATCCACACAATTTTCATGTAGAAAAACTGATGTCAGCAGTGTTGAAATGGTGTCTGTGAAAACAGAAACACATTCCTGTTAGCATAAGAAATGGGAAAGCCAACTAAGGTCTCACAGGCGAAAGAATTTAGTCTGCGTTGCTCTCGACTAACTAGACAGATGGGACACTTTTAGGCATGACTAATGTGTTTTGTTCTGTTTGCTTCATTCCATCCAAGAGGTTGACATGTTTTGTTAAATCGGTTTCAGTAGACTAAATATAGAAGAAGTAGAGAATGACCCTGTGAAGATGCACAAGCAATCAGCCTGGCTCCAGTGGGAGTTTGTCAGCCTGGGCAAATGGGCCATCACTTGCCACTGCTGCTGCCTTAAAACAGCAGTGATCTGAAACAACACGAGCACTCCGCTCTCACTGCAGAGACTGCATTGTTGTGCTATTTATTAGGCGGTTTATTGGAGAAGTCTGGTGGCAGTAAAGCTAGGCTTCATTAAATTGAGGAAGGCTGAGAGTTTGAGTAGTTGAGCTGGCTGACTGAACTGTGTTCATTTCCTCAAGTTGTTGTTCTGTGGCTCTCGTACCTGCAGATCAGAGGGAGTATAAAGGTAAAGAAAAACCATGGTATGGTTTGTAACTATGTTTTAGGGTCAAGGTTTGGTACTTTAAACCCCTGTTTCCAACAAGCAGCCCGGTATACATCAGTACTGTTTGGCACAGGTCAGATCAGTGAAGTCTGATCCTGTTTGCATTTCCACAGCCAACCGTGCCCTTCTTGGTAGGCGGAGTGTATGCTAGATGCCGATAGCCACGTCAGCTACTTAATAGGGTGACAGCGTGACAGTGCCACATTAAAAAAGAAGCGTCAAAGGAAAGACGAAAAAAGAAACATTGGTGGTCAAATCGAAAGGTAGAAACTGATTTGTATGCAATACTGTGATAAAAACTGTTTTTGACTAAAGATGGGTAAAGGTGGTGTTAATGGAAAAAACATGCAGCAGGAAAGCTGAATGAAGCGTGTCAGACTTTGTTGGCAGCATTATAGGTTACAGTGAGTTGAAGTAAAGGACATTGTGTGTATGCATATTTAAGGTACAAAGGAAACAAAGAACTGTGTTTAAAGATAAAGCTGTTGGGGGGGATTTACTCTGATCAGCGGGCTGGATCTGCCGGACTTGCTTGGAAAAAACACAGATTTCCGTGTTTGGGAATGAACTCATGGTGAGACCTTTTAACTTTTTTGTTTTTTCACCAGCAAATTTTTTGTTCAACTGATCGGCAGTGGAGAATTGATTACTTTTGTTTTTTTCTTCTTTCTGAGACTGAGGATTATTGGACATGGTATCAACAGAGTGCAGTCAGGCAACAGACTTAAACCAAACGGGTACATCTAACAATGAAAAAGACTTTTTGACGTGAAGGGTGGAAAAATTTTTTGTTAATTTTGAGGCAATCAGGATTTAAGTTAACATGGTATTTGTTTGTTGCAATGCACTGAATGCTTTTTGAGTTTTATGTGTATGCCACAATAGTTTTCAAACTATTTAAACTATCAGACTAAATTAAAACCTGCCACCGCTGCATGGGAAGTGGTGATTCTTTCAACCAATCAATGGACTGCAGTGTTCTAGCTCCGCCTTCTGGTCGGATTGATATGTCTGGCACCCCAGCAGAATGGTACGAAAAAGTTGGATGGTACAGGTCAGTTATTTGGGGACCTGTCCCGGTTTTAGTCAATGGAAACTCTACAAAATGCATGCCCTACCGAGGCAAATCGAACCAAACTCATGTTGTTTTTGATTGTTGTTGATTTTTACATTTGAAAACATTATTATTAGCTTAATTAAATTCTTGGAGTAAATAAACTAAAATACAAGACTGTGTCAATAAGAAATTAGAACACAACTAAAACAAATATATGGCCTATGTGGGCTGTTTATGATTTCTCAACTGAAGCTTGTGGTGTTAATGGAGTATGCACAGCAGACTGACTGAAAATCAGATATCCCAGCACGCTTCAAGCCCAATATAAGTCATGTAATTTTGACTATAAGGTATATTTACATTTGCAGCCAAATGATGTTTGTAATGTTTCGACCAACTTTAGCTGTTGATTCATGAAAACAAATTATATTCAGAGCTGAGTAATTGCTTGACTTTAAGCTGTCATATCGGATTTTCACCTTGTCATTGTCATGGCCAAAAAAAAAAAAACGAAGATGTTTTGATGGAGGATTTAAATGAGCTATTTTGAGTAACCAACCTTTCAGAGTGGTGCAGTCGCATACCAAAACAATATCCTGTACCTAGTGGTCTAGGATGAAAACACTGCACTCTCACGTCACTGTCTTCCTTAAAATAATCCAGCAAAACTCTCCTGGGTTGGTAACATCTTACTGTACAGATTTTGCTGTCCATAACAGCCTGATATATTAAGATGGTTTTTGTTTGTGTCTCTTCTGATAATGCCCTGTATCAAGCTTCAGTAATCTGACCCACGATCTTTTGTTTGAATGTGTGCCTTGCTCACAGGCCTTCTGCTGTGCTGGCACGAAAGCCAACTTTGTATCCACAGGCATTTTATTACCAGACCCAGTCTGTCATTCATCAGATCAATACATGACGGAAGGGAAAAGTGCTGGCCCTGTTTCACTGAGTCTATATGAAGGACATGCTTTCAGCCTGAACTCATTCATAAAACTGCTACAGAGCAAAGAGAGTTCAAAGCCTGTCTGCTTCTCTGGGAAAGTCGAGTGTTTTGTAGCTGTGACGCTGGTGGGGGCTTCATTCTCCCATGTTTACTTCCCTCGTTTGTTTTTTTGGAATCTGGTTTGGGTGTTTTGTCTTGTTCATAACTCATGGGCTTCTTGTAAAGAGAAACCATGTCCGTGCATGCTGGGAGCAAACACACTGACTGTCTCACTCTCGCTCCAACACACCAACCAGCACACACGCTCACACATTGAGCAGCATGGGGGATGTTTTTCCGGTGCTTTGTATGGTCTGAGGAGATGAAAGCACATCATTAAAGTACAAAGTAGGTCTTCTGGGATTTACTGGAAGGATTTTTTTTGTCTTTTGTTAACCCTTGACTGAAGGGATTACACATTAAACTACAAGGATTGTCCTCAGGGTTGTTGCTCAGCTTTCCGCTAGATTAATTCACAATACTTGACATGTCTGTTTGCTAATTTAGTTGACGTATTGTCTTGATGAGACAATAGATCTTCATGAATAAGTGTTTTTTTTTTTTTTTTACAAAAGGACAAAAATCATGCATGTTCTACCTTTAGTGATTTGAAAATAGCATCTGCTGAAATGGATTGTGAGGAAAAAGTAGTAAACATAAACTTTATACCCTCACAACCTGAATTGGGTTCATAGTAACAACTGACTTTAAAGCCTTCTTAAAACCACTGAGTAGGCTTTTACTACTTACTGTACATCCAATCGATCATCCAGTCTGATGGTGAAGGAAATTCAGGTGTACAGAGTTAGGGACGTGCATGTTTAGCTGGTGAGATAGTTAAACATCATCACCCATGCAAGCTGGCACCAGAATAACTAATTGATCAAACAAATTATTAATACGTCCAATATTATTTGCCCAAAAATGCCATTTTTAACCATCAGGGGCCGTGGTTCCTTTTAAGGTCTGATGATATAACACTACAATGCTCTGCTAGCTAGATGTAAACAAGTGCAGTGGATAAAATAAGGTTATCAGTGTTCTGAGCTAGATAATAGAGATAAAGTTGTAGGGAGTTGTCTGTGCTCAAACTGGCATACAGTTACACAGACTACGGTGGCCCTAAAGTGCAAAACATAACAACAACACAGAAAACAAAAAAAACAAAAAAAAGAACGCAACAAAACAGAACACAAAAATAGTGACGCAAACAAGATAACAAGTAAGAAAATACAAGAACAAAAACAAAAATGCAGATGCAAAATGTTGTTGTTGTTTTCTTACTTCAGGGCCACCGTATATGGCAGGAATAATGTGTAACCAGCAACAGACATGTGGATGTAAACCAACAGGGGGCAATGATGGTGGTGGTGCTAGTTCTGCTAATGTAAGCCACACTCTGCAGACCAATTTTGACATTGTTTCTCTGCAGGCTCTGTGTGTAGACATGCTTTTTGACTGTTTTCTGATATTTTTTTTTTGTACCCCCAGAATGGTCAGTTGGCTGGAGTTTCAGTTTCTTTTAAAATGATGAGAATATTAATTGCTCTGGAATGGTCCTGCATGAACCAGTGCCTTATTTGGTCTGTGATTCTGCTTTATCACTGTCACTCAGTGGCATTTACTTTTTATTTATCATTCACCACCAAACTGTGTTCTTTCAGTGTTTACTCCAACTTAAGTTGAGAAGTATTGTTTGGAGTCGCCTAAAGTTTTGTATCTCTAACCTCTCCTCTTTTCTCTGCGGTTATTTATTTATTTTTGTTTTGTCTTGTGTTTTTGTGCCCACCGTTAAAACCACATCTATATATCATTCTTCATAGTCAGTGTGCTATAAGGAAATTACACTGTTCTTTGAAGTATTCAACAACCAGTGTTTGACGTCATTGTATAATAACTACTCATCAGGGATTCATTAAAACTTTGTATCAGACTTTTGTGTGTTTGCCCACAAAAATGCAGAATCACAGTCATTGGTGTCTGAGCCCATATAGACACTATACATGGTTTACAGAAAGCTGAAGCCAAAATGAAACAGGTTGTGGTGGCTGCATCATCTGCTGCCACCTCGTGTTAATATTTCTTCGTATCAAGCCACATTTAAACACTCAGTAATTATTACCCCTGTAACATCATACATTTTCCTTTGTTACATTAATCACTCAATACTTCATTTGCTTGACCCCCTCACTCAGATGTTTTGTAAGAAGGTGAATCAAGAGAACATTTTCGCAGTAATTCCTTGTGTTTGAGATTCTCTGTTGACACAGTGTTTTTGTAGAAATTAGTTGTGCTGTCGTTTAAAACACTGAATTTTTCTTTGAAGCTGGGCGTGTTAGCTGACATGCAGGCAACACACTGTCAGCCATCCAGCAGGAAAACACATTTCTGTGTGTGTGAGAGAGAGAGAGAGCAAGAGCAAGAGCACTGAGTCCAGCAAGGAGGTAGTGAGTAAGTTGTGGAGTTGTTCCCTGCCCCCTCCCTCTCCTGTATTCTGTATGGTTTTGGATGTGGTAGATCCAGTGTTTATTTACTCAGTGCTTCTTTAGTGCTAACTCTGAAGCCATTTTTAAACATGTATTTTTTCAATATGAACTCAGCTTTTTTTCCCCTTTCAACTTTTACTGATGTTTCTGGGGTTTTGTGTGGTACTTGACCTTAAAAGTTCTTCTCTCCCGTCTTTTGAATTAGATAATTGATCATAGATTTGTTACAAATCCTGTGTTTAGAGGACTAAATATGTGCATTGATAAAATGACAAACTTGTTGTATTACAAGGTCCAGAGACATTTCTTTCAACAACATATTCTCCCAGCACTTTTGAAAAAGTCTAGAGCTGGTTACTGTATTGTTCTCACTTGTTATTGTTTTCTACTGTAAGAGTGATGCAGCTGTTGTGGATGTCGGATAGGAGCTTGAGGTGTAGCACACTCCAACCACGATGTCATAGCAACAAGACGGAGAACACTCGTGCATAACCTCAAATTCAAATGATCACACTATCTTCAGGATGTGAAACTTTTGTTCATTAACTCAAAAACGTGCACCTGCAAGGTACCCTAAGTCTGTTGCATTGTGGGTACAAGGCAGCTGTCTAGGATATGTGTATGAGAAGTTTACAAACTGAAGTGGGGCGTCTCAGTCAGTGGGTTATCTCTCAATCAGTAGGTTGAGGATTTGATCCCAGGTCCACATGCTGAACAAAACACTGAACCACAAATCTCCCACATGTGTTTGCCAGTAGTAATACAGGCAGTGATACAATTAGTTGTTGATTATTTCCCTAGTAATACAAGGATTAAAACACATTTCACAAGAGGTTCCCTCCCAGAGGCTTTATGGGAGTCAGACTTTATTAATCAGTGAGACTTCATCAGTAAAGTACTTTCATATGACAGTGGAGCACAAAGTGCTGTAGTGTACATAAACAAAAAAATAATAGAATAAATTAAATATGAAGTAAATTAACAATCCATAAGCTCATGTCCCCTCCTAACCCCAACTCACAATTTAAATACAGTTCAAGAAAACTTTCAAATAAAAGACTCAGAAAAGACAAGACCTGTTGAAATGTTGGAAATAAAATTAAGAGCTAAGACAAAAAAATTGAGTTTTTTTTAAAATAGAGACAATATAAAAAACAAAAGACCAGCTAGCATGTGATATAGGTCAAACAAGTAAATCATAAACTATGAAAATAGAAAAAATATTTAAAGCTTCATAGAATAAAATTTAAGTAAAACAGTATGTGGGTCGTTACAGATTTTAAACAAAATAAATAAGTCAATAAATGAATAAAGTCAAAAAGATAATATAAGCTATAAAAATTGGTTAAAAGTCAGACTTAAAAGGTAGGTTTTGAATTTGCTTTTTAAAATGTTTACATTCTGTGCATTCTGAAAAGTTAACTTAGAGATAACTTGTGACATATTTGGTAAGCACTCATATGTTTTTATTTGCATGATAGCTTGCCAAATCTTGATAAGGAGTTTTCAATGAGACTGTTACACATGGAAGAAAGAGATGAAGACAAATGTGTAACTATTTTAAATATTGATAAAAAAACACTTGAAATTCAGGTTTCCTGGTGTTTTTCTCAAAACTTTAAAATTTAACACTGCAAATTGTAATGTGTTGAAAAAAAAAAACCGTGTCAGAAGTACCAATTGTAACATAATCAGTCATCTATTCACAAAGTAGTCAGATTTGAATCAGAAACTTTAGATTCAGCTTCAAGGAGTCAAACAGTTCTTGCTTTTCTCCAGTTGTAAAATATCTAGAAAGCACTGATGAATGAAAGGATGGAAAGTCTCACAAAGATAACGTTTTGAAAGAGTGGATGTTGGTTTGATGTGCACAGATAGTGAGTTGGTGCTAAAGCTTCGTCCTTTAACAAAATCATAGATTTCTATCCATTCAAATCAGAAGATTCTTTGTTTTGCTGATTTGCTGATATTTTTTTTGTATGATCAACATATGCTTTCATAGCATACCCAGACTCCAGAAAAGTCATTAGATTTGTTTCTTTTTAGAAAAAAAAGTCACTAGAGGGGTCTAAAAAGTCACTTAATAATGCAAAAGAGTCACTAAGTTGGCAACACTGTCCTGCATACCACAACCACATGTGACATCACATCCAGTCACCGGTGGCATCATCAGATCTTAAACATGTGATTATTATTTTTCCACTTGGACAAAACATAAGTCCATGTTGACCAGCATCATCGGACGTTGCTCATGCATTTCCTGGCTGTTCAGGTTCTATTTTTAGATGACTCAAGAGCAATGTAAATAGGTCAGTATGTTGGCTATAGTATAACTACCCCTGGTTGAGTAATTCAGCCCATTAAATCCTGGAAAGAAAAGAGGAAGTCCAAACTTAAGATAAAAATCATACTTGATGTGATGGTCCTAAAAGTAGCTGAAGTTTAGACTTATTTGTTTTCTAAGCAATAAAAAGTTGTCACGATTATGACTCTGAAGTTACTTTGATGAGTCAAACTTATCCTTACTTCCAGATGAGGGTTCAAAAGAGTCATTGTACATCAAAACAAAAATCACAACTCACGATGGTCCGCATCTACTCATGCACCCCTTACCCTGACCCAGAACCCGGAGGCTGTCAGGCTGGGTAATTATAGGGACCGCTTTGTAAACCAAGCACATCCATGACTACTTTTAGTGAACAGTCACACCCATCCCTGGAATTCCTGGAAGAGAACATTACTGGTTTGGCTGTGTTGAAGTGCCTACTGTAATTATGTGGCCTTTAATTGTGCTCTGTTAACACCGTTAGATTGGGATGAGCTGTGACCAGGGACTCAGATGAGTCCCTTGGTTTGTAAGAGTTTGAGGAGTTCATCTTTGGTCGTAAAGGATCATTTCACTCTGCCGTGTTTGCAGTAAATTAAGATGAAGAGAAAAGAGGGGGAAAAAAAACTCAAGTTCATTGGATGTTCTGTGCCCTGTTTGAGTCAAGTGTTTCTTTTTTTATCTGTGATCATTTATTATTAGGTATTTTTGTGCCTGGCTGTGATTGGCTCTGTGAGTGTTGATGGAACAAGCTGTAGATTCGTAAAAGAATGCAAGAATATAAAGTTAGTGAATATTTGGTCAAAAATGCATCCTTCATTCTGCTCGGTTTTGGAGGCTCCTGGATGAAGGGATTGACCACTGAACCAAAAATGTCCAGTATTCATTTCAGAAATCAGGTGACCTTATTCTTCAGCAGGGCCAAGCTTATTCAAAACAAAAAATTAACCTTAAACAGTATGTTCTGGCTATTTAAGCATCAGCCAATTTTGTGCTGTGAAAATGTAGCAATCGATAGCCATCCCCTATCTAACTAACCCACTAGGTGAGTTTGTCACTGGGCAGTGTGCCCAGAGTGCCTCCCCAGCACACCAGGTAGCCCACAGGAAAAATGTGAATGTTTCAAAGTTAGTTTGTTGTTTCTGTGATTTATTGAAGTGTATCTGGCATGACATGGGGGCAAGAAAGAACATGCTTGTACATCATTTGAATCAGCCAGCGTTAGCTCAAACTAGCTAGCAGCTGCCCTAGAGTAGTTTGTAAAGAGTAAAGTAAAAAGTTAAACATTTTGGGAAGAAAATACCACCACCTAATTTGTGTTGAACTTAAATAGAGCAGTCAAAAAGTGGAGACAGCTAATGTGCTGTCTTTCACATTGTTTTCACAACAGTGAACAGTCTAATTGTACTTTCTGTTTATGTCATGCCACGCAGGTCCACAAAGTAACTATGGGCATCTCAACCCATGTGTCTTACAGCTGCTTGCTGTGTTTCCTACACATAAACATTGGTCATTTTTAATGCCAAGCATTTTATATATTCCACTTGCAATATCTTGATTAATTTGAACTTTCTCATACTGCTGTTACAAAGTGGTCTGCACCTGGTTGTCACTCTGTGCTGAGATTTGGATCATTGTATTATGTGAGGTCACAGAGAAAAACATGGGGTGAGACATGCTGCTGTGTGTGTGTATAAAGAGAGGAAAGCTATGTGTATGTGTGGATGAACTGAAAAACAAAAACAGTTGAGCAAACTGAAACCGTTTGTGAGCGCTCTCTAGCTCAACCTATGAGCACTGAATTCTTGTGGTTTCAGTGTTTTTCATCTTGTATCATCTCATTCATCAAAGCTGGATGGGTTTTTATTTCGTCAAATGCATAACTTTTCTATACTGTTTATGTACATCACTTCTTATTAGTACCATCAGGGCCATGAGTTATGTCTGGTGTAGGTTTGACAACATGCTTAAAATGTGATGTAGATCATTGGAGCAGTCAGGCATCTAGGCCAAAAGTCCTCAAGGTGAAAGGGAATTTTGTACTTTGCCTCCTGCATCTTCCATCAAATTCCAGAGATATTTCTGTCTTCCCGCACGAGGAAAACATGAAAACACAAAACTCAGGAATGCAGACAACTTTTTTTTTTCTTTTGCAGCCTGTGCGTATGTGCAGATTTTTTTTCTGAAACTTGGTGTTGTTTGTAAACAAAACTAAGTCGATCTATGTTTGACACAGATCGTTAATTCACTCTGTGAGGTTGGGAAATTAATCTGCTGAACCAAGCTTGGAATTTCAAACATCCAAAAGCAGGAAAAAGAAGTGGCCGGTGGTGTAAATGACACAGACAGTATCAAATCGTCAATGTTTTCAGAGGTCAGTGCGGTCAAAAAAGTCAACATCTAACAATAATGATGATAATAATAATAATAAAAAAAAGTCCAACTGAAATGAAAATGAGTTAAACTGTGAGGTTATCGAGGTTACAAGATTAGAGTTTTAGGTTTATTGTGCCTGTTGACATTGGCCTGATGCCATGTCCTTTTCTCCAGAACAGAAACAATGTGTTATTTTATCAGAGTTACACCATAGCCCTCATTCATACCTGAACTTTTGTCATTTTCCAAGATTTCAACAGTTTTGCTGTCCAAACAACACACACAACCCTCTGCCTCGACATAGTCCCTGTGTGACTGTAACCGCTTGTGATACCTGCTCTCATCACAAGTTATTGTGGGGGTGCAGGTATCAGCAAACAGCTGATGTTACAGCTCCTTGTAAAGCTCATCCTCCCTGTTATTGTCTGGCCTGTGTGGAGGCTCTGGGGACCAGATTATTTGATTTGTCTTGTCTTTTCCAGGTCAGTCAGCAGGGGGATGCCAGGAATTCCTTCTGTCAGTAGTTATCCTGAAGTGTCAGCTGATCTGACAGATGTTTGTTCACTACAAGTTCAACTGCTGGCTGTGTTTAGACCAGCCTTAAATGAATATTTGTCTGATGTTCTTACATACACTTGGGCTATGAGGTAATTGAAGGGTTTGTGATTTGTGTAGCTGCTGTGACAGCAGACTGTGGTTGAATGGCTGTTCAGTTGTTTCTTTTCGTTCCCATTGTGTTTTGTTCGTGAGAAGATTTGATAGACTGAATGAATACAGCTGGAGAAGTTGTATGCAAAGAAGGTTGCTTGTTATCTGTATGTTTTGCCTTCGTGTCTGAACCTTCAGGACATATTCAGACTAAGAAAGATTACGGTTAAGTAATAAAAGATGTGTTTTTGTTTCTACATGGAAAGCCGGTCAAGGATTCCTAAACTGGAGGATAGTTTGTGGTGGTTCGAGGGCAGCAAACGTCTTTATACTGTCTACATAGTCATACAGGCTGTGTTCTGTTTTTGTCTGTTTTGTCTTGCTGATATGCATTCAAACTTGACTTCTTCGTTCCCATTTTATCTTCTCACAAATACCCTGCAGCAACACGCCACTCATCGGAGCGACCTTTGTAGGTATTAAGATCTCTATTATGAGCCTTTTTTTTTAGGTTTTATAGATTTTCCAAAACTATGACAGCTGCTAGCCCAGACTTGGTCAGCGATTTGAAGGAACAAGTTTTCTGTGTCTTGCGCCAGTCATGAATGTAACAGGATCATCTTATGAGACAGCAAAGGGACTTAACAGTACATTTGCTAATGGTTACCAACCTCACAGTTGGCAGTGTAGTGGCTGTGACTGGAGGCAGAGCAAGGGGACGCACAGCATGCAGGAAAAAGTGGCACTCTAGCTGTAATAACTCAAATCTGGCACCCCCCTGCATGTTCGTGTGGGAGTCTTTATAAATTCTTAGAGTGTATCTGCAGTAATTTGTTATTTGACCGCTTTGTTTTCAATACAGCCTCTCTCTTTACTTTGTTTGTTATTCAACCACTAAGTACCTGAGCAAACATCAGACTACTAGGATTAGCTCTCTATAGTTATAGCACTTTGGGGCTTTGTTTGAATCCTTCATCCATCAATCAGTGATGCTTTTCTTTTAGATTTATCGCAACCTGAATAAGTGATGATTCAGGTAAATCTTAATATCTTTGAACAATACATTTAAAATTTTCACGTTAATGGTCTGATGAACTCAGCATGTTGTTGTTTTATTGATCACGGTGAGCCATAGCAGCTGATTGTGTTAATTAGTGGCATGTACTTTACTCTAGAACAGGGGTTCCAACACTTTTCAACTCACAATCCCCAAAATAGCAGTTACTAGTGACCCCCCTACTGTAAGACCTTTTCTCATAGGTCCATCCAAAAACAGAAAAAAAGGCCCAAGAGACTTGATTTAGCTGATGGCTAGGAAATTAGATTTCCTATGAGTACATTGCTGTTTTTCCCAAATGAATCTGCCGCATCTGATATCGTCTTTATCCTGACTTAGTCACCTCGGGGGTCTTGGATTTTGGAATTCCTTTTCAAAGCTCCTAATCACGACAACGGTATTAGGATGAAACGCAAAAATTCTGTTGCATGTCGGCCTCTCGTTTATACAGAAAAGCCTTTTACCCGACCTAAAACGCAACTTTTTTTCTGAAATGCTGCAGACGTCAAGCTCTGTTTTGCGCATGCACATTCCACTTTAGTTGTAGGAACTTTTGTGAACCAGACAACAATAACGACGGTTCAGTGGCAGACTTACTGGGTTGTAGCGCTGTTACTTTTTCAAAAAATTTAAATTCGGACGAATATAAAACAACCCGTTATTTGTTCGAATATATTAGAATTATTACATCCCCCCCACCCCGCGCTGTCCTCAACAGTTTCCTTAACAACAGGAGAAAGCTCCGACAGCTTTGAATAAGATGGTAAGGTAAAACATATAACTGATACTCAGGCCGAACAGCCGGTCTTAATTTCTGATATTATTTGACAGAAACACAAGTCTATCAACTTGGTTGGAATCAAGTGTGACTCTCTTTTTGTTTACAGTATTACCTGCTGCACGGTACACTTCATGCACAAGCAGGCAGACATGATCCCTGCGACCACTTCGCTCGATATTTATTTTAAACAATAACGGAGTGTTAGAGGGCTGTGTGGGACCTAAACAACTTAACATGAGCCAAAAAGTCTCTGAAGTCGTAATCCTGTTCTTTGTGTCTCACACTGCTGACTCTGATGAGACTGCACTGCATGTAAACAGACGCTTCATGGTGACGTAGGCAGTTGTACGTGTGCCCAAAGTCTGCTTTATATTGGAGTAGTGTCCGCGGACAGACCAGTGGAGGACCCCCCCTGACCCTCACTTTTTTAGGATACAGTGTTAGGTGGTCGGGGGGGAATTGGTAAGGTGCCTGTGTAGTTTGTTTTTGTTTGTTTTTTCTTTGTTTGACTTCCTCTTTTTAAGAGCATGAGCCACAGACAACAGCATGATCAACAGCAGCTGTGTTCCTAGACTGCCTCACCTCTGTTAGCGTTTTTCCCCTTAAACAGACAGTAATCATCAACAGGAAGCTTCAGACCACACATCTCCTGTGGGATCTCCTCAAACTGGGCGGGGTGGAGGAGGAGCTGGAGGAAACCCAGCATTACTTGCGATATTCTTGTCAGCAACACTGTAAACTGCATCCCTTTACCTGAAATGCACAGCTGGTGCCTCAGAGGGATGGTGCCTGTACTTGTTCAAGTGCCTGCTTTGGTGTACAAATTCATTATATTTGATTGAGCGTGCTAAACTAGAGAAACATTTTGTACAGAATTAATTTATCAGTTTAATTGATAGAGGACCCAGTCAAGCTTCCTCTGTGAATCATGTAACCAGCAGCCAATTTCACCACTTTTTACCAGCCAATGAATGCTGTACCTCCTGTGTCCTGTTTCCATTAATTGTCCCAAACAAACTGTGCACAGCTTTTGAACAGATGACCAACAAATCTACCAAATCTAATGTGAAATGCTCTGTATTTTAATCTCAATCTATTTTTGCAGAAGACATTTGTTAGTGGTCCCCAGCTCCCTAGAAGAGCAAAGGGCTTAAGGCGAGTAAGTGCATTTTAATCAATGAGCATAGAGGGAATATCCTGAAGAGGGCACAGCTAGATTACATAACAGAGAGAAATCCTGTAACCCTGGTACATATTGTTATTTTGTATAAATGCAGTGATAGTGATTGGATATGAATTTGGGTTTCCCAAACACAAACAAAGCTGCTGTTTTTGTGCTCATTCTTTGTCGTCTGCATGTGAGCAGCCACATAGCAGGTTGTTTGTGGCCTTCTTCAGCAGTGGACCAGTTGAGCTCACCGGTTGGCGGTCATGTCTGGTGTCTGCTGGGCGGCTCAATAGGTGAACAGTACAGTACTCGTCAAGCATGTGGAGCTGTGAATGGGCCCAATGAATGGACATCCTTGTTCTACTGATGCGAATCAGCCTATGGACAGCACACACGCACACTAGTGGCTGGCTGACCAGTTTTCTGAATGACTGCTTCACTGACTCAACCTACACACTGACAGACTGTCTGGAGGTAAAAGAACATGCTTTGTGTGAGAGTGGGAACAAAACAGTATTGTCGTGGTTTGACGATCCTCAGCTTCTTGTTCAGTCTGAAGAGACTGCTCTGGTGCTGTTTGTTCCCTGGTTCAACCGGAGCACTGGACCACACGAAGAGGACACGTAAGGGGTTCAGATGGGCAAGACAGCAGATGCAGGGTCTGTAGCATGTGTTTAAATCTGCATTTTAGATTTAGGAAAAGAACTCAATCAAATTAGTTGTTGAAATTAAGTTACAGAAGTAGAAAACTACTGACTCAGACCAGTTTATTTTTAGACCTGTTCGAGTTCAGCCCGAGAGTCAAAGCTTTCAAGTTAATGAAGTGAACGAGGCTGAATGTTAATGAATGAAACAGCAGATCAATATTGTTTTGTCTGCTGGTCAGTAGTATCAGAGACGGTTGTGTGTTTGGGTTTTTCCTCTCTCAGGGGGTGAGTGGTTTCTTAGATTTAAATAGTTCTGGTTAAAATCTAAATCAGCAGGTAGAAATCTGTCACACAGGATTTCAGTCCTTCTGTCGGACCTCTTTTTCTGGTTTTCATTGGTAACTAATTTGTTTGCAGTCTTAAATATGAATGTTTGTATTTACAGATGAGTTGCACTACATCACAACATTTCCAAAATATTTAATGTCAAATTATTGCAAGTAGTTGTTTTTTATCTTTAGGCTCAAACCCCTCTTTTAAATAGCTCTGTTTATGATGACAGAAATGTTACCCACATTTTCTCTTTAAAATAAGCCGTGTTACTGGGACGAGAAAAAAACATGAGGTTGAAAGGGCTTGAGGGTCTCTGTCATGAGTACAACTCATACTTTTTTTTTACTCTTGAAATGCACTAATACTATACTAATAAATCTTAAAAGCTTGAAAAATGTGAATATTCCCTTCCTGTAGGAAAAAAAAATGTTACAGACAAGTGAAATTGAGTAACACTACACTTAAAACTTTAGTGATGTCCTGTTGTGTAAAGGGTTAATACACAAGATGCCTACCTGATCACACTGTCATGACATTTTTTTCCCCAGTTCTTCTTCTTGGTAATTTTCTCTAAAAGATGAGTTGGTTGTACAATTTTAATAAAGATACCAGCAGCAAGATACCATCTGTAGTCAAAAATTTGTGATGGCCTTTTTACTTGATGCCAGCAAACTCTTTAGGAGGAAGGCATTGTATTTACTTAGTCCATCTGGGACATGTCAAAGGTAAAGCAATGTGAATGTGAAACCAAGAGTTTTTGAGTTTATTGTCACTGCCTTCTTCCAGAATGACTTCGTAAAACATGAGTATTGTCAATCATCTCTGCTCCACATTCTCCCGAAAGAAGGTTCTTGGATTTCTGTTTGGGAGTTACAAAAAAGGCATCTTAGGTTTTCCAACAGAAGTCCCCTCAAGTCCAAGAATTCAGTAGAAGACCACTGTATCTCCCAAGCGTGTCTTAAGTTATATTGATATCCTGTTCTTTTTCTAATCTTTGTTGGAAATATGTTGCATTGTCTTTGTAGTTCTGAGTTCTTTGAATTCCCACCATGGCCCTTTAATCATTCTAAATCTTTTCTCATTCAAAAAGTTTTCAGCACTGTTCAAATGAAGACCATAGAAAAAGTTTTATTCAGGGAAAAAAGGTAGGTCAGACTTTCTGATCTACTTACTGTATTTTGATATGACAAAGTCCTCTGAGTTTAAGCTTCGGATGTCAAAGGTCACAGTTATTGATTTGCTGTAATGCTAGACACTAGTATACACAGCTCAAGCAGGATCTGCATCACAGCATCTTTGTGTCTGTGTGACTCATCTTGTCTCAGTCAATCATCTGATCTAAAGAGAAACATTAGTCTTTGTTGTTGAACCGTCCAATCATTCATGACTGTGGAGTCCTGTTTGGTCCTAGCAAGCTACTGTGAGAGTAAATTAGTTCAAGAGCAACAACTGAAACTTTCCCGCCTTTTGGCTGGTGACTGGTGTGAGTTTCCCAGCCTACCTTCCTGCTGGGCTGGTATTTCTGTCTCCCTGGAAGCCCTGTATCGACTTTTCGACCCACCACAGCGGTCATTATCCCACAGCCAGAATGCTTCAGGATTACAAAATGGAAAAGGTGAATTAAGTACAGTTACAACTGCTAATAACTGCTCACAGTAATTTACCGCCCGTTGATTTAAGTATAACAAACATTTAAGCTGGAGCAGGTAAACAGGAAGTATTGATGTTTAAGTAATGGGAGTTTTGAGCACAGCACACCAACACATGCACCCTGAAGTAGTTGCTGAACTTAGAGACACGCACCGTGTGTGTGTGTGTGTGTGTGTGTGTGTGTGTGTGTGTGTGTGTGTGTGTGTGTGTGTGTGTGTGTGTGTGTGTGTGTGTGTGTGTGTGTGTGTGTGTGTGTGTGTGTGTGTGTGTGTGTGTGTGTGATGAGCTGTGTGAAGTTGTGTCGTCTTAAATCAGGCCTGATGTTTAAACTGAATCAGCCTATTTATGGTCATTAACTCGTGAGACACTTTTTGTCTAACACAGTATGGCTCTATTTGTGTGAGCCTGTGTTGTCTGGCTCCCCCAGCTGGCAGCTCTGCCAAGTGTGTGCGTGTGTGTGCATGTGTTTTGTGTGTTTGTGTGCGTTTTTTGTGTGTGAAGCATTTAAAAAAGACGTGATATGTTAAATGGTGCTTTTAGTCCCGTCCTCGTCTGCCACCCCCTATCTCCATCTTTAAACCATTTCCTTCTTCACCTTCCTCCTCCGAGCTCTCTTCACCTCCTCTTCCTCCACATCCAACTCGTCTTTGCTTCATTTTGTCTCATCCTCTACACTCCCTCCTTGTCTTTCTCCTCATCTACCCCTTGCCCTTCCTCCTCCTCCACCTCCTCCCCTCGTGCTGCAGCTCTGCATCAACCTGTCTCTGAAAGTGCAGTAAGGAGGGTAAAGCTGGGATCTATTATGTTGCAGATGTCTGCTGGAATGCTGATGTACACTGTACGTACCCGTCGACCCCTCCGGCCCTGTTCACCTCGTGCGGGTCAGTCAGTCAGTCAGTCGTGTTTAGGAGGAGAGCAGTTTAAGCCGGAGACAAACTTCAGGCACAGATTATCTCCTTCCTCTCCCTCTGCTTCCTCTCTCTGCAGGCTGTACATAACCACATCGCAAAATTACACCTTTCTGACACAGCTCCCATCATCCCATCACAGAGGTCAGAGGGCGATGTGGAGTGGGGGGGGGGGTTAGCGGGGGCTCGGAGCAGAGAAAGAACATTCTGTGCCAGAGAAATGCGGCACTGGTTCCCTCCTGCTGAGCACAAACAGCCTGCTAAATGGTTGGTGGGACCACACAGTCTAGAGGTTCTGATTGGCTTCTGTGTCAGTCAGGAGGCGGGTGGGAAGGTCATCTAATGGGCACTGCCGGATGATCAGTTTGTGTCATATGGGGAAGGACAGCAATTCTCCAGTGTCCTGAATCTGAGGTCTCTGACTGACGTCTGTACATGACGAATAGAAGAACTCTTCAGGTGATTAAAAGCTTGGCAGTGCACGGAGAATTTCTGAACATGCTCACTGATCAAACAATAACTTTAAGCATAACACAATAAGAATTTGCTTGAAATTATCGGAATTTAAAAAAATCAGTTTTATCCTAATTTTTTGGATTAAAAAGAAACCAGACTAGTCTTTTGATCTGCAGCTGCCTCAGCAACACATCAGTAACTCACACCAAATCTAAAGTGGTTCCATGCAGCTTCTCAAGTGTGAACAGATGCAGGTTTTCCTGGACAGTATCTTATCTTGTCTAACACTTTCAGAGCAGTCGTTCTCCATAAATTGCAGGAATAAAGAAATAAACCGTCGCCTGCAGGCAAAATTTAGAACCATGCTGACGGATGAGATTCAACAGTGCTCTTTATGGCAGCCTTTTTCTCCTGAAAGCAAACATCCTGAAGCGTTGAAAGATCAAGCAGATGGTTGGAACCTCTCTTTTGTGTTTCAGGCCCTGGAAAAGACTTCCTTTTCCAATTTGACATCTGGTTTTTGCAGCGTTACAGTCAGCATCCAGCTCTCTTAGCATCAGTTTACACAATTTGAGCACAGCCATAAAACATGTTGAAATATCCTAACTCAAACACTGAATTTGGGTAAATCATGGAGAATTAAATAAGAGGAGTAGCAGTCTGGAGAAGGCACCTCCTCTGACCAGGTGTCTTCAGTTTGTATTTCCAGAGACAAACAGCAGAGTGAACAGTTTTTTATCACTCAACATCCTGTATACAATGCATCATTTCCCTTAAATTCACTTTGTTTGGTTTCTGTATAAACAGCCTCTGGCTAACTTACAGATGTGACACAAACAAAATTACAGATTCATTTTTGTTTTCATCTGGTTGTTTTGGTTCATTTTTGCCTCTTGACACACTCACCAGCACACTCAAATAATCTCATCCAGTGATGGATGGTTTCCATAGCAATTAGTGTTTGTTTCTGCGGCAGATCGTCTCATGTCTGCAGAGTGAGTTTGAACCAATCAGTCGCTGCTTCTGTTGTTTTGTGACAATAAACAGACAAAATACTGTCAGGATAGCTTCTCTAAAAGTTCACTATCTTGTGATGATGAATCTGTTAAAAACACCAAGTAGTGAAAGGGGCAGCTTCAGCGCAATGATGTGCGATTTAAATCCCCTCGCTTCAGGGACAAAGGCCCCCACGAGGTGTGGCTCCTCTCTGCTCTGTACGTGGGTCAGCCCTCTGTTTTTCTTCTCTGGCTCCTCAATCAGTATCTCCCTGTCATCACTTACAATATCCTCTTATTTAGAGGGACACCACAGCAACTAGAGGAGTTATTTGTAGCTGGGCTTGATGGAAAACCTGGAGTGGAGACTTTTTCACAGTGGATCGGGGATACAGCACCACTTGGCTTAACTTAGCACATCCAGGGAGAGCTCTGATAGATTCATTTAGCTGCTGAACATTTAGTTCTTTGTTTATTTTAGACTGATATTGACATCACACATGAAGCTGTAATTTGATGTTAATGCAGCCGTCTTAGTGTGTATCTGTTTTTAGTGTTTTCAAGATATGCTTGTCTGTCTGCTTGTGTTGTTAATCAGGACTGTAACCACAAGCATCATGCTAAAGGCTAATTCAGTCTGTCAGTTACTGCTTATGTGTTACTCTTTACCACTTTTTAACGCATGGGGCTTGTTATTTAGTTGCTAGGTGTGGATTTCAGTCATAAAAAGCAGGAATTAAGGTGAGTTTTTGCTCCACTTTGTGCTGAGTTTAAGTGTAACGCTTCCTTTCCTTCTCACCCCACCAGAGTGCCCAGAGAAGTGTGTACGGCGAGCATGTACAGCGGATGGCGAGTGCTGCCACCCTCAGTGCCTGGGCAGCTGCACGGTGCCCGGTAGCGACACGGCGTGTGCAGCATGCGTGCATTACTATCATCAAGGACGCTGCGTGGAAGACTGCCCCCCTGGCACCTACAAATTCGAAGGCTGGCGCTGCATCAGTGCTGATCTTTGCTCCAAAGTCCACCCCCCTGAGTACGACAGTTTCGTCATCCACGGAGATGAATGCTTGTCTGATTGTCCACCTGGGTACACCCGCACTGCACCCAACAGGTGAGCAGATTCAGCCTGAGGTTGACTGAAAAAGAGACATTTTATTTCACATCCCAAAATCATTTCTTGAGTTTTGAATTTTATGAAGGCTGAAGCATTAAAGGGCGGTCAGTTTATTGACAGCGACTTCTCCTCAGCTGCCTCATAAACCTGCAGCTGTTTTGTAAACTAACAAAAGTTTCTTGTTAACATTTAGCTGGAGCTGTCAAACACTGGTGTAAAATCTTTCAGGGATTGAAATAAAACAGATGAAAGGTCAGAGGAGAGTTATAGAGGTTCAGAGAACAAATGCACCTTTTCATTTACTCTCTCACGTCTCCTTCTCTGTGTCTGTCTGTCTGTTTCCAGTATGCTCTGTAAAGCCTGCGATGGTCTGTGTGATAAAGTGTGTGAGGAGAAGGTCATCGACTCCATGGATGCTGCTCAGTCTCTCAAAGGCTGCACTGTTATCAAAGGCAACCTGCACATCAACATCCGCAGAGGCCGTAAGTACTGCAGCGTCCCACAGCTAATCCTTACATCTCTGCTTCTTATACCACATTACAGTCTCTCAGCTGATCAGGGAACTTTAAAAAGTAGCTTCCATTATGTTTGGATACATTACTCAGGGAAAAGAAGGCGTCTCTGTCTGAAGTTAACAAAACAGAGAGGGTGTCAGGGGACAGTGATAGTTTTGGCAGCTACTTTAGGTTTATTCAAAGCTTTTTAGAAAACATCTTTACTCTTAGTCCCAACTTAGTCATTATTGCACTTGGCAGTTTTAATCTAGTGTTATTCAACAAAAACTCAAAACATTTGCAGTCTATTTTTAGTCATCAGTTTTTTTTTTAATATGTGAAGTTTGTCAAAAAGTTTTACCTCTTCAAACTTATTTTCTGATCTGAAAAATCAAGTAAGCAGAAATCTGTAACATTTAACTCTCTTAAAACTTCTGCCCGTGTTATTTATCCGAGTTGAATAATTCAGCCCAGCCTGCTGATCGACTGGAGTAAGTAAAGTGCATTACAAACAGATTTATGTACCATAAAAGAATGTTTCTTTTTCCTTTTGTGGTGGCTGTGGTTGTATTGTATTTCTTTGACCTTCAATAAAAGTGCTTGGACACACAGTCAAGTTTGTGTATCAATAAAGAAAGTGGCTGAAATCAATTTTTACACGATCAGTATCATATCTGATAAATTATTTGAACTGTACACTGAACTAAACATTAGAACATTTCTCTTTATGACAAGTGTCCACAATTACCCACACATCTTCACCACCCTAGGAGCATATTTTAAAAAAAGAGATATGATTGACTGCTTTGACACATTGCAGCATGGGGAAATTTTGTGGGTACTGAGTCCTTGATGGCCAACCACTAATGTTTTGGTGTCATCATCGTCATGTTAAGGAAAACAAAACATACTTTCATCAGTTTTTATGACCATTGACCTAAATTCGGCTTGTCATCATCATATTTTTTTTTCAGTAAATTGTCTTAAACAAAGAAAAGTGTTAAAAAGAAGAGTCATGTTATCATGACTGTGTGTGTGCATTTCCAGGTGTCGCTACAATCCACTTAAAACAGATAGTCCTCTCAGCCTCTTAAACACTAACAGGTCTTTTCAAAGTTTTGTTAGTTTTTAATAGCTTTAAATTTCAATATGAAATAATCTTAGGTAAAATACACAAACTGAAATCAACTTTTTTTTTTTTAAATTATGCTTTTTTTTGCATAAAAAAAGTTAAAAAGTTGAACATAACAAATAAAAATAAAGGTGAAAAGGGTTTAAAAATATGTACACGGTACACACAAAAACAGCTGAGATTTTTTTTTTTTTTTTTTTTTTAACATGGAGTAAACAGTCTAAGACAGAAGTGTGTTTTGTGGATTTCTTTTTGTTTTTAGACAACATGGTGGCAGAGCTGGAGAGTTTCACAGGTTTGATCCAGAGGGTGACCGGATATGTGAGGATCAGACACTCTCACACTCTGAGCTCCCTTGCCTTCCTGCGCAGCCTCAGATACATTGATGGGGAAGAACTTCTTGAAGAGTAAGTTTGATCACAAAAACGCAGTGAAACATCAAACACTTTTCAAATAGCATCTACAGTTTCGCTTTCATGGCCATAAAATCTGTCCCCCAATCTGTACGTATTGGGTCCGGGTTTTGAAACTTTCAATCAGGTGTTGGTCTGACTCTGATTCTGTTCTTTCCGTACTGTGGTTTTTAAATATCAAATCTAAAAGACCAAGTGGATTAGTTAAGTTAAAATCAAGGCTAAATCAGGAGAACACTGTATCATCTATATCTATGATCACAAAGCTGACTGAGAAACAGATCAGGACCAGATCTTCTCCAAGTCTTGGGTCTCTTGCTCCTATTTCATGCATTGGGCAGTCTTTTTTGGGGGGCAAAGGAGTGTTGGTTTATTTTGAACCAATGAAAAACTTAAGCCACTGTGGCATGTGTCCGAACAGCTCGTAGTTGATTTAATTTTAAAATTGATGTTCTCTTGAAATAAGTTAGACTGGAGGTGAGTTATCTGCAGTACTTTATAGCAGTAAGTAGATATAAACCCTGTAGTAGCTGGATTGTTGCAGTGTATTGCTTGGTTTAAAATGTGTTTTCCTGCTGCACACTGAATCCTGAAGGTCACTGAAATTTGAACCCGTCAGAAAGTCGTGGAAGAGATGTTTTGACTGTGAGGGCTGTGCAGCATGTTATGTCGGCAGGCATATTGTTTTGTTTCTGTCACTGTACTATCAAAAACAGAACATCACACCCTTTTTTTGAACTTTTTTTGCTAAGACCTTGAATGCAGCATAACTTTGACAGAGTCCGCAGAAAGCTTCTCTCTGGGTCATGGAGAGGCCTTCACTCCCACCTCAATCTGTTTCTCCTTGAGTTCACAGGAATCTCTGTCCCGAGTCCCACATTACACTCATTCCTGAATGTCTAGGTGTTACCCAATGACTCATAGAAACTGCACCTCCTCTCCCCTCTAAAATCAGTCCCTGCTTAATCTGATTCCCCAGGTCATTTTTATCCCCTCTGCGTGATCCGGTCCCTCCTCTGTTTAACTGGGTCGTTAAGGAGCATTCATTAAAGAACTCTGCTGCTGCTTTTTGTAAGACTAGAATAGCTTCCCCTTAGAAAAAAGAAGTCAATATGTACCCTCTTTTTTTCGACACCTCTTTGGGAGGTTTTCCGTCAGACACTGAAAATGAGTCATTATTTCTTGTAATGTTAGCCTTCAGCTCCCAGAAACTCTGAACACACAATAAACAAGCACAAAAAACAGTATACAATGTTGAATCAAGTCTGACTTCATCTTTTTTTCCTCTTTCCTCCAGCATGTATGCCTTCTCTGCGTTTGACAACCAGCAGCTCCAGTATCTCTGGGACTGGAAGCAGCACAACCTCACCATCAAGACAGGAAAGCTGTTTTTCCGAGCCAACCCCAAACTCTGCATGTCCGAGATCCGCAAGATGTGGGAGAAGACAGGCATCCTGGGCCGCTTTGAAGATAACGATTTCCGAAACAACGGCGACAGAGCCAGCTGTAAGGGCCACATGAGCTTAAGTCTGAAAACCACAAAAATTTAAATTACTACGTCCAGTGACATGCAGGAAAGCAGCTCAAGTTTAACAGCAAGCAAACACGTCCGCCGTGTCTGCTGCTGTTTGCACTGCTGTCAGCACTGCTGCTCTGTCATTGAAATGAAACACTGAACATTTTAATTGAAACACACATTGGTTATTTAATTTTTTTTTCTACCTTTTCTCCCTCATCCATGCCTCTCCAGGTGAAAGTGCTATCCTCAAGTTTACATCCAACAGCACCAGCAGCACGAGGATCAAGCTGACCTGGCAGCGCTACCGTCCCCGTGACTACAGAGACCTCATCAGCTTTATTGTTTACTACAAGGAGGCGTAAGTTTTCAGTCATTATCAGCATTCCCATCCATCACTGTGGTCCAGTTTCTTTGGAAATTTACTGCAAATTCCTTTAAATGAAGATAAGGAAGAAAAAAATATGCTTTAATGTTCTTTTGTATACACTCATTTCATAGGAATACTTGGTTTTTGAAAAAAGCAGAAGGTGTTTTCAGCCCACTTTTCATTGTCACTCACAGATGAGATTGTAAAAACTCCTTGTTCACTGTGTTAACAAAGGAGAAATACTTTCTGTGGACCTGCTCTATAAAAAGCGGCAGGCATTACCAGGTCAAGTGCCATCAAACCATTTCAAAAGAATAGGGTGCAATGGGGTGTGAGGGATTAAGAGTGCTAGTTAAGCTTCTAATGGACCAACAAAGGTGACCGCAGGTTGCAGATAAAAGGGTTGTGAAGCTCACAATTGGCAGGTTTAGCTTAAGTCACTGGTTGTAAAACCTTGACCTTGTGTTTGGCTCTGATGGTTGTGTAGATTCTCCACGCTGTTCTGTTTCACATCTCACTCCAAAATACATCAGGTTATACTGTTGTAGTCAATGACTACAACAATCACCACCCTCAACTTTCACCATTTTGTTTTCTTAACAAAAGTTTGTTTATATGACGGGACCCACAAAGGGCTTTCACACTGGCATACCTGGGTGCTGGTTCCGGTTCCTGAACCAAAAATTGGTTTGGAACCTGAAAAGATGGTTCCTGTTTGTGAACCGTGATATCATCAGTGTATTCTTTGTTAATAAAATGAGCAGGAAGTCAAGGAAATAGTGGAAAATGGAGAAGAAGAGCATGCAGTGGTTGAGTGAGGAAATGAAGTTTGATGGCAATGTGGGCATCCCCAGAATTGTTTCAGCAAAACAAATCAGGAACAAAACTAAACATTTACAACAAAGTCCCTTTATACTTTCAAGTGTTACTTTATGTTAAGAGAATTTTATTAATTTAGTCTTTTTGTTTTATTGATCTCTTTGTTTACATTTTATACCAAGATTTATACTTTTTTTGTTCTAAAGCAGACGTGTGTTGTCTGTTTTTATTTTCAGTTGTACTGAAAAAGAGACATTGAAAAAGCACATTTTGCCAGTGTGTTGTTTACTTCCACCTGAGTAACACGGAATAACCCCCCCCCCCCACACACACACACACACACACACACACACACACACACACACACTTCTGTTCTGCTTAAACTGGTATGAATGTGGGCTGGTTCACTGGAAAGCACCAAGGTTCTGAGAATCTACAATGGAACCAGTTCCAGAACCAGAATCTTGCCAGTGTGAAAGCCCTCGCAGTGACCCCACAGGATCCTGGGATTGGTCCATGCATGTTTACAGGCAGGTTGCACGCAGACTCTGCGTGTACAGTGGTCAGTTTACTCTTTACAGAGTTTGTATCATGGAAAATGGAAAACCAGCAAGTTTTTTTCCTCATCTAACAACGAAAACAGTGGCAGCATGGTGTGTTTTCAAGCTGTGCTTTACATTTTATGTACTGTGATGTGTTACTCAAATTACAGTCACGATATTTACCAATGTGTATCATGCAGTTATATGTTCACACAAATCAGCATCACAGAAGTGAATGTAAAAGCTTCTTAATCATTATTGACCTCTTACTTTAACTGTCCTTCCAGGCCATTTCAGAACATCACAGAGTTTGAAGGTCAGGATGGATGTGGTTCAAACAGCTGGACCATGGTGGATGTAGAGCTGAGTCCAGACAAGGACTCAGACCCTGGAGTCCTGCTATCCGGCCTGAAGCCTTGGACTCAGTATGCAGTGTTTGTGAAGGCCATCACACTCATGGTGGAGGACAAACACAAGGGTGCCAAGAGCAAGGTGGTCTACATCCGTACCAGCCCCTCAGGTAAATCACTTCTGGATCCTAAGACTGAAGGTTGTGATTATGAAGATGTCACTGTGAGACGGTGAATGGTGCCGCTGCAAATCATTAACACTTCAATGAACTTTGTTATAAGGCTTAAAATTTACCTGAACATACAAAAATTTGGCCAGCTGCTGTTTGAATTTATGCTTATTGGCATGATAGCATTTCTGGATTTAATCCAAGCATGCTGTAAGGAGATGGAGAGGAAGACTTTCAGTAAACACAGCTGCAAGTCAGACAGATGGAGGAAAAGCTGATTTACAGAAACTTTCGTGTAATTGGATGTTAGACCGCTTCGACATAAATACAGCTGCACTGTAAATTCATAGCAGCGATATTATGTCAGAGAACAACATCTGCAGCCACCGACAAAGAACCTCTGCTTGTAGGAAGAAACATTTCTGCCACTTTTCTGAAAGCAGGTTCTCATTATAAAGCAGGAACAAAGTGACTCAAGAGGTTTTTTTGTCTCTCTTGCAGCGCCTTCAATGCCTCAGGATGTAAGAGCATACTCCAACTCCTCAACACAGCTGGTGGTGCGTTGGTCTCCCCCCATCTCACCAAATGGAAACCAGACATACTACCTGGTCCGATGGCAGCAACAGGCGGAAGACCGAGAGCTGTATCAGCACAACTACTGCTCTAAAGGTACAAACACACACATTCAAATGCACACAAACAACTGGCACATCTGACTTCACTGCTAGCTGTTTACAAAGTCATGAAATTAATCCTCTGCCTCTCCTCAGAGCTGAAGATCCCCATCAGAATCGCTGCCATTGGTGTGGGAGACCAAGAAGAGGACACCAAGCCTACAAAACCAGATCCAGACGGGGCAGATAAAGGCCCCTGTTGCCCCTGTCCCAAATCAGTGGAGGACCTGGAGGCTGAAGCTGCTGACGCCTCGTACCGAAAAGTCTTTGAAAACTTCCTACACAACTCTATTTTTACACCAAGGTAAGCGTATCATCGTTATTTTGTTTCTCCAAACATGAATAATCTGTGCAGAAGTTACTTCTTGCACCAACAAGGTGCAGTTTTTGTTCTGCCTGAGGCTAGTTTTCAAACTTACTTTGACATCATTAACATCGTAATACACTGATTCTTACAGTAAAAGGAAAAGCGGCGATGATTCAATACATTCATGCCTAAAATTCCTTCAATAATTATGTTCACATAACTAGGAGCTCCTGCTTGGACCTCTGTTTAAGGCAGTCATCATGCCCTCTCGAAGCCTAGAAGTCCAAAGTACTTAAATTAAAGCCCCCCCCCCCCAGCACTCAGGAGTTTGAATAAAAAATGATTTCCAGTGTGGACCACTTCTCGAGAGGCTGAAAGGTTTCACGGAAGAGTTACAAGAGAAAAAAAATAACTTAAGTTTTAAATTCCTGTATTAAACATAAAAGCCGTTATCCTTTCTTTTGATGAACTTTCTCCAGGCCTCCAGATCGCCGCCGCAGAGATCTCTTTGGTATAGCTAACGCCACACATCCCCGTCGCAATCGCCTGCACACAAACAGCAGCACGGTTCCTCCTCTCCAAGCTGCTGGTAACAGCAGTAATTCTGACTCAGAGCCAGCGGAAAGAGAGTTTGAGTTTGTGGAGCAAGCTGTGACGGAGCGGGAGCTGCAGATCTCGGGCCTTCAGCCTTTTACAGTTTACCGCATCGACATCCACGCCTGTAATCGACAGGTCCAACGCTGCAGTGCTGCCGAGTTTGTCTTCTCCAGAACCAAGCCTGCAGGTAAGAGCAGAGTTTTTAGAGTTTTACCTCATGCTCATTAAGACATTTGAACAGCACTGTAGTATTTTTATTGAAGTCTTCCAGCTCTGTATTTCTGTTGAAAAGCTTATGGCTGCTGGTGAATTTAAAGATTTACTACCTGCTTAAGATGTAATAAAAACCAAAAATAAAAGATAAAGACTCAAAAGGCTGTTGCAAAAACTCCCATGTTAAGCTGACTGCTCTGTGGTTCTACAGAAAAAGCTGACGACATCCCCGGCCCGGTGACCTGGGAGGGCCACGAGGACTGGGTGTTTCTACGCTGGTCTGAGCCACATCACCCCAACGGACTCATCCTCATGTATGAGATCAAGTTTAAACTGGGCGCTGAGGTGAGAGCGGCTGTTGTAAGAGAAGAAAATCAAATATGTCCTTTATGATACAGTTAACTCTTTCCACTCTGATACATCCTAAAGACCGCAGATTGATTAAACCTTCAGAGTAGTTTACCTGCTATGTTTCTTCCATTGAGAAGCTTATTGCTGACAGGTAATTAGCCCTCCAGGCATTTTACATAAAGTTTTAACTTTTTTCCCCAGATAATATTTTGGTAGCTCAATACATCAATGCAATATAACACACTAAAAGACTAAAATAGGCAACCAACCATAACAAATATTTTTTTTTGTACAAACAGTAAATACTTATTTCAAAGAGAAGTTTGTTTTAAGTTAATGTTTCAAATGGAAAAGGTGATCTAAGGAAACAGCTTAACTATCCAACACACAGCTAAAAAAGGAAAAAGGTAATTTGTTGATTTGCAGCAGTTTACTGTACATAATATTATTAAGCTTATGATGAGATTTCTTTCTGTATGTTTCTCTTAGACGGAGAAGCACGAATGTGTCTCAGGTCAGATGTATCAGGCCCAGCGAGGTGTTCGTCTGTCAAACCTCAGTCCAGGAAACTACTCGGTCAGAGTGAGAGCAACATCACTGGCAGGAAACGGCTCCTGGACGCAACCCCTGGATCTTTATGTGGCTGAACGTAAGAAACACACCGACGCACTTCATCTAACTGCATCACTCCTTTATATTTGACTTCTATTTCTGACAGCACATTAAAAAAAAAAATAATAATTTATTTGCTTTGATCCAACAGAATACGAAAACGTCCTCTACGCTATGATCTTTGTTCCACTCACTATCGTCTTCTTGATCTGCATTTTAACGGCGATGCTGGTGGTCCTCAACAGAAAAAGGTGTGTGTACTTCTTGGTGCTGTTACATGTCTGTGTAAAGTACAGCATTTATTTTATGTCTTATGTCTATCAGCTATAGTTCATAAACATACGGACATAACAGAAAAGGCATTTTGACTTTTTTATTTCTAAGCCCTTATGTATTTGTAGTTTTACTTTGCAATATTTAGGTCACGAAAACAACATATTTGTAATTGTGGTTAATTTAAACACCGTTACAAAGAAATGGATATATGCAAGAATAAAAGAATGAAAGACTCTACCATTCTACTTTAGATTCAAGTCACAAAAAAGTTGTTCTCTCTTAATTTGAAATAATTGTTTTTGAAATGCAGATTTTCAAGCACAGATGTTTCATTTTTGTTTTTCCATATTCCTTGGAATCCAGGACTGTGATGTGTTTGATTATACACCATGCATATCCCAAAGAAATGCCTGCACGTGTGTGGCTGTGGAGGTATGTGTGTGCGTGTTTGTGTGACTGTAAACACTCTTGTTTTTTGTTCGGGCAGAAACAGTGACCGGCTTGGAAATGGAGTCCTGTACGCCTCGGTTAACCCTGAGTACTTCAGTGCTGCAGAAAGTAAGTGTCATGTGAGAAACAGTTTAATCCTTGTGCCCAGAATGACGTCAAACATCCATGGAGTTTTACTCATTTATCTTCTTCTGCAGTGTACGTTCCTGATGAGTGGGAGGTGGCTCGTGAGAAGATTACTCTGAGTCGTGAGCTCGGTCAGGGGTCCTTTGGTATGGTGTATGAGGGCCTGGCAAAGGGCGTGGTCAAAGATGAACCAGAAACCCGTGTCGCCATTAAGACCGTCAACGAGTCGGCCAGCATGAGGGAGAGAATAGAGTTCCTCAACGAAGCATCCGTCATGAAAGAGTTCAACTGTCACCACGTGGTGAGTACACAAACGGAAACAAAATCATTCAGAGCACCGAGGGTTCATGTCATGGTGATGATGTCTTGCTGTGTTTGGTGCAGGTTCGTCTCCTGGGAGTGGTGTCTCAGGGTCAGCCCACCCTGGTCATCATGGAGCTGATGACACGAGGAGACTTGAAGAGTTACTTACGTTCCCTTCGACCTAAAGAGGTACCAGCTCTTTGTCTGCTCACATGAATCTCTAAATTAGCCAAGTTTGTGTAAATGTTGAGGTTTTTACGCAGGCCTGGCCCGTTTTTGAAGCAAGTCCTTCAGGTCTTAAATATGAATTGATGCTCAGATGCTGTTACTAGTGTATGACTTCATTTTGCTGATGTTAAAGACCCTGAATCAATAAAAATGTAGTCAATTGATGTGAAGTGATATATGGAACAAGAATCAGCAGTCTGTGTTTAATTGTCTGTGTTGGAATATAAAGATATCAATATGTGTTTACTGTCCAGAGCTGCTGCACAGCCTGTTTTTATTACATTCAAAATACAGTAAATATATGTCCTGATGAAGCCTTTAACATGCAGCTCTTCCTCTAAAGTCTTCCTCTGTCTCCTCTGTGCGTCTTCAGCAGCAATGGTCGAGTCTGTCTCTCCCTCCTCTGAAGAAGATGCTTCAGATGGCCGGGCAGATCGCTGACGGCATGGCTTACCTCAACGCCAATAAGTTTGTCCACAGAGACTTGGCAGCCAGGAACTGCATGGTGGCAGAGGACTTCACTGTAAAGATAGGAGGTAAACAACCTTGAAGGAGGTCAGAGGTCAATGCTGGACCAGGAGCAGATGTGTGAGGGAGTTGAGGGTTTGCAAATAGGAGGGAAATCATGAGGTTAAATTGCTGCTAGTGAAGGAAATCTCTTGGTGGTGGATGTGCGGCTCTGTCAACGTGTTCACGAGCTCTTTATGAGAAATAAGACTGCTTTTCCACATTGCATCTAAAATATTTAAGAACAATAAAATCAGCAGTTTCAAGGTCTGAAACTACAGCATGTAGTAACCTGCAAGGTTTTACTGTAGAGTAAGATGTAGGCTTGTGAGCTCAGTAAATAAAAGAACCCTCTTGTGGAGACACATAAAGTAAAGCAAGAAGCATGGCCGTATTTACAGCCTACCTCTGATTGAGCAGCTGTTTTGCTGCCATATCTATCATGATCTGTAGGGTTTTTTCTTTTGTTTAACGTTCTCCCTGTGTTACCTCCGTGTCTGTGTGTAGATTTTGGAATGACAAGAGACATCTATGAGACAGATTATTATCGCAAAGGTGGAAAGGGTTTGCTCCCCGTTCGCTGGATGTCACCCGAGTCTCTGAAGGATGGAGTCTTCACCACCAACTCAGATGTCTGGTGAGCAGATGGATACAAACACACACATTGGCTCCATCATTATTACACTCTGAAACTGAACACACAGACACTCATTTTAACTCCTCCCTCTCCTCTGTGCAGGTCATTCGGAGTTGTGTTGTGGGAGATTGCCACTCTGGCAGAGCAGCCCTACCAGGGTCTGTCCAATGAGCAGGTGCTCCGCTTTGTGATGGAGGGAGGCCTGCTGGAGAAACCACAGAACTGCCCTGACATGCTGTAAGACTCTCACACAAATACAGTATCAAGACTGATCACATTTTGATCCACACGGTTTAACGTGTTTTTTCTGTTTTGTTTGTTAAGTCATGAGTCACTGCAGTTCATGCATAGAAACAGTGAAGCAGCATTTCTGCCTTTCAGCCTGTGGTCAATGGGATTTCCATACCACAGTGCTGATTTCATCTACGGCTCATCTGTTTGTTTCTGTGGGACTGTGTTCCCTACAGCTGCTTGTTTTGAAAACTAAAGCCATGTAAAAGATCAATAGAAAATAGAAAAGCAAAGGGTTGTCCATAAACCTTTTCTAAAGAACAGACTACACAGATGAAGTGAGGCCAGTGTTCTAACTTCTGTTTTCAATTTGGCCTTTGTTGTTTTTGTAATTTATGTTGTTTTTGGGAGCTAATAAGTGACCGTGTTTGAGGAGAGTAGATTGATTAAGTATCAGCCTTTCTCCTACCAGCTGCTCCTCTCTCAAATGCTGAATAACTAGACTGGATACTTGGGGCGTTAGCTTGTTTAGCAGAATCCTTTCTCAGTTCACACAATACAAAGCTGAAAATCCTTGACCGAGTTATTTTCCAGGTCACTGCAGGAGTAATTTGGCAATCACGCTGCCATAAAGTGTAGTGATGGGAAAACGGTGTACTGACTCTTTAGAATCAGTTCAGTAGAGTGATTCATTCAAAAGATTTGTTCACCGAATCATTCAGTTCTCTCTGCAGCTCTGCCTGTAAATAAGAATTCAATAAGCTAAAATAGGGCTGAACGTTTAGGGCTGAACGTTTAGTTCTGCTCGCGATCCTACTTGCTGGTGAATGATAAGCTAATGAGCTGAGAATTTAGTGGGATAAAGCAGCATTTTACAAACTGAAAACTGCTACAACAATCATATATTTTCCCCCGACCATTCTGTTTATTACGTTCAATACACAAGTCATTCACTGACTGTCTGATTAGGAGGTGGAGCCGCTGTTCAGTTCGTTCAGTGAATGATAGTCAGTGAGTGATAGTCAGTGAGTGATTCTGTTGGAGCTGCCATGCAGTACGTTTAGTGTATGACTGATTTACTGATCATGAATGTGCGAGACTGCGAGTCCCCAGCCTCAGTCACGCTCATATCGAGTGTTAAAATGGTCAGCTGAGTAAAGTTAAGTTGAATGTATTTGAATGTGACCCTGGTTTATCATCTGGGATAACAGGACCAATGGGGACCATAGTTTACAAAATAAACAGCATGCTGTATTGCATAAGATGCCAAATAAGAGATAGAGATCAAAAGGTGGTGAGGAGGTGAACAGTGTCATTTTTAATTATTCACCCCTGTAGGAATAGTTTTGGGAGGTCATGGTTTTCACGAGCTGTAAGCGTGGTCACTTAATACAGAGAAACTTTGAATGTAATAGATTCATCTCTCTGTTAAAATCCTGAATAATATCCAAAACTATATCTGGATGAGAATTGCCTATTTTTAGTACAATGTCAATGTCTTGGCCAATCAGATGTGGGCCTGATGTAAAGCTCCCTTGTCAGCTGTAGGAACTAGGTGAGAGCAGCATCAGCTCTGTGCTTCATCAACAAGGAGTCAGGGGCCTACAAACGGCAGTTTTAGAAACAGAGAGCAAACATTTGGCAAAAGTAAATATTGGCTTGTCAGTAGGAAGGTACAGTTCCTCGGGATGGAGCCAATACTACAGGAAAACATGTCCCTGAGCTAACCTGTGTGTGTATCTGTGTGTGTCTGTGTGTGTAGGTTTGAGCTGATGCGAATGTGTTGGCAGTACAATCCCAAGATGCGTCCCTCCTTCGTGGAGATCATCAGCAGCATCAAAGAAGAGCTGGAACCTTCTTTCAGAGAGGCTAGTTTCTTCTACAGCGCCGACAACAAGCCACCTGATGCTCCACAGCTCCACTTGGAAAAGATGGACGACATCGACGGCGTTCCTCTTGACCCCTCGTCTTCATCACAGCTTCAGCAATCCACAGTCCCCCAACAGACCCCGCCCACACCGGGCTCCGAGGCTCCTCCTGCCCCATCGCTAACCCCCAGCTCCCCCTCCTCTCCCTGCACATCAGCCGCTGTCATGGACAAGCAGCCATCCAGCCAACAGGCAGCCAATGGGCTTTCGGGGGCAGGTCTTGCAGCAGCATCGGGGCTTGGGACGGCTCCTGGGCGACCGTCTCTTGATGAGCTGCCGCCGTATGCGCACATGAACGGGGGCCGCAAAAACGAACGCACCATGCCTCTCCCGCAGTCCTCTGCCTGCTGATTGGACAGAGACACCCACCGGACTGCACACCCACCTGCCTCAGGGTGTGGGATCTTCTTTTTTAAATCGCATAGAGCAAATCCATTTCCAGCAGCTGGATGTGTCCACTCATTGAGGAGAAAAGACTCACAGGAAGGAGGAGAGAACTGTCACTAAGTCCATGTTCTGCTGTACCTTCACACACTTCCTTCACATGGTTCTAGTTTTGGTTTCTAGCAGCTGGCTGTCAGATGGGACACTGCCCTCGCTGCTGAGTGGGAACACCAAAAGAACGATAAAGGAAAGAAAAAAAAGAATTTGTGGGAGATCTCTCTCTCTCTTTATGGCTGAACTTATTTTATAAAGTTGTTATTTGTTACTTTTTATACGTGAATTTCCAATGGGAAAATAAAATGTCGGCCTTTATTGATAAACACCGTTTTGGTCGCTTTAGAGCGGGCATTAAGTTAAAATTGTTAAGCATATCTAAAATAAAAAGCACTTCAGAGGGGTTTCTTCTGGTTGTTTAGTAGTGTTGTTACTTTGCAGGGTTGGTGTAACTTTGGATCAGCTGCAAGAAATGACAGGGAGATGAGTTAAATCTGCCAAATTTATTGCCAAATTGTATTTTTTTTATTCTCTTTCTTGCAGTCTTACCCTATAATGCCACAACACATCAGATTAAGATGGAAGCAACACGTTTCTACGCCGTTCAACAAAATCTGTGATCGAAGTGAATTTAAAGTCCTTCCACAGAGTTACACTGCTCCTCTCTTGCTTTTTGATATCTCCAGCTTCTGTTCTCTGTTAAATTAACGTCATGGACCTTGGTTACATCAGTTTATCTGAAGTTGAGCCACATCCTCTCACAAAGTGCTGTTCTGTTACGGTTTTAACGCCAAATCCAGTCTATGAAGAAGCAAAAAAGAAAAAATATTTGAAGTAAGGACTGCAGAGGGAAGAGCTTACAGAAGAAAACAAATATGAACACTATATCTGTAAGGCCTCTCCATCAGGAGGCGTCCTTGTTGTTGTAAAAAGGTATTTTTGTAGACTAGTCATTAGTCTCCACATTTACGACATCTCTAGGTGGGCAGAGCATTTACGTACGCACCAGTCGTTTGTGTCACTTTTCTAACTTTTATACGATTGGAGACATTCATCATGTACAGAAAGAAGCTGCTATTCCTTATTTCTCTTGTGGTTGTAAAATAGTTAATATCTATATATAAAAAGAGAAAAAAAACTCCTTCAGGTCTGATTTACGAACGTTTCCACTACAGTCCATTTTTTTAACGTTTGTTACTGTGTAAAACGTCTCTGAGCTGGTTTCATTTCTGTGTTCTCGTAAAGGTACGACAGTTTGCCTTGTGTTTGAAACACCGCTAACTTCTCCTCACGACTGACTGGAGGACAGTGATGGTACAAAAAGAACCATCCATGCTCTCGCGTTGTCTCGGGACGCCTCCGCCTCTCTCCTCTGAGCATTTGAACTCAGAGCTTTGAGGTCAGGCATCACAGCTGAGGCCCGACTAAATCTCAGGTCAAAGAGAAAAGTTAAATCCTTTTCTACTTTCCTTTCAATTTGCTTTTTTTTCCTTCCCTTTTTATTTTGTGCTGTCATATGTCAGATACATCCAGCCTGATATGTGTGTGCGTGTTTCAACCTCGGTCTGATTCTGTGTCCCTCTGAATCTGATCATTTCATGTCCTGTCAAGTTTGATTTGTTTAGCAGGAGAAGTTTTATTTCAAAACAAAAAAAAATATTCCTTTTCTAGATTTTCCCTGTACCCTGAGAACTTACAAAATGCGACAAAAAGTTATCAGATGAGTCAAAATATAATTGAATGCATAAGTAATGAGATAAAGATATGAGTAATAGAGAGAGAATACAGTTAATGAGCTAAAGACTGAAGTTGTTTCTTTTTGTCCTTGTGGGACGTTAAAATAAATTATGTTTACAAAGCTTAGTCTAAAACAAGCCAATCTTTTTGTGAGTCTTACCACATTTGAGTTATTTAAGGTGGCTGACGATTAGCATCAGCGGGTAAACCTAAGTACAAAGGGTAAATAAGTTATGCCAGCCACCAAATGCTGATTAAACTAATTCTAGTGTTGGTTCAGTTTATATTTAATGGGGAAAAAATGCATGAAACAAAATGCTGTAAATGTTGAGGGAATGTCTGGAGGTGATGGGGCGCAGATTTAGCTGAAGCTGTTGAGTCTGTTTACTGCGTCATTCCCTGCCATCTCTACACTGTTTCCTTCCCTGTTCGCTGTCCTCTTGTTAAAGAAACAAACGCCCAAAAATAAACATAAAGAAAACAAAGTGCAGAGTTCATGGGAACTGTGTGTGTGTAAGAAGTCAAACAAGTTCAATGCTTTTCGTCTCATCTGATCACATTTTATCACATTTTGTTCCTTCCAGGCTCCTGTATGAATGTACTGTGTTATGACACTCGCTTCACAGTACAAAATAGTGCAGATAGAATTTATTAACTGTAGCAGCAAACTTTTTTTTTGTCAAATGTGTCTGAAATCAAAGGTAAACCTCCAGCTGTGGGATTATTTCACTTCTGCCAACCAACAGCCCTCTTTAACCTTTCTTTTTTTACCTGGATGCTGCTGGAATAATCCACAATATTTATCCTTTTTGTTGATTATTGCTGAAGATGAATAGTGTTGAGAGTATAGTGGAATTATCTTACAGAAGTGAGAGGTGTGCCTCTGGAAAAATAAGGGTTCATAAGTGAGAGTGACACTTAAAGTAGATGCTGAAAAGGCTTTCCTCTTCCTTTGAAGATGTTTTTTGTTTGTTTTGTTTTTAACTTGGAGAGACACGGCAGATCTGAGGATTATTGTACCTGGAGATACCTGTGCGGAACACCTGAGCATTTGACAGACTGTATTAAGGTTTTCTGAAGACACACACACAAATATGAAGACGAGTACAATCACAAAGGACTATAAGGACCAGATACTAATGGCTCATTCACCTCAGAAATGTTTCAATGCCCTGCGTGGATATTCCTTCATTATTTATGTTGTTTTTATTTTGTGAAGTGTGTATCACTGTACAAATCCCCCTCACTTTTTTAATTCCTCTGGTACTTTATTGTTCTTTTGTTATTTTGGGGGAAGGTTTTGTTTTCCCTTCAACCATCCATCTACCTCACTGTTTGTTTGTTTTTTTTGTTTGTTTTTTTTTTCAATCTATTTACATGTACAGAAAAACACAGAACATCTCATCTCTGTTGTCCGGCTGTACAGACGATCTCACTGAGTGCTGTTAATACGGCCAAATTCAAACCACAAACTGAACCATCCTGGAGGGGGAGGGTGACACAGCATGATGGAACAGGGAAACCCTCGTCCATCTGACAGAGAAGATTCCCATCTTAGTGACAACAAAACCATTCGGGCCTTTGTGGATCATAACTCCTCCTGCTGCCTCTGTGCTGCTCTGTTATTGTAGCTGCACTCTGTGCCTCTTTTGTATCACCATTACTTTAAAATGTATAAAATATTACAAAGTGATCAGATCTGTTTTTGAAACAAGATTACTTTATTGCAAAGGATTTGCCCTTCAGAACTCATCACTGGCGCTCTCTTCAGTTGTGTGATCAAAGTTTTACGTCTAATTTAAAATATGTTAAAATATTCCATTTCACCATCTGGTCGTCTTATTGAAATAAAAATGCATTTATGTTCATAAGAAGAGATAAGTACAATGTAAAGTTATTATGATCATATAGACGATGTTATTTGCTGTCATTCATTTGACTTTTTGTGGGAGAAAGTGTTCCATGAATGGATGGAAAATAGTCTAAAAAAATAGGGTCTAAACCGTAAATCCAGATTTATGATTTATGAGAAATAATCAATGTGTCGCTCAGTAAAATGATAACTACCAGACTTACCCCTTTACACAAATCACCTTACTTCGTGCAACAGCTCTGCTCTAATTTCCACATTTTCATTCTGAGTTAAAATGGTTAGTGAGATAATGAGGATGGCATTACGTCTTGTGAGCGGGTGGTCGTGTGTAGGTTCGAGGCCTCCCTCTGGTTGATAAATGGCAGTCTTCAAGTCTTCAGTGAACAATAAACAGTTGACGTGTTTAAACAAATGAAGAGAGAAACAATTTTTGATTGTTGCTGCTATCCAAGCAGTCAGCAACCCTTTATATGTAGCTTATGGCTGCAAAAACAGATGTTTTGTTTGTTTTTTCAGTGACCTGTTTGTCTAGCTTGAGACAGTTTCAAAACGTTATACACAAATTAATGACATTATTTTATCAACACTTAGATTATTCAGTTAAGTGAAAACAATCACAATGTTTTGTGTTTTAGAACAGGAAGCTGGTCTGATTTATAAACTTCTTTTTGAATGATCACTCTCCACAAGGTGTTAATGAGACCGTCTTCTTCCTCCCTGTCATGGCAGGTGTGTAGTTAGAGGCTGATCAGGATGTATATTTCAGGGTTTGTGGTTTGACTTTCGCCTCACTTTTACCACTGGAACACCTCACAGAGCGGACATAAAATTGAACAAATCCCTGTTTTTTCTTTATTTTTTTCTTCCGTTTTGTTACATTAATGGCCAATTTGTTACCAATTTTTTGATGTGTGTAAATTATTCATAGCCTTCCAACTTTTAAGTTTCTATTGAAATGATCTCTTAGACTGAGGTTTCATTTTGCTTCTTTTGTACATGCTGTTGTAAGAATTTTTCCTGATTATCAATATATTCTGAGTACTGGGAAAAATTATTGGCTGAAGGAAAAGAGAATGTTTGTTTCTCTGATTCTTTTTTTTTCTACACAAGATTTAAGATGAATAAAAATGTATGCAAACTGTTTTGTCTGTCTGTGTGAACATGTGCATCGTTTGTAACAAATCAGTTAGGCAGGTGAATGAAAAACCGAATGATGAATGATCATATCTGTAGCAATGTGGAGGGCAACAGTTATAGGTCAGGACTCAGGATCAGGTTGACATACACTAAAAATGAATCACCACAGGAGACATGCATCCATAAGTTCCCATAATGGCCTGTTTTGGTGATTGTAATGTATCAGATTCAGACGTTCATAATCAAAAATAATGTTTCCTTAAATAATTATAAAACTACCCAACACACAAAAAATAATAATGAAAATTCAAAAGTCACTGACCCCCCCCCCCTTTTTTTTTTCCAAAACTCACTCAAAAATAATACTGCAGTCCTTAACAATTTATTAAACCACCACCCACTGTAGCATGTTTGCATCTGCTGCCCTAAATTATCAGTATGTCACTAATTACTAATTACAGTAATTTTCATGTGTCCGTAAAGGTTACTCCACCAAGATGTGCAAGCTCTTTGATCAAAATAATTCTGATGATAAAATAAAATTGTTTATCCATGAATTTCAAAATACTGTTTAAAAAAATAAAAGCAGAGAGTGTTAGTAAAGAAGTATAATGCTACTTAAATACTACTTAAAGTTCTGAACAGGGAAAAATATACATTTAGTGGTCGTATTTTAATCTTGATTAATTTTGGACTTCTCAGAGGATTCCAGCGTGCTAGCTCAAATTTGGGAATAAAAACCTGAATTCCATCAGAAATTTCTCACTCTTGATGTCTGAATGAAAGCACTTGGTGGATTTGCTGGATGGTTTTCTCATTTTTATGACTAATAGGTTTGTCAAGCACTGTATATTGAAAATGTTTCAGTTTTTTTATCTTCTTTTTTTAGATGGTTGTGTCTGTTTACATTTTGTATTTGAACATATGTTAAGTTCTGATGTTTTTCGTTTATTCACATAATATTATTTTTGCCTCTATTGAGTCTTATCTAAAGACCCTATATCATACCTAAACTTCCAACCAGCAAGTAAATTTACACAAACTGTTATACAGTACTCGGTCATTGGACTCATCCATGACAACACTGCATTGAAAAATGATTCTAACTAGATACATAATTGGACTTATTACTGACAAAATGAATTTAACCAGAATTAAAAAATAATTCAAACACATCTGGAAATGAGCATAAAAAAAATCAGAACGAAATGCATATAAAATCCATCCCTATTGTAGTTTTAGGATAGAACAACAGGTGGCAGCAGCAGTGTGCTGTATGCAGGAAATTCAGCAGTAGAAGAAGTCGAACATTGTTTACAGCAGATAACTGTTGCTGTTCCCCAGCTCCTCTCTCAGCGGCAGCTTTCATACCTACATATTACACAAATAACGTATTAAAACGAGTCGGTGGCATGTATAACAAATAAATAGGATAAAATGGATTCTCACTGTTGAGGTAAGTAATTAAAAAATATTCGGTTTGTTGTTTTTGATGGTGATAGCAGCCACTTAGCTAACATGCTAATTGTGTCAGGAATGAGTATAATGTCAGTCTGTGCTGAAATAACGTGAACTACACACTGCATTGTCTGTTTTATCCTTGCCAGCAGCGTCCCTACGCTGTCATCCCAAAATTAGCGATCTACCGGGTTAATTTAGTCAGTAACAAACATTAAATTAGCCATGAGTGGCTTTTACAGATGCTCTACCTTTAGCTGCAAAACGATGGATTACTTCTGAGCTGGCTAACTATGTTCGCACAAACGAGGACTTGGCAATTCACGGAAAAACAGATCAACATTCATCCCTGAACATTAGAACTACAAGTCAGAGAGTGGTGATACTAAAGCTTTAACTCTGAAACTAAGATCTCCATAAACTCTAGGCCTGAATGTTCGAAAATACTGAGGCTTTTAAAGGATTTACAATGCTGTTAGAAACGTGACAAAAGACAACAGCGCAAAAGTACCGAGATAAATAACAAATGGATCAGATAGCTGCGCAGACTTGAGCGAAATGGTCGTGAATTTAAAAAGTAACTAGGATACGTCTCATGCAAAGTGGAGGGTTTTTTTTTATATTTGATATGCAAAACTTACCAGGTTATAATACTCAAGCTGTTCCCCGAATCTCTGAGTTCAGAGTTCATCAATGACAAAGGCATTGTCTCTCTCTCTCTCTCTCTCTTTCTCTCTCTCTCTCTCTCTCTCTCTCTCTCTCTCTCTCTCTCTCTCTCTCTCTCTCTCTCTCTCTGTGTGTGTGTGTGTGTGTGTGTGTGTGTGTGTGTGTGTGTGTGTGTGTGTGTGTGTGTGTGTAATTGTGTACATTTCTCTATAATTATGTTTGGAGCTGAAAGAGTCTCCAGTGATGTTACCTGTTCCTGACTCTGAATCAGTGCAGACTTTAGACCTTTTGAGTACGCCGTGCTCCTGTCTGTCACCATATCTGTACACCCTTGAACAAACTTATATCCCCCTGTTCGGTGTTTCTTTGGGCACTGTTAACTTGAGGAATATTAACCCTTAAAAGCCCGAATCATCAAAAAATAGCCAGAAAATTCTTTTTTTTTTTTTTGAACTGAGATTTTTATTGACCCATTTGACATAATCTACAAAAAAGTAAAATAAATAAATAAAAAAGATAAGATACATTTTTAAAAAATTAAATAATTTTGTAATATTTTTGTATTATATTTGATAGATTGGGTGGTTTTGGCAACTTTTTTAGGAAAGTTTTTTGTACTCATTTTTAAAAAAATAGTTAGAATTTATGTCTGTGGATAATTTCCTGGGAGCAGCAATTTTAAAAAGGGACAAAATACAACTTCAATTGCCAGCAGTGGACTTATAATCCCCAAGGGGGTAGAATACTTTTATTTTTAAACAGGTTTTAATGAAAATATTTATCACGTTGATGAGATAGAGGTCTTTGAAACCCATGTATCAAATATGATAGGTTTGACAATAAAGGGTTAAGTGTACCTGGTGCTGCAGTGCCAGGTTGTAATAATTCCAGAGCATGCTCTGGCTTTTTTTTTTTGCCTGCTCTCAGACAAGCACTGCTCTCCCCTAAAGCCTCTGTTTGATTTTCCTTGAAACAGTAATGCCATAGAAGAAGGAGGCACTGCCAAGTCTCCTTTGGCAGGGGTGGAGAGGTTTCCTCAGACATGGCGACAGAACTCCATGAGGCTATTTTCATGGCCAAGCAGGAGCGCCACAAGAACCTGTTTCTTAACTACAGAAACCTGAATAATTTCCCTGTGGAGCTGTTGAAGGATGAAGGCCTGCAGTTTCTGGAGAGACTCTACATGAAGAGGAACTCACTCACTACGCTGGTATGAACTCTTAACATAATGTCTTAGCTGTCAGACATCACTGATACAATTGATTGTTGTTCTGTGTAGACTCAAACACAAGTAACGGAGCATAACTCTGGAGCAGTCTATGGATGTTTGATCATTTTCTTCAAAAGGAGTAACATATAGCAGCCATTTACTGATTATTTTCTCTCTCCCCCAGCCTGATAATCTTGCTCAGAAGCTTCCAAATCTGATTGAGTTGTAAGTATTTAGCTAATCTGTCTGCTTTCTGAAAGTTATGAAATCATCTGTTATCTCACAGCAGGGTTCATCTACTGGACTCAGTAACAGGGCAGATTGATCATTGAGTATTTGCGACTTTTGTTCTGTGAATCTTTATGTTTTGCTCTTAAAACAATTCTCTTTCCTTTTTACCCCAAGGTATTTACACTCAAACAACATCGTCCTTATTCCTCAAGGTAAGTGTCCTTTCTGGGTCTTTATAAAATTGATATAATTTGTGACCAGCTAGTCCTCTCAGATATCTGTGATGTAGAACAGTAGACTGTGCTGGTTGTGGATTTACAAACCAAAGCAGCATGTTTCCTCCTGTGCACACGACAACACAAACACTTGTGCAACAGGGGCACACAAACAAGCTGACGGGTCTGCAGTCAGACTGTGAGGTTTACATCAGCAGTTAGTTAACTTGCAACTTCACTCATTTTGAAGGTTATTTAAACTAAATTAATTAACTGTTTCATCATTTTATGCACCAGTGGTTCTCTTAATTATATTTTGTTTGAAGAATCAGCAGTTACATCTTTTCTGGTCTTTCCAGCCGTTTTGGTATTTTTTGAGGACAGTGATGGCAGCTTTAATTTGTTCCCTCAGCTATTGGAAACCTCGCCAGACTGCAGTCACTGGACCTGAGCAATAATGCACTCCAACTGCTCTGTCCAGAGATTGGCCGGTTAAGGTCTCTGCGACACCTGAGACTGTCCAACAACCATCTCAAATGTCTCCCTCCAGGTAAACACAGGAGCTGTGTGCGTTACTTTTTCTCATGGAATGGTTTTCAGTTAAAAAGATTGTGTAATGAAATTACATTACTACATAAAACAAGCACTGATAAAATATCATAGAGTAGTATATCAAAGATGGTAAAGCTGGAAAATGTTCCTTTGTTGGCTTGTAAAAGTTTTAGTTGAAGAGATAACAGCTTGAAATGAACTGTAAGGGTTTAATTTAAATATTTGTAACAATATTCTGTCACAACCCGCCCAGCTTAGTGATTTTTTTATGATGAGATGTGTTTGTTGAATGTCTCTTGTCTGTGTGACACCTTCCAGAGATCGGTGATCTACAGGAGTTGGAGACTCTGGACGTCTCCATGAACCAGCTGATATCTTTACCAGACCGACTGCATCGCTGTGTGTCTCTGCAGAACCTGACAGCCGACCACAACCACCTGAGCCACGTTCCTCGGCAGATATGCTGGCTCCACCGCCTCAACCAGCTCTCCATGGCTGCTAACCGGCTGACCTTCCTACCGCTCGGTTAGTAAACCCCATTACCTGGACATTGACACAGTGATGAATACGTAACAGGGAGGACAGAGAGCTTTGAGGTGTGTGTGTGTGTGTGTGTGTGTGTGTGTGTGTGTGTGTGTGTGTGTGTGTGTGTGTGTGTGTGTGTGTGTGTGTGTGTGTGTGTGTGTGTGTGTGTGTGTGTGTGTGTGCGTTTCAGATCTGGGCAGGTCACGGGAGTTGCAGTTTGTGTTTGTAGACAACAATGTTGACCTAAAGGGCCTCCCGTCCTACTTATATAACAAGGTCATCGGCTGCAGTGGGTAAGACACTTTTCTTCTCTGATATGCTATAAATAAAGTTTTATTCTTTTTCTTCTTCAACTTGGATCAGTTTAACTCAGTTTAACTCAGTTTATTCAGCCTGAGAGCAGAAACACTGCAGGTGAAAAGCAGACCCTCTTAAAGCTGTATGAGAGTTTCAGGCTGTCTCTGTGTTCTGCTGCCTTCCAGCTGTGGTGTGTCAGCCCAGGTGTTGGAAGGTGACCTGTGTGAGTTGCTCGGAGAGGCTCTGTGTGAGGCTCTGGTCGGGCTCCCAGCTGAAGTGAAGGTGGTGGGTTCAGGGACAGATAATGTAGTCCCTCTGGAGGAGCTGGCCATGAGAACCCTGCATCGAATCTACAGCCATCACCCCACAGGTGAGAGCGGTTATATACTGAGTCCAACTGTACTCATTTTCACCTTTTATTATGTCAGCCTGGGACACCTATAGAGTAGACTAAAGCCTGATTTATGCTTGACGCATTCACAAGGTCCGCTAGGCTTGTGTGGACAGATGACATAATTTTAACAGCCTCACCTCCTCGCATGGTCCTTTTCACATGGAAAATTTCCGCGTCACACACCGCAGAAATGCGTGGATAAGCAGGGGCTCCTTGTGTCCGCAGTACAATAAATGCTAGCCTTTACACAATTCACCACACAGAGATCACCTTCATAAGTGTGTAGTTAACAGTTCCTGTCATGAAATTGTGGCCAAACTTGGCAGAGAAGAGGAATTTGGGACCTGGAAGTTATTTTTTTGTACAGAAAAACAACTGAGTCAAGCCGTTTGCTACACATCATAGCTATTAGCAGTTAGCTTATGCTACATTCCTTGCTGCTAAAATGTTCCCAAAAGTTTGTGTTTCTAAGCCTTTGTGGAAGGTCTTAAAAGATGGAACAGCCCCAGAGGCACAGCTTGTTCTGAACTTTGTTTCAAAGAAGGCATCAGTGAAGTGAGCACAAACAGCTACGTTTTTGTTGTATTAAACTTTACAGATTTTTCTGTTTTCTGGTACCTTTGACTTTGAAAAGAGAAAATAGCCGTGACTTTCTTTAGCTCCAACAGAACACTTGTGTGCAGCTTTCTGAGGCATGCTGAGTCCAAAAAGTGTCAAGGAAAGGAAAAGAAGAGCTTAAAAACTGAATATTTTAACGTCGAGGCAGGCAAAGTCTTGCAGAGGTGTCAGGTGGGTGAGTCCAAATCAGTTTCAGGCAGAGTCTTTCGAAGGCCTTAAAATCTGCTGTTCAGAAAAGCTGGGAAACACCTCCTGTAACGAGTTGTTGTATTCACATGATACTTTTCAATTATCAAAACAGAAATCTCTTGTGGATGAAGGCATGCTGGAATTTAGATACAGTATATACAATTTAGTGGTACCGTGCCCCCTTGCTCGAGGAGAAAACACACCAATCTAAAATAATCTCTGCCACAGTGTTTGACTTTGTTTACTCAGTGCTTTCAAGAGGGCTTCTTCCTGCCTGCCTGAATCCCTGGGAATGCAGTATGACTTTGTGATTAATGTTAGGTCCTCTGTCATCATCTTGTCCCTCAGCTGTTTTTTTTTACATTGCTCAAGGTCATCTCTCCTTCCTGTCAACATTGACAAGTGAAATCTGAGTCCTGCTACCCCTGTTGTGACCCTGCTGCTGCTGTGCAGAGCAGATACTTCCAGTTTATGATTGTAGCATCCACGCTTAGTTTTGATAACATGTAAGCAAGAGAAAAAACAAAAATCAGGGGCTGTGAACTAATAATCCAACTCATGTAAAAACTGATAACACAAAGATGACTTTCTTTGCAAGTCCGCAACTTAACCAACTTAACTATCACTGAATGCTGCACAAACCAACAAAAAATTGGAGTTGGAAAAAGTGATTCTACTCTAAATTGACCAGCTAAAGTGATTTGATTTGATTTAGCTGTATAACTTATACTCCCATTCCTGGTGTGTTTGCAGACCTCAACCTGCTGCCTCCCATCACCCTCCCAAAGAGCCTGCTGGACCTGCTGCAGTTCCCCCTGGGTCACTGCCACCGCTGCAGTCAGGCTATGTTCACCATCATCTACCCCAAACTCTTTCCACTCCGAGACACAGCACTTGCAGGAGTGCACCGCAGGTCAGAACATATTTATGTTATTATTTATTTATAAAGTGTGAGGTACATCGGGAAAGCTTCTCTCCTTGTCATTTCCTCCAGAAATCAAAAGTGTGATGCTAAACATGCATGATAATCTGTGTCTGTAATTCTTCTATCCTCTGAAGGACAACTGTGAGTTTTGTGGCTTATTGCTGCTCAAGTCGCTGCCTCCGGACCTTCAACCTCCAGGGATGATGTGTTTTTCGCTTCATCTGCAAACATTGGCTCAGGATCTGTTGGGTGATTTCCAGAAGGTGATCGACAGTGGTTTGTTTTTTTTGTGTGAATCTTAACAGTAAGTTTGGAGGAGCTCTGTGCTTTAATGACAAAACTGAGAGCCCCAGAGAAGCAGCACTTGTTTACTAGTGATGGACTGAAGATTCGTCACACTCTGGTCCAAGACTCGAGCGTACATGATGTTCCTGAAGGATGATTGAATGCCAGTGTGATGGGGATGAAAACTTAAAAATATTTATGAACACCAATGGACTCATTTAACAAGCTCTGTTTAGGACCTAACAGTATTGATGTGAAGTAACACAAATGTGCACTTTTTAAGAACAAGCACTGTTTAACTTTGTGAAGTCAGTCATTTATCACGTTTGTGTTTTGCAGCGGACACATTCAGTTGATTGTGGAGTCATTTGAGGTATAAACACAGACACCTTTGAAGGAAAGTTTTACTGCTTTCTGAACAAAATTTGACGACTTATAATTGAAATTTGAAATGTAACAAAATGCATTTAATCTGGTCTGAGTTTATTGTCATAATGTAAACTCCCTTCATTAAAAGAAGCCAAGGATAATCTCACCTGAAATGAATATTAACTGTTGATTAAACTGTGTTATCACTGAAGGGCTGGTTTGTATTTGAACATTAACTCATTTAGAAACATTACACAAATAATATTTTTATCATTTCATACACTGAAATGCACTCTCTGTTGTTCAGAAAGTCCAAGTTGTTGCATCAACTTTGTCCAGTTTAAACATCTGATGCCTGTTTTGAAGTGAAGAGTTCCTGGCTTTATGTCTTTGATAAAAGGTGTGTACACTTCTGCAACACTGTGATTGTCTTGTTGAACTGACTTGTTTTGTTCATGACTGTGTTGTAAAATTTTTATTTATCATTTGCTTTTTGTTGTTTGACAGTAAATCTTGACTGACGTTTGGTTTTGTCTCTTTTTTTACTCCAGAGTTTGTTGAGAGTTGATACATAGAAATGTGTTGATGCTAAAATTGCTATATTGACTTAAACACAGCCATAAAATCAAGTTTGAACTTAAAAAATATCCCAGGGAGCAACTGTTATCTAGTAATCTATCCTTAACACCTCAAACTGCCCCCTGTATTTTCTTTGTTTCTATTTGCATTGTTTGGAGAAACATCGGTTTGACATATTTTTGCTGACTGTCTCTGATGTGACTCAGCTGATAATTGACATGCAGCTGTTAGTGCCAGGACTCTGGGCAGATGGGCTCTTTGGCCTCCCTGCATGTGGGATCCAGACCTGGCAGACATCCTGTCTGCAGACGAGTGTGAACCAGGCTCAATGGGAGAGCTTTGCTCACCTCCAGAGTCTGTTATATTTTTTACGTGTGCTAGGCGCCCCATCATAGTCTCATATTTCTATTTTATAAAGCAGTTCTGTAGAACACAAAGTTTCTTCAATCATAGTTGTACAACAAATGTTGAATCAAGAGACCATCGCAAACCTCCAGGACAATTTTAAATTAAAGTTTACGTTAATTTTAAGTAGCCTACTAAATTAGACTTGTGTTGTCAGTGTAATGTTTGAAGTTTTTTAGATGAACCCAGTATAGGTTTCATAGTGCAATAATACCCAGTTACAGCAATGCAGTGAATATTAAAATAAAGACATTTTCTGTGAATTAAAAAACAAGTTTAACATGATTTTATGCTCTGCAACAAGTGCAGCAGAGTGTCAACAAGCAGCTATAGCATGCTCTTCAGGATGATTCACCCAATGTATTGCTTTCGCTCTATATCTAATGAAAAATGAGTCTGTACTTGTTATAACAGGCCAAACTCCTCAGAGTTATATTGGCCAAAAGTCTTCTTTAAGAGTCAAAACAGATCATCTAAAGGCTAATCCATGTTGAACAGTGAGTGCTGGGGAAAGAAACATGTAAGGCCTCAAACCGTGCCATGTATGTAAGTGACAATGAGCAGCAGCTCATTTTCACCATGAATAAATGCACCGAGTTTCAATTGACTGACTGATTAAACATTTGCGTTAACGAGCTTGAGCATGTGTACTAAATTGCCAGTGAGTGTTCAAAAGTATAGTGCAGTAACACGGGACTAACGCTTGGGGGCAGGATCATATTTTCTCATGCACTTATTGTGTCAGCTGATCACTGCAGTGCAGCGTGCAGGCAAGCCTGGCTGTCAGGAATGTAAACAGACATTCATTAGCTGAGGATTTCTCAGTCCACAAGTAAGTGTCAGGTATTTAAACATATCTTATACGTACTTTACTAACCCCAGATAAATATCTCTACATTAGCTTTACATTTTCAGCAGTAGTTTATGAAGCAGAGACCTACCAGGACTGCAGAGGCTAAGTTAGCTAGCTAGAACTTTCAGCTAGCTTCCAAAGTAGGGTTCATTTCGTCCATTAAACTGTCAGTTTACTTTATATTTGTTTACATACAAGATAAATTATTGACATAAAATGACATCTGAAGAGCCTGCCCGAAGTTCAGCGCCTATTCCGCATTTTTAAAGCGACAGAAAACAATGAATAATCTTTGATTCTAGTTCGAACCAACTGTACGTTACACAGCACAACTGGACCATTTTCCCTGTTGGTATTTTACAGTCATTTAGTCGGTACACAGTATACAAATGAAGCTATTTGGCGGAAGAAAGGTGGAAATGCTAATGCTGTTATCTCACTTGCTTTATTTAAAAGAGAAACGAGTCCTGTTTCTTCTTCTTCTTCTTCTTCTTCTTCTTCTTCTTCTTCTTCTTCTTCTTCTTCTTCTTCTTCTCTGTCTTCTTCAATGGCATTGATCACTTTCTCAGAGTAAATTAACGTTTGGATTAAAAAAAAAAACTTTATGTGAAAGAAATGTATCCAATCGTGTCTGTAATGACTCCTAAAAACTGTCTTCATATGTGTCCAATCAGTCCCTAAATAACCAGGTTTAACTGTTCACTAACTGACATACTGTGAGCCATCAAACATGATCCATTCTGATGAAACACAGTGGGAGGAAGGAGGAGGGGATATTATTTTTTGATTAAACGCATTTTATCTGTAAATGCGCAAAAATAGACCCATTCTGCAGCAAAGTCCTTTGTGAATTGAATGTCAGCACTATATGCCAGTTTGAACATATTCCACAGTACTTTGCAAACACAGCTATGTGTTGGTTATTTAAGTTCTCATTAACAATATTATATCTTTATTCTGACTAACAAATAAATTGGTTTTGAGAGCTATTCTTTGTTTGGCTCTTGGGTGAATCAGCCCCTTTGTTCTGTGTGGATAGCATTGTATTCTGTCATTGCAGCCTTGAATTGCTAAGACAGCTGATATTGCTGTCATCATGGCTTCAACCTCCAGCTTCGCTCCGCCAAAACTGGCTGACTTCATCCTCACAGAGAAGCTGGGCAGCGGAACCTATGCCACAGTCTACAAAGCGTACAGAAAGGTGAGTGTGAGGAGGAGGTCACATCTTTAGTCCAAAAAAAATGGAACAAAATGGATGTTTTTCTGAGACTAAGGGTTTAACTGAGGAGTTCTTTATTCATAGCAATTTAATGGAAGTAAAAGATGTTAGCCTGCATAGGCTTTCTGACCTAACGATTTTGTCCACAGTGTGATGCTGAAAAACACAATTGCTTCATGTGCAATCTCATTTTCTCTTGAAAAGTGAGAAGGAAAGTTTACATGCAGATCTTTTGTGACGTTACAGGGAGATAATCGAGAGGTGGTAGCAGTGAAGGTAGTTGCCAAGAAAACTCTTAACAAGTCATCCACAGAAAACCTGCTAACAGAGATTGAAATCCTCAAGACGATGCGTCATCCTCACATAGTCCAGCTGAAAGACTTTCAGGTGAGTTCGTCAGAAGTTTTTATACTTGTAAGAGTTTTATGGTGATAAAGCATTTCCAAAAGGTCCAGCAGGAAATAAAACATTACTCTCACAGAAATGTGGTTAGGAATTGTTGGAATTTATGCTTACCCCTTGAATGTCACCTTTGCAGTGGGACGCTGAGAACATTTATCTGATACTGGAGTGGTGTTCCGGTGGAGATCTTTCAAGCTTCATCCGGAGTCGCAGAATTTTACCCGAGAGGGTAGCCCGACGTTTTCTGCAACAGATGGGTGAGTTGTTTCCAAACTGTTTTAACCATTTCTTTATATATTTATCCTATAATATATTTTTATGTAAAGGATTATTTAGGAAATTACTACAATAGATACATAGATGGTCATAGATTCAAACACTTACTGTAGAATTTAATACTTGTAAAAGAATAATTTTCATTACAGATAAAATGCAAAAAAGTTCCCAGCATTTTCATCTATGCACATGTTTCAACATGTTATAGTGAGTGACTCAGTTTGCTTGGAGCGAACTGAAAGGCTGTCCTGTGAGTTGAGTTTAGTTAATCATTCTTTTCATCATGTGTCTATCTGTGGCACCACACACACAGCCTGTGCACTCCAGTTTCTCAATGAGCGAAACATCTCTCACCTGGACTTGAAACCCCAGAATATTCTGCTCAGTGGCTCCATCCTCAAACTAGCAGGTGATCTCATTTCCACTAATCAAATAAACACATTGATTTCCAGGCGACTGAGATTATTTCATTAACCTAAATCAACAATAAGAGAATTATGTTATTATTTTTGTAGAAGGTTTGTGATTTGTGCAATAGATACATTGTGAGCATGTCAGTGTGTAGAGCTGTAAAGCGGTTCACTAAGGATCATAAACTGACTGAAAGCTCTCAGCGTGAACATGTTGTATTTGTGGTTCCCCCTCAGATTTTGGTTTTGCTCAGTACATGTCTCCATGGGATGAGCAGAGTGTCCTGAGAGGCTCTCCTCTCTACATGGCTCCTGAGATGGTGTGCAGGCGTCAGTATGACTCCAGGGTGGATCTCTGGTCAGTGGGAGTCATTCTTTATGGTTAGTGCTTTTTTTCCCCAGTAATAAAAAACTAATACGTTCACTGGCCTTTCAGGCTTAAACGCCAGCACTGAGCAGGTCACAAAATAAATTGGAACATTCATCATTGGATGGTGTCCCGGATTTTTACCTCCTTTGTGCTGTTTCTATTAAAGTACAAACACACGGCAGATATATGTTACTTTTTATCACTGTTTGTCACAATTTAAGTTTAAAAGATTTAAGTTTAAAGTCTTAAAATATTGAAATGAAAAAACAACAACAATGGATGAGCATTAGAAACATGTGTACTCACACTCTTACATTAACATTTGTACATTTACTAACACAAGAGATGTGTGCATAATTCAAATTGTGGACATTTGTAATATTGCTTTTTGTGCTTACAGAGGCGCTGTTTGGGCGAGCACCGTTTGCATCAAGGTCATACGCTGAGTTGGAGGAAAAGATACGCAGCAACCAACCTATTGAGGTATGTGTTGAGCAATAAATGCGTCGGGCTGGGTCTTTGCAGATCTTGTCTGATTGGGGTTCAGCAGAGGAATACTGACAAGTCATATTGTTACCCTAAAAGGGAAACATTGCTATCTGTGTTTTTCAACCAGTGGATGCACATGATAAGCATGCTCATGAGTTACTACTCATGAATTCTAACTTTTTGCACGTTTTTCATTTCACTTGCAGACAAAGAAATCAAAAACCTGTAAACAGTTGTTTCCCTGCAGCCTCACCTTCAGTGCAGATCTGGAGCATTTTTGACCCTTCGTTTACTTGAGTTTGCCCAGTTGCTGTTTGGTATTTAGAGATAAAGAGGTGTCAGACTCTATTACCACACAGCATTTAGGGTCTTACAGTTTATATATGTTCATCAATATTGAAAATATTTTGAAACTGTCGCATCAACATGGAATTAAAAGCTTAAACAGCATTAAGAAAACTTTACCTCTGGTGGTGTGTTATACCTCTCAGTAACTGAGAAACAGAAAATTAAAAAATGAATAAATAAACTAGCGACACTTGAGTTATGACATAGCCTGCTGTTTTCGAGGGAGGAGGCAGTCACTAAATGCTTCATTGAAATGCACCTGCAGCTGTTTGAAAATGTGTTGTTTTTTCATTATAAGACCACCAGAGGGCGTAATTTCACCCATTCTTATTTGCCACCTCAGGAAGACTAGAGTTGAGTTGCCTGGCTGAAACAAGGACTTATTGCTATTAAAATTGAAAGGGAATGAAAATTTCTGTAGTTACTGAAATGTTTTAAGTTTTAATCGGATGTTTAAAAGCTTCAAACAAGATTTTTTTTTCTTTTTTTCTGAGGCTAAAGTCAAATTTGTGTCTCTTTTGAACACACAAACCAAATGTTAATCATCATTGGGGTGATCAGTGACGACTGAACTTTTTATTGATGGAGGGCTTTCAATGCACTTTGATTTTGTGTTAAACATTAGGCTGGAGCTCAATGGACAGCATTAGCATACGGCCCATTACCGAAGGATTCTCAACAAGTTTTAAGGTCATCTTTTGATAAAAAGTAGTGATGTGAAACTAGAAGGTCTCTGGCAACAATCTGCTGTCCTTTTCCCCTGCATCTTCCTGTGGATTGAGCGTAACATAATAAGGTCGTGTTTTGTGCATCAGCTCCCTCCTGGGGCCAGAGTATCCAAGGACTGCAGAGACCTTCTGTTGAGGCTGTTGGAGAGAAATCCAGATGCCCGGATCACCTTTACAGAGTTCTTCACTCACCCCTTTGTGGATCTGGAGCACATGCCGAGTGAAGAGAGCCTTGTGAAAGCGGTGAGGGAGTAAGAGAGAAGGGACATGTGTGCTGGCATGTGTCCCTGCTCTAGACTACCATTAATAAAGTGTGTAATTCTCTGAGCAGACGTACACATGTGTTTGTAGGTTTGTGCTCGTGCCTGCTCCACATGTGCCCCTACATGCATGCATGCATGCATGCATTAGCAATGAAGGCTTCTTTGCATTCAGTGGTGCCACTTCCTATTTCCTCTTTTCAGAAAGAGCTGGTGCTGCAGGCCGTGCAGAAGGACCAGGAGGGGGAGAGGTCTGCTGCTCTCTCTCTGTACTGCAGTGCCCTTGAGCACTTTGTCCCTGCTATTTACTGTGAGAGAAACAACTACTTCAATATCCTCTCTGCATTGCCTTTGTTTCACTAGGATACACAAGCAAAGTGCACTTAAAGTAAAACTTCTCTCTGCTTTCCTCAGACGAGACAGACCGACAACGTAAAGATGTCCTCAGGCAGAAGGTAAGCCTGAGAATGCTTCTCCCTTCACATTTGGATTACTTTCTATTTTCAGTGGTCTTTATTTTCCCATTGTACGCCAGTGGCTTTCACTGGGAATGAATCCTCCTCTATTAATACCATATGGAGAGGATTGAGAGCATATGGCATGGTAGACATGATTAAGTTGAGCCAATGTGAGAGGACTTCCCGCAGGTCAAGCAGTATGCATCCAGGGCTGAGGAGCTGAAAGCCTTGGTGGCCTCCGACAACAGACTGAGCTTTGAGGAGGCCCGGACCTCCAGGGATGTCCTGAGAGGTAAAGAACACAGCTCAGTGCAGAGGTAGAGCCACTGCATGTCGGCTTTAGCCAGGTTTGGTCTGGAGCTGCTTAGCAGAGAAACTTGAGTCTTGTGTTTTTATACTTGCTTTAAACTGAGAAGTGAATCTTTAGTCTGTTCAAACCATTCATAGTTGTTCGTACTGTTTTAACATGTCATTAAACACAGTTATTTTACTAATTAAAAATGGAAAATTGCACGACACAGCTGTATAAACAAGGTTCTCCAGCATCTTTTATTCATTTTCTTTTCCCCCCGCCTCTGAGGCCAAAGGTCAAGGTCAGCTACAAATTGATATTTTTGAGTCTCGTAGGGATTTTGTGTTTTGCTTTAAGGACTTTTTTGCTCAATTACCCATCTGCCCTTAAATAAATGTTTTGAAATCTGTAGTGTCTCAAGTCCAGGACTCGGACTAAGACAAAACTTCTTCAAATTGTTGCATGTTTTTTAGTGTTATGCATTGTTGGGGCAAAAAGATATTCAGTTGATCTTAAATTGGTGTTTTTTTCTGTCCTCAGAAATGTCTCGAGACCAGCCCCGACTGCTGGCTGCCCTGGAGATGGCCTCTGTTGCCATTGCTAAGGTTAGAGGGAGTTTACTGCTGCATGATGACACTGCTTTAGAAACGCACAAAGACAGGGTGAAGCAGAAGTAATACAAGAGTAAGAAAACAAACCAGCAGGGTACAAACCAATCCCCTTTCTCAGCCTGCTTTCCAAACCACATCTTTTAAAATCACTGGTGAACCAAAAACATCTTTTCTGCGGTTTCACTACCCGTGTGTTTTATATTTGTGTGTCTCTCCCATTTACAGACTAAAAATATTGAGGATGTGTATAACCACCGGTCACAGATTTTCTTAACAGAGTGAAAAGGTTCAACGCTGCATCTACTAAAGTGGCTTGAGTTTATCTGCAGTCACATTAAAGTGATGATTCACCTTCTCTTTCAGGAGGAGAGTGGAGCTGATGATCAGGAGGCCCTGGATGTGTATCAGCAGTGTTTAGGAGAGCTACTGTTGGCACTAGCAGGTAAATAAACTACTTTATTTCCATACGATATTGTTTGATACTAGTGGCTTGAAACTTTTTCTGCAGGGCCCCTTTAAGTAGATTAAATACTCTTAAGCCTCTCTTCCATTCACCATAGGCATAGACCGATAAGCACATGTCCAAACCCACTAAAACAATACCACACACTATCAGGCGCTTTGCAGAGCAAATCATGTCTTTTTAGAAATATTTAGATCATTTTCTGCAAACCCCCTCTCCCGCAGAAACATTACAACTTTATTGAATGACTTCAATTAAAAAAACCAACAAGCCACTTTTACACAGAAAGCAAATAAAAGTGACATCAACGCAGCAAACTTGAGAAATGAAGCCACACCCAAGTGCAAAAAACTCATCAAGCGTCCACTTGAGGCTAGCTGTAGAATAGAATAGAATAGAATAGAATAGAATAGAATAGAATAGAATAGAATAGAATAGAATAGACTGTACTTTATTAATCCCAGAAGGGACATTCAGTATTTTGGGATTTTCCCATATAATTTACCATTTGTAGAGAGAATGGAAATCATATATACACACACCAAGCCAATAAGACAACTTTTACAGCATCAATAGACACATATACAGCCTGGTTCAAAAAATAGGCTCAATTCTGAGTACCTCATTCCTCCATCGGCGCACACTCTATAAGGGTGAATTTTTTAATAACTCAGTTTAGAACCCCGCCTTATTTCCAATATGACCCACGCCCACAAAAGGGTTAAAAAAGCCTTCACAGAAACAGATGGGGGACGTCACAGAGACGACGTCCATATTTTATCCAGTCTATGAGTGCAACATGTCCTCCTCAACTGTGCATGACCTCACTTTTAGAGTGGATGGCCTGTCTTCATTTCATCTTCATTTCCTGTCTTTCGTTTAGAGCTTACCTTGCAGTTCTTGTTTGCAGTTCAGAACTGTGTGCATGTTCTTTTTTTTTTTCTTTGGAGATATCTCCAAACTCTCAGGGGTCATGCCCTACCAGTTCAGGGACATATGCAAGAATGCTTCCTGTGCCTCTCAATGTGGGCTGTTGCTCATAGACACTATGACAGTGAACAAGGATGTAAAAACTGTAATTATACTGTAGTTACACATGAAATGCATCATCCCAGATCTGTGTTTTCACAAGTTTTATAGGGAACCGACTGAATGATGGACAAAAAGTTCTACAGAACAGAGGATTAATGAGAAAAAGTATGTTGAGATTTAAGGGAAGAAAGATTTAAGGCGAGAAACAGATTGAGAAGTTGGGAAACAGAAAACCAAAGAGGGAAAGATTTTCAGGGTTTGAACCAAGTGGACTGAGTGTGAAAAACTTAATAGACCAACCTCATCTGACTTACTGGAGTTAATGAGTGAAAATGTGAGATGATTTTTACTTTCTTGAAGTACCACAGTTCTAAAATCTGTTTCTTTCTATTTCACAAAATCTTCTGACAGTGGACTCACACTAATGGGCTTTGTGAGGTGATGAATGTGAAGTCTTCACCAGAATAAATGGAAAAAAAAATGAATGAATCACACAAAAGAGAGGGTCTGGAAAAAAGGAAGCACAAAAGCTGGAGAGAGATTAAAGATGTAGAGATACTCTGAAGTGAGACTTAACTGGAAACAGAGAAAGAGTCATCCAGAAAAAAAAGTCTCAAAGAGATGGAAAATAAGTTGGAGAAAGTGATTTAGAAAGAGTGAAAGACAAACTGACAGAGTGAAGCATTAGACTTGGAGAGAGACGGAGACACCTAATAGGCGACAGGCAGACAAACAGACAGAGGAGCTACAGAAGAGACTCCAGTGACTCTCTCTGCGGCCTGGCGTCCATTAGCCCGGGCTCATGAGCTCATCTGGAACATCGGCCTAATGGAAGAGGTGGGATTGAGTGATCCAGATGTGGCTTTGAGCCGGGATCAGACTCGGTGCCAGCACCCTGTGTGTGGTACTAGAGCTCTGCCATCTGCTTCTCATTCAGCCAGCACACTTTATTTGTTTGTGTTATTTCACTCTGGAAACAAATAAAAACTATTATCTTTCTCTTATACTAGAGTTTGAATCATCCAGTCAGAGCTGCGTAACGTTGTTCTTGTACGAGTTAGAACATTTTTACTTTTTAAGTTTTTGGTTAAAGTCTTTTAGAGAGAGCTTAATTATCATTTAATATGTGGCTGGTTCATGTAGTGTTAAAAAAACAATCTAATCCTCTAAGTCACAAGTATTTTTCACTTTCAGTTTATGAACCTCAAGGTTTAAATTCAACTATCTGCTTTTTTTGCTCACTTTCACACAGGTGCATCACCTGTGCTTACATTTACAAACATTTGAAGGAGTAAATATTTAGTTAGTAAATGTTACTTTTATTCTGTATTTTGCATTTTCTTCCCAATGTCCTGATTGTACTCAAACCAGACAACAGAATGATACAAAGAAAAGGATGCTGTCGTATCTTTCAAGCAAGATGAACATAGTGTGGGAAAGCATACGTGTTTAGGTCATGTTTTGTTTTCATTTCAAACTGTGGAGTGGGTCCTGAGGTTCACTTACCTCTGCGGAGAAAAGGAGAAATATCTTTAAGATGAGTTTTACTCTTTTTCACAAGATTTTACATCTGCAGTTTTACCCTAATGAAGAAGCTGAAGCTATCTTTTTCTCATTTGTCAGAAAATGCCTTTACTTTTCTCTCTCTCTGATCAATAATGTATGATTTGCTCGTCCAACTGATCCCCTACCACCCCAGCCTGCCTCTCTAGTGTCAGGCTGCCTTGTTGTGTGGGCACAGCAGAAACCACCAGGGGGGTTGAGGGGAGAAAACATTGGTTCTTTGTTTGGCTAAGAGCTCTTTGTTGCCCAGTTTCCCAACATGCCTTGCCACCAGAGTGCTCTCCTCCTCCTCGTCTCTCTCTCCCTCTCCCTCTCTTGGTCCCTCTCCGCTCCAGGATGACTGACTGTAAAAACACTGGCCTACATTAGAATCATTTCCACCCCTGAGACTCCGTCTACATGCTCACGAAATCCAATCTTGTAGTTGACCTCTTCTTGAGCAAACAAGGTGATTAGTGAGTGGACCCCTCTCCTCCCTTCCTCTCCTCATTATTCTCTTTCTTTTTTTTTCCTTTTCTTGGTGAGCCAGCCGAGCCGCAGAGCCGCAGGAGAGAGCTGCTCCACAGTGAGGTGAGTGGGTGAGGAGGGTCTTCTGGATGAGTGCTCATAATACAAAATACTATCTGTCACCTCTAAAGAGCCCTGAGCTGATCACCGAGCTCTGTGGCGGCTTCATCACACGACCCCAACGGCCACGTGTGCATGTTGTTATCAAGGTCAAATAATGGAATCCATCATTTTTATTGCCGCAACATGCACATAAATCACTGACTGTCATATAACCAGGTGCTTGAAGACCTTTGATCAATTAATACTGAATCACATGACCATTTATTGGTTAAAGAAAAGTCACACACAAAAGTTCCCCTCAGTTTCACTTAACTGGAGAACACGCTTCACTTTAGTGTTTCGATTGACAGCAAATTTATTTGCTCTTATGGTTAAAGCTGCAAACAACATGAAACACAGTTAGGGACCATCTTATGATCATGGTGTAGCATTTTCTGGATAGCAGACATTTTCTTTTCATGATGTTTATAAGAATGTCAGAATAAAACAATGATTTATTCTCATTTACGAATTTTCAGACATGATAATATACAGTTTACAGGATGTAATTATTGATTACAGCTTGTCTCTATTGTCCCCTTTTGGCCAAAGTATTACTTCAGGTAAAAACTGCAAATAAGATAAAATGTATTGTGTGGACCTTTTAACTATTTAGCTATTTTAATGCTTCTTGCTGAGTATTTAGCGGTTGAGATAAGAGGGAACATTTACTGAGAGTTGAACAAACTTCCACTTGGCCCAAAGATCCTGAACAAGTCCTGACTTATGAGCTTCAGTGAATGAAAATGGTGTTTGTTTGTTTTTTTTTTGTTTAAACTTTATCTGCCCTTTTTCTTGTAAAATTAATGATCGAGTATTTGGAAATGCAGCTGGCATAAGTCAGGAAAATTCACAGGCAAGTAAGTAACTGGAGTGATGATGTTTATGTTACCCTCTTTACGGCTCGCCTCAGTCTTTCTTATCGTAGAAATTACCTTTTGCTCCCTATACCACAGTACTGTAAATAAACAACTCCTGCTCCAGTACACACCATCGATAGCCCATCTGACCTTAGCAGGGTATAAAGAGTTGTGGAAGCATGTCCAAAAGAAAAAATCTGGCTATTGCCTGAAAATATAAAGATAATGCCATCTTGAAATTGTCTGGAATTTTTTTAAGGTTCATGTGTGAAAATGGGATTTGGAGAGAGGACTTATAACCAGTTAGGGGAAAATGGAGAGGGGTAAGGCCAGAGTTTTAGCACAATGAGATACTTTTTAAACAAACATAAACAAGATATGATGCATTGACCAACACACATATAAGAGATTAAAAAAAACATCAAAAAGCTTCTCCTGTATTGCAAATTGATAAATTGGTTTGTTTTTATTTATGTAACCTCAGAAAATGATTGTCATAAATAATGTTTAATGAAAATATTTAAAAGGAAAAAGATGCTTACAAGCAGATTTGTTAAAATGTGTACATGTACAATTTTGTCCACAGGGGCTGAAAATCACCCTTAATTAACCTTTCCTTTTCTGACAACAACTAAAAGCATGTAACTGAACAAGTCGTAGATTTTGATGGTCTGATAAACGTTCTAGCTAAAACATTCAGGAATCATGATGCTAAATAACTGCTTTTATATTTCACTCTGCCAAACACATGGTAAGGACCTGTGCATGTCTTCAATGCTCTACATAGGTTTTGTTTTTTGGGGGGCATTGTTTAGCCAGCAACTGCTCCAACAACACACCAACAATATTTCACCAATGATCCAATGAGAGGACAAAGGTATGAGTGAGCATCTGGGACCTCCCCATTTGAAGTTTTATGGATGTTTGTCTGGAGTAAATTCAGATGGGGGTGTAATAATCTTACTCAGTATTAGGGAGGCGGGGTGGGGGATTCAATCTAAAGCATGTGTGTACCTAAAAGAACCAACACATGCTGCCATGAATGGCCTCCATGTGTGTTCATATCTACTGTAGAGCACACGTTAGCCTTTAAAGCTGTAGCTTCATATCCTGTCTCCTTCATGTAAACCACAGACTTCATCTGTCAAGTGCATGTAGAGCTCCTGTGCAGACTGAAAAACATACAGGTCATGTTGCTGCTGTGTGCAGCTTTAAACTCAGAAAGTTATCCATGTGTTCGTGTCGCATCATTGCACGTCTTCCACATTGTAACACTTGGTGATTAAAGGGCAGAGAACTGAAAAAATGATTTACTGTAACAGTTTAGATCTCACTTGAATATGACCCTCAGAGTGTTTGCTTTATACTGCAGCGTACTGGTGATATAAGTAGGCATGAGATGCAGCCCAAACCTTCATGATCATGAGAGGACCACAGTAAAGAGCGCCCTCAAGCATGTGTCGACAGCATTTACCAACAGCACATGTGCACAACATGAAATGTTTTCAAAATGTGACACAAAAAAAGAAGTTCCCCAGCAGAGGTGATCAGTTTAGTCTGATTCTGTCTGAGGGTTAGTTTACACACACATCTTAAAGCTGCTCTGGTTCTTAATCTTCTTCCTTTGTGAGAAATTGAGGAAACTTTGGTAAATCACTCTGCCACTAGAGCATCCTTAAGAAGTTGGATTTTGTATGAATCATCTCCTGGTTAAGCATCAGAGAACTGATGAAATACATGAGGATGATTTTTCTTTTGTTTAACTCGGTATCAAAATGAGGTCATTGGAATATAGTCATTTATTTATTTAAAAAAAATAAGCTCATATTAGTCATAAGAAAAACTCATACGAAATGAAGAGATGTGGAAACAAATCGTAAAGGCACAGGGAAGCTTTGGGCTAACATTAGCATGCTAACATGCATCCATGTAGTGTTTGATACATAGCTCTAAAATACAAGGATACAAAGGACCTGGAGATGGAACCTGAACAATAGAAGTATTTTGCGCTCACTTCAGAGGTAGAAAGTGTTTATTTTATAAGTAAGTTACTTATCTGGAAAATATGAGAAAAGTTATTACAGGAAAAAAAAGAAACATCCGCTCTATTTCTCTGAATCGATGAGGTTCAGGACATTAGGTGTCCTCCATGTGTGTCCTGTAATGTCAGTGCTCACCTGGTTGTCTCTTGAGTCAGCACAGAGTCAGCATGAATACCTGATATCAGTGAAGCATGTCATATCATCTACTTGGCTCATGCAGTAATAACACAGAAAGGCCAGCAGACCAGAGTGAAGTAATGAGCCGTGATATGGCGACATAAAGTCAACAAACTAATAGCAACATCTATGTGTCAGAACCAAACAAATAATACTGGATTAAACGTATCAGTTACACATTTCATATCCCTTCGAGAGGCCTTGAGGACTTTCTGGAAACACTGGTGTTTTTGCGGGACACACACTCCACTTCCCACTCAATATTTGCTCCTCACTGTCATGAGGACATGACACTTATCAAGGTGTGTGTTCGTTTTGAAAAATGAATGAAGAGTGGATCTTGTTTTTTTAAGACCACTTTTTACTGGATACAAAGTGACCTTGTCCTTAAACAGAGCTATTAATGATAACGTAGAGCTATTGTTTCATAACCAGTTATATGTAGGACTACTCATAGCCCGGTGCTCTGAGACGTGTCTGTGAAACCTGGTTATGTCCTACCAGTCCTCATCAACTCCAACCTCACCAAGCAGAGCTAACGTAACCCTTACTCTTCATTTTATTGACAGACTCTCAAGTGGGATCAGATCACTGCAGAATAACTGCTGCATGTGGTTTAGAATGAACATTATCACAAATAGTTTAACCCGCGTTTTAGCATTTAGCCTGTCCTCTTTCACTCTCCTGTGCTCTTCTGTCCTTTTTCTGTGTGACAGTTCAACTCCAGTGTCCACCATCACTACAAAATGAATCCAATAAATCATTTTCAGCAGAAAAAACCACACATCTCGCTTCCCTCTGCTATACTCTGTCAGTCCTACTTACTGGTCCTGTCCAACCAGGTCGGAAAGCTGAAAAATAGCATTTAGAAAAAAAACTGTTTTGATGCTGATAATCTTGTTTTAAGTTGTTGTTTTAAGGTGTATATCTAGAAGTGAGACACATTTTCAAGATCGCTCAGCAACTCCAGACTTTAAGTGACCTACATACCAGTTTGTTATTTGAGAAAAACAGAGCAGATAGTAAATCATAATTCTGAAATAATTTCTTTTGATCCTTCTTCTAAAACTGTCTCCCTGCTGGGGACTGAAGAATAACATCTTACTGGACTATCGAAGCCTGTGGGAGTCACTGACTGGGAGTCACATTATGTTGTAAAAATTCCCCAGTACAGTGTGGTGCTACAAGCTAGAGAAGAACTAATATGCATATTCTCAGTATGCAGGAATTGTGTCAGAGGAGCAAATTGTGATAATCTGTTGAAATTTTATATCTCACCAGATTAAAAACCTCATGTCCAGAGCTGAATACCTCAAGAAACACATCAAGGTAAGCATACACTCTTCAAGTGAAAGATGAGAAGGACACTGTGGAACTATTTGGATAAATTTACATCTGAGAATACAGAACGTGTTTAATTTTGATCAAGGATGGTGGATTAGGGCTACTCATGGGTTGTAATTTTTTTGTATTATTTATTAACTTAAAGGAACAGTACATATTAATGAACATTTCACTGTGGTATTCTTGTAAATATGCTGTTACTTATGTGTTGACCATGAGGCTTATTTTCATCCGTAGTCCCTGTCAGAGTTCAAAACAGTAGAAAGAGACATAAAAAATAATCACGACGGCATAAAAATGAAACACAGTACATCACAACAGCATCACCTACACTAAAAAGCATCTGAGTGCGAGATAGAGTAATATACCTGGAGTTGGACAACACAAATGTTTGGCTCCACTTGTCTGATCCAACATATTAACAGGCAGCCTGAAAAGTTTAGTCTAAAATTTATATCATGTTATAACATTTGAATCATTTTCTGTAAAAACTGCACACATTTAATTGTTGTTACTTATTGCTTTCTGCTAAAACCAGGCATGTGTTAATTCTTCAGATGCAGGAGACACAGAGGGACGCGTCTCTGGATCGAGAACCCCTGGCAGACTCCGTCAGAAGCAGTGAGTTTATCAGCTGCGTACCACAAACTGCTTTTCTGCTCATGACTGTTTGTTTTCAGGAACCTTGCAGCTGCTCTGATCAGTGGCTTTATGGAGGTTTGGGTCTGGAAGGTTATGAGGGTGAAATGAGGACTGAAAGTTGTAATGAAATGTCCTTTCATTAAAGGTTTTTCCACTTGTAAAATATGAGCCATTCTCTTGCTGTGCTGGCCACCCGGCAGGACTGTCTGGCTCTTTGATTTCATTTCAGTGCAGCCCCCCGGCAGCTCTGTCTTCTGCCCTCTTGTAAAGCTGACCTTGTGAAAGTGAGACTTGGTGCTTGCAAAAAGCCGACACAAAAACATCAGAAGAGGCAACACACAACACACACACACACACACACACACACACACACACACACACACACACACACACACACACACACACACACACACACACAATGTAGTCCTTACACATATCAAACAAAGACCATATATTATCCTGGAGCTGTATCAGTATTTACTATAAAAAAGTGATACACTGATATTATGAGTTCCATTTAACATACTCAAACTTCCATGGCTGTAACATATACACACATGCAGCCTAACTCCTGGTGTTTTCTGGGCTCAGCTCTAGATGAGTAGTAGATACTTAAAGCCTAGACAATATCCTGTTCTCAGCAAGAAATTCCTGTGGAGTTATGAATAAGAAAAAAATGAGGAAGGGGGAAGGGTAAAAAGGACTCTGGAGACCGCTCAAGTTTCACGAAGAACGTGACTTCTTATTCTGCTGCTGTTATTTTAATAAAACTGCGCCACAGTCAGCCGTACAGGCTGGCGCTGAGCCAACAGCAGCTGTGTTGAGAGGGTCGCAGAAACGCCCAAGTCTGTCTGCTGACCTTATACTACTCCAAAACATCACACTAGAACCTGCCGCAGGCAATTTGCATTTAAGATGTAAGGCTGCACTCTGTGTTTCAGTGGCCCAGTCAGAGCTCCACCACTGGAGCCTGGAGCACTAAACCCTCACAGACTTAAGTTTACATCACATGCATGATCAAAATTATAGGCAGGGTTTTTTTTAATCCATGACAGAGGTAGGAAATGAAAAGTATATGTTTATGGTGTTCAAGTGACATTAAGTGAATTTTTCTGTGGATTTTTAGTTGATGTGGTGTCAGAAAATGAGACTCCATCTTTCAGGTCCAAATGTTTACCTGAGTTTGTTTACCTGAGCTGGGTGAGTAGACAGCTCTCTGAAAACTCCAAAGGATTGTGGTAAACATCATTTCTTAAAGTGACAACAGGATTTGTCATGTTTCACCCAAACAGGATATAAATATATAGAAATGTATCAAAAAAATGTACATGTACAAGAAATTATCGTTTTTTGCTTCTGTAAAAAATCTTAGAGATTCCGTAAGAGGGTTAATTTTTTCAGATAAAAAAAGTGTCAAAACGATCACTGGAAATTGTTTTTCTGGGAAAAACACTTCACTGAACTCATCAATCATTTGTATTTTCTCAGCTTGCTGTTTGCAGTAGATTTGAAGGCCACCGTGGGAACAGACTCAGAAGCACCACGCAGCATCAGATCGCCTGTCAGTCAGCGTTCAGGACTCACAGACTTCACCTGAACAGGTCTCAGTCGGAGCCAAATCAAACTGGTGCCACACCACATCCTAACCCAGGCAGAACGCTGTCTGGGTGGGATATTACAGTTGCCAGTTTCATGTGGTGAATGTTTTGGCTGACGCAGGAGGGTTGATGATTTATCTGGCAGGTTGAGAGCTTATTAATGCTTTCTGGGGGAAAAAAAAGTTGGTCAATAACTGAAAGAAGCTCTTGAACTTTGAACATCCACACTGCTGAACGTTAAAGTGCTTTACACTGTGTTTTTGCAAATGCTCAGCCTCAAATCCCTCCTCCTGATGCACCATTGATATGTTAATACTGGACAGCTTGTATGACAATACCACACTGTCATGGTAAACGAGTTAAACAGAGGCTGCTGCACTTATTTCAGCCTAAACATTCAACAGTATTCTGAGCACACCCAAAAACTGTGACAACCCAAAACATGATCAAATGGGAAATGTGACAAGAGGGATCATGTGAGTTTTCAACTAGAGTAATAACTAAATCATATTTAGGCCTCTACAAACATGCATTCCCCCTCAGCCCTCTTTCCCCGCTGCATTTACTGTAGGTGAACCACACGCTCACCATGCTCTCTCCGCCGATAGAGCCCTCTCCACCACTATGAGGGGAAAACTGGAGAGGTGCGGCCTCTGCCTTATTTACACTGGACTTGGATTTTCTTAGGTTTGGCACTACTTGGATATTTGAGGGATACAGTGAGTTGTGAAACTCAAGCAAAGCCTTCATAACCAGGCCTCTGTGAGACGGTAAAAAGCTGAACAGCCAGTGGCAGGCTGATAATCCTCTCTGTTGTAGGTCTACATAGATTGGTTTGATCTCAGAAAGGTTAGGCGCTCAGATATTCCAAATGGGAGCTCAACTTTGAAGAGTGGATAGTATAACTGAAACAGGATTTAAAGGAGAAAAGTGTAATTGTGTCTGCTGGAAAGATTGGCACAGTGCTGGATTGTTTTTTTTTTATTTGAACATTTGTAGAGCTGTGAATTTATATTTCATGTGTTTATTAAAATGCAAAAACAAGAAATAAAACCACACTCACAGAGGTCTGTGTAGGCTGGATGTTTTGTCAACGGCACCAGGCAAACGATCGTAATTCAGGACCTATGGAAAGATTAATGTGCCGTCATGGGAGCGACGCTGCTGGTCCTTGGCCATCGTCATCATCTGGAGGGCCGCTCTGCAGGAACAGCTGGCTTATGTCCACTGGAGGAGAAGAGAGAGAGAAAGAGGCATTCATGGGAAAGTAAGGACATCTGATTATTATAACATTCATACGGAAGTCTGGAAAACTATGGAAACTAATTTCATCAATTTTCGGACTATTACTACATCAAAATTATGTTAGTCACGCCAGGAATTCATCACAACTGTCATATGTTCTCTTTTTATCTCTTCTGTCATGCTGCTTAAGTCACCTCCTTTTACAGTTTTTGATCCTGTTTAAATCATTTCTGTCGGTTGAAGACCAGAGATGCACAGAGTTTGAAAATCAGGCGCAGATACAGACGTTTTGTCCATTACTTTTGTGTCTGTTTCTCAGATGAGCTGAGATTGATGTATTTAAAGTGTATTTAAGTCTCTCTTTAGATGTCACTGGAACATGTCTCACAAACTACATGTGGCTGGTCTTTTTCAGCGATACTCCCATACTGCTCCCAGTTTCATTTGATTTTGACTGTGAAACATGTCAGAGTTGGTGGAATAGATGTCTTTCCCTAGAAGCTCTCCTCTTTTTGTCACAGTCGGGTAAAGCACCTTATCAGCTGTAGCATGATAGCATAGCTGCCAAAGTCATATTTCAAGGTTTTCAGAAAATTTAGAAAAAAAGATATGTACATATTATTTTTATATAATTTATATCATAATTTTAATTTATTATTTTATTTAGATTTCTTTGACTTGGCCATTTGTGCTATGAGGCTCACAAAATAATTTAAATCTGTATTATAAATGACTTAGGCAATTGCGCTATTAAAGGCAGGGTTGGTAATCAGGTTTAGTTACACTTTTTTTTATACTGGTTAAATGATCTTTATGTCCTGATGTCAATCAATGCATGATGTGTTCTTAAAAGAGAGTAAAAAATATCTGCTGTCTATAGCAGGAGTAAACCAGGGAAAACACCAGCCAATCCTAGCATTTAGGATCCAGTTTATAAAACCAATCAAATCCCGTCCTGCTGTTCTGCCCGCCTCCTCATGTACATTTTGCCAGCGTGCACTAGTTGGAATCCAATGCGCATTACCAAAACGGATTCAAGTATGCTGGAGAATGGTAGAAAAACTACCTGTACCCCGATTACTAAACAAAAACTGCTAAGGACTGGTTTCACTATCATATGATCGTGAATCAGTTGCACTCATGCATGTAAGCGGGGGCATTGTTTTGGAGGAGCTCCATGTGTGGGACGGCGGGGGCTAAACAGAGTCCTGAGGAGCTGCTAGATATAAAGGCCGTTAATGCAACATTTCACTCAAAAATGCAGAGAAAAATATCTGTGTTTCATGGAAACGCTGCTGGCCTAGTTGGCGATGTAACTGTAGAGTCTTTTGGTAGCCCTCCGCCAAAGAGGAGGTGGGCTGATCATCTGGGCTATATAGTTGAATGTGTCTTATCTGAGTTCAGAAGTGGTGCAACAGATGCACATTTTGATGAAAGGCAGTTGGTAAAGCACAACCCGATAGTCCTCCATTGAACCATTGTTTTTGTTGTCCAGTTTGCGCATGGCCATTAAAAGTTCCTACAATGAAAGTGGAGCATGTGCAAAGCGGAGAATGACTAAGCGTTTTCCACTTAAAACTCCAACTTGCTGTTTACATGGCAATGGTGGCTGCAGTGTATCAGAAAAATTCCACTCTGGAGAGCATTTAAAAAAAAATGTGTTGTAGGTCAGCTAAAATGCCCTTTCTGTGTAGACAAGAGGCTAAAATGCAATGTCCTCTGAAATCTTAATTGGTTTGGTTAGGTTTTAGGTATCACAAACAATCAGTTTTTTAAATCCAGATACCTGGGCTTTGGCATTGGTTGATGATCTGATCAGAAACTAATGTAATTTTACATTTTCTCTTTCTTTATATGCAGATGAGACTGAGAATTATATGTGGGCAACTTCAGGCTTTTCTAACCAAAATTGTAAAATCATATGGAATTATAAAAGGATAAATGTGTGGTGAGTAGATCTCTAGCACTATCAGGAATTACATTTTCAACTGTAAACCTCAGCAGAGGATGAGTGAAGAGTAAAACTTGCTTATGTTGCAAGTTGTCGCCAGAATTGTTGGCGAAACAAACGTGAGATACCACCAAACTGTTTGTCTCCGTAGTTGTCTTCCCTTGTGGTATTTTAGCTCTGCAAGGCAAAAAAGCACTGACCTACCGGTGTTGATAACATAACACAAGAAGACCATAGAACTGAGTTAAATAGATCTGTCCTACTGTTTTTCACCGATACCTAATCTCGTTTTTTGAGTGCGTATCGACTGCAGTCTGCTGTAGCTTTGTTAAAACTTTGCCCAAAGTGAGGAAAAAGTCCTGATGATTTCATAGTGATGTCTGATTTGAGCTGTGGCATATGTTTATAACAAGGTTTGGATTTCTGTATACATGAATGGGGTTCAGTAACTGTTTGAGCTGAACTGAGCTAAATTTGGATATACATCTATATTTCTTGCCACCCCTCCAAACTGAGAAATGAGGAATAATGAAATCCTCCACAGGAGTGGACTTAAAGTATGACTCAGAGGACCATGGGATCTCGATACATCCATGCACAAGTTCAGGAAAAGTATGTTTAGTTGTACTAGAAGTTGTGAAATGCAATGCTTGGCTGTCATTGCCTTTGGTCAAACAAGTGGTTTTTAAATCCACACAGAACTCTCAGTCATGTTTGTTTTCTGCCCCACCAGCTGCTTAATCACATTCACCTGCCAGGTGTAAATCCCTCCCACACTCTCCGCTGAGAGCAGAGGGCAGTGAGGCCATGAGTCTTGGAGCAGCAGGATGAGGAACCACTGGGTGCAGTGTTTATGGCTGTGCCATGCAGTGTGGGGGGGGCTCTAATTGGCTAACCTTGCCCGTGGTGTTGGCTCAGCTTTATTTCTTTAATCATGACTGGAGCAAGTTACTGCCAGGAAAACTTTGGATGCAATTTTGACCCTTGTGCTTTCTTTGTTGCTTATGTGTAGGAGTCGTGCCAGATTATGCAACCCCACATACACACACCAAAAAAGTACACATAATATCCTTAATGCAACCCAGAAAGAAGGATTCTGAAATGGAAAACCTTAAACCTCTATCCCCCTCCTCTGTGACATCCCCCGCGGTCTCCTAACCTGACCACAACCTACGGCATTATGGCTTGATTGGCCTCGATTTCACTGCAGCTTCAACAACACCACTTATTTCCTGCTTCTCTCCATTCCCCCTGGTTCTGTTGATACTGTTAATGGAACAAATTTTTGAGTCATACAGGTTTCATCCATGAGGAGGGGTCTAATGTGTCGGACCTTCAGGAACCTTGTACCCTTGATTCCAGAAACCCTGAAATCAGTGTGCAGGTCAGACATTCAGTGTGGCTTGATGGTTATCATGAATGGAACATTGTACCTTTGAGAAACAAGAGCCTCCCAAATCCTCTGGTCACTCCCACACTGGAGTAATGAGGAGAGAGTGGGGGTCAAGTTAGGGAGGTGGGAGAGTGGGGGTTCGGAGAAATGGCGAATAAAGATAATTTAGAAAATGGGCTCCAGCACAGTGCTGCCTCTGTATCCCCCTGTTCCCCTCCACACACTCAACTCCCCAAGGCTGCTCTGCTCATGTTTGTTTTGATTTGGCTCCCAGATTCGGGGTGAGTAGGGTTGAAGGGGGGGGGGGGGGGGGGTTATGTTAGAGGACTTTAAGATGCATGGCAGTGGTTAAGACAGATTGGACCAGAGACAATCCAAACCAAAGTAGAGGGAGTCATGCTATACTGTCGCTGTAGGCCTCCAGTGTTTCTCTATCTCCTTTTTTTTAATGACACAAGAGACAGTTGGAAGTGATCGAGGATTCCTGTGGTTGAAGAAAAATCAAGAGAAGCTGTGCAGGCGTTCTCTCCAGGCTGGAGTATGTTGAAATTTGCCACCTGTAGCTCAAGTTACAAATTTATTTTGTCACGCAAGGCTGGGGAGTTCCTGACAACCATGACCCTGATTACAATTTTTTTTTTCTTTTTTTTAACATGAGGATGTTTGTAGCAGTTGAGTGCAGAAAGGTGTAAAACCTTTTGACTGGTCAGAATGAACCATACGTTGTTAGAGCTGGTTCTGGTTTGATGCTGGAGTCAGATGAGATCCTTGATAGAGGAGAGATGACAGCAGGTTTATAATAATCTTCCCCTGTTTGTCCCTGAAAACTATGGAAACACATTTCTGCCAGTTAAAAAAAAAAAAAAAATTAAACTTGGCTCTGTGAGATTTTTTTTGCTCATATTAAGTTAGAAGTATGAGATACAAAGTTGAAATTATGAGATAAAAAGTCATAATTATGAGATCAAAAAATCTAAATTATGAGGGGGAAAAAAGGCAAAATTATGGGCAAAAAAAATCTGAACAAAGCCAAGTTTTAATTTTTATTTTTCTAAATGGCAGAAATAGGCCTTCATAGAAAACAGTGATTTTGTTTTCTTCTTCTTTTTGGACTCATGCTTACACTCTTTTTCTCTTTTGGAATGTTTTATAGGTGACTTTTGGGTTATAGGTGTTCACCTCTCACCTAGCTGTGTTGCAGCCAAACGTTTACAGCTAGAACTTTTAATACCAAAGTAAGTGTCAAACTGGCCCCCAGTGCTTACCTTCTCTGAGACTTTTGGTTAATAAGACTTTTTTTTCCTTTGGCATGATACCAGCCTTATCTGATCATTTGATGTGTTTCACTGACTGATTTTCCGCCATCCTCAAGTAAAAAAAAAAGTCACAGTGGTTAAAGAATTTCAAAAGTGAGAATCATGTTGTAGAGTAGTGATTTGTACTTTAGCTCCACAGACGATGTTCTGTGCAATGACCAGACACTTAAAATTCCTCACCAGGTATCAGTTACACTGACTTAATCCCAGCGTCGTTAGACAGAGAAACATAAAGCAACATGCAGAGCTTACTTTGGAGTCATTGGGCTGAAAATTTAGTGATATTTTTAAACAATGACCTCTGCTTCTTGCTACTTTTCAGATACTGTAAACAACACTTTTAAAAAGGCAGTGCATCAACGTGATATAAAGAGGATCTCAAGGGGTAAGTTTTATTCCTCTCCAACAAAACATAGACTCAAAATACTGATTAAGAAGTTATTAAACACTCCTGTCTTCAGATTGATAACCTTGTATTTGTAAATTTTAGTGGTAAAATTCAAATTAATTGGAGGTACAAAGGTCATGGACACTCCTTCACTATGACTGACTTTATGCCTTATAAACATGGGTCTTCATAAAATAAACTATTTTGGATTTTTTTTTAAAACATTGCAAATAGCTTTGTAGATTTAAATTTAATAAATTTTCTTGTACAGTACTGGCCTAGTAAATTGTAGGAAAATACTTCCCATGTATTTGATGAGACAGGTGCATGAAGTAGGAATAGCTACATCAAAACTGAAGAAAAACTTTTGTACACTTACTGTCAAATATATATTAACAGGCAATGTTTTCAGATTTTTAATTGACATCTTTTGGAATCCTTGAAGAATTCACTTCAGAAGATTGATACGTGGGTTTCGTCTTAAAGTTAAGAAGTAATACCATCTGTGTAATCCATACTGTTAAAGTAGATGTGATGTGTAGAGACTCCAAAGTCACCCCTGCATAAGTCAGAATTATTACTGATGGATGATTCTGGTTAAAAAAAAAAAAAAAAAAAGTCTGCACACGCCCCTGCCTACTTCCTACACATGGCTGAAGCAAAAACCTCTTCCAACCCACCATCTAAACCTCAGATACTACTCAAGTGGGACGACAACAATGACTTAAGAAGTCGTGTTGACATGAATTAAAAAATTGAATCTTTTAGACATTTTCTCTGAGGATAAATCACATCATGACACATATTTAGCTCATAAACATTTTAATATAAAATACAACTTGTCACATTACTGCAGTGAAGTGTTTACTGCTACAGTCTAACAATGATGAGATGAAAACCTGAAAAGTCTAAATAAAAACCAGTTCTATGAATCTGAACTACATTCCTTTTTATTTCTTTAAAGACAAACTGCATGTAAGTGACAGTTTTTGACAACTGTCTTATTTCACTGCATATGCTGGACTTTATATACACAAATATCTCCATGTTCTAGCTTCATAATTTAACATTTATCGACATTCTTCAAGATTTCATTACAAAACACACAGATTAGTTTAACACAATTTCAAGTAGAGAGACACAAATCAGCATCTTCTTAACAAGTGATCGATTCTAAAAGTTGTTTGTACTCTCCCTTTTTGATAAACAGCTTGTTTTATTTGCAGATGAACCTTGATTTGTTTTTATGAACTAAACTTTATCCCTCATTTGCAGTTAAATGTTTTGTTGTTGTTTTTTTCTTCATTTCTTCAGAAAACACTAAACAAAAATCCTGAGTGTCAAGTGTTCAATTTGTTGCCTGTTTGAAGTCAGGCGCACTCCTGCACCCCTTCAACAGACAATGTATTTGTGTATTTAACTGATTCTTGACCATTCAGATTTTAGTCCTCACAAGTTCATGTGCTGTTGTTCCTGTTTGCAAACTATTAGCAGTGTCATAAACTTTTGTGGCACTGCTGTTTTCACTGATCAGCATGCTGTTGCTGCAGCATTGCTGCACGAAGGTTAAATTAGACTTTTTTTTTTAGAACTTAACCTGATGTTTGGTTAAACGTACCAGAAAACATCACTTTCATGGTTAAATGAGCTCCCTGGGATCACTTCTGCTCAGCTTGATGTCGTTCCCCTCCTTAAAAATGTGATTCCTTCATACCTAACCCGAGCTGAGTCAGCTCCTCCTGAGCCGTGTCGTGGACAAACTCCAGACCTCATATGTCGACCTGTTCACACCAGCAACACACAGCGTTTCCTGGCTTGTTGCTTGAGTGTGAAAGCTGTAATAAAGACAGGGGTGTTTTAAAGGCGTGAAAGGGGGCTGGCTGTAGAAGAGGAAGAAGAAGAAGGGGTGTTTTGGGGGGGTTTCAGGAAAAGTTCAATAAAACTATCTCAGCTGGGGGAGGGGCTGCAGACAGAGAGCTGGAGAGGGGTTTCGGTTAATTTCAGTACTTGATCCCACACCCTCGCCTGTCCTTTGACTGTGCCCACAAATATTTGAAGTGTGGTTGCTGCAACAATGCTGAGGCCTCTGAAATGGAGAGCAGAGCAAACAGAGGCTGGATGGGTCCAATGTTTGTCTAAGGTCTTAATAAGGCCACACTCCAAGTACCATTGAAACCAAACCAAACAAACAGGAGCGAGTTAAAGGCACACAAGATGACAAAGTAGTCCTGCTTAGTCCACTTCCTCTCATGACCACCTTGAAGTGTTTCTCTTTTTGTTGTTTGTGAAAACAGGCGTTCTTTAATTTCTGCAGAAAGTGAGCCGGTCACTCAGAGCAGTGTAAGGCATCCGTGTGAAGGTCTGAGTTGGTTTCCTGAGTAAGATGTGCACAAAGATGAATTAATATGCAAATTATACAGCCGAGGAACACCCACACAGACACTCTGCTGCTAAATTTGGATGCAACTCCAGTGTGAGTCTTGGGCATGCAAACAAATGCGGTGATGAAGGCACTTTTATAAAGTTCATCAACTCCAGCTTGACTTCTAATCACAAGCTCTTCTGGATGATCTATATTATCTTTCCTGACGTGTGAAGTGTATCCATGAAATGCTTACAAACCAATCCCTTCAGTACAGTATCCATGCTAAAGGGAGAAAGAGAAAGCTCATGCAGCTGGCTGACCCCTGTGGAGCAGAGGAATGGTCTGTAAACACCTCCTCTCTGTCGTTTTTCGGGTCATAGTCCTCGTCCTCATACACATCATCTACATCAGGCTGGTCTGAAATAACACTGTGGTCTCCTATGGAGCAAAGTTTGCTCATGTTCTCCTTGACCACTTCACAGAAAGGCCTTTCGACCCCATCACAAACACAGCGGTTGAGCAGCATGCCGTTTGGGATGAAAAGCATCTGCTGGATGGTGGCTTTGCACTTGGAGGAGCACTTCCTGCCGTTAAACAGCTGGCCGCAGTATGACAAGTAGGCTGTGAGGGAGGTGTGGCAGCTGCTGTCCTCCTCACAGCGCTGCCGAGCCTCCATGCATCCGATCCCCCCAGCGTCGCTCGGGTGTCTGCGAGGAAGGCAGGGCTCGATGGCTCTCTTGGCGCTCAGGCACTCCAGGTCCTGTGCGCAGTCGCAGGTCTCCAGGTCCGGCCCGCTGCGCGTGTGATTCAGTCGTATGAGCGCGTTGATGCAGTGGCTGGGGCACTGCTTCCTCGTACCTCTGAGGTTACCCTCACAGGCTGCTAAGTATTGACTGTATGCAAGTTCGCACTCGGGCTCTTCGTGGCACCGCAGAAGCGCCTGCCAGCAGATTAGCTGGGCATCCAAGGCCACCAGCACCCAGGGGAGAAGTGCCAGGGCGCTGCACCAACATTTCATGCTTGGATGGAGGTCTAGTTAGGTGACGTGAACTTTCTCCACCAGCACATTAGGATCAGGAGCGTTTACACTTTGAATCTCACAGTTAACTTCACAAGTAGCCTGTTTCGTTTATCCGTCTGCATGGAAGAAAACACGTTTGGTGTCTCTGTAAAACATCCACGAACTTGTACGCAAAACCGTGTCTCCTGCTGACGAGATTTACAACAGGATCTGACTCAGGGAAATTACCACGCGTGGCTGCAAGAAAAGAGCACCATCGCAGCAACAGTTACTCCGGGAAGCATGTCCGTTCAAAAGTTGGAAAATGTACTCCACACTGCAGTCCGAGTCATCTCCATGCCACCGGTGCAGATCTGAGGAGGACACCGAAAGACGCCGCAGGGCTATCCAAAGTTAACGCGCACTCCAACCGCAGTTATCGTCCACAGCTCAGTTTGTACACTTAATCTCATCCTTCTTGCCATTGTAAGTCAAGACTCCTCTTCTCATCTCAACCACTTTTCACACCCATCCACGAGTTTCCATGTTTTCTTGTTTTATGAGTTGGCAGAGGTTTGTATCTGTCGCATTCTGTCCCGCTATGTGCGTCTTTGTCCCTCTTCTTGCTGTTACGCTTCACGGTCCGCCGAGCATTTCCCCACAACACCCCTCCCTCTGTCGAAAAAAAGAAAGAAAAGTTTTCCTTCCCCCCTCTCTCGCTCTCTCATTTACAATCCTGGCCACCGATTGGTCGTCATTGAGGAGTCAGCCGTGGGACCCATTTCCATGCCTGCAGCAGCTCAGCTCTGCGCACAAATCCTCTCAGTACATGAAGCGATAGGCAGGATGAAAATGTTTATAATTTTTCTTGCGTGGAACTCAGGATCTGTGTGGTCCTCTACTATCTTCTTGCAAAACATAAGTGAAAGAGGAGGAGACATACATGGGGAGAGGGGCTTGCAAAACGCATTCCATTACATGAAGCTCATATCTGCAACTTCATCGTTTCAGTTTAAAGCGCTGACAAAAAAAATCTGATCTTTTTAACCACAGATAGAGGGGAAACCTCTGTGATAACTTCCTCCTCGTTGAGGATTTCACTTCTAGCTAATTGTCGCTTTTCCCCCTCTCCCTGTCCTGCCTCTCATTCTGGACAGATTGTAAGCCCCGATTGATAGAGGAGAATGGTAGAGAATAGTATTTTCTGGCCCGTTTCACCTCAATTGTGTCAGATTGGCCATGCAGTGGCCCCGTGTCTTTCCAGGCCGCAGATTGTCCACGCACTGCGGCCTATCAATGGAGAGGGGGATCGGCATCAATATATTTTACAGCCATCCCTTTTCACACCACACTTGAAAACTACCAATAGGCCAGGCTTCTCTGGCATTCAAATGGTAACTAACTTGATTTTTTTTCTTCTGCACCCACTGAGAGGCTGTGCCACTTTAGCACCAGCTCCATAAAAACAGATGGGTGCCCGACCTGAGATCTGCTCAGGACAACAACATGACAGATAGGGGAGAATGGGGTTAGTTTACACATTTTTTTACTCTAGTGTGAATAACTCATCATCAAAACATCTTTCAATAGTCATTTCTACATTAAAATGAAGCTCAAGGTGTTGGCTTGAGTAACCCTCTCATTTCCCAAAGAGGTAATTAACTATTAAAAACACTCTGACAAAATGTGTAACAACTAACCCCATCACAGGGATTGTTGTTGCGCACTATGGGGTTGTTTGTCACAATGTTATTTTTAAGTGAAAAAAAAAGTTATTCCATTGACAAGTTGACCAATACATATATTAATGCATCTTAATGCAAAATGAGCAAGGACCATGAACAGGAAACGCATCTTAAGACCAGCCTATTGTATATAACATATACATATATACATTATATGTGACAACCAACCCCAAAGAAAATGTGACGACCGACCCAAACTGGAATTTCTTGCTAGCACCAAGGCTAACAACCGTGTAACAACTAGTTAGCTAGCTAATAACAATCTTAACTGTGTTTTTCCCTTCAGACTTTTTAAAGGATTGCTTTATTATAAACTCATTGTGTGGAAGCCTAGAAGAAAAAAATACAGAAGAGCTGAATATTTACAATTTGACATGAAAAACACAAAAAGTCCTCTCACCTCAAGTTCAGCTGTCTTAAGCCCCATTTCCACCAAGCGGTCTGGTATGGATCAGTACAGTTTGTTACAGGTTGGATCAGTAAAGCCTGATCCTGTTTGTGTTTCCACAGCCAACTGTGCCCTTGGCACGTAAGCAGGATGCCTATAGTCGTGTCATCTATGTTATAGCATGACAGTATACAGCACAGCGCAGTAAATATCTTTCAGGAAGTTATGTGTTTTTTGATATTACCACTGTCACACGGGAAGTGATGATTCTTTTGGCCAGTCACCCCAACAGAAGAATACCAAAAAGATGGACAGTACAGGTTGATAATTTGGGGACCTGTCCTGGTTTCAGTCAAAGGAAACACCACAAAATGCGTGCTGTACCAAGATGAACCAAAGTGAGCCGTTTGGTGAAAACAGGGCTTTACTACAGAGCAGATTATGCAGGTGAGTTCTGATCCAAATTCCTTAAATTTCCATACCACATTTTGAGAGACAGCGCCCTCTAAAATGAGTGTGACAACCAACCCGTGTGACAACTAACCCTGTTCTCCCCTAACTGCCAGGAGAAAACACAAAGTCCACGTCATAATCTTTTATGGAACAAGGGAACTATATTTGGTAACTTCTGCAACTTTACAAAAATGTCAGAGTGTAAAACTTTTTTTCATGTTCTCCAATAAAACTCGGTTGAAATTTTGAATTCCATGGTGTTTCAATGATCGCCCTATAAAGGTCAACAACACACTCTGAGGTGTGAATAAACTGAGTCTGTATGAACAACAGATGAGGGGAGATTCAAGGATTTTAGCTCAAAATAATGCCATACCTTTTGTAGTGAAATAAAACAGTATATAAAACTGACTGCAGTAAGTTTGTCCAAACAATTTTTTTTTAAGAGAAGGGCTAAAAGGAATATTTGCACCCTGAAGCAGAAATTCATACATTTGTTACCCTAAGTCCTCAGATCTTATTTTCTCTGGATAACAAAGCCGGTTTCCTCCTCTGTGACTCATTAAATTACTGTTATTTCATAGTGAGAAACACAGCGTTGTTACCTCAATGAAACACAGAAATAAGCACAGAAAACAGAAAAGAATGAACTCATCATCACAGGAAACCACAGTGACTAAAAACTGTTCATGCATGCACCTTTAGACAGCGCTGTTTTGTGCTGTATGATCAAAGGAAATGACATTTGCAGAAATGATTCATCAGGAATCTAGTGGTTGTATGGAAGCTATTACGCAAACTGGGCTCTGATTTTTAGAGTTAATATAGTACTATAGAACATAACATGATGGTTAGGTTTGCTTACAGCCATAAGCACAAAACAACAAAGCTGAATCACTGTCCTTTAGACTCAACCCTAAGAGTCTCAGTGTCTGATTTAATTTCATAACTCTTGTCACTTAATTTTTTTGTCAACATCTTAAAACAGCAAAAAATTAGAATTAAAAAAAACATCTGGTTACACAGCCAGGTATTGTTCTCAGGATTGGGCTAAACACTGATACAGCAGTTCATGGTCACACTTGTGAAAAATAATTAATATATGCTTTAAATATTGATATTTAAAGTCACTGAAATACAGCTCTCTGTATACAACAATTCTGCACTTTAATTTTTAAGGGTCTTTATACATTTTTATCCAGATGTATTGTTGTGGATTTATTAGAATTTATCAAATTATCGTCATATCACAAGTATCCTATTTTATTTGGTATGACATCAAGTTGAGTTGTGTTGTATTGTTTTGTACAGGGGGAAGAGTGCTTAAATATTCTACTCTCGTACAAGTTCAGTTACTTTGATGAAATTTTACTGAAGTAGTTTGAAACCTAATTACAGTCCTGAGTACTTCTTTTTAAATCAGGTGGTGTGGAGTGAGGGAGATTGAAAAGATGTCAGTGAGATATGAGCTCCAAATGCAGTCAGAACATTTCTTCCTGTGCTCATAGTTGAAGTCTAACCAACAGGAGAGCATTAATGTGAGGCCAACACATGCTTAGGTTAAACTCCCTGAATATCTGAGTTTCCTCTTTGTTTATATTTTGCGCTTTGTGGACACTCCCTACATCAAGTCACAGCCTGCTGTTTAAAGAGCTCACTATGAAGTGTCCGGATTGCAGGACGGCTTTTCAGCATGAGCAGCGTTTTCTTCTTTTCCTCTGTATTAGCTCACCTGATCACTGGATGATGGATGTCAGCCAATCAGCTGCAGTCACACTGTTGATAAACAGCTTACCTTATTATTTACTAAGTAATTGATGCAATGTAAAACATTGTATATAGATTACTGGCCTCAAATACTGGTCTTAAAACTTCTCAAAAACAAAAGAATATTAAGAAGCTACTCAAGAACAGTTAGTTGAGTTAATATCATGAGCAACTTCCATCCCTCAGTCTGCCTCTGTCTGCAGCCTTTGGCGCGCCTGTGGCTGGGAGTGTTTTTGTCTCCCCCTGGTGTTCTGGATGCTGCACGTCAGCAGAATTATCACCACACAAACTCTAAACCAAACAAATGCCACAACACAGAAAATGAGTTCAGTTTTCTAAAAATTCAGTTTATTGCAATAACAACTGAAAAACCACTGAAATACCTTCGGAGACAGAATTTTAAGACAAAAAACGAAACATCCAAAGAATCTGGATTGACTGTGTGTCATTGCAGCCATATCCTGAAAAATAAATTCAACAGGACAACGACACAAGAAGTTACATTTTTTTAAGGAACAGTGTTATTAGAATAGTTATTACTGAGTTACTGATTTATTATTTGGAATTGTATACACTCATACATGGCAAACAGGTTACAGTATGGCTTCTGTTCCACCCAGTATACTCTCTCATGATCAAACATGACAGATTAGCTGACCTCTAATATAAAAGGACTTATTGCAACTTTTCCTCTGCTTTATATTATTGAAATGTAATAAGGATACAGTTTATCTATCACATGACGATCACCACTGCACTGAAAATATTTAGCTGTTGCTTCAGTATTCATTCAGCAGTAGTTTGGCACACAATACAAAGACATTTCTACTTAGCTTATAGAAAACGGATCTCTGTTCCCACATTTGCTCTCAGATTGAATGTTCTTGTGTAAGATTAAGACTTTACAAACCCATGGTTTTTGGCAGTAGACCATAACATGAATCATAGAGGGGACGGATATGAGATGGAAGCTGACATCACTTTCAGCACCACGGCTACTGAAAATCAAACACCGGCAAATAGTAGCGAATATGGGTTCAACACAACATAGATAGATAGCATCCCCTCTGGTTCCTTCACTTGTGCTTTGCTTAAAAACAACATGGACAGAACAGACAGTCAGCCCATAGCGGCTGTGTGCTGTGCCACCCCACGACCAGCACGCTCAGCCACAGTATAAGGTTGTTGTTATTATTATTATTACTTTTTTTTTTTTACAGAGACACCACTAGAAATATCACATCAGCTAAGCAACACGACTCCACCAGCACGACACAGCACCACTGAGACGCAGGGATGAATGAGATGGAGGACAGGTCAGAGGTCATGTGATGGTCGACGACACTTTAGGACGCAGCGGGTTAATGAAACAGATGAGCTGCTGCTGACAGTACAGGCGAACAGCAGATACGTTTACATCCTATACAAGATAATGTGGACTTATACTCACACTCTAACATATTTGTGCCTTTTCTTTTATGTTGGTTTAAGATCTTCAACGAAGGCTTTGGCATACGACTTCTAAAGCATTCACATCTCTCTCACCTGAGCAGCTTCTATGATTGTTTCTGTTTTACATCAGGGCGCAGTTTGGAGCAGAGTTATAACGCACACTTATCTGTGGAAGCTATAAGCAGAAATGCATCAACACATTATAACAAGTGGGTTTTGGTTATTTTCATGAAATCTGCTTTTTTTATAATCCCAGGATAATTAAGATGGGGTTTTTTTCATCATAACAGATTAGTTTGTCTCATTACCTTTTGGATAACAAAGCTTATTTTCTTGTGGTGATCTAGAAAACAAAACAGCAGACTGGTCACTGGGACAGGACTTGCCGCACTGCCTTTGCCTGCACTGATGAAGTAAGTAAAGTGTGTTTGTTTTGTGCTTCTGAAACTCTTGGAAAAAGATTTGTGATCATCTGACAATGAGTCCTGATCTTGAGAAAACAACCAAACTTAAGGCAGGGATATGGATTAAGAAGATGCACAGATGTACGTCTACTTACAGCTTCCAGAATAAAAATAAAAACGTGATAAATCTATCCTTTCCAAAGGAAAAGCATAATTCCTGCTCGCTTACATATTTGTTGCTTTTAGAAAAACTGAAAGTGAGAAATCTTCTGCCAAGACAAACAATCAAGAAGGAAAATCTTTGTAAAAAAGTAGCTCACAAATGTTTGAGATCCAGAGAAAAAAACAAGGCACACAGAAGTATGGAAAAAAAGCTAAAGAAAAACAGCTTTTATAATGATATGTGTAAGAAAAGATTTAAACTAGGACTAATGCAGCACACAGGAGTGTTCATCAGGGCACCAGGTGGTCAACATCAGTAAGCTACTTCTGACAAAAATCTGTCTAATTGATTTTTGCACATCTTTAGGATTTTGTGCTTTCATCTGTAAAATTTAAACACCTTTATATTCATAACCAGGCCCTCTTGTATTTTTTTCCTGAAATTATTGTACAGATATCCCAGATTCCACATCACACAAGAGCGGCCTCACTGCATGAGCCAGAGTCACGCGTGTTTTTGTGTTTGTGTGAATGTTCTGATTCCAACCAAACAGCTGATCTCAGTGACGATGTGCATTTGTTTACCAGTGAAATCATCTGCTGTGTGTTTGGAAGCAGTGAAAGCCGTCACACACACACACACACACTCACACACACCTGCGACCTCTGCTGCAGAAATGTTGTGTTATCACTGGTCACATGAGGTACAGAGAAGGAGAAAGGTGAAAGAGAGATGGGAATATTTCTTGGAGGAGGAGTTGCTCTGAAGGCAGAAATAATCTCATTGCTTTAATCTCAGTGGGAGGAGTCGAAGAACCACACTTTTTCAGAATGTTTCAGTGAAAAATATGAACGACATTCATGATTTCTAGAATATCTGAAGGTCTGCTGGAGAGCGATGCCCTCAATTTCATTATCAGCATTCCCATCTTTGACTCTGGTCTTTGCAGGGCCTCTGTCTAACTTTGCACAGCTATGAAAACTGTAATTTGCGGCTGTGCCAGCTGACATTCCACCCCAGCAATGAGAAAACATTTCACCCCCAGAGCAGCTCTGCCTTTGAAAAATATTTGTACAAGTAAAACTCTAATCTTCTGGCAGATCACATGAGGCTGCAGTTCTCCGTCTGCTTTTTGAGGTCTTCCAGTGTGGCCTGAGCTTTGTCTTTCAGCTGGTCGACGTCTAGGTTCTGGATGTTAGACAGCTGGCCCAGCACCGACTGCTTGTGCGTCTCCTCCTGGTTGTCCTCAGCGATCATCTTGGCCAGCTCTGTGGGCAACACCACGTCATCCCCGGCCTGCTGGATCTGTGTCTCATCCAGCTCATTCTGATGCAAGCACGTCCATGCAGACACACCCAACAGGACAGGAGAGAGGACAACAAACTCAAAAGCAAAGTCTAAATATGACCATGGTGGCTTTGCACATGCCGTGTAAAGCAGAGCTCGATCAGATTACCTTTGGTAGTCTGTACTTATCCCGGAAGTGACTTCTAACTGTGGCTCTCTCAGCTTTCTTCTGGGCAAAACTGGCTTCTCGTTCCTGTCTACAAGAAAGAGAGGAAAATTTGCTCAGTTCCACTACATGTGTGAATGTAGATCAGCTGAGATGGAGCAAAATCCAGAAAGAAAACAACAGATCTCTTTCAACCAAAGCCAACACCACTGCTCATGAATTTTAAAGAGAATTGAACCCATGTACTATAATCCTACCACATATTTTATCTCAACATTAAGAAAACTAATATTTGTTACTTCCACATGCAGTTGGATGTTTCTTTTACATGGATATTTTGAACCTTGTAAGTGTTGGAGTCGTCTCTTTATGCTAACTGCAGAGTGTGGAGCCAGCAGAAGGCGGAGCAGCAGCGATGCTGAAGGGGGAAATGAAGCAGGAAGAGATGCCCTGCTTATGCTGAACAGCTCCATATGCAGCTTCCTGCCAGTCCTGTGCTCCACTGAGGGAATATAATTCTCCTAGGATACAAGAGGTAACCTATTAACTGCAATCACTGCAACACTCCAGCTGTCACATCTGTCAACCCATCCAATAGAGCCTATTTTGACTCCATTCAGCAGGGCAGCATTGCAGTTTGCTTCTCAAGTATCTGAATTCTGGGATAAACTCCTCTTGAAGGCGGGAAATCTTCTTCAGAGCAGCATCTCTGCAGGATTTAATCTAAGACAAACCATCTTAGAGATATTAAAGACACTACAGGCTTCATATTTTCCCTGAAGCACATCAAACAGTGGGACATTTCCTAAAATTTCACATATCAGTTTTGGGAGATTTCCTTTTTCTCTTGAAGCTCTTGTCAGCCTTCAGTGTGAAGCCTCCAGCAGAGGGCAGGCATCAGGCTGCTGGCAGTGCCTCTTCCACTCAACATCTCTAGATTATTTATAGCTTCTGTCTAGTTTAGAATTGCCTCTCATAAATTGCTAAATTTGCTGAAATGCCTCCAGCATAATGAGTCAACAGCATATTCTAATGCCCAACAAACTAGAGGCCATGTTTAATGGAGTCAGTGATTTATAGCTGATACTTAAAACTAAATAACCACCATGGATGATGTTCTTCAAAGCCACAGTGGCAGAGTTTGCATTGGGAGCCTTGAAGGATCAAATCATCAAAGCAATCTAAAGTCAGAGGGACACAGGACGACCATGGGCGTCTTTTACAAAGTGTTTGCACCCAATGTGTCAGAGGAAGGTCGTTTTATCTGGAGATGCTACATTCAGGGGGGCTGTCCGTGCAAGCCTGGGCTCACTTTGAATTAACATGAGCGAACCAGACACCAAATGGCACACAGGCCCGTGCAGCGCTCACTTGCAGCCAATGAGGAGATGTGTGTGTCTTCCCCTCTCAAGGGCATCGGATGACCAGGGTTGTCACTGTGGCTTGGGTGCTGAGGGTGATAAAATGTCTACATGTGACATGTCAGAGAGAAAATCCCAGCCCCCGCTCCAACCTTATTCTGCTTTAATGTGAGCTGTAAGGCCTTACCGGTGATCTATGCTCATGTTTAGCACCTCTGACTAATAACTCACTTCCACTGAAGGTCACATTACGAAGGCAGAGTGCTGAGCATCTGAACATGCCTCCTGTTAAGCTCTGAGAAGAGCGCCAATACTGCCTGAATTAGAACTCCACTTCCCACTCATGCTTAAAGTGTCTGCACATGTCACCATGTCGTCAATATGCTCATCCTTTTGCTGTAATGACTGAACAGGAAAAATTGTACAGATCTCTCTGTATATGTACACATTTAAGCAAAAGCAACCCATTTCTCCATGTATAATAACCCACTGTTTGACCAGGACAGAGAATATCTGATTTTAGATGTGAGCTGTGCTCTGAGGGAACCCTCACACTAATTAGTAGTGAGTTTCTGTCTTCTGGGTGAACTCTGGTTTGCAAACTGACCTTGCTGTTACCTTGTATTGTCCTCTAGTGGCTCAGGGAGATAAACACCATCACACGTATGTAAATGAGCAAAAAATTAGCATTTTGAGAGATCTCTGTCGGAGGCTTGACACAGAAAATAGTTCAGTGATAGAGACCAGTTTAAGAAAAGAAATGACCCACATCAGCTGTAAACACTTTGAAAATGAAAACTAAACTCACACCACTGACCATATTACTGAGGCTAGGCTGAACTTAATCCTTTGATCAAACTTTTCAGGCCATCTTGTATTTTTGATGCAAATTTAGAGCTTCCTTAGGACGTGACTAATGCGAGTATGCTGCGTTAACAGTTCTGGAATAATATTATAGGAGAGGGAGTGTCCCTGCTGTAGTTTAGCGGTCTTTATAACTGGCTGTTTATTCGGTTAGGGTTAACAAATCAGTGGTTTGATTTCATCCACTTTACTTAGCACTCGCTCTGAATCATTACCCAGTCGCACGCACAGCAATAGGCACATGTTTGGCTCGGGGCATGAACCCCTGCACACATGTCAATGAAAGGCCGATTCCAGGAATCCCAAATTAAAATCGAAGCAACATAGTTTGCTGAAGCTGACAGACACAGAGCTCCCTGGGCGAGAGGAGCAGCTGTGTGAGGAGCGCTCGTGTTATTGCACTGATGCGTAAAATAGCGCGCGGTGCACTACGAGCGCTCAGCTATTTACACACAGGAAAACACGCTCTTTAGACATGTCATGCCTCCATTGTACTCTAAACAACTAATTCAATCTTTTCTTTTTTAACTTTACACTCACAACTTGCAATCAGTGCCTTACTTTTCCTCCTCTAACTGTTGCTGATACTGTTCGAATTCCTCTTGAGTCATCCCCTGCGCCGCCGCTTCTGTTTTCTCCCCTTCAGGCTTCTCCTCACCCAGTCCGCCTGTCAGGTTCTTCAGCTGTCCTCCCACCATGTGTTTCACCATGAAAGCCATGGCTGTGCCGCGGAGATTCCTCTATTTTCTCAGAGAAGAAGTTTAAGATTTGATGCGCCCTTTGGAGGAGCGGTGACAGCTGCTGAATATCCGTCAATTGACGCTCAGCAGAAACGCCTTGAAGTGTTGTACGAGCGCATTTAACTTAAAAATTATAGGAGTGAAAATGAACCTTGAAAAAAATCTGATTCCTTCCAGTCGCGCGTCAGATTCTGGCAGTTTCAGCACCACTGACCGTGGACAGCTCCGCGCCGTGAAGGATGGAGAGGAGCTGCTCAGTTATGAGTCAACAAGTTTGGCGCTGAACTCTACCAATCCTGTGACTCCGTCCGTAGCCACCACTCCCTCCGCCCAATCCCAGGCACCGCCGGACTGGGTGTGCGCTCGCATGGCGCGCGTCGGCAGCGTGGGCTGCTCCCGTGATTCGCCGTCTGATTATAACTCACGAAGGAGTCAGGCAGGGCTCCGCGAGGGACAAACAACACGTGACGAGTCCCAGTGTCTCCTGGCGGTTTTTGGTGCCTCTGTCCCTTTGAGGGTCATCTGCGCGCTGGAGCCGAACTTACAGTGTGTACACATTGAAAGAGCTTCATAATTGCAAATTAGTCAAATGGCTGTCAGTCAAGCCACTGCGCGAGCTCTGTTTATTGACTTAATCACTCAGAAATGATAGGCTGCTCTGCTCCCTGGTAGGGTTTGTCTGATGAAGGGCTGGTTTTAAACAAGATGAGGACGGATTAAAAGTGTTTTTGTGCGCAATTCTGCATCTTTATGTGCGTCCTCCACGAACATTTAATGCTCTTGTAAAAGTTCCCTGCCCCTAACATGCAACAACTCGACATGGCGTCCTAAAAATAGAAATTTCTTGTCCACTTGCATCACCATAATATTCTGTGGTGACTCATGTGTCTGTAGTACACACAGCTGAGTTTATGATATCAGTGTCTCAGGCTTATTAGCCCTCCTATAGGATTTTCACTGCAAATTCCTCTCATGTGTCTGTGTTTGTGTGTGTGATGGGTGAGGCGGTTTAATAGTTCAACTACCATCTCCAGAAAGGATGATTTAAATAAAAAAAAGAGCCTGCATGGTTATGGATGACACCGCGTGACTCATTGTTCAGTTGGAAAGTCTCACTTTGAAAAGTATGACCTATATGTGTGTGTGAGAGGAATTTTTAAACCTCTCAGACTCTCTATCTCTGTTAGATTCTTGACATCCAAAGTGTGAAAAGGAACTTTGATTACAAGTCAACAACTTCAGTCCTGATCCTCACAGCAGTCTGACACCGAGCCTGGCCTACTTTTTGGTCCCTGTGGATCAGGAGAGACAGAGCTCGTCTCAGTGTCTTTTTTGTCACAGGCTTAGCGAGGCCCTGTTAGCCTGTACCTGGCTCCTTTTTAAATCTCTCCCTAACTTCAAAGCTGCCACAGCTGAAAAGATTGAAATGTAGCACAGTGAATAAGATCAGAGCTGTAATCTCTGTGAAATTTAATAAGAAGAATGAATTTGCCTAACCAGCATGTTTCTACATGAAATTGTATCTTCAGCTTAAGTTATTCACACACATGTGATCAGTTCCCGGCTCAGGTCTACTCACTTTTCATGGATTACTGCCGAGCTCTGACTACAGGTGATCCAGCAGGTTCACAGCAGGGGGTTTAAATCCAAGAAGATGTGCATTACACAACCACACTAGATTTTCAAATTCATACATTTCAGTAGAGGAGACCACAACCTTCACAGAGTGACGCCTTCAGACAGCTAAACTTCAGATGCCAGTTGTTTCAGCCTAAAAAGTGAATGAGGAGCCAAAACATGAGTATCTGAAGGAACAAACCAGATCTCATTAAATATCTAATTTTGTTGATCAGGACCAAGGTTCATGTTTGTGAAACAATGTCAGGGAATATTTTGTGCAGCTGTAAATTAACAGTTTCAATTAGAATTGCGGGTAACCTGATACTACTGAACATTTCATCCTACAAATGTATCAATAAAGAGTGTTTTTCTTCATTTCTCCTTTGTGTAATCAGGGTTTTGTTGTCACTGATGTCTAAATAATGTTAGGATCCCCTAATTAAGTTACCTTCATCAGCAGTTATCAGATTTTTTTAATCCTATACCATCAATGCAGCAGACACGTTCATGCATAGGTTCACAGAAAGTGAACCTATGCTTGAAGTGCTTGGACTCAACCTGAGCAGACCAGTTACCACTAAATGGAGCTTAAAATGTTTCATAAAATACGTATGTTGTGTAAAAAAAAACACTTGAGACATGGCCCATCTTTAAAAATGTCACCATCTCTAACATTTTGCAAAATTACAGAATGTTTTTTGAACTCTCTGCTTTAAAAGAGTTTGCAGTAATCATGAAACGATTGTGAAATGAAGGCACACAGCATAGAAATACGTCCTCCACAGTCAAATACAGAAGTAAACAACATTACTCACACAGTACCTGGTGTAAAAATAAGCTTGTGATCATGCTGCCTGCTTTCTTCTGGGGCTCAGTTAATTTTACTACCCACTCACCTCTGATTGATATAAAATAAACTCATGTGGTGCATGAGTGCATGCAAAGCCTTCACACAGATGTTTACTGTAAATGCCATGCATGGCTACACACCAACCTGAACATCACTTTTCCACTCTACATAACCATATGTTAAGATGTCATCAGAGGTTTCCTGTGCTGTCGGGTGGATAAGAAAAACATACAGAAACATGCCGGTGTTGACAGAAAAAGGAGACTTTACCTCTGCAAAAGAACACTTTGGCCTTTGACTTAAAATAAGAGGACCATCAAAGCCAAACACATGAAAAGGTTAGAGTGTTGTGACGTAGAGCGGTTAAAAGGCAGGAGTGATTACGTTGTGACTCAACGTTACTGAAAGCATCGTGCTGGCTCTCGCCCAGGCTCACTCCCAGCCTGGTTCCACTTGATCTTCTGGGATTAGGATTCTGAGTGGGAATGGCTGAGATGGGCTTATGTACACCATCACACACACACACACACACACACACACACACACACACACACACACACACACACACACACACACACACACACACACACGCACACACAGAATACTCAGTGGCTGCACCTTTTGTTTTTTTAAGACATGAGATGACAAGGGATTAAACACATCAAACAAGTGTGCCCTGCAGCAAACAAGATTCACATTCAAGGAGTTTTTTTTTTTTAATTTACAGTCACGATGACGCCATTATCAAGACACTAGGATGCCTGTCTCAAGGAAGTCAGGGTGTGAGTGGAAGTTTCCTCCTGAGATGACAAATATCACACTAATCCCATTAGAAGTATGAGAAGTTCTCTGTGCACTTGAATGATAAAAGCATTTGAGGATACTCAGTTTGGCCGATGGTTCCCTCTAACTTTTTTCTACCTACATCAGGCCCGGTCCAGAGATGGAGCAGACAGGTGGGGTCACAGCAGCATAGCACCATATGGTGGCGAGCGAGTCACCCCAGCAGCAGTGGTTTGATGCCCTGCAGGCTGTCTAGGAGGTGTTGAACTTCACTGCATGTCAACCTGGCAACTGTCCCCCCAGCTAACATCAACTACCTCTCTGTGAACTACATATTACGACCAGGAAGCAGAGTCAAAGGAAACAAATAAACAAATGTAACACACCAGACTTTACATATTTAACAGTTGCCAAGTTGAATCCCTGATCTAAAACCGAGAAGTTCACACTTTTGGGGTGTAGGTATGGGTTAGCGGTTTAGGTTCTCCCCAATGAGGTCAACCCTCAAGGGAGTGGCCTAGGTTTATATCCAGTGCGCTGCCTCCTTCTTTCCTGCGTGTCACTTCTTAAAGAAAAAAGATCAGTTCTCTGAGATTCTACTTTTACGCCTACAAGAAACTGTTCCCCAGCTTTTCTATGTTGTAATAGAAGTTCGCTGGGCGGAGTTGAAAAGGTGAAAAAATCTATTTAAAAATAGATAATAAAGTACCTAAGGTTTGCTATGGCTCCTGTGAGGAGTGTCTGACTGGCAATAGATAAACTGAAATTAACAGTGAAGCCTCTTTATGACTCACAAAAGCAGAACAGACAATGAAAGACAGAAGATTTTACATTGACATTTTCAATGTCTGTGGTCACCATGAGGGGCTTTGTGTTACACAAGATAAAACCTTTCCACAGCAAGTATTCAGACTGAAGAATACATTTTACTTTGTACAGAAAGTTGGAGATCCTTTTTCTTCTTTTCTCTTTTTTTTTGTCAGAAAAGCAGCCACACATGAAGAGGACAATAATAGCAAATACATAAGAGGTACTGCTTTGTCCATAGGGGGCAACACACCAACACAAGCCAGAAGTTTCTCACAGGAACTTTACAAGCTTTAAGAGCTTTGATATTGAAGGGAATTTTTTGTCAACTGCGACCCCCCCCCCCCCCTTTTTTTTTTCCCCCTTTTTTTTCTCGGACTTAAGGACGTTGCTGAAGAGAGGCAAGTGGTGCACATCAAATTGTTCTGGCATGAAGGGCAGAGGTTCAATGATGCCAGAACGAACAGTTGAGTGTCCCCAAAGTACTGTGGGCCTATACCTTGATGAATCACAGGTTAATGCAGGTACCCACTTATACCACAGTTGGTATGCTGGCTCTCTGTGCTCATTCACAGTGAGGGTGAAAAGAAAGATGCATTCATTTTCCTCTATATTGCTGCTTTCTAACCTTATACTTTATCAGCAAGGCTGACAAGAAAACGTCCTGACAAAGTCAAGGAGAAGTTCAGGGTGTCTGAGTTCAGTTCAGCCCATCCAAATGATTTCTTTCACTTAGAAGGGCTTTTTTTTTGGTGTGTGTGTGTGTGTGTGTGTCTGTGTGCAACTCACAGTTACTGGCACATTTTAGTCAGCCTATTTCTTTTAATTTCAATATCAAAGTCCATTCATCCCTCTCACAGATCACTTTCATTTATCCTGTGTGACCTGGTGTCATGTAACACAAGACTATTTGAAAAGACCCCAGAAAGTCTTCACCTTTGATGATGTTTGCCAACAGTTTGTTCTTTTAGTGGATATATGGATATGAGCTGTTTCAGATTTAACATGCAGCCTCTATAGTTTTTGTCTTTCAACACAGAAAAATTCACCTCCTGGAAAAGTGGTCACTAAAAAGGGAAACCCATACTGGGCTTCAAATTGCACATTGGCACTTTTAAAAGTGTGAAATGAAGCAACGAAGGGACACAGTCGGGAATTCAGAGCTGAGAAATACGCAGATCAAAAGTGAGAATGATGAAACTAAATTGTTCAGAGAATTGGCTGAAAAGGTTGTGAAATTGCATATTCACAGAAAAAAAGGCCAAAAAGGGTTAAAAACATTTCAGAACAACTTCCTTCAAAATTTTAAAAGAGACAGGCGTCAAACTGCAGTGGTCTGTTCAGACTTTAGAGTCTATCATTAAAATGAAGAGTGAGGTTACATGTGCTCTGCTTGGTAGAGGAGCACTGGTAGGACACAACAAGGATTCACTCATGTTACATGTTATGGTATACATTATGGCCATGTCTCAGAGCACTGGTCTGTGAGGAACACAGAGCAAACTGAGTTTACAAAGTTTGATTGTTGTCACATTTCAAACAATAGCTTTATGAAACTGTAATAAATACATTACCTCTTTACATTGTATCCACTAAAAAGTTGTCTTGAACAAAGAAAGGTAGTGTTGAAAAGAAGATCTGCTCTCCCTTCATTTGCTTCATAACAAACACATCTTGCCAAGAGTCACATATGTAAGACAGTGGGTGATGGTGCTCATGGGAAACAGAGTCTTTAACAACTTTGGTCAGTTCACTACAAAATATCCGTGGAGGAAAAATCTTATGTAGTCTATTGCAGCTAGCTAATAAATTAGTCACAGTAATAAAGTGTTACGTTTTCATAACTCATTGTTTCCAAACCTTCCATCCCAACGATAGCAGTGAGGAAACTGCTGTCACTGATAAAACAAATGTGTCCCAGCCTCAGGGCCAAATTCAAAGTTTCAAAAACAGGTTGAGGTGGCCATGTCCCCCTTTTATACAGTTTGCAAATTATTTAATTCCATCATGTCAATAATTCATTGTCAGCTTTCAATATGCTCACAATCCAATCATGAAAACATCAGTGCTGCTGCAATACTTTCATTTCAATTTATTGTGGAATATATTGTCCCGTCAGTTTTTTTTTTTTCCATTCATGCTTCGTTGAATCCACAAACACTATGGTAAAATCACTTAAAAAGACAGCTACCAACATACAAAACATCATACTGCTATCTTTATGGCTGCACATGCTTTCAGCGTCAGCATGCTCTACTTCTGTGTATCTCAGTGCAGATTTAAACATGGCAGGTTTATGTATTGTTCGTTATTACCGCTGTGGCACGGGAAGTGATGATTCTTTCGACCAATCAACGGACTGCAGTGTTTCTAGCTCCATCTTCCGGCGGTTGGTTTGGTATGTCTGGCACCTCAACAGAAGGGTACCAAAAAGTGGGACTGTACAGGTCAGTAATTTGGGGACTTGTCTTGGTTTTAGTCAAAGGAAACACCACAAAATGAGCGCCAAACCAAGATGAACCAAACTGAGCTGCTTGGTGGAAACGGGCTTTAGTGAATCAGTGCTCTGGTGGGTTTAAACCCTGCAGCTTTATTCCCATGCACTATCCACCGGCAGCAAAGTGGGCTGAGATACTGCACCGTGAGGTAGACTGTGATGTCGTCTGTGTACTTGGGATCATAATCATAAATAGGAATGGTTTTTAACTACATTTTATTTAGTAGTTGATATGAATTTTAGCTGCAGCATAAAAACTATTAATGGGAGTTGACAAGGGATTAAAATAGACATCATTTTACAAGAGGCTTTATTCAGGGGAGAGGAAAGAGAGGCAGACAGAATGGAGGGGGTCATATATGTGTTCACATTACAAGCAGCCTACTGAGCCCACTCAGTCTCTGTAATGTCTCTGCTTATTTGGCTTTCCGTTCCCTACATACTTATTTTACACCTCTCCTCGCACAACTCTCTGCCTAACCCTTCTTTAACCCTTCCTACTTATCCTCCCTCCCTCTCGACTTCCACCTCTCCCTTATTCAAATCCATTCCACCACCACCACTGCCCCACCTCCCCCATCTTCCCAGCCTGATTTAGACCTCTAGCCTAAGAGGAACATCAGAGCACAATGGGTTAGCGGCGGCTGAGCTTAAATGGAATGAGAAAACCGGAAAATTCTCTTTCATGAATAGATGCAAACATTCGGCGGGGTGAGGGTGAATGAGAGGGGAGAGGAGGATGAGATGATGCAGGCTGGGATGAAGGAGGAGGGAGATGATGATGGAGAAAAATGGCCTTAGATGGGGTGAAGGTCAGAGAGGGGGCAGCAGCTGGACACAGAGTGGGGATGGTTGTTAATTCTAAAAGGGTCAGAACGACTAATTGTTTTGTTACATTTGTGACTAAAAATAATTTAAAATCACCTCATGTTTGTGTTTAGGCAGAGTTTGGTTTCCAACTGGCAATAGTTTCAAATAAACTGTGCTTCATATTTGGTTTTCTGAGATCAAGAGACCAGAAAAAGTTACATTATTAGTTGGTGTATGAGGCACTTCTCCAAACTTCTTTGCAGTTTTTCTGAGCCATGTAAGGATTAATGTATAGTGAAGGGGTTGTCATAGCTGACTGCAACCCCTGCTGGGTGAGCAGGACCCTGACCTGCTTTCTACTCTCCAAAACTCTAACCCTATAACGCCAACCTCCATCGCATCAACATGATAAATACTTTCCTTAAAAACCTGTTAAAAAAATAATACATGTGTTCTACCCCTTTGAGATTATCATTCCACTACAGGCAGCTGAAGTTGTATTTTGGCCCTTTTCAAAATTGCTGCTCTCAGGAAATCATCCACACACTTTATTTTCTGGACAATTATTGCTAATTTTCCAGAAGCTGTGGTAAGAATAACAACAAAATGTTACTCATTTTTACAACGAGTATTTTCTGCATCAAACGAATGCATATTTACTAAAAGCTTAACTTAAAAGTTGCCAAAACTGCCCAATGTGTCAAATGTGATACAAAAAATATATCATAAAATGCTATGGCAAGGGTTTTTTTTTTTGTGGATTTTGTTTAAAGCGTTAATAAACATCTCAGTCATTTAAAAAAAAAAAATTCTGGATATTTCTTGATGGATGAATCTCTAAAGAGTTAGGGAAATTAAGCTTGTTCCAAAATATTATGGGCCAACACTTGGGTCTTAATTGATCGTAATGGGTAAAAATGGCTTCTAGCAGACAAACAATATTCTTGACTAGTTTCTTGAAATAGAATCTCAGTGCACTTGACATTTTGTCAACCAGATGTTGGAAACATTGGACTGTAATGAGGTCAGTTACACTAAATGGAGTCTGCACTTCATAATGACCAACTTTCTGACTGTAGAGATTTGATGACTTGTTTTTTTTTTCTGCAGCACCACCAGCCTGTCCAAAAATCAAAGGCCAAAATTTCCAACCAGGCTTTAGGATGGCAGTCCCAAAACCAATAGATAAAGCCAGCATCTCAGGAAATGTCCCATCTGGTTCACGCTGTGATGGAGGAAAAATCTGGTCTTTGGAATCCATGACTCAGACATTTCTTCGTCAGCGCCTAAGATGCATCAACCGAACACCAACTTTATTCAAACTGTACTTAAACAAAAAGTTAAATCCCTTTGTATAAAAACAAATTATTGATAATACTAATCATCAGGTGCGTATTCAAACTGGCTCATCAATTAGTGTTAATGACAGTTTCTTACCAAGCAGTAAATATCTTTGTGCATTCTGTAAGTGGGATTATTTGTCCAGTCTATTCTTATTTATGGACAAAAATCTGATCCTATTCTGTTTAGCTTGTTGAATTCTAGTTTGTTTCTGAATGTTAGGAACAACAATGACACAACACCCTCTGTATGTATGGGGGGGGGGCACAGTGGCTGCATTGACTGATCTGCAGTCTGCCGGTCAGTAATGTTAGCAAACATGAGGCAGATTATCACCGCCTGCCTGACACTAATAATCTACTGTGCTAAGAGCGGACTCTGTTCATTAAACAGTGTTGATATTTCTTTGAGTAATGCATCTACAGTTTAGGCTTCCACTTTGGGCTGCTTATTAAAAGCACCTTCAATTGATTTCTGTTTTTGGATTCATGACCATCAACTTTTGCAACATCTGCTGTGATTTCACATGATGTGTCAGATTTTTCATAAGTTAACTGTGATGAGGTTAATTCTTTGAAAACTTTTAATTGATTTGTCTTTAACTTGTGAAACAAATTCTATAAAATCCCGTAATTAAAGTTCTTTTAGTTATTAGTGGACTGATGGCACACTCTATACAGCATCCTGCATATACGATGTAAAGCGCCAGATCGTCTCCACACTTTGTCATCTTGTCATAACCCTTAGGTTTGCCTGAAGCCTCATACTCCATCTGTTTCCTGTGTGCTGAATAGTTACAGCTCCATCTCTCTCTCACGCACAGACAAATAAAACAGCGAACAGACTGAGAAACAGACACAAATGAACACAAACAGCTCTCAAAAACATCTTTTGGCAGCGAACTTCATTAGGCAGGATGATGTGTTTGTGTGTGTGTGTGTGTGTGTGTGTGTGTGTGTGTGTGTGTGTGTGTGTGTGTGTGTGTGTGTGTGTGTGTGTGTGTGTGTGTGTGTGTGTGTGTGTGTCTGTTCAGAGGATATTCTTGCTTCATCTGCTGCCATAACACACACATTTCCCCACATGTGCATCCATGCCAGCTACATACATCCTTTTCTCCTTGTTACATAACTCCCCTCCCCCTGCAGCACAATGAGAAGTTAGAACAGAAGTTATGACCCCGAGTCTGTGACACGCTCCTCACTCTTGACTCTCCTGCAAACACTAACACATACACATAAACACACACATTTTGCATGGATGTGTAGGCACTGAAAAGAGGTGTTTCTCAGTTCAGGGTCACATATGTCTGAGTCACAGTAGCGTTCAGCTTATTCTTACATTCAAATAAACACAGTCCTGGTGTGTTGACACTGTATGAGCACCAAGCCCAACAGTCTGACCTCAGAAAACCTGCTCTCTGGCCTGGTTTCACTCTGCCAAGCTCCCCGAAATGGGTGGTTTCTAGGATTTAAAGCAAACAAGGGGGAAGAGGGCTGAAAAGAGAGCATGCTCCTCTGGAATTAGAGTAATTTTCTGAATTTTTGAGACCCTTACAGCAAAGGCATACTGCCTGCAGTCCCTGCAGCCCAGTGTGTCTGCCACACTGACCCTACTCCCACCCAAATCTCCTCACTAACAATGTGTGTATGTTTGTTCGCCTATGCGTGCAGCCTCCCTCTCTGTCCATTCAGCTGACGGTTGTGAGCGCTAATGTTTGCACAGTCCCAGCAGACATAACCAATCTGAGAACAGCTGAATCTCTGCAAACATGAAGCCCTATGGAGGCGGAACAGATTGGAATGGGGGCATTCTCATGTGCTCTTATGTGCTATAAATAGACGTCTGATTTGTTTACGCTCATGCAAATGGTGCTTTATGAGCTTATTTACGGCATTGTGCAAATGCTGTGTTGAAACGGTTGCTTGTTAAGGTGTGAAACATTCACATTTTTCACATAAGGTAGATTTAACAACCATTTCTCCTCTCAAACCATCATTTCATCCATAACTACATGTATTTGGTCTGAAAAGATTAATTTAGATGTGTCTTCATACACTAAAATATCAACATCCTGACATATGCCGGCGTTGGGAGCATCCTCTCCTTATGTCAAACACACATACAAACACATCCATGTAGAGCTGAAGCTCTGCACTAACTCCTCTAAGCTCAGTGTGCCTGATGACCTCGTCTGATCTCGGCCCTCACACATCACTGCCCCTGAATCCCAGATATCCTTAGAGGCCTCATATCTGTAAACACCAAATACACACACACAGTGATTTAATGAGAGGATGTGTTGTTACCCATGTGAGGAGGCAGTATGAGTCAGTGTGTGTGTGTCTGTGTGTGTGTCTGTTCTGCATGTGCATTGGATTGGGGGAGGGCGTCCTCATCCTGTCACTTCCTCTGTTCCTCTGTCTGCTCAGGTTCTGGGATGACTGTGCACGCAAACAACAGACTACAGGACAGGTTACACCGACTCACCAACATGTTGGCTTCATCTTCAGCTCACAGTAATGCTCTCCCTCACTCTTCTGATAGGAAATGTATTCCATGCATCAAAACACCAGACGTGCAGGAATTTTCTTGGAAGAGTGCCGTGATAAACCACCAGAGGATGAAACTTGACTTCATCACCAGTGTTAGAAATACAGTTTAGTTAAATTTATTTGCACATCATGAGAAACTGGTTCTCAATGGCCAAGCTTGAATAAATTTTTCAGCTTAAGACATCATCCATGTCCAAAAACCTCTTGGGGCTGCACAGTTGATGGATTTCTGATCGCGATCACTATTTTGGTATCCCTATGATAAAGAATGGACTGATAATTGACATTTTAACATCTTCTTGTAGAAACTCAGTATGGTTGTCTAGTGAAAATACTTCAGGGGATAAATTAGCCTTTTTTATTATGACAGCTTGTGTTATTTTCTCAGTGTGGGCTGGATTTTTTTCGGAATCAGAGAAATGAAAATCAAAAATACTTAATTAATCCCAAGAGGAAATTTGTTATTACCGTTGCTCTTCACATAGTACAGCAGTTGAAAGTAAGATGGAACAGGATAATAAAATAAGTGATAAGATAAGCAATAAAAATAAACAATAAGTACCAGATATAAGCAGTAAGTACTAAACCGGATAGAGAGAAACTATTTACATTATGAGAAAGACAAGATGAAATATGTTAAACAGATATTGCAATTAGTGAGCTGTATTAAACAAATATTGCAATTAAACAAGTATTACACATTGAATATTGTAGATACACCAGAGTCAAGCTCCAACTCAATAATGTCACTGGCCTTGCAGATGAGTTTGTTGAGTTTATTAGCGTCCGACACTCTCAGCCTGCTGCCCCAGCACGCCACAGCAAACAGGATGGCACTGGCCACCACAGACACAAATCATACTCAGCATCGTCCTGCAGATGTTAAAGGACCTCAGCCTCCTCAGGAAGTAGAGGCGGCTCAGGCCCTTCTTGTAGACGACATCAGAGTTTTTACATCAGTCCAGTTTATTGTCCAAGTACACCCCCAAGTATTTGTAATTGTCCACATCAACCCCCTGAATGGAGACAGGGGTCAGTGACGTCTTTTTCCTCCAGACCAGTTCCTTGGTCTTGGCCAAGGAACTGGCCTCATTTTTTGTTCACTAATACCCAATGCTCACACACAGACTCAATTTTTGGTTCTCACTCACAGGTCTCAGCCACAGCTTCAGCCTTGAGAGGAATTGGCAAGCTAACGATCACAACTGTTTTCCACAGAATTAATGAACATGTTTGCATCCTGGTTAAAAAGTGTCTTAGGTCTGAATTTTTTCATTTCTCTACCTGCATAAACTTTTTTTTCTAACTTAGTGGTTAAGAAGATATTAAGATCACAAGTTTGACCAATCAGAGGCACAGCTTTCCTGACTGACAGATGAGCATCCTGTAGCTGTGAATGTGGAGGCTCAAAGCCTGACTCATTTCCAATATGGCCCCTGCCAATGCTCAAAACTAGATAATATAAATATAAAGTTATAAGTCTGAGTCTTCTTTAATTTTAAAGATGAAGGTGTATCAGTAACTTCATCAATTAAAGTCAAAGCTCTTGTTAAAGTAAAGCTGTAATGATGCAGTAAATGGTCCCTGTCTTTGTTTAAGTACTACAGATCATTGTCTGTTGTAGGTGTTCAACGCTGCACTTGGATTTTAAAGCATTCATTCAGCCATTCTCCCTGTACAGCAAGCATTACATAAGGTTGTGTGTATTGGTAAATGTCTCAGCCCAACCTCATGCGGCCCCTGCTCAATCCAAACAACATGAGGCCGTCGCTGATGAAACCCACTGAAAATGGCTCATATGCTCTACTGAATCAAGCCTTCACCCCAGAGGCAAATTCATCATCTCCATCCCCGCTGGAGCGCTAACACTGCTTCCTCTCCTCCCTCTCTTCCCCTGATGCCAGACCTTTACTCACCAATTCAATTAACTGGGGCTCAATCAGAGCGTTTCTGCACGCGTCACAGCAGAAGGTGAAGGTAAGGTGAGCTCCTAAAGCACACCGTGGAGAAGTCAGGGCCGAGTGCTGCAGCTATCAAACTTTGGGAGGCTGGACAGGATGTGGGATTTATGTGACAGGCTGCCTGAAGACGTTAGCATTTCTGAGCGTCACAGAGCTCGTCAAGGCAATGGCCTCCTCGCCACGTGAGGCACACAGCTGCACATATACCGCTTAAATATTCCCCTCCCTGCCAGGAGAGAGACAGTGTGTCCGTCACGGCCTGTCCCCGATAACCATGAGACCTGTCACAGTCCAACACGACACACCTGGCTGACACATCATGGGAAACACAGCAGTGGTATAAACATCAGGAGAAGAAAAAACACACTGTGTTGGTCTGGCTGCACAATCAAAACAACCTGATACAAACTTCATTGATGAGGAGCTTCTCCTTAAGTCTGCTCTTCAGGGAAAAACTTTTTATTTAAAAAAAATAATTTGTTACCCAAATATACAAATATAACTTTAACAGAGAAGTATTTTTGCTTTAAAAATAAGGCAGCTCTTAAAACATGAGTCCCATTATTGAAATAAACCCTGTGGACTCCACATATTTGGCTTGGGGTCTGAAGACAAAATAGATTTCAGAAGGAAACACATCCTACAATGGAGAATGAAATTTGGGCTGAGAAGGTCAAACTTTGTCATCCGCATCTATTCAGGATGATGATGTTAAAAAATGAGAAGAGGAGCAAAAACTTGTGTTCAGAGTTAAATGCCCAAAATGACCAATTAAACATATTTACAATCTGGGAAAACAAAACAAGTCTGCAAGTAGTGGCTAATCTGAAAGATCTGGACGATTCCAGGTGGGCAGGTCAGATTTGGGGCCATGAGGACCGGTGTCCAGTCATATAACACTGAATATATCACACGCTGCCCCTGGGACCCCTGCGCTGGCAGCTCTTTGTTATTTTTATGTAGCCAGCCGTTACCTTGACAATAGGCCTGTGCATGCGCAGCAGGTTGTTATCACATTATTTTAATACAATAAGTCATGATCTAAAGTGGGTCGGTCTGAGGAATGAAACTCCAGGGCTGAAAACGAATCCCACTGCGGCTCTGTTCGTAACTCATCACATTTGATGATATTAAGGCTCACAGTTATGCATGAATAAGTATTGTTACTTTAGGGGCACAGCTGATTTGACTCATAGGTCAGTGTGTTGTTCATCTAGAAGCAATAAGACCTAAACTTCACCTCGCTTCCTATTTCTAGAGTTCAACGGATGACACAACTAACACTACATTGATACAGAACGTACTCCTTAAACCTTGATACTGCAGTGTTGACTGTTCTGCCAAGTGAGTGTGAAACTTGTGTCTATAAGTAGCTAAAAGGTAAAATGATAATAGAAACTGGGATGAAACAGAAAAGTTGTGTCATGTATGTCTTTTTCAGATGTTTTCCTCTCCTCTCTTTGTCTTGTAAGGAGGTAATGCTGCTGTATTCATAGGGAAACAAATGAGGTTAAATTTGAAAAGACAACAGCTAAACTCCCACAGTCCAAAAACATACTCATCGGGTAAACTGTAGGTGTGAGGTGTGAGGTGTTAGGTGTGAGCGTGAAAGGTTGTCTGTCTCTCTGTCAGGCCTGCCCAGGATGTTACCCCGCCTCTCACATTAAGACAGCTGGTATAGGCTCCAGCCACCCGTGACCCTGAAAAGATTAAGTGGTATAGAAAAATGGATGAATGAATGAACAGTTAATTCTTGTAAAGCTTAATTGACCAATCAAACAATAGCCATAAAATGTTAACTTTTGGAACAGAAATGTTTATTAATCCTTTTAACAAAATCCACGAGAGAATATTTTATATTTATATTTTATATTTTTTTGCTCCACATTTGATAATTTGGGTGGTTTTGGCAATTTTTAGACCAGTAACTATTTAAATTTAGTTATTACTGCAGCTTCTTGAAAATTAGTAATGGTTTCCCTAAAAAACAGTGTGTGGATGGTTTCATGAGAGCAGCTATTTTGAAAAGGGCCGAAATACAACTTCAGCTATTCCTCTGGCAGGCAGAATACATAAAAAAAAATAATGTAATAGGTTTTTAATGACAATATTTATCCTGTTGATAAGACAGACAGCTTTGAAACTCATGCATAAAATATGATACGTTCAGCAATAAAGGGTTAAACAGCCAATATATTTAAATACAGTTTCAATTGAACAACTTTGTCAAGTGATACCAACATGATGAAGCTCTCAGCTACGTATCTCATTAGAAAACTTAGAAGTCTCTGTGTCAGTCAGAAAATTTTGGTGTAAAAATCTATTATCCAAGTTGTCTTAACCTGCTTGGTACAGTGATTTGAATAATATTAGTAAAATAAACTCTCTAAGATGACGTTAAAATAGTGAGCAAACCTCAAAAACCTCTGTCTCATCTCTTTACAGGTGGGAAGAGGGCAAAAGCTCAGCGCATCCTAAAAGTTGGCACTCATCCTCTCTTCTGCAACTTCGAGTCTCTAAGTGTAGAGAACAGGCTCAACCTTATGAAACAACTGATGAGATCTGATCCCTGACATGATGTGAACTGTTTTTAATATGTAATTTTGTTTTTCTGCATGTTTCCTTGGATGATTAAATGAGTGTTCTGGTGCCCACATTATACAAGTAGGCTTCACATTAAAACCCATGCATGCCTACAAACTCTGTTATTTTTAAAATCTTTTTTCCCCTTGACTCTAAGGTGACACTGCAGCCCCTGAGTGCTCCAGCGATGCTGGATGCTGGATCCAGCTCAGAAAACATGAGCATGTTGCACACGGCTACTCTCAGTGGATGTAAAGGATAGCTGCAGATCAATATGTGGTACCCAGCAAGAGCATTCATCAATGAAGGGGATCAAGGTCAGGGATTATGTTACTGTACATCTGCATTGATTCAGATGAATATCAGGGAGAGTACATCACATTTCATAGAGCCACTCAGGAGCCATTTTTCAGCCTCATCCATCTTGTAACTCCCACCAAGTTTCCACGGCACTCGCCGCTGAGCCTTTCTTCAAGCCACTTTCTTCAAGCCCGTGCGGAGTTAAAGTGAAAATTCTTTGGAGCCACATGAGTCATGCACAACGTTGCTGCCCACGCATGTGTGAGGGGGCCGGTGAGTAATCCAGCTTGGACTGAGGAAGGAGATCAGCCTTTGAAGCTCAGTGGGGAAAAAGTGAAGCATAGAGAGGGCTCAACATGCAGAAAATGCAAATTTAAAGCTATAGAGGGCAGAGACAAGCTAGTTAGTCACCTCAAATAAAATTCTCCTTTGGATTTCAATCCATTCAGGTCCTCCCTCTCAAATGTCTGAATGGAATAATAGTATGGTTGTATTTTATTACTGCTACCAGCTGAGCAGGAACAAAACCCTGACTCTTGACTCACATGACCAAAAGGTCTCCATTGTTGCAAAAATACTCTGTAGCAGAGCTACTGCAAGAACATGAAAGTAGTGATGTAAAACTGGCCTCAGGCTGCAGCAACAACAAAGGAAAGTAATTGTTACGTAAAGTGTTTCAGTGGACTGGGGTCATGACTATCAGCTGAACAAAACCAGGGTCTGATTACAGCTGGTCTAAACCACTCAAACAATCACACATCAGGACAAAGCGGGCATCCCGGGAGGAGAGAGCCACACACCAATGACAGGAATAACACAATCTTATGTTTGACAGGTCTGAGCAGCACAAAGATGTGCAGCTTAAAATATCATCTCATTTATCCATCTGCTGCTGATTAGACAAAATAAACTGAGTGCTTCAGCTTGTGCTTGAGAAACGGTTACAAATACATCTCGAGACCGAGGGATAACCTGAAAAACAGGCAGGTAAGAGGTTGATATGGTTTTGTAAGCTGCTGGCCTGAAAGAAAAAGCAAATTTATCTTTACACATCATTTTGCCAACAAGAAGGCTCAATGTACTTTAAACAAGACATTTCAAGGATCATGACAAAGTCATTTCCCCCTTTTTTCAGCTTTGAAGACAAAAGACTGCCAACTCAGTTACTGACATTTGTGCTGTCATGGTAGCCTGGCTGGGTGCCCCATGGTGCTGCCATCACACATGTGAAGTTAACCAAAACAGGTGTCAAACCTACCAATAAAAGGTGGCAGACTGCATTAGGGTCCAGTCCAGCAGAACAGACTCCTGTGCTGATCTGAGACAGACACTTTTGGCTTTGCAAAGCTGAGTGAATCTTGTGTTTCTGTTTGTCCAGTAGAGAAAACTGGTGTGCCAGCATTCATCAACAGAACTGTCAATCATGATGTTATATCCAAAATAAATTATAGGGGGGGCTGTAAACCTCTTGGCTTCAACCTGTTTCAAATGACAATGCCCATTTCAACAAACCAACAAACAGTCTTCAAATCAGGAAATTCACATATAAGAGGAATGAAAAGAGGACGATGGGCCAAGCTTGACTTAGGGGCCTGCCTGAACTAACACTGTGCTCAGTGTTTGAAATCAGAGGCTGTGTCTCAAATCGCTTACCTTCATAAGTACACTTCCATAAAGTACACTTCAGACATTACGCACTTACCAGAAATTACGATCATACTTCACAACCGTTCACAGGTGTTCCTCTGCTTTTCATTGATTCCAACAATCAACAAGAGTTTGTTTTCGTTTTCGTAGTTCCTCTGTGTAGCCAATTAAGCTAAATCAAGTGGTAGAACTGATTCCATCTCAGCATTTGGTAGCTTAGCTTCCATTCTAGTTCTCTGGCAGCTTTCTCAACAAAGGGGCTCCATTAGGGTCCCCTGTGTCAACTACACTTACTATTAACAAGTACCTCATACAACTCCACTGCCAAATGATACAATTACACATGTCCCTGAAAAGATTCAGAAAACTGGTGTGAGCAAACAGAGAGGCAGAGGGAATGAGTCAGAAAAAAATAAGCATAGTTCCAAAAACAAGTGCTTCAAACCAATAATCATCACAATAAGCAATAATTCAAATAATCACTGAATTTATGGTACATGTTGTCAAAAAGGCCCATGAGTTTCACAAATATGCTGAGATTTGATTTGCTCTCAATCAACTGTCATGAAATCTGCAAATCTGTTGGAGTGGGACAAACATTTAGCGCTAAGTTTTTCAGGTATCCGTTTGTTGTCAGAGAAGTTTGGACCTCTCACTTTTGAGAATGCTTTGGCAGAATGCAGGAAACAACAGAAGAGGTGAACACATGGTTAATTAGTCAATGCTGAACACTGCTGCTATCAGTGGCCAACGATAAGGCTTTTCTGCAATTTTAACAAACTTGTACTGATGCAGACATTTACCCGTGTAGGGGGTCGACCTCCCATCAGGTCCAAAGTTGCTGTCATAAACAACCCCAGAGGTCAAACTGCCGTCATGTTGATTGATGGAAGATTGAGTCCATCAGTCAAAGTGTGCCTGATGAATTAGCCACTGGTTATTAATGGTGTCTCTGTCAATGACCCGATGCTTACTTAATGCTGTTGTATTAAAAAAAAAAACCTTCTTTTCTTAATTTCTTAATTTATCTATTTGTTTATTGCATTGTTTTTTTATGGGGTGGGGTGGGGGGATGACAGTGATGTCAACATTTGGTTGATTTGTGTGATGTAATAAGTGCATCTTGACAACTTATCAAACGACAGGAGCCTGCAGACCCGAGGTACTCTCTCTGTGTTGGTGGTAGCCAATGAAAAAATGCAGAGGTGTCTGAGCTTCTTTTCACAATCTCACTAACAATGTTGTTGTTTGAAGAGGGCTCTGATTGGGCTGGAGGCAGAGAGAGAGAGAGAGAGTGAGGGGAGGAGCTCAGAGACTGATGTGTGTGCTGACAGACAACACACTGTCATTGAGGCAGTGATGATTTGTCTTTGTAGCACTGAGGCTGCTGAGTGTCAGTTTGCATCATCGTATGTCTGTCCAGTGGTTGTCCTGGGCTGAACTAAAAATGGTCCATTGGGAGTTCAACTTTATGTGGTCTATACATTCCAGACTGCAGGCTTTCCTCAGGCATGTTGATTCACCTGCTTTTTTCTTGGTTGGCACTGGTCAGCTGTTAAGAACTGGCCTGACACGATTCTTTAAATTATCTTTCATATCCTTCTGATGATTTGTATCAATGAGGGAACCTGCAGATATCAAAGCATCTATAATAAGAGATAAAGTGAAATGTGATATTATTTGAGTCTCCTGCTATACTGACTTAGCAGGGCCTCATTATGGAACAACTTTGACCTTCATGTTAGATAATAACATGACTGGGTATCATGTTGGATTAGAGAGAGCCTAATCAGTCCCAAATAAAAGACAGCAAGGTTGAGTCAAAGTTCTATTTACTGTTGCAGAACAGTAAACCTTTTTCGAAACATTTGAGACATACAGCAAAACTACATTTGATTAAAAACAGATAATAAAGAAGACTTGTGGTGGATTAAATTTTAGGATATTGAACATGCAGATGTGCAGTTTTGAGAGTTTTCCCAGTCCCGTCTTCTCCAGTTAAGGGGAAATCTCAAAGGAAACCCCTAAAAATAATTTGGATATACTCTTATTGATTTTGGTTGTATCTCTGAAGGATATAAACACATCACCACCTTGAAAATTACACAATTTTTTCCTTTCACAGAAGTGCATCTGTAGCTCCAAGATGCAGTTATTGGCCCTGCTTGAAACCTCTTTTCTATTTAATGTCAGGCTGACTGAAATCTTTGTTTTTGCTTAATATGGACTGTCTGCCAGACAGGAGGAAGTTGATAAATTTGATAAGAGTACACACATATGAGTGTACACTTTAAGTGTGTACTTTTGAGTGCACACTGCCATATGTGTACTCCAAATACATGCTTTCAAGCACTTACTTGTAAGATTAAAGGACATCAAAAAGTGTACACTAACAAGTGTGAACTCACAATTGTACACTTTTAAGCGTGTACTATAAGTGTACACTTTTAGACCAGCAGTATGTTGTAACTATTATTAAGAAATTCTTCCATTTGTGAATCACAGAAATGTTGCCTTCTTGTGATACACTGAAAAAGTTCACAAAATTTATTGGTGGATAAACCTGGAGTTAACGTTTTATGAAACCCATAAAAAAGATGCTAAAGTTAGTTTTGAATCAAGGTAAAATGTACATAAATCATATATTCATAAAGTATTATGTAAAGGTCTTGTAAGGCTAAAAAACCATTGCTAGAAGTTGTTATGGGTGCTTATATTCACGTATAAGAGCTGTTATAAATCTTTATAAATGCACATGTGAGGCTTTTTAAATGTGATCATAATGCATTATGTAAACGTTACCTTTTTATTTTCAAATACAACAAAAACACTGTCATTTAAAGAAAGGAACTTCAATCTTCTGCTTGGTGATGAACAATTCTCATACCTCACTAGTAGCTAAAGCAAAAACATTAAAATTAACTCAACCAGATTAAATTAGATAAATAGTTTGAAGCTCCATCAGTTTACTGACATCAGGTAAAAAATGTCAACATAACAGAGCAGCTGAGTTTTAGTAGACAAGTTTTTTTTTTTATCCACCATCTGGCACAAACAGAACCCTTAAACTCAAATCAGATCACCCCATCTGTCTGATTGGGTTAAAATTCATCAGAACATGCTTTAAGTTCTCAGAATGAACTATCATTCTGAGAACTTAAAGCGTTCTGCAAACGTAAAGCGTAAAAAAAAGAGAGGTGATTTGTGATTATGCAACATCCACCTCACTCTCTTTTTTACACACACACACACACACACACTCTAAAGGTGTGTCTGTGGCATGCTGTAATGATTAGAGACATGATTTAAAGTAGCATCTTAATGACCACATTACCAGTGTCCACACAAAGCATCCTCTAATAAAGCAGCTGAGATAAATAAGGCACATAAATAAGGACAGGGATACATGAAGCATTAAGCCAGTGAGGCAGTGATTCGTTAAACTGAGAGTACAAAAGGACAAAGCGAAAGGGTCAAGCACTGCCTGGAGCATACTATATGTCAGACACTACAGCAGCACAGTCAGACTTTCACATAGTAAGCTTCTGTATGTTTTCTTCTGTTTGATAACCAAAGCAAACCTGTGCTGGCTGTAACAGCTTTCTGTGCTACAGTCATGTAATTATACATGTCTGTTCACATGTGAGTTGCCACGATGCATCAACTTAATTAATGTGAATGTGCTTGGAGCAGCCTGGAGTCATTCCTGCTCACGGCACTGAGGTTGTTACATCACTCTCACACAGATAGAAACACAGGAACACACATGGAGCCTCTCCTGTCAGTATATCTGGAATAATGCTATTCTTATAGCATCACAGACAAATCCTTGTCCATTTGTTGTATTTTATGAGCCACTCCTGTCTCTTTCTTCTTTTATTTTCTTCTTCAGAGGAGTTTAGTACATAGCTGCTGAGCCACACACCGACTCCTGGCTGCTTTTCTCTGTTCCTGTGTTTCTGGCTGCAACAGGATTAATACCCTGTGCAGGCATTCAGCCCTCATCTGTGTCTCTCCACCCCTCGTCCATGAGTGCCAGGATACAGGAGTGAGGATTAGATGGTGTGTGGTCCCCTTCTTGGGTGCGCCGGGATGCTTGGTGGTGGGCAAAGGGAGGGATATCTTGGCACCAACACAGTCTCACATTTTTCTGTGCACCAAGGGAGAATCAGCCTTGGTGCCAAAAATAACCAAGGTGGAATTGTTTTTATTTATCACGCAAACTTTGGTTTTAACCTTTGAAAACCTTTTCCTGAATGTTGCCTCAGGAGAGGGTTTATTTGCTATCTAGCCGCAAGGCAGCCCTCAAGTTACAAACAAACCCTCCCTCCCTAACCCCAACAAATTCATAACTGTAGCTGGGAACAGAAAGTTGTGACAAGCATTCGACTGCAGTTTTATTTGTAGTCTCCGAAGTATTTTGTGAACTTTAGCTGTACTCTCGTGTGGCTGCAGCTCCTCATGTGTCACAACAGTTTACAGTCTGTCCTCTGTGGATGCTGGCAAAGATTGAAACAAAGCCTGGGTCAATACTAGGGGTGGAAACCCCAAAAGACAGAACATTAATCTTTTTTATATCTGAGATACGTTCAGACATGTTCTCATCTTCAGTTTATCATTGCATTTCTGTAACTGTCACTCTCTGCATGTTGATATGGATACTTTGTATTATTAGCGGTTTGCATGCATGCACGAAACTCAATATAGCCTATCACAAATCTTCAAGGTGAGCTGCTTATGTGAGCAACAGTTGAGATGTAGACCCCAAATTTACTAAGGTTTTCCTGATAGCCTCCAAGTAAAATTTAAGCCAGAAGTCGGCCAGATGTGTGTGAACGTGGCAAGAAATTTCACCTATAGCAGGTGAGAGGAGGCAAAAACACTTGTATCTTGTGAATGATACACAGCCATTGTGATGGTTGTGAATATCATGGGTGGGGATGTAAGGATATTGCTTGTTTAAAAGAAATAAAGTAAAAATCAAAGTTTTGTTTGAATAGCGCTTGCTGTTCGTGTCTCTTATGTTAGGGACCTTTTAGATATGTTTATTAAAGCAAATTAACAGGGCTGTGAGGTTTTTCTGGAAAAGCTAGCATTTTGTGGGATGAAGACTCTGTTTCCCATGAGCACTAGCACCTACTGTCATGATGACGTGTCTCTTACTGAGGCATGTAGTTGTTTTGAAGCAAATGAATGGCTAGCACATCTTTTAAACACTATTTCTCTTTGTTCGAGACAAGTTTTTGTTGTATACAAAGCAACGAGGTTATGTATTCATTAACAGTTACACATTGCTGTTTGAAACATAACAAGCAAGCTTTGTAAACTCAGTTTAATGTGCAGTTTAGTACCAGGCTGTATTTAGTGGTTTTCACAGCCTGGTGCTCTGAGACGTGTATATTAGTAATTCCTGGTTATGTCCCACCAGTGCTCAACCATCACCCAATGTTGCCAAGTCCACGTATTATAAAAGCGTCTTTGGGCTTGTTTTTCTGTAAAGTCACTTTCAGATCTTGTCAGTTGTGGGTTGCCGTTTTTTTTTTTTTTTTTTCTTTTTTCATTTCTTTCATTTCTTTTTTATTTGAAGGGGGGGGGGGGGGGGGTTGTCTTCTAAAGTGTAGTTGTTTATTAGGGCTTGCTTTGCTTTCTGTATGATTACCACCTGATTCTCTCCCAGCTCTCCACAACAACAAGAAACACAAATGTGTCAACATGATAGTTTGTCCTTTTCCAGGACCCATCCACTGCTTCCCTGTTTCCTGGTTACCACCCACACTCATATATTTTCTTTTATTCAAAGTGTAAGAAATTAAGTTAGTGTAAGTTTTGTTGACTGTTTATTTATTTATTTATTTTTTATGGTCTGGCTCTGCTCTGTCTTGGCACCAAATCAGATCATTCATTCAAGTCAATGGCTGATTTCCAAACCACCTACTACACTAGCAGTTCCTACTGATTTGGCCGAAATTCAGTAGTGTGAGTTTGATCTAAAATGGTGCAACAATAACATATAACATGTAAAAATTTATACTCATTTCAAAATTTGGTGCCAGCAACATGTTTCAAACCAGTTGGGGCAGGGACAACAAAACAGTGAAAAAGTTTTATGATGCAACCAATAAACCTGAAAGAACATCTACCAACTAATCAGGAAATGTGCAAGCGAGTGGGTTCGAAAAGGCATTTGAGAGAGGCTGAGTCTCTCAGAAGAGGAGATGGAAAGAGTTTCATTACTTGTTTTAAATCAAATTAATATTTATGTATTCTTGATCTTCCCCTCTGTCTTTATCTCACAAAAATTAAGCTTATGATCAGAAACACATTTATTTTGATGCTGTTACTTTAAGTAATGGTTAAAGAATATATATCAGTGAAAACTGGGCAGGATTGAAAACATTATTAACATCTAGTGTGCATTTCACTTAAAATGCTTATGACTTTTTTTTTTTTTATTGAAGCCCAGCTTTTAAATGAGATAATAATACTTGTGGATCCTCAGATAAACCCACATGTAATCCTCACTTCTAGTTGGTGCTAGGATGCAGTGTAAAGTTTAGCACTCTGCTAAAAATGGCACACAGACGTCATTTTTTTTGGGCAGCCTGCCTCCCAACCCGCTGCTCGTCTTTAAACAGTGAAAACAAACTCCCACTTCTGAATGACAGCGAGCATGACGAGTGTTCAGTGTCAGACTGTTGCTGTGAGTCATGCAGCGAAGCTTCATCAGACCTCACATCATTTGCCAGGTCTGTCAGGAGAGAGGAGTCTTTCAAGCTGAAACAACAAAGTTCACACAGCAGTGTCTCCAAATGGCAATGAGACGTCCCTGAAAACTATTTTAACTTCAAAACAGAAAGCTTGTGAGGCTTCGTCCTTAAACTGCAGACAATGTGTTCATGTTAAACAACATCCTGTCAGTGGAAGAGGCTCTGGAGGCTCTGTTGTTGATTTAAAATCAATCATTAGATGTGTATAAGAATGTCATAAAAATTGATTTTTGTTTGTGATGATATTTAATGGAATGGTATGTGTTTATTTCTATGCTGACTTTTATTCTAGCTTGTTTCTCCTGTTGTGTGAGTCTACTATCACTTCACTCAGCTCCTGTGTTTCTGAAAAACACAAGATTTTTCTTTGCCAAACAGAAAAAAAAAAACTCAAGGCGACGAGTGGAAATGTTAATTCACCAAACAATCATCAGATGTCTCAAATTGGTTCATGTATACAGTTTTGCAGAGACTTATTAAGTGCCAAAGACCATGACAGCCAGGAAACACATGCTCAACAGCTGAACATACTCAGTACATCACTTTAATATTGATAGAAACTAAAAAAGTTGATGAATGATGTTATCAGAAATGAATCATTAAATTCAGGTTAGTTATTATTTATTGCTAAGCTTCAGTGGGATCAAACTTCACAAAGTGTTTTACATGGATTGAATAATGGCTTTCTTCTGTAGTTTGGTCTCCACCAGTTTCTGAAAGAGATTTTAGCTGTATGTCAGCTCCATGTTGAGCTGACACTCACAATGAGCACTGGCTTGTTTTATTTTGACAAGTGGCACACTGCAGTTTTAGATACAAGACATTTCAGATTGAGCCAAACGTACTCTACTGGAGCCAGTAGAGGCTCCAGTTCACATGTAATGCGGGCATCCAATGCAAACTACAAACTAAAAGCTTGTTTTATTTCAACTTTGGATATTGGATATTTTACTGTGTTTACAACAGTTATGCAATGATTTTGTGAACCGAGCAAAGTCACTCCAAAGATTTCTTGGCTATTTCCACAACCTGAGCATCTGCTGCAGTGAACTATTAACTATTTTTGTTGGGTACAAGAATATGGTGAAGGCTGCTGATGATCTACTTTTGATGACTGGTGGTGTCACCGCAGAGAGTTCAGTGGATCAACAATGCTAATGCTATTAAGCTACCATCTAACACTGCATACCCTAAACCCAGTATGTCAACTGCTCACAGTAATAAGGTTTAAAAACACTTCTTAACTGAATGTTGAGTAACCAATCAAAATGATATGCACAAGGTGGGCTGCTTCTTCCCTGAAATAATTAGTTAAAACCACTGAAACTCTATTAAGCAGAAAGAATGAAGACCTGAGTGAAAGCTTTCAGATGCTACCTTTGAGAAACTTCTAAGGTTGTTTCCACATTTTTCTCTCATACAGCTTTGTTTGCGCCTTCATGATTTCATACTGAATCTCTCTGCTGTTATTTCCTGTGTTGTAAAGGCAGTCAGGAGTATAATGCTGGTGAGGTTGTTGTGTTGAATCCAATGATATGACGATGGTGGCTTCCAGGTGCCTTAGGGTTCTTCATCCTCTCCTTATTGGGATGAAAGTTGGCACAGTTTCCCCCCTGCTGGCAACCAGCAGGCCAAGGGCCTGGGGCAGGGGGAGGTGAAATGTCAAAAGCAAAATGCAAATTCATTCTGACAAGCAGTGCAGAAAGCATGTTCTCCGCGACTCGGGAACCCTTGATATTTCACAAAGTCAAATGAACATGTCAGCCAGCACTGCAGGGCAACCATGGTTATTTAAAGAGGAGGTTCAAAAAACAGGCCACTGTTACATCACAGGCAGCAGGACTGTTTACGTGCTGCTCAGCAGACAAGGCCTCTCTTTGTTGTGGTTGTTATCCTCGTTCTCCAGTTTCCCTCCGTCTGTGAGCCATCAGCTGCTCTCACACTGTGACACAATGAGGGAGGCCTGATGAGGAGACACATACTGGGTCATTCTGGTCTGTAATCACATCACTGCTGTGCTAACATCCAACAGATTCACCCTCAGACCAAAAACATTGTGATGCTTTGAGCTAGAGCTCTGACTGGCAGCAGAACACCATCAGGTCTGAAGGAGCACATTCAGCCTCCAACATTTTTTATCTGGACTTCGTTTTCCAAAAACATCTTTGAAATGAACTGTGAAAGTATGCTTGTTATGGACAGCTCTGAGAGCACCGTGAACACAAGGAAGTTCTTTGTTGCTTTTATTTGTATGGGTGACTCATGTATGGCTTTATGCCTCAAACAGTGTGGATGATGATATGAGACCTTCAGGTTGTACACCACTGTAGGTCAGAATGAAATAATTTTGAACGCACTGGATGGATTTTTACAAAAATGATTTCATGAATATTTAGCATCCTCATCAAGGAGGAGTTTCAGTTGCCTCAAAGATATTTTATGTAGGTAAACACCTGCTACTCACAACTACTCACAATGTCAGCTTGAAACAGGTCTTATGGGGGAAGACAAATGAAGGTATGTCACAAAGTGAAAGAAAAATGTAAAGTATGACCAAGTGTACTCGTCAGCCCTCTTGTTTCCACCTGTGCTGAGACTGAGAATGTTCGTTTTTTGTTAGGTATGCACCGAAATTTTGGCCACCGAAAGTTTTTGGCCGAAAATGGCCCAAAAGTGCATTTTCAGTTTTCAACCAGAAGACTTATGTCACAAAAACAAAATAAAATAAATTCAACACTGGGGCAAAGGTGGGGGAATTCAAATTAAGTGGGCTAAGGGTTTAAGCCAAGAGAAGACTCATGTTTGTTGTGATGATCCTGCAGGGTCATCTTTTAGTGATGTCATCTTGGAGGCGTGTCTGCCATGTTTACCTTTGCAGTGCACTAATTACAGTGACTCAGCACACCTGGGTCCAGTGTGAGGATGTTATATAAACTCCTACTGTTAGTTGTTGGTCATGTTTACCATGTCTTATTTATGAATCTTACAACACACACACACACACACACACACACACACACACACACACACACACACACACACACACACACACACACACACACATTTTCCTCTCATGCTCACCCTGATGTCGGTGTAAGCATAAAGGGGGCCTTGGTGAAGTTTAAGGTCAGGGGCCAATGCTGCTAAGTAGCTCTGTTTTACAAGGTCATGCCTCCTGCAGTCTGATATGAAAACGAGCCGTATGTGTGCAGCAGAGAATCATAATCAATTACATCCTAATGTGACGTAGAGACATCCAGTCTTACGTGGCAGACAGAAGCGATGCTATATTGAGGTAAATAGAGCATGTAAAATTAACTCCATATGTTTAATATGGCCCACAGGGACAACGCTACTGTGACACAGCACGGGGGTCTGAACCCAGTGCCCCCGATACAAGGACAAAGAAGTGGCACCCATGTTTGACAGGCTAACATCAATGCCTTCCAAACTGTCTCTAAATAGTAGCTAATTACCACAGAAAACTGCACATTTTTAGCCTTTTCAGCAAAGTGCTAAGAAGTGAGCGCAGCGCGATGTGTTCATGTGAAAGGATTTCTCACGCAGCCTCTGTGAGCACATTTGACTCAGCCGTCCACATGTTGGCCTGATAACGTCAATATCTTCTTCTTTGTCTCCTGTCAGCTTGATGCCTGCTGCTTGTCGCTAAATCAGGCTGTGAGAGAAGAACTCCCACACTCACTCAATAATAGGGGCTAGAGCTGAACAAACAAACCCCCTAAGTGGCAGTAATTCAACGGTATCCAGGATATCCGCTCTGCAATCTGACAAATAGCTCTGGCTTTAAATTTTGGGCAAAACACTCTTTCACTTTCTTTCTTCAAGTTTGAGAATCATAAATACCTCTCACTGTAAAGTAAATATAACACTTCCTCCACATTTAACAGGTCCATTATCAGACAAACACACAACACCCACCCCTCAATTTATATTAGGTGTTGCTGAGTCCTGCGGAATAAATATAATATTGTTATTTAATGTCTTAGGCTCAAATAGAAGTGCAAGAAACATCTCTGATAGCAACTGTAATCCGCTAAAGGCAAATGTGCAGGTCAGTCCATCAATTCAATACTTAAATTTGTTAGTAAAGCAAATGGTATATTTTTTTCTGTCTCAAAAGCTAAAGCTTACACAGTAATGATAAATGGGCATCATCATCATCATCATTATTATTATTATTATTATTATTATTATTATTATTATTATTATTATTATTATTATTATTATTATTATTATTATTATTATTGTTGTTGTTGTTGCTTCAACTCTGGATGATTCCAACTCTTATAGTTACAAACTAAAAGCTGTTTCAGCCTCTCCTCAGATGTCAGCACTAGCTTTGGTTAAGGTCAGCTAGACCTGCTCTAGTCTTCAGGCTTGATTCATTTTTTTTTTAAAATACAGATCTGTTTTAACTCATATTTGTGTATTAAATGTGTGTCTTGTGTGTGTGCGTGTGTGTGTGTGCGCCTCATCTGATCTGAGTCAACAATATTTTGCACTCATACTGAGAGTCTGAAGTAAAAATACACTGAATCTTGAATCTTAGTTGTAACAGCAGCTGTTGCTATGAATGAGAGAGTTTCTTTTGCTCCAATCAAAAACTCAAGAGGAAAAAAGTAATCACATCAACACATGGAGACTTTCAGTTAATTGGGTTGTTTCATTGTATTTAACATGGACAGAACAACCGTCCTGAGTGAAGCCATAACACTAAGAGCTCCCCCTGGTGACTGGAAGCAGTACAGGCCCTAAAGTCCATCTTCTCCTTTAAACGGAATTAACATACAATATTAAAATATACATAATTTTTCCAACATGCTTTCTGTCAAGTTAGTTCTTACTATTTCTTTGCAAATATGCACTTTTCAGTAAAGTAAAACAGAAATAATTAGTATTTAACAAAATGAGACCGATTTTCTGCTTTCTGATTTTCTATTTACTAATGTGGGCTCCTGCAGCCCTCTTGTCATTGAACTGCTTATAACGGTGGATGATGCCCACCTGAAGAATCTTTAATGTTTAGTTTCATGGGAGTGATGTGACATCTGCACACGTTTTGGCTCCACCAGCCCAGTATATCAGTATAAAAACAACAAAGAAAAGAAAGAAAATATTATAGACAAAACTAAGTTATGACGTACAGAAATTTAGAAAAATTGAAGGTAAGCCTGAAGTATCTATTTACTGAAACTCAGTACCAGATATGATTGAGTCTAGGTCTGGTGGATAGCAGAGAAAATGCCACAGACTGACAGTGAAGAGGCAGAAAACTCAGCCAGGTGGAGGGATGATTCATGCAGCACCTCGTTTTACGTCACCAAATTTAGGCGTTAGAGTGAAATGGTAAAGATGGTATTGGGACAGCATCAAGCTGTTCAGACATATTAGACTGGTTTTGCTGGTTAGTTTCCTCAAGGACGTGGAGCTGTAGTACCAAGGCTACAGTCAAACTTTTAGTTCTGAGCACCCATGTATTGTATGTTCTTGGTGACACGTGTGTCTCAAAGAAATCTTCCATCATGTAACCCAGCAACAGCACACAGAGGTGAGTATGACTGAGTTAGAAAAAAAATAAAACATGACCTGAACACCCCTCCTCCTCCTCCTCCTCCTCCTCCTCCGCCTCACCATCTTACCACCTCACCCTCATTCTGTCACACATGTAAATGTGTCAAGTCCGGCTCGGCAGGCTGGACGACTCACATGCCAAGTCCACAAAAACCATGTGCTGCTCACAGCGTTTTAACTCAGACTCATCCAAAAATGTAATGTTGGCGTAATCAGATTAATCCAGGAGCTAATTTGTTGCAGGGACTTGGCTTAGCTGCCGTCAGTAGCTCAGATCCATAACTTATTGAAAGCTGATTAACACATCAATCCTCCTGCGCGTGCCTGCTAAGAACGCCAAGCTGTGTGGTTGTCAGGATTACTTAAGAGTGAACGAGAGACCACGGCTTGCAGATGTGAGAGCCTCGAATTAACTCTCACTCCTGTCACCACAAAGTCTCATCACAGTGACACCTCTCGTTTGGCTTTCCATTTTGAAACATGGTTTTGTAGGACACCATACTTTATGAAATCATAATGCTTTAGTGTTACATGGATGTACAAATAAAAATATATGGAGATAAGGAGGCAGGGAGAAAATCACAAGGCTGTTTCCTTAAAAAGGGTCACTGAATGTGATTTCAAAACACAGCCATCTGACCTTTGACCCCTCTGTGATCACATTTCTTAATTCATAGTCTGATGTCTTGAGTAACTTTATGTCAAACCCAATCTAATCTGAGTTCAAATCTTGGCGTTGCTCTCTGAGAAACAAAAACAGTATGCTGCCCCCTGGTGGTGGACTCTGTCATTCAGTCTACATCCAAAAGTGTTTCCTGGATTTGCTAATGAGCTGGGCTTTTGGCCAACAATCCATGGAGACAAACTGAGTTTTGTGGAGGGGGTTGTCTCTGCAGCAGGCCAGCTGTGGCAGGATTGTGTATAGAGGATGGTGTGATAGGTCCTGACAGCAGCAAAGTCTTGGCCGTGAGCATGAACTGCCTTTCTTATGTAACCGTCTCTCTGTAGCTGCCCCGTCACGGTCATTAAAATTCATAGACATCACATGGAAACACGCCTCCGAAGAAGAGCTTTCTTCAGCGGCAGAAGACTGATCAAGGACAAATAGGATGAGAAGGAGCTGAAGAGAAAACATGCAATTGGAGGATTTCCCGTCTGATCCGAGCCTGTAAATCTAACAGTGGGGCTAAGCGAGCCCCTTTCAAAAGAACAGAGGCAATGCATAGAGCCTTGTGTCCTGTTACCTGTGAGAAACTTATCAGCTGACACAATCCCAAAACTCTTTCACACGTATAAGGCTCTGCTGACACTTCACCACCTGTTCACAGCAAACCTCTTGATTCTGCTGTTAAAAAAAAAAAATCAAAAAAAAAAAAAAAAAAAAAAAAAATCACATGTTTATTTATAGCCGTGCATCCGTGGAGACATAGAGCTCTGAGATGCTTCTTTCATCATTTCACACTCATTTTTGTATCTGGCTTCTCATCATGGGTCCCCATGCAGAGCTGAGTGGATGAAAGAAAGAACCGTTTCTCTTCAGGATGTCAGATCTGAGACGAAAAGACAGAGAGGCTAAAAACTACTCAGCGTTTTAGAGATATGCCAACAAAACCTGTGAAATAAATGACTAACAGTGTTTTCAATCTTGTAAACTATTTTAAAAACCTGTGATTGGGCATTACCGACCTTCAAACTACGAGTCTAGCTTCCATTAACAAGATCAGTTATTTTTTCCTAAAAAACAAAACAAAAACAACAAACAAACAAACCAAAAAATAGTGAAAGGAGCTTTTGTTCACTGCAGTGACTTCATTCATAATGTTGAAGGTAAAAGCCTTTACAGTTGGGCATCAAACTCAAATCAGTAAATTTCATAAATAATAGATTCCTATTATTGATTCCATATTCCTATTTAGGTAACTGATTGAACTCCTGAAATCTCGAGTGGTTGATTGTTAGCATAGCATTGTTAGCATTGTTCGCATTGTTCGCATTGTTCGCGGTTTCCATCCTTAGAGCAAAGCACTGTGACCCCATACCATGAGCGAATATCTGCAACTTGTGGTAGTTGTATAGGGGTCTGAATCAATAGTGGCTAAAAAAAATTGTATTTCTTTAAGGTGCACAGTGTAGCAACTAGCAGTGTTTAGCAGAATCTGAATATAAAACTCATCAAAATTAGCTTTTTTAATCTACATAAAGAGCCGTTCTTCTATTGCAGCTGCTATCCAGCACCACCATTTTTCTATTAGAGCAGAAAAACTATGGGACATCAAGTTTCTGTTATGCTGGTTGTTAAGATGAAGAAAAAGAAGAGAGCTGTTGCTGCATTAAAAAGACTTTGTTCTGATGGAAAAAAAAAATTCACAACCAGTGGATCAAATTATCGTGCATTACAGGAGCTATTTTTCCTCAACTGCCACTTTTCTAGTCAGCGTCAGGCAGAAAGTCACCTGTTAGATTTTGTGACGTCAGCTGTGTGAATGGATAAACATGAATCACCAGGTTAACACTCGGCAGGTACAGGGTTGTCATTCCGCCTCCTGTTGCTCTCCATACACACTGCTTCTCCTGCTGAAGCGTCACTGGATTCAGAAAGGGAAACCAGCAGACTTGCCATTAAAAAAAAAACAGACATCCACCTACAGATTCTATATTTTCATGTAGAATCTGTAAATAGAGATTAGAAATAAAAGCTATAATAATGTCTCATTTGACATTATTTCAAAACCCCACTACAGCTTGTATTTATTCTCCGCTCACACACTTGGAGAGAAAACGCTTCTCTTATTGTCTTCACACCCATTCAAACAGAAGCATGCTTGTGATCCCACACAGGTCAGATGGAATGATTTATTCATAATCATGATAGCATAATAAAACAATAAACATTGAAAGCACTGACAGTTGAACCCAAGGCCTCTCACACACAGCATGCACCACCCGACCCCAGTGTTCACAGAGACACTGAACATTCCTAATGCCAAGACGCCCCTGGCTCCTGAAAGTCCTCCTTTTTTAAATCCTCCTCACCAGTCAGTTTTTTTCCTTGTTCTTTTTTTAAGTCCTTTAAATATATTTTGATATAAAAAACAAGCCCACGTAAGATGAATCGACCATGTTTGTGAACTGCTTCTCCCTCTTCTCCTCTTAATAGAGTCCTGCATCCCCCACACACACCACTTCTCAGGGATGAACATGATACTGTCCCCCAAATCCTCCATCTTCCTGTTTGTGGACACTTGGCAAGAACAAAGTCTGATGTTGTGATGGCAGAGGTGGGGGAAACGGCACTAAAAAAACAGTTCCCTGAAAATAAAGAAAGCAATAAAAAAAGATCTCTTAAAAAAGGTAGTTAAAAAATGAAACAACAACAGTCCAGTTGAAAGAAATGCTGGAGGGAAGTCTGGAGCTCTGTAGACTGGAGGCACTTTGGCACAGAGCGAAGGCCCCACACCTGACACCACGCCCAGGGGAGGAGGAAGGACAAATAGGATGGAATGACAGAGTGCTTGATTCATGCAGAGATCCAGGAATGATGGAGGGGAGATGAAGAAAGAGCACCTGACAATCGTGGAGGAAAAGGCCAGCCTCCCCTCCAGTTAATGCCGTGTTCAGGAGAGGAGGGGAGGAAAAAAAATGAGTGAGAAGGGAACTTGGACCAAGAGAAGAGAGAGAGAGAGAGAGAGAGCGAGAGAGCGAGAGAGCGAGAGAGGGATAGAGAGAGAGAAGGAGAACAGGAGAACAGTGGCAGGTTAAAGAGAAGGAAGGAGCAGTGGCCTGTCGAGAGAAGAGGAAACTGTCTGGCAAAAGCTTTACAACACAAACGGGAAACAGTCCTTATATGGAAGCAGATGGCGGCTGGGGGACGTCTGAGGTCGAGGGAGGGGGCACAGTTTGGCAGTCCCAGTCAGGAGGAAGCTGCTGTGGTCCCACATCTCATCTACTTTCCTCTTCCTGCTTTACAGCTGTGCTGGGCTGAGTGTTGCCCCCTTCCCCTCCCAACTTTCGCCCTCCACCGGCCTCCTTTTCACAGGTAGAGCTCCTTGGCTCTGATATGCTGCAGCTTCTCCCTCAGCATGCGGAAGGAGGGCCGCACCACGGCGTCCAGGGTCCAGCACTGCTTCATCAGGTCATACACCACAGGCGGGCAGCCGTCAGGGGCGTCCATCTTGTATCCCTTCTCTACCCGGGGCACCACCTCTTTCAACGGCTGATAGAAGGAGACAAAGTCAACGGTTAATCTCTACAGCAACATCAAGGGTGTGTACAAGAATGATTCAAAGTGCCAGGACAGGTCATAACAAAAAATAACTCAATCTGGAGGTGTAACAAGTGATGGAGCATGGAAAAATAATTAAATTCATCATTTACAGAACAAATTGTGTCTTATTTTAATCATCTGCTCCAGCAGCCTGATGACACAAATCTCATTATTTTGAGGTCAAATCATTTCACTAATCCAGGGAACAAATAAATGAGGAAAAATGAAATAAATAAGGTACTGTTTATAAATTAAATAAATACTGATCCAAGCATTGAAGCCTGCCATCTGCTGGTACAGCTCAGAGGTTTTTTTTTTAGAGCCATAGAAATCTGCTGTTTAGATACTTACAATTCTAGGGTAAGGCACACGGCCAAAGGAGTAGATCTCCCAAAGAAGGATCCCGTAACTCCAGACGTCTGACTTGGTGGAAAACCTCTGTTTGATGAAGAAAATAAAAAAAACAGGGTCTTACATTCACACACTTGGGATAAAGGTATTCTGTGTTCTCTTTTCCACCATGAAGGGGTTTGATTTCTATGCTGTGTTTGTTTTAATAATAATAATAATAATGATGATAATTATAGATTTTATTTGTAGAGCGCTTTTCCAGATGCTCAAAGACGCTGTATAGAATTAGTCGACACAATTTTAAAAACAGTTTGAAAGCACAGTCACGTAAAACACAAAGCAACAGACAGAACACAGGGATAAAACACAAAGTGACTAAAAGCAGCAATCTACAAATATACATATAATACATGCTCAAAAGAATTCCTGCCAGGAACTGATAAAACTGTTTTAATTACATCTCCATGTTTACATTCTGGCATTTATAAAAACACATTGAGTCTCACTGAAGAGTGCCTGAAGATTCTATCTGAACCTGTTGTACAGGTGATAAAACATGACTTTTAGTATATGTATAGACTCTTAAGCTCTAGTCCATTTTGACTAATCACAAGGCCCTAAAATCCGTCAGCACTGATCTTCAGAAATCAATGTGCTGTATGTTGTAAACACAATCTATTTTGTACTTTATGGCCGGTGTAGTGAAGCCATTGCAGCATCTATCTCCTTCTTGCTGCCTTTACACTTTTGAGCTCTATATTTCACTTAAAAATAAACCTCTTGATAATAAATCCCAGCTGATGCATCAAAACTAGTATTCACTTTGTATTAGACAGGAGCAAAATATCACTTAAGCGTTTTAACTGTGAGTTAAGCATGCACTTGCTGCTGGGCAGACTGATGCAGAAAACCATTGTAGTGTACACTAAAGCTCTGTTCTACCTCAGATTTATGGTTTCAGACCACATCAGCATTCATTTGGATAATAACTCTGAAAGTCAAATCTATAAAGTACTTTTCATTACGTTCATTTGATACCCAAATTTGCACACTGTTAAGAATTGCTTCACCCAGTTAACATGGACTCAGAACTGCTTTGAAATGTAAATTAATAATATTCTTAACATGATGAATCACATTTGGGTAAAAAAAAAATGTTTGAAAGCCCTAAATATATTTAAAAGTTTCATAGGATCATGAAAATAAATAAAATAAATTAAAACTAAGTATTCTAGTATCCCCATGATTAAATCTTGTGGACATAAACCCACTCATGGACATCATGTTTTTTTTTTTGTTTTTTTTTTATAAATCTGTAACTATTAAAGAGTGCGTGCAATAGTCTGGCATAACACTTAAACACCAACTTCAACCACAAAGAGAAAATAATAAAAAAAAAAAAAAACAATGTCTTCCCAATCTGTTTTTTTTTTTTTTTTTTTTTTTTTGAAATACCAAAATCTGTGCCTTAAAACTGTTTCACATGAGTTTAAATGGGTAAGGCAGATTACAAATACCAGAAAAAGGAAAAAACATCAGCCTTGAGTTACTTCACTTCCAAAGCTTGTCTCACCTTCTCTCTTAGAGCTTCAGGTGAAGTCCACTTGACAGGCAGCTTGGCAGTGTCCTGTATGGAGGACGCCTCCTTGGTAAGGCCAAAGTCGCTGACCTTGGCGATGTTGTCGTCAGACACCAGCACGTTACGAGCTGCCAGGTCTCTGTGAACAAAGTTGTTTGCCTCCAAATACTCCATGGCCTCACACACGTCGCTGCACAACACACAGGGAGGCATGAGGGAGCGTGAGAGAGGAGTGGACGACTAAGATTAAAACAAACCCTCAAATTCGCACATTTTCCCTGATCTATAGGAAGCTGTTGTTTCAACTTCTTTTGGCTGGTACCACGACTCATCAAATGATAAACACAAGTGTTTTCTAATGTAAAGAGACGTCAAGGAGAAAGTAAATAAGAATAGCAGTCAATCCTTTTTCTCCTTTGGTAGCTGTATGTACATGCAGTTATAACCCCACAGTTGCACTTCTCTAACAAGTTTATTCAAGGGTCACAAAAACATCCAAAGTGTTCCTGTCAATGTGATTATTTTTGCACATTGATCTGCTTCCTGACACTAAGTGCTCGCACTCATCTAAACTGTGCTGGGGTTACAGCATCAGCTAAATACATGTTAAATTTAAAATAAATGAAGACTTCAAGGCACTTGACTTTCAGATAAAGCAGCTCTTTACCAGAAAAAAACCCACCATCCTGCAGGCCCGCTTCTGTAAACAAATAGCTCTTTTATGCTCCCAGTGAAGAGCGTGACACTGCTCTTTTCAAAGTCTTTTCAAATCCTGACAGCTGAAGAGTAGCAGTTTAGCTTGAGACCCTGAGCTGCTCTGATTAAACATTTGTCTTCTCTACAAATCTAATGGATGCTTGAACAGAGCTGAAGAGGACTCACAGCGAGAACTTGAGTAAGCAGTCTCCGCCAAGCACGGTCCGCCCTCGAGAGCGCAGGTAGTCCACCAGGCTGCCCTGTGACACGGAGCGGATTATTAACACAACATGCAGAAGACATGGAGGAGTTCAGCCTGTTAAATTAATACCTGACAGAACATCTAAAGCAACGGTTACACAGTTTAGACTCGTTTAGTTTACAGACATATATAACATTGTTACACCTGTCCAGTCACTTTAAGCTTTTACCAGAGAGCCTAGCTTAGCTTTGGATCAAGACTGAAAGGAAGGGAAAAGGCCTATCATAGTTTTGTTGAATGCTTCCAAACAGAACCATCAGCACCTCTGATATCAATGATTAAAAACTTATGGTGCAATATGATTATCTGTTATTTCCGTATACTGTATGGTTATCAGCACTGATGCCAGGCAACATCACAGATAAAAATAAAAGTAGCACATTAGTGAACAATGTTGATAAAGAAAAAACGAAAAAAAGGATCCAAATAAACATTTTTCACAACACAATTATTCATAATACAGCAGAAGAGTGTGATGTGGTTTGTATATCTACAGATTCTTGTGTCTCACTGTATTTTTAAAATTTCTCATTTTAATAACATCCCTTTTAAGACATCAATCATGGTCCAGTGGTTGGGACAGACAGACATCACAAAGGGAACAGGTGACATCGCTGTCTCTAGCTTCTACTCTGAACTGCTATCAGACACCAGAGGGCTTTACAAATTGTTTGTGGAGCAGTGAATCAGAGCACTTGTTGTTGTGTCTGGACTTTGTGAAGCTTCAGCTGTGACAGACAGACAACAGACAGACAGCAGAGAATGTGTGTTTGCACACAGCTGTGGATTTCTTAATGAGGTCAACAGAGTGTAACTGCTGTGACAGTTAGAAATGAGGTCTTATGTCTCAGAATTACCACCTTTACTTCACCACACTCTCACTCGCTCCCAAGCACACAGTCTTAAAAAGAATCCAAGAATTGTAAAAACTGACAACCTCACTCACTAAAGCAGCAGATCACAGACAGTTGAAGCTCTTGGCAAAGAAACATTCAAACGTCATTTCATGATAAAGAAAATCATTTCAAACTGAAGAGTTTTGAATTCTATTCCCAAAGGTTCTAAAAGTTTCTCATGTGTGACAAACCTTAGCCATGTACTCTGTGACGATGTAGAGACTGCCTCGCTCCTCCACTATGACTCCTAACAACTGCACCAGGTTGTTGTGTCTCAGTTGCCTGTTTCATTAAAAAAAGAGACAACAGAAGACAATCCAGTGTAAGTATGTCAGGAAATGTCGGAGGTGCCTGCGTGTCAGCACTTAAGAGTTTTTCAATCATGTTTAAAGGGGAGCGTGAAGGACGGAGGATATCTGAAGGATCTTACGTCATGACAGAGGCCTCGGCGATGAAAGCCTGCGCTGTGGCGTCATTTTTGATGCACTTGACTGCAACCTTGGTTCCTCTGTAGTCTCCTACCATCACGTCTGATGAGGACACAGACAGGGTCAACGATAAGTACAATATCCAGCACAGCCTTGGTCTGTGGTAATGGCTCTGATGTAGAAAATTAATGATGCACATATCAGTCTCTCACCTCCAAACTCCCCTTTACCAATGGTCTGCAGGAGTTTCAGCTCTTTTCTGTTCAAGGCCCAGCCACCTGCCAAGAAAGGACAAAAAAAGGTCAATGGATATATTAATCATGCTCCAAATTCCCACAATTCCTCGAGAAATGAAGGAAAAATCTTGATACTTTTGATTATTGTAAGATATCGAAAAACATGTAATACTGAACTATTCAGGAATTTGTTATGAATTTCACATCTCAGTTGGCTAACAAAAACTTAAGGAATATGTCTCCTTCATTTGAGAGGAAAAATGAGGATTTTCAAAACAAGTATCTTTCCCTGTCCTCTGTTATAATAACCAGACAGGTCAGATGGGTTCATGAAGAGAATTGAAGAGAGACAGAGTTGGAGAAAGACTCAGATTGTCCTTGAGTGCGGCTGAAGTCCGGCACTCGTCCCCAGACGCACAAAGATTAACTACCCTCCCCTGAGTAATGCTATTAGGGCTGTGATGGCAGCAGATTCCTGAAGGAAACACAGGCCATGTCTATTTTATGTTAGCGAGGTTAAAGAGCCAGTGTACAAACACGAGCAGAGCAAGGCCCTGTGTGTTTTGGCACCAGTGTCCCTGTAGAGCAGAGTAATGAGCTCAGTGTGTCCTTACTCCTGGAGAACTCGTCCTGTGCTGCCACGGTTCCCTCCATCAACTTGGGTTTAATCAGCCTGGTGCAAAGGCCATCAGCGTCTTTGGTGTAGTGCTGCAGACACAGTGAGAGAATAACATGCATTAAAAAACATTAAGGATCAGTGTATTTAAGAGCTAGACCAAACTAGAAGAGAATCAAAGACAGGTTTCTTTTTTTTTTTTCATCAAACATTCGGCAAAACGGAAACGTTTGAAGATGAATCTCTCTGCTGTCAGACAAAGCATTTTAACTTTGATTAAAAACACAGAAGAAGAAGTGTCTGCCTATTTCATTTAGCTCAGGTTTAAAACAAAACCGTAGCAATGCTTTAACTATGCTGAGATCTTCATGTTGAACTGAAGGTGTTGCAGTTGAGACATTTTCTCAGTGATGTAATAAAATTAGTTTAATGGATGTGAGTGAAAAAAAAAAAGCTTTGTTTTCATCACACGGTAACAGATGAGTTTGCTTTATATTCACTGGTATTCAGACCTCAGTGGAAACAACCCAAAGGCTGCAGGCTCCTTTAAATTCTTTGAAAAGTAAACTCCTGGGAGAGAAAAGGCTTGTGCACTTGCTGTGTAAATACATCTCCTGACCTACATGACGGCTCATACACTGATGTACACAGATTTTATCTGAAGGCTGAGCCTGTATACAGGCTTTGATATGTAAAATAAATACAGGCTGGTGTTCGCAGCCACAGAGGAACATGAAGGTCGTGATAAAATGAAGATTCAGAGTGTGGTGGAATAAAGAAAAATGAGGGGTTCTGCCTTTTCACTACGAGCAGGTTATCATCTGGATCTGCCTTCATCAAAGGGAGAAGAGTGTCTTGAGGGTGAACAGAATCCCTGCCTAATTTCCATTTGTTACAGTGAGCCTTGATAACAAATTTTACTACACACAGCCACAAATAGAAAACATCTACAATCTACTGAGGGAAAGTGATTGACATTATGTGTAGACTGTTTAATGATCTGGAGTGTTTCCTGTGCTGGGAGGTGTGAATGTTCAAACATTTACTGTGAGAACCAGAAGGAGAGCAGTGTGTGGGTGTGAGAAAGGTCTCTAATTTGCTTTGATTCAGGGGGATGAAGATCGATGAAAACAGACCCCTAAACCGGTCAATTCCTGCTCACCATCATGATGTTGATGGATGTAGTGATGACAACAGACAGCAGCAGCAGAGTGTGAACTGTCAGGTGGGTTTTTGTATTTTCTTAATAATTCAGCTGGCTGTAAAACAACCCCCCCCCCCCACACACACACACACTCCCCCACGTATTATACAGACATCACTGATCCTTGAAATCTGGTTAGCATTATGAGTTTATACGCTGGTATTCATATATATTTTTTAATATTTCCTCAAAACAATACTAAAAAATGAAATATTAAAAGATAAACATACTCTTTATTATCCCAGATGTCACACAGGGCAATCAGAGCTATAGAAATCAATAAAAGCGAGGAGGAGAAAGCCCCTGACAAAGAACAAAGACTGTCATGTTATACAACTGCAGCATGGCGAATTGACCAGTGTGAGTCAGAGTCACGGCCACCAGGGGGCAGCATGGTGACAGACGGGTCAGCTCCAATAAATTATTCAACTCAGGCTGTCACACAAGCCAAACACCATCAACACCGCCCTCTTTTACATCCATCCCTTTACTAATATTTACATCTTCAAGAATGATGTAACAGTTTGTGTCTCATGTGCAGTGTTTTCTGTATCATGATGACGTTTCTTTGCAAAGTATGAACGGTACAGTATCAGTACAGCCTGTTTCACATATTACAGTTATTTTAATTCAGTGGTTTTGAGTGAATATGTTCACTTAGAGCACAATGGTTCAGGATAACTACAGAGCTTCTCAAATGTAATTAACACAGATGAACGTTACCGCAGAGTAAGAACACTTACATGAGCTTTAAACAGAAAAAAATATATCTAATGTGGGAGCCATCTCTGCTTCACCTCAGTATGTGTGAATGCCACACATGATAATCATGCCTGTGATTGACAGAAAAGAGACCCCGCTCTGTCAGTATATACTTATGCATACAGCATGTATAAGGTATATATGTGTGGGTTTATGTAAAGCCTGCTGTGACAGGCCAGTAAGAGCAGGGCAGCAGAGAGCATGCCGGAAAAACACTGAGGAATGTTAGGAATCTTGTCATAGGCTATTATAGAAGGGGAGAGAAGACACAGGGGAATTCAGGCGAGGAAGAGGGGGATAAAGATACAGAGGGATTAAATCAGGGAAAAACGGAGGGAAAGTAAGAAGTAGAGATGGATAAAGAGAGGAGAGGATGCCAGGTATACATGAGGAAGCTTAAAGTGAGACAGAGGGAGGAGGGAAAGGAAATGGAGGCAGAACCAAGCCTGGAGGGTGTAAATGAAAGAGAGAAAGAGAGAGAGAGAAAGAAAGAGAGAGAGAGAAATTGTGGGTGGTTGATAACAGGAATGCACCGGGGATGTAGCTGGTTTGGTTGCCAGCTGGCACATTCCTGTCGTCCACTTCCAGCGCCCCGCAAGGCAAAGAGATGAGGTCCAATTAGGAGTGTGATAGCCGCCAATCCAGCTCGTCTCTTTATCTGAGAGGATGAAAGGCCCCTCTCTCTCTCTCCCTCTTTCTCTACACCATTACTTCTCCTGTCCTCCCTCTGAACCGGTTTTCAGATATCAGGCGGTGAGCGAGAGGATCAGACGGCTTTTTGAAGAATGGAAACATGTACTCAAGTCTGATTTTGAGGGAACCTCCATGGGGACGCTGGGTGTGCGTATGCGCCTCGTGTTTACTACGTTATGTAATCAAACCACTTCAAAAATGATTTCCAGATTTATCTCATTAATTCTTAATATGATTCTAAATATTTTAGAATGTGTCTAAATCTTAATGGCACATTGGTATATTAATGACTCAGAAAAAAAGACTAACTCATATTTAAAATCTTTAGACCTGAATCTAGAGAACTGTATGGATCTGTGATGTCTTGCAAATCATTAAATAACCACAAACAAGAGCTTTCAGGTCTGATGCAAAATCTATATGCCAAGAGACAAAGTGAGAAATAATGCAGAGATGATTAAATAATTTCACCTCATCTTGTTCCATTCCTTTAAATCTTACTCAAATATTAAACGACAACAGCAGGACAAATGTTTACTCCAACAAGACATCTTCAGGTCATATTTCAGAAACTCTCATTCCATTAGCCAGAGAGTTTTAATCATGAAGAACAAAAAAAACAATGCTAACAAAGTCTGTCTCTAAAGAAATATTTTTTTAAAGTTAAAAATCATCAAAACTATGCTGATAACCAAATGTTGCATATGCTGGTTTTTAGTGAGTATGTCTGATATTTTTATTTGAGAGTGAACTAATTGGAATGGTCAGAGCTCACAAAATTCAGTCATTGTTTTGCAGTCAGTTTATAATTAACAAATCAACACAATCACTCTGCATACTACATGAAAGTCATCTTTAACAAAAGTCATACTAACAAAAACACATTCTGTACTCATTCATTTCAGTCCACAACAAATGCAAACTCTGGCAAGAGTCCCAATGTGCTCATGGGACATGGAGTGTTTTTATTCCTGAAAACCCCACTAATTTCCTCCAGAGGGGTCAACGGAATCAATTCAACATAAAAACCCATCAAAGGGCATGAAAAAAGTCAAATACATTATGTGTGGTCTATTTTTTGACTGCACTTTTCAACACTTTTTTTTTTTTGCATTTTTAGGGGCAGCAACTCTTCCACTGCACAGACTGGACACTTTACCCTGACTTAAAAGCACAATGAATTATCCTCTGGAACAACCTGAGAGAATCAAGACAGTCAGAAATCAAAGGTGTTTTTTTTATGACCAACACTAAAATGTTGAAAGCCGAAAGAAGCCATGAGGAACTCTTCCTTGAACACAAATGTGATTGACAGTTATACTTTCTACTGTTCTCACCTCAACAAGCTGCATGAGGTTCTCAAAGTACTCCTCCTCATCGATGGTGAGCTTGCCATTGTGGTAGATGATGCGGTAGTGCTCCACCTTGCCGTCACAGCTGACACACAGGGTGTAATCTCCAGGGTAGTTGGTGCTCTCCCTCACCAGGAACAAACCCGTCTCTGGAGGATAGAGGAGGCGCTCGGCCTGCTCCCGAGTTATCTTCCCGTGAAACCATCTGAAACAACAAGAGAAGAAGAAAAGTGAGGAGGGAGGAGACAAGAAAATCAAACACAGAGGTCCAAATAAGGACAAAGAAAGTGAGGGTAAGAGAAAGAAAGTGAAATGATGCCAAACACCTTGAAAAGTTGAGCTTATTGTATCAGACAATAAACAGACATGTCTGATCTGTTCACATAAATACTCTATGAGTAAAACTATAATCGATAATCAGATCTTCTTTAATTAGTTCAGAAAACACGTCCACAGGTTTTTGTCTGACACTCATTTTGCAGCTCATTTGCAACTTCAACCAGACAGATGGCTCCACTTCCACATATCACCGTCCACTGAAACAGGAATTACAAAAACACAAGTGATAGGAAGCCGGCGGCAGAACTTCCAGTCTGTGTGGCTCAAGCGGAGCAGGGGTGGGTCCGGTGAGAAAGTACCTGAACCCAAACAACAGGAAGCGCGGAGCTCACAAACACACAAAGAGAAGCCTGAGGCAGAGAGAGGAACTGACACAGCCACTGCAATAACAGGAAAGTGCAAAAGCTGCTCAGACAAGGTGGTGGGCTGGACAGAACCAAGCCTCTTACTACATGAGGGAAAATCACAAAGTCATGCTGAAGCTAAGTTTAAAATGAGTTCATGATCTGAGAAAAATAAAGCTCCGTTTCCCTATTTAGAAGCTCTCCTACGACCCTGCTTGACCCTCGCCATATGGCCTGCTGGATCCATCTATAGCTTCATGATGGATGGATTACACAGTTGTATTACTCAGAGTGCATTTGCATGCACAGCAGTATCCTGGATTTCAGTCTTGCTCTGGTTTCGAGCATGGATCTTACATCATAACACTTATCCATGTTTCTGAACATCTGTGTGACTTTAACCTACATACCGTTCCTTCTGCATCTCTGATGCTACAATTTAGCTGCAGTACGAGTCCCAAACCGTTTCCCATTTGTTCCTTTTTCTGACAGTGTTTTCCTGCTTCCTGAAGAATTCAGAGGTGTTCTTTAGTAACCTGAGAAACAAAATCCCTTCAGAGAGTCTCATCCCTTATGGGGACTTAACCAAGTAGAAGTGCCTGGTAAACATCCAAAGGAGGTGTCACTGTGAAGGCATCCCGAGTAAGATGCCTTATCGGGATGCCTTCTTATCGGGTATCTGGTTGAAAGGAATCTTCCCTGGCTATTTATGATTCGATCGAGTATTGAATCTCTACAAGTTCACTTCTGGTATCTAAACTCCTCAAAGGAGCTGACTCTCATTGAATTTCTCATAGACACATTTTGGATTCAGGCCAAAATTTTGTTTGTTTCAATCACTGAAGCTAAGACTCATCTGCAAAGCAAAGCTTTCCAGAAGGATTCATAAAGTGTTCACATGCTGGTCTGGGGATGCAACAGAAATCACAATACAACATGTACAAGAAACTCCCTGCAAGTTGATCCAAAGGTAAAGAAACAATGACTTGCTGTAATACAGAAATCCCGTATTGTGTGAAATGTATCTGTTGAAAAGAGGCCGTGTTTTAATATGGGTGGTGTTAGATTTAGTTTGAGCCATCAGATTAATAGTTTCCAATTTGGATTTAATTTGGATTGGAAAACGCATCACAGAATGTTGTATGTTTTGTAGCTCGACCAGTCTCCTCTCTTTGCCTCGAGTGCATTTACTAGCATGTAGCCAGAAGAGTTCCAACAGAGATAATTACAGGACACTCCAAAAACCTCCTTATAACCAGGAGGACACAGATCCATCTACTTTTTACAAATCATCTTTATTTGCGAACACATTAATGTCTCTCACTGTTGATGATCCAGAAATTTGAAGCGGAATATATCCCTGATTCCTTTTTAGACTATAATAAATAATACATCTCGTTACAAAATGTCTCTGCTCTTAGCATCTCTACACAGTATCACGTTGATTTATGTCACTCTCTCTCTGTGTGAAAGCTCGCATTAGCCACAAACTGTAGCAGCCCACAGGGTCTCTATCCATCATGTATGGTGAATGGTTGGTAATCAACAGCTATAATTGATTTAGTCAATTTTCTTGGGCTGCCACCACTCCCTCCCCCTCCCCCTCCTCCTCCTCCTCCTCCTCCTCCTCCTCCTCCTCCTCCTCCTCCTCCTCCTCCTCCTCCTCCTCCGCCTCCTCCGCCTCCTCCTCCTCCTCCTCCTCCTCTTACTTAGCCTCCTGAGACAGCAGAGGTCCTTGTGGCAGGCAGCTTAATACGGGTCGAGTTGATTAGATCAGTGCAGGCAGTTTCTCAGATGGACAGCGGCTCCTTAACTCCAACTAATCCGAGAGTAGATGCCAAGCATGGGCAACCCACAGACACACACAGGCCTTTTACTGGACACGCACACAGGCTGCTCTGTGGACGGCAATTAACTGCAGTTTTCATGCATTACATCGTAGAGATATAAAAAGGCCCAAAAACCTGGTAAACAACTCGATGGGGACAACAGGAGGGCAGGAAATGGGGCAGCTTATTTGAGCGCCCCATCTTCTGTAAGGGTTTTGCTTTATTTAAGGTGGTGCAGATATCTGCCACAGGGGGGCAGCAGAGAGAGCGAGCAGGATGTCAGAGAGGGAGGCCAGAGCTGCATATGCTGCTGAGGATCAGTCAGCCGGGGTAAGCATGGAGACAGAAGACCACAGCTGAACCTTTATGTAACTCAAAGGACGGGAGAGGTCTTCTCTGAGACATCTGTTAGTGATTCACAACAAAATCAACAAGTCCCTGAGGGCTGCTGCTAATGGCTCCAGAGGAACTACTTCTGATGACAGGAGTGTTTTCAAAAACTTTAGCTATGCAATGGTCTTCTGAAATGAAGCAGAGAGGACATGAGGTCAACAAGTGCAAGCGTGCAAAATAACTAAAACGATTATACTCGTTGTTTTTCAGATCACATAAAGAGAGAATGATATTTAAGGCACAATGAACACAGATACAACCTCAACACTTAATATGTGGTCCAAAAATATAATAAAACAATTTGACCCTCATTGGGGGAAATCTGTTAAAGGGGAGAAATTGACAGTAAAATTTTGTGTCTTACTGACATGTCTGAAACTGTATAACCTGATTCACATAAAACAGAGACTCATTCTGCACATACTAAATGAATGACACCTCGTCCTGTGCAACACTTCCTCCATTATTCCTCCTCTTTTTGTCTTTTCTGGACCTTCCAGCATGCTTTAGTTATCAATCACCAAAGTCTTTTCCTTTGGATACCCTCACATTAAGCACTTTTAACTTCTGCACACTGACGGTCAATATGTGAACCAATCAAATCAATAGCTTTCTGGATTTACAGGCTTGTACAGTATAGACATCCTGAATCCTACAGCACTAATTAGTTTCAGGCTTGGCTTCCTCTGGAGGGACTGATAATGGAGCCAATGGTTGATCTTTTAACATTTCTTGTTTCTTCAAACAACATCCAGAAAGAAAAACATTGAATCAATTTTTGGTCAATACTTCAACCCCCCTTCATCCCTTATTTAATAAAATAAAAGTATCTTATTAAATTAGGGATGCACTGACTGGATCCTGGTATTTGGTATCAGTCAGATACTGACTAAAAGAGCTAGCTCTGTTACCAGTGACAAAGGGTGAACTATTAGCTTTATGCTATTCTGTGTTAAAAGAAACCATGTGCATATGCCCTGAAAGCAGGGTTGATTTGCTGATGGAAGATTCAATGTAGCATGTAGGAAGCCATTTACAGAGGCTCAGCAGTTTTGATATTTCATGCTTGTTAAGTCAACAACACGCTTGCGACAGGTACAAGGCAACTATTTTGAGGGCAGCATAGGAAAAAAAAATTACTAAACCAATTAAATCAACCGTTTCAAGACTCATCAGTGCAAAGAAAAAGATTTCAGACAAGTCAGAAAAGAAGCAAAACTGAAGGGCCTGTCAGCGGTATTGCCAAGAGAAGCTGAAAAGTGTGGAAAAAACAGACAAGGTTCTTGGATTCATTGTTTTGGATGAGAAACGGCTGCAGCTCATTGAAAACGAGGGATTTTGTCACTTGGTTTAACACTTGGAATCCAGGTACAGTTTACAGTCATGCAATCATTTTTTTTATTTACAATGCCACTCTCCTCTACAATGAGTGTGTGAACACATCTCAGCACTGTTCAAAGAGGCTACAGCAACAAGTTTCACCACTGATACCTGAAGCTCTGATGATCATTTATTTCTCATAGCTCTAACAGCTGTTTTAAGCTGTGCTCGATGCCACAAAGTGCAGAGTTAAAAGATTAAAACATCCACAGATTACAACTCAATTTAAGCCAAAGAAATGCATGACCAGTGACAAACCTAATCCTGGTTTCAGATCTGGTCAGCATTGGTATAAACCAATACTAAAGTCCAGGTCCTGGAAATGTACTGGTCAGACTTTAAAGTTGGGTTGGTGTATGCCTATTACAAAACTTAGTGGATTGATGGATAGTAAGCCATTCATCAAGAACCCTATCTTCATCACTTTTTCCTTCTGTGGCCCAGGGCCAACACCTATCCAGGCTCTTGTTAGGCAAAAATGGGGTACATCCTGGACAGGTCACCAGCCTCTATATGCCTCTAACATGTAGAGACAAACAACCATTCATACACACACTCACATCTATTGGCTATTTAGAGTGACCATGCACCTGATAAGTGTGTGTTTTGAATTCTTGGAGGAAGCCAGAGTATCCTAGAGAGAACCCAAGCATGCACAAGGAGAACATGCAAACTCCATACAGTCTGGCTGGCCGGGGAATCAGGAGCAAGAAACCCCTTAATGCTGTGAGGCAACAGTGCTTTGCATTAATGTGCTAATAGCTGACCAGTCAAAGATTGGCTGTCAATTGGTTTGTTTCAAGTAGCCAGGCAATAAGCATGATAATGATGTGTGTGCTGGTGGTCATGGCAGACAAGAATCCCTCCAGGATGAGAAATAGCTGCTCACCCTCTCCATCCAGTACAGCCACCTGCTCAAATAAATCATCTCCTACATATACCACTGGGGTTAAGTCTTTCACATTTTTGTTGTGTATTAGTAAAGGCCTAATCATTATTTTGTTATAGTTACATCCCAAGACCCAACAGGAAGCACAGAATGGGAGTCTTCAGATACTCACATACCCATGCTGGAGCTGAATGACCCTGTGCCTGACCACTTTCATATTGGTGAGGACAGACAGTATGATTGGTGACAAATGGAGAGGTCAAAGCTTTCAGCAGCAGTTGATGAAGGGAGACTAAGAGGGTCAGAAGTCTATTTAAATGTTTCCTGCCAAGAAGAAATGACACCCAGCATACCATCGTCCCTGTGAGCGCTGTTCAACTGAAGCTCACGACAGCCTCAAAGTGAAATCTCTCTGAATGAAAAAGAAAAGCCAGCTCAGTTTTGGGTGTAACGGCTTTCTCCTGATTTTTACGTAACACGGGCCAGTTCAGCAAACCATCATATCCTCAAAACATGACTTTCAAAATGGAGTAGGACCAACTCAAAAAGAAACTTTTCCATCAACTACTTTCCAAATTCTTTTTGTAAAAACAACAACAACAAAAAAGTTTTGCAGGGAAATTAAGATTGACTTCTATGAATTTTTAAACTCTTCTTTGCAATGTTCAAATTTCTATTTATCATTGCTTGAGGGATCAGCACAAAACTTTGGCTGCTGTCGGATGACAACATCTCATAACTATGTGAGGATCTTGCAGCAGCCTGTGTGCTCTCAGCTTTCCTGTCTCCTCTCATTTGCATATGCCTCTCACTATGCTTTCCTCTTTTTCAGAGAGCTGCTGTTCAAAGAGCTTCATTCAACTGTAGTGCACAGCTGTCCCGGCCTCTGTGGCAGCCTGACACAGACAAGAGGAAACAGTGAAAACAACAAAAGGACTGCAAGGGAAGGAATTTCCATCTTCTGATACCTCGCCAGACTTCGGGAATCAACACTACATTTCCCCTCACAGCAGGGGGCATAAGTGAAAGAGGATTCAACAGCTAGTTCACATAATTTAAGATGGAGAGAGGGCACGGGGAAAAAAGATATGAAAGACACAGGAATAAAAATAAATCACACTATGATCTCTGCTGCAGTAAGAAGGGGATTTGTATAGCACTCGTGTTTTACGGCTAACTATAGAAAAATCAACCTTTAGTGTCAAGCTGCCTCGCTCTTCCCAATAACCGTAAAATACATGCACCAAAAGAAAACACAAAGATCCAACATTCTATGCAAGTGGGAGTAGGATAGTTTCAACAAAGTCCATACACACAGACGCACACAGTCATGTTGTGCTTCTCCTCCATGTCCTCCCTGATACTTACGGCATTAGACTGAGTTTGCCTCCTGATTTGACTCCTTCCCTTTTCTGGACATAGTTAGCCGGGATGGTCCCCTCTCTTCCCACTGTGTTCCTCGCTCTGTACCAGTTAGGATCCTAAAACAGACAAGCATAAACCATCAACCTTTCTAAATAATTCAGGTGTGCTGCTGAGTCATTCTTTAGTGGAGAAGCTTTCTTTCAACTCTCTGAACCCGCTGAGTTGGTAGCAGAGGTGTGTTGACAGGTTCAGACACCTTTAATAATGTGCATATGATAGATGTACAGCAGCCTCCATTGCCTGCTGTTTTTTTCCTCAGAAAAAAGGAGGCAGCGAATGTCACAATTTCATGCAGCTCTTCGTTTTGTCCCATGCAACTTAATGTGCACAGTATGCACATAATTCCTTGATGCATAAGAATATTCACCAGGAGGGACTTTGGATTTTCTTAGAATTACACTTTGAAAAAAAAACTTAAAGTTTTGTTTGTTAGTGAGTTTATAAATAATACATAAATTTTAATTTATAATACAGTAGACAAATGATGTTGTAACAATGCTTCTTGGTAATAAATCTCATGTTTTGAGCTTCTGGTTTGCACCATCACCTGTTAGTGTGAGCTTTGCTACAGTGATCACTAGGAACAAATACTTACAAATGTTACACAATTAAAGTGAAATAAACAGGCTTTCCAGTGGTATAAGACTTATTGCTCAGAAGCATAGTCACAAAAAAATAATAATAATAACATACCAAGCACAAATTGCTGTACTTTTCATGCTAAGTTTACATTATGAACTGGTTTCAGCCTGAGGTAAAGACAGTTCAGTTACAAGTTCTACATCTGCTTTTTCAAGTAAGTAGAAAAAGCTGCTCATCAAATTTTTAATGTGAGGTTTTAGAGACAAACAAAATGCAGAATATGAAGAAAAGCAGGGAGGAGAAAATAACAGCTTCTTTCACATTTTCTCTCCTGAAATTTCAAAGATGTTTGTTCACTCTTGTCTTCTCGGTTGGACGAGGTAGAGGGTGATGGCAGAGTATCGGGAAGCAGGTCATGACATCAAAAGCACGATGCAGAGCTACAGTGATGTGTAAAAGTTTTGCATCAATACATGAATACTTTATGTAAATGCACGTGTCCAGACACTTTTGCTGTTCTCGTCTTGCAAGCAGTTATTGGAAGTTAAAAATATTCAAAGATCATGGGATTGAAATGCTGCTTTTACACTTCATGAGGCTGAGCGTTTTCTGTACAGTGTGCAGATACTTTGTTTGATTTTTTGCTTTTGTTTGATTTCTTATTCAGCACCTGTAACAGAAATCTTTTTGGATGTGTGTGCCTGACACCTTGTTTTGTCAGTTCTCGAGGATTTGACAGCCTCTGACAGTCAGACACTGCTCTCCCTTGTTTCAATGTGAATACTCAAATATCAATATTGTTTTTGTGGGATTCCTGAGAGCAACAGCTAAGAATGACTTCATGTAATACAAGCTAAAGTTTGAAGCCTCCTTAAGAAAGTATTATAAAGCCATACATTTCCAGAATCATCTGTGCAGCCTGGTAACTTACCCTGGTGACTCCAATTATGGTGAGTACATCTCCTTTACAGAAAGGCAGGTCCTGTTCGTTGGCAGTCTGGAAATTGTACTTGGCTACGCACTCTGTGCCAGTCGACCATGGTGCCTAAAACACACAGACAGACGGAGAGGGAAATAATTTAAAGGAAAGAGACTCGGACAACTGCAACACACAAAAACATCATCAAACATGCAGGTAACAACGGGGCTGATGAAGACTGTGGCAATAAACAAAAAGAGAAGCTTAATTCTTCTCAACTGCTACGAGACTGTGGTTCAGTTATCATCACCGTACACTGATCAGTTTGAATCTTTGTGTGGAACTGATGCATCCACCAAACATTTTTAAGTTTAAAAGCCACAAAAAAGTGATTGCAGCAACGTGACACTTCTCTAAAAGGCATGTTTGATGAAAATCTGTCGAATCCCTGGCAATTATCTGTCTCCAACTTTGTGTTTGAGCATTTTAACACCACCCACTTAGAGATAAATATACCCTGAGGCTGTTACATGAAACTTGATAAAAGACTGAGGAGAATGTACCGACTTTCAAATGAAACAAAGAAAGAGTGAAGGTGAAGTAAGCACTTTTTAGTTAAGACAGAACACTTAGACAACTTAAGAAAAGTTATAAATTTGGAAAAAAAACAAAAAACTTTTCATCTGCTTAGGGCAATTTACACTCTGACTTCTTATCTTCTTAAGGTGTTGACAAAATATGAGATTTACAGAGAAAATGTGATTTAGCTTTCTCTTCAATTTTAACTGGTTTGTGTCAGTCAGTACTTAAAAGTTAATTAAAATTGAGACTCAGATTATCATCATGAACATCTCTGAATACTCTTGATGTGATTCACGGTAAGTTGATAATTCAATCAGCGAATATAATAATACTTGATTCAGAAGTTAACTGAAGCCTGGGTTTACGTTTTAGTGATTCTGATGGACATAATGAGCCCCTCAAATATTTTTTTTAATATAATAACACCATGATGCCTTAGAGATCAAGTATCCCTGCTGTGAACCTTTCCTAGATAACCGACTGTCCACCGCTCTTTTTCTGTACTGAGACAGTCTTCAGTCTCCATGTGACTGTGAATCCTCCAAAAAACATTGATTTTACAGTACAATATTTACAATTAAACTTTGTCCCAGCAATTAACGGCTTGGAGCTGAGATAAAATCAGCTTAAGAAATCAGGCAATAAATCAGAAAAACAGCTCAGTGGGTTTTATTCATTTATTTTTTTCAAAAAGTAAAAAATATCTTATCAGTTGCCAGTTCTCTAGCAAATATTTACACCTTTTAAAAGGTACACACTGATGTATCTTGACTTTATTATAGGGCTGCAACTAACGGTTATTTTCATGATTGATTGATTAATTAATCTATCGATTATTCTCTTGATTAATCGAGTGGTTGTTTGGTCCATTTGGTCTGAAAATAGTCAAAAATGTCAGTGTTTCTCGGACCATGATGACATCATCAAATGTATTATTTAGTCTACAAACCAAAGATACTTATGACTGTCACAGAGGAACAAAGAAACCAGAAAATATTCACATTTATGATGCCAAAATCAGAGAATTTGGACTTTTTTTGCCTTAAATAATTACTTAAACTGATTAATCATTTATCAAAATAGTTGACGATTCATTTAGTAAATGATTAATTATTCATTGTTTGATTAATTGTTGCAGCTCAACTTTACTGTATATTTTTAAAGGGCACTCTGAAAGGGGAGGCCTTTCCAACTACTTGTATTTCATACAAATATAAAATGCAGCAAGGATGAGACTGCTTTATGTGTTCACTGTTGGATCCGTGCAGCGCTGTGATCAAAAACAGACTACAATACAGTTTGGTAAAATGGAGATGACAGAAGAAAGACGGAGTACAAAGCAGCAGGTGTGAGTGAGCGAGGAGGTCCTTGTTGAGGCTGCTTTATTCCTGACATCACACAATACAGCTGAATGTGTGTGCAACAGTCTCAGTCAATAACACATTATGAGTTTGGAGCAGCAGTGGCTGTGACTGCTGTGACTGGAGGAAACCTGGGTGTAAAACACACAGCTGCTTCAGAGTTATTAATTTCCATTTGGTCACTGAACCACAGGATTCTATCTATGAGAAGTAGTGTCATGTATTTTAGATTCATTAGGAGGCACTTCTGAGAAATGTTCCCAGAGGTTTCAGTACTTTGAAATCCAGCCTACTGTAAAACAAAACACAACAAGTACAGAAAACCATGCACTATATTAAATCAGACCCCGCTTTTAATTATAAAAAAGCCAAAAAATGTTTTCCCCATTTGTTAAAGAATTGACAATCATCCACTTCTAAGGTTAAAGTTCAATATTCATGTAAGCGTTTTTCCCCTGTTAGGCTCAATTATATGAGGTCAAATAGAAAATTCACTAATGTTGCTTGACATCAGACTCCTGACCTACAGGTCAGGTTGGTGGTTTTCTGCATTTGTCAGCTAAAGTGCTTTTTTTCCCCAGCAGATGGCTAACTGCTGATGGATGCACTTACAGAGGCTTTAACCTTTTGATCTGAGGTTTGTAAAATTACCAATAGTTGACACTGCAGCCCAAAATATTCTGCGTCAAGAATAATAATACTATGACTGCTGAACCTTCAGAAACCCACTCTATCATAGTGGAAACATAATCAATCCAAACCCAGAGGTCCCCTGATCCATAATGTATTTATGTAGCTATAAACCACAGAGAGTGCTGTCAGAGGGTCTCAGGATCATGTATGCAGCATTATCTGACAAAGGTATTGACTGTGGTATCACAACATAAATTATTACTGTAGTTTCCTCTTAAATGCACTGTTGAAAACAAGGAAATGGATCAATGTATTGAAATTGAAATATGTGGTATGAAAATCAATATTGAATCTCGAAAGCATTTATGTGAATATAGTTAAATAAAATAGTAGGAAAATTATCAGTATATGACCATGTTCCACTTGACTTATTAAAATATGTAATGGGTGACGTTCATAAAAGTGTATCATACCATGACAAGGCGCTGTTGTGTGACAGAAAAAAACACCCAGATCAATACTGGGCACATGCAGGGGGGGTTATAATGTACGCAGAGAAAGTAATCCTCCACTGCCGTTTGCATTTGAGAAACATTAGTTAAGCACTGAGACGGACACGTTATATGAAACCACAGGATACTTTGATGGATGTGTGCACACACAGCTACATGCAATAATACATCACTTCAGATATGAGTTCATTTCAGCACCTCGATGCGAACACACTTGTGTTAGCTTCACATTTGTGTGTGTGTGCTTGTGTGTGTGTGTGTTTCATAGCCCTAAATTCAGTTAGGTAGTAGCTGTAAAATGGCAAGTATGGAGGCAGTATTTTTTATATATATATATATATATATATATATATATATATATATATATATATATATATATATATATATATATATATATATATATATATATATATATATAATAGATACCAATGTGTGAGACTTTTTTCTCCTCATCTTTGGTAGTGGATGCCTTTTGGTTAACAAAACAATAATATGATAAATGTCGAAGATAAAAAATAAATAAAATAAAAAAATCATAACTTATTGGTTCCTGATATTCTAAAGACATGATTCTCTGTGCATTTCAAAAAGGTGTCACACTCAAACTATGAGATATTTTTACGATTCATGCAATTTTATAGACCCAGTGATGAATTAGAAAACATTAATATAGATGATTCACTGACAGTTGAAAAAATCAGTTGGTTAGCATTTTATGTAACGACGAATAAGTCGAGAGTGGAAGCATCAGCTGTCGGACATGAAGTGCTCTATAGTAAGCTAAGTGCTTCCGTTTTTAAAAGGGTTACAGATGACACACAAAGGCAGAGCAATCATTGAAGGAATAAATGAGTGTTCAAAGATCATTCCGAACGTTTAAACCTGTGGCTTGATAAAAGAAAAACCCAGAACATGGTGATCAGTGATGTCAAAAACCTCCAACAGATCAAGGAGGAATTTGGCACAGAGCTGTTTTTATCTCGACTCAACGGGGAACTTTGTGGTTCATATCAAACAGCAATAATACTTTTTGACAGCTGCTGCTGGGTAATTTTAAACTCCACAAGTAATGCCAAAACGGGGGACATGGAGGAGATTTTTGAAATACTTTTGTTTTTAATTACAACCAACATTCAACACAAAGGAAGACTTGGATTGAATGTAAAATAAATCTGCAGCAAAGCAGTTAAAAAGAAAATAGAAGCTAATCAGATTTCTTACTATTATCACCAAGGGGGATATTTTGTTGTAAATAAAACATTTATGCTTTTCTGTTAAGAGGCTACAGTAGTTATCCTCAGTGACTCCTTGTTTAGCTGCAGATATTCAGTGCAGCTATGCAAAATGAAAAGTAATGTACTTGTAAAGCAGACTAGTACATTTAAAAATCCTTCCTGAACTTTACTTACATGCATCCCAGACATGGTGAAGGGGAGTGGGCAGCAGGTGTCCTCAGGCAGGAAGCGGTTAGTGTTCAGCTAGTACCATCAGAGCTGCAACAGAAGAGACAATGATCAGATACGGTTGATATAGTAGATTTTAGAGGCTACATGAAATATACGCTCAGTGATCAGTTGACCTTTAGACGTTTCCTCAACAGCACAGATAATAAATGATCCATCTTTCATCCCTTTCATTTCACTGAGATGGCGCTGCCCTGCAACAACACGGACAGCAGTGAGCTGTGTGTTAGTTTGCTGTTGAACAAGCGTTTGAAGCCGTGTATGAATGAACTGAGGTATTTTGTTTTACTTTGTTGAAGCACAGTGGAGTTCAAAGCAATTTATCCAGGGAGACAAAGCCGATTTAACTCCTCTTTGTCAGCAAAAGGCGTACCAACAAATTACAGAGAAAAATCAACAGTCTTTTTCCACCGTATACATATTTAACCGAACAAAAGCATCCATCACAAACTGAACTCAGATCGATGTACCTGTATATAAAAATGCAACGTTGATGATTCCAAGATTCAATCTTATCTCACTGACTGATCTTTCCAAGCGTCTCATTTATATTCTTTTGACAAAGAAAAATCAGACACTTGTAGAGAAACTAAAAGGAAGAAAGAAAACCTACTGTGTGCTGTCATTTCTTTTCTGTTCTTTTTTGTTTCTTTTTTTTTGTAAAATAGGATGGGTTGGATTCAGATTCTTAAACTTCTCTTACAGTTAGGCTGAAGTTATTACACTGCTTTAGCCAAGTCTTTTGAGCATCTTGATATTGTAGCCAACTACAGGTACACTGAAGGTGACCTTGATACAGTGACAGTGAAGAGAGCTGCAGAAAGAGAGGGGAGGGGGGTAGAAGGAGATGGAAGATGAAAAAGAAACAGTGATAGCTGTTTCTCAGTTTGCACTTAAAAAAAAGTGGGGTTTGTGCCCCCAATGGACCGAGTACAGAAAAAAAGTGAATACTTGTGAAAACAAACTTGACCTCACTTTTAAGGCTTTGTTTGAATTTTACAGCTTTTATAAAATCTCTTTTTACTTGTTCCTTTATTGTAAATTCTATTTAATTTTTGGTTTATAGGCGATGTCCTGAAGAAACTAATTTCCCAGTCATATTAACAAATATATTTTAAATCTGACTACTTGATGAAAGGAAAATCCATCTACATGTCTATGCTGGTTACACATTCCTACAGTCAAATAGTTAAATGCCACATTTAACCAGACACAGCCAACATACAGTATATCCTTATATCTATTTTCAGGTATTTATTATCCAAAAGCCCCAGCAACAGTGGGTGACTGTGCTACAGCTTAGGCAGATAATAAAAATAAGATATAATTATCTATCTAATACTATTGTATTTCTGCCTTGTCTTTCTGTTTCCTTACCTTATTGAGCATGGTTTTCCTATTTTCTATAATGTCTTATTTTACTTTATTCTATTGTAGATTTCAAGGCCCAGCAGAGGACTTCCTGTGATCGGACACTCAGGAGGTTAACTTGCCAAAGGAGTTGCTGATCATGTTCTAAGCAGAAATTATCAGGTCTTTTGCTGTTTATATGGGATCTGCCATCAAAAATGAAATACTTAAACAAGCACAGCCCTGTTGAAACCAGCACTGTTATCGACCTGCTCTCTTGGACCTGCACTGACTCAGGGTCAGGAAACGGGCAGGTAACTCTTCACACTGTGGATTAAAAACTGTTCAAACTTCTCTCCTCTTGTAGGCAGACAGAGCTTTGAACTTTAAAACAACCAGACACTGGAACAGTTCCTCTCCTCGAGCTGTCACTCTGATGCTCTCCTAACTCAGAAAGAGAGTCAGGAACAGGTCATGTAGAAACTATTTATTCATGGGGTGTAAAAAAAATAAATAATCGTGTATGTGAAACATGATTTATTATTTATTATCAGTGTGTGAATTAACTCTTTTTTTCCCATGTATAATTTATCACTGCCATGAAGACAAATGCACATCCTGTGTAAATAAACGAAATACTTCAACCATCTAGCCTTCGAGTACTGAACAAACTGGACCATGGCAATATCTACCTCAGTACCTTCTGTCCACTGCATTTTTGTCTCCTTTTTAAAAACTCTGCTGTTGTGCCACTTGTTGCCATAGAAGGCATGTATAATGTAGTTTTATTTTTGGTGTTTAAAAGCATTTGTGCAACCTTTGTTGGTCAGCTTGTATCTCTGCATGTTCCCCCATGCTTGGCCAATAAAATCGACTGAGATCATATTATGCTGTTTAACATTTATCCCACTGCCTGTGGTTCCTTTCAGAAAATACAAATCTTTTTCTAAAACGTCCTTTATCTATAACATAGATACATACATGTGAAGAGCTTTGGAACATTTTTATTGTATGATAATGTTGAGCAAATACAGTTCAATTTATTTCCCAATGTGTGTCAAAGTGTGTGGTTGAAAGTTGGTGGTAGATTATTTTGAGTGTTGGTTGATGACATGCCTGATTTGAAGAGTGTCACTTTAATCTAAACTCAAGTTTGTCTTTCCTTCAGCCAGTAAATGAGCGTGAGTGTGGTTTTTTACATTTCTCACGATAAGCCTTTAAAAACTCTACCCTGATCCTTCAGCACATGAACAGGAGCACAATGATTGCTACAGCTCAACAGTATCTACATTATTCCTCCTGCAGTAGCCTCCACTCAAAGCATCTCACTTCCGACCGGCCCACAGAACAGGAAGTTGAAACAGGGCGGGAGAAGGAGGAAGTAGCTGACGCATATTTTCCAGTGCTTTGTATGAAATGGGGAGGGGCTGTAGCTGGCCAGTGTCAGTGTGTGTGATCTGATCACGGCATCCTTTCAGACTCACTACTGCAACTAAACTTAGAGTAACATCAGAGCAGAAAAACATCACAAACACTGTTGGCAAAAGCACTCCTGACGACTGGTGTACAAGACAAATCTCAATAACCCAACAACATCATGTTCTTTCCTGGTTATTTCCCCTGCATGTCTGCACCAGACAGAGTTACTTAGACCCATAGCTTTCCCTTCAATCTGATGGGAAGCAAAACTTTATTTGTAGCACATGAGTCAGTTGTTTCGCACATACAAAGTTACTGGGAAACTGTGATTTTAGTGCCATGAAATGATGCAACTCATTCAGAGAGCCTGGCTGCTCACTAGCATACTCCCTGAGATCTGAGGCCCAGCTTCACAGCACTGCATTATCCAATGTAGAAACAGGAAGCCAGCTAATTGCAGACTAGTCCAGATCTGTATGCAAACTGACAGAGCCAAATATATTCAAGGCCAGGCTTCTTGGCTGCACTAAGAGGGCACCGGCTTCTCTCCCTTCGCCGATCTGTACGTCTGGAGCGGTACTGCTGGAACAGAACAGCTCCCTTCACCAACCCACAGCTACAGCTAGCTCACCAATGGAGGAGAGACAAGTGAGGGCTATTCTTATCTCTCTCTAGTGCCGAGGAATGCCTCGGAGCATTCGAGAGCTTCAGCATCACACTCCTCACATCGCTCTCTTTAAGTCAGTCAAGTGTCTCTCAGGAAAGGCTGGGAGGGTTTTTTTGTGTAGTTTGTTTCAAAGGCTTATAATTTAACTCCAACAATCAAACTGACCATGTCCGCTTAATGATGGATTTACCCTTTATATCTATTGGATAATGTATCGTGAAAACACTGGAAACAGGGTAAGAAGGAACCAGATTTAAAGCCTCACCTTTAATGATTTTTATTTTTTGAACTAATGCACCTATTGATGATGGGCTTCAAAAACAAATGGATGAGATCACACAGACTACATTTATACAGTATATGTCTATTGTTCCTACGTAAGACCAGCACATCAACTTTGCCTTATCCCTCTTATTACACAGCTACTTAACTGTAAATCAGACCATGATTTGAGATTTTCAACTTCCTCACTCCACATCCATCACATTTACAGACCTTGGATCCAGCTGTATCCCCGACCATCAACCCTTCCTTTAACCTTGTCCTGTCTTTCATGTTACCATTTTACTCTTTTTCTATTTTCCTTCCATATACTAACTGCAATCATATCAATACTAGTCTTGTTAACCTGGTATGAGTTTGTCAGTCTATTACAGCAGCATTACACAAACGGCTAACACAACAGCTATAAAGCATTGACCAATCAGAAGCGAGCACTTGACACAGCCATGCAAGCAGCTTATAACATCTCTCTTGTTGAATGTCTATGTATGCAACCTACAGCTGTGCTCAGTGAGTCGTAATGCCTTCTGTGAGACAAGGGGGTACATCTGTTCAGGTGCAACAGGGGAGAAAAAAAATCATACAACAGGAAGTCTGGTTTGATGGTTCATTAAAGACCAGGATGTTGTGCAGATTAGTTTTGATTTGCCTTTGTCTTTAAAGTCCTATCATATATGTCACATCTTTGTTTCAAACCCCAGCACACTTTAAAGCATCTGGTTTGTAATGAAAAAGCAGGAAGGAAAAAAAGCTTCATTAGAAGTTTGGGGAGGAAAACTGAGGAAAGCACATGCGTTATGCTAACACTGGAATTACATAAGAGATGCTCAGCAACATAAACAATGTACACACAGCACTGACCCTCATGCACGACTTCAGGTTTTGCAACCAAACATGAGAACTGTGACACCTTAAGGTGAACAGCAGAAGGTCTTTGATTTCTGATTATTAAAAAAAAATCAGTCAACTTTAAATGACTGTAAGAGTTTGGTATTTAACATAACTGTTATAACTTTCCGTCATATGACGATCTTTAAAATTTCATATCTTCTGCAGACTGATAAAGTCAAGTGAATAAATATAATGTTTTTTTTCTGGTAATATTTTATTATTACATCATCGTCTGAAGACTTGATATAACATCATATAGATATCCTTACGCCAGATTGTTTCCCTTCAGAGGATTTATGCATGTTATTACGACAGAGATGATACCCTCCCTTGTCTTTATGCTTTCAATATAAGCAGAGGATTAGAGATGCTACATAATGCAAGGTATTCCACCTGATGTGGGTGCGTGCCTGCATCAATTGGATAATGTTGCCCTGTATGACAGGAACAGCTGAGCAACAATCAACTGCTCCAATTGTCCTCTGATTTTTTTTTTAATCATTACTCTGAAAGCTACTAACTGCATTGGGAGCCTTACATGTCTCATGCTGTGCTTTCATTGGTCCAAACCCACGCTGATAATCTGTATTCTAACCATGATCACAGCTGAGTGTCTGGCACTAAGAGTTGAATATTAAACATTTAAACTGTATGGTGTGTAAAGGTCACTTATCAAAGTATGCATTTAGCATTCAAGTTCAGTGCAGTAAACAGATGTGCTTCATACAAGTGTTAATCACTTCCTCCTCCTCAGCTGGCTCCTTATTTCTGTCTTCAGTGCAACAAGAGCTGCTGATGATGGTGTCATGGCAACACACCGGGACATGCTAAATCAAAGCCTGCTGTTACATCACTGCCTTTCTTCCGCTCTGCCAGATGACAGTATTATTATTACTGTCTGTGTCTTGTGTGCTGCTTTAATAAGAACTAGTCACTTGTGAAAACCATTGTGCTCCATGACTGCAGCTGCAGTACTCTGCAAAGGCACAGCATTAACAAAGAAAGTGATGGAGTGAATGTGGAGTCATGTTGCTCATCCACCTTTTACTTTTTATCTGCAGGATAGTTTCAGTGCATTAATATTTCACTGCACTCTGCCTCCAAGACAAATCTGTTCATTACAGTTTCAGAGCAATGTTCACTTTTCCACTCTGTGCTGCACCAGCATCCAAACTCCTGCAGCTATACTGCTCTGTTACACACACAGCATGGCAGTGAAAAACATCCCGTGGTAAATCCGTCTTCCAGGCCTTATTAAATACAGAATTCTCAAAGATGTTGGGAAACTTATCAGCACTGTGGAGGACTCTCCTCAAACTCTACTGAGATAGCCTCACTCCCATCATCACATATCAGAGTAAGAACCATCAGTTGAGAAAGGCAGAGAGGAAGAATAGTGCTTCACTTTGTTCCAAAAGTTAAACAGTTGAAGCTTTAAATCACTGATGATCTAACAGTAACTTATAAAAACGTCTCCAAAGAAAGGAATATAGAATTTTGTCTGATTCAGACCTTGTCATCTGTTTCCTTTACAGCTGACTTTGATCACATCTCATTATGCAGATTGCCTCTCTCTGGTGGTAATTTGTGGCAATTTAGAAGTAATTTTATATTTAAAAAAATCTCCACAGACATCAAAGCTGCTCTGACAGCTGATGAAAGACTGACATGAACCAGTGATAGTGGAGAGGATGATGATAGGGTAGCAGATTCTCTTAGTCACAATCCCACTGTCATGAAAATAAGCTCATCAACATGAAAAAAAGCTTAAACCACCATCTTACAATTGCACTAATTTGTCTGCAGGATCCTTTTTTCAAATGAGCAGATTTGTCGTCTATAGGACTTAAGAGCCTTTTCTTTAATAGCAAGATACAATTTTGGACATTTAGCTCACAATTTATTCTAGCTCTTATGAGCTGACACTCAACCAAATACTCACAATGCTGTTTGTGCTGGACAGCGACAATAAGCAAGAGACTGTGAGAATGTTTAACTGACTGCTGCTCCGTCAGCTTTCTTTAGACAAATGAAAGCTTGAACGGAAATCACAAGAGGGTGCGCTGGTGTGACGCTCGGACTACTGATATCACTTTCTGAAACTTCTACAGCGAAGCCTCGGGTTATGTAAACAGAGGACTTGTCCAAGCTGGCCCGATGACATCCACAGATTACAGCCCACCTAGCACAGCACATACAAGAGTTCATAAAAAACCTTTGTATGCTCAGGATGATGATTTAACTTAGGCTTGACATACACTGTGTTTAAAACTGAGTACTTTAAAGAGGAATTCACTGAACCAGTATTAGCTCAACAACAGCTCCCATCACATATACAATATATACACACATACACACACACACACACACACATACATACATACACACATACACATATATATATATATATATACACACACACACACACACACACACACAGACCCACACACACACATACAAACAAATCTGTAAACAACATTCCCATCAAATTCCATGAGTGGTTAATCAAGTTGAACCAAACAAAAGCAGCACACACACCTCTTAATGTTAGGATGTCTCATGTAATACAGAAGTATGCAGGCTCTTTCCACTCTGTATTATCTGTGTTTTCTACATTGGAAAAACACAACCCTCAGGACTCAAATCAATACTTGTGTTACGCTGAAAGTTTTCTTAGCCTTCTCCTACTCACATGAACTTATGCAGAGGAGACAGCCGAGGATGGTTCAGAAGAAAGAGGAGAGGAAGGGAGAGCTGCATGCAATTCAGGCTACAGCTAAAAACTATGTGTTCAACAATGGACTAAATATGACTGACACTTTAATTTCTAACAGTGCCAGTCATGGTGCCAGTTTTCAAGGATCTGTGCATCTCAGGGGATAGGCCCTTCTTATGGGAGTGTTTATTTGCAGTATTCAACCTGGCTACTGAGGTTGAGATAAACATCTCCTTATGCTCAGAACTGTGAGTGACTGACTGACCTCCTTCCTGTTTGATCTGACTCTTTGGCTGCAGCTGGACAGACACAAACAGACCTGGACCACCAGTTACACTTCCCTGAACAAACAATCAGGGCTAATCTAAATTTACAAGCCTGCAGTCTTAGATGAACAGTCCGTTTCTTGCCATTGCACAATCACAACAATAAGGTGTTATATCTAAAGATTTTAAAAGGCAAAGTCATCAAGTGAAGTGTAGCTACAGCCACCAAACCTTGACTCTAAGTACAACCTTTTTTCATGCCACAGCTTCCTGTCATATGGAAATGTGACCTACTGGGCATGCAAATACCCTGTACAAGCTCACACAGTGCTGCAGGCTCTGCAGAGTGGACAGCATGAAACTGTCAACAACAAATGACTCGTGGGTGCATTACATTTCCCCATATGTAAACTACTTGACAGCAGGCGTGTCTGTAACAGCCAGGGATAAAAACATGAGAAGAGTTTTGTTCCGTTAATGAAAAACAGTAAATAATGATAAAAAAAGACATGTCTGGGAAATATGCAAATGCATACTATGCAAAATGTGAAGTCATACATCAAGCATGTGTCTGTCCCAGTGTTGAAGATTTATCAGGATTTGCATGTTGCCTTGGTCAGCATCAGTCAAAATGTAGAAATTAGGCTTATTCTGTAATCGACTTCCAGTAACAAGGTTGAACACTAAAGACAGCGATTGATCAAAGAAAACTCAAAGTGCCTACGGTTACAAATATACTCTGAATAACTGTATTTTCTAATATCACATATAAGCATTGGTGAAGTTGTCAATTAATCAATCAATCAATCAAGCTTTATTTATAGAGCACTTTTCATACCTAAACACAAAGTAACACAAAGTGCTTAACAAACAGAAAACTAATAAAATAAGATTCCCCCCACCCCCAAAACCACAGATCGACACAAAACCCTCCACCCTTGCCCCCCCCCCCCCCCCCAAAAAAAAAAAAAACACACAAATCCACACCCACCCCCACACAACCCACACCCCCCAGTGCATTAAAAGCACACAACAAAATTAAAATGTGTGCTGACGAACTGAGGAAACGCTATCTGAGGAAACACTGAGGTAGAATAAGATGTTAAAACTTAGGATAAGAAAATAAATTAACCAAATTAAAATAATAATGTACAGATAGTAATATAAATAAGTAAATATGTGATAAAGATTTCAATAAATGAATGAATTATAAATAAATAAATAAATGAAACTCAGTTAAAAGCTTAATTAAAAAACACAGGTTTTTAATTTGCTTTAAAAAAAAAAAAGTTGTGTTGAGTTCAGTTCTGTTTTGGTTGGGCAGAGCTCACTTTAATGGGGATGAGAACCAACGAAATGGTGATTATTCTGCACTTGAGATTCATGACAAATTTCAACTATCAACTGACAAACTCACTTTGACAATGTAAGCTGACGCACCAGGGCCGGGGTTGTGTGAAAACATGTGGAGAAGCACATCAAAGGGGCCACATGGAAGCCACCCTCTGTGTTGACCTCTCTTCTCTTCACTGATGTGCGTGTGTATGTGTGTGCGTGTGTGTGTGTGTGTGTGAGGAACCAGGAAGTGGACTTCAATTAGTGCAAATACAGAGAGATAATGTGCCTCAAGATGGGAGTCATATCACCCGCCATTTAATAGCCTCAGCCTCCTCAAGTCCTTTTCATCTGGATGAGCAGTCCCCCCCCCCACAGCAGGCATTCACTACTGGGCCTCCACATGCTTAGCTGATCACAGGACTCTGACAGACTCTGAACACAGGGCTGGGACAAGGCAATACCAGCTCACTGCACCGTTTCTGCATAATGACAGGACAAAACTAAACAAGATTCTTCCTCGAGTCACACTAAAGCAGCTTGGACAGCATGGGTTTACCAGTGTGTCCATTTAACTGTAAACTGTAGAAAGTATTTGGATATGTCAATGAGTGGCTGAGCTTAGAAAGAAGTTCCAAAAACAGAGATTTCAGTCATTCTACTCTGTTGCAAATAGCTGTCAACTATTGACATGTAGTTAACATGCTGCTGAGTCCCCAAAATCTGAAGAAATAAAGTGAAATTTTGAAGACCTTTTGAAATCACAGTTGATAATCATTGTGTACATGTTGAGAGATTTGAAAAGCTGAAAAGTTTATACTGTCCCTCTGGCACCTCTGTCATAGCTTTACATGATTTACAGCGAAAAAAAAAAAAAATGTCTGAAACACATCATTCTAGCTGCTGTCACTTTAAGGCTCCCCACTCCACAGACCCCCTTCCCATTGATTGGCCAGCCCTCTGGAGGCCTGTTGGGGGTACAGCTATGGGGAGACCTTGGTGTTTGAGGCCAAGTTAGGAGATCCTTATGTGATGACCTCAAAATTTCAGCAAGTCTTGTGAAGATCTTGTGAAGACTGTGCTATTTTGTAGAACATACCATCATGATCAGTTTAGATTCAGAGATTTCTGCAACGTATGAATATGTAGAAGTTTGAAAATCAGCATGTTTAGTATGAACATCAAACATTGTTACTTTATATCCATGTTTAAAAAAAGGAAAATATAATAAACCCTTTTTTAAAGGGGCTAAAGCTTTCAAACCAACAAAGATTAGTTTTGTGTTAAAGAATGCCAAAAAAAAAAAAAAATCTCAGATGGATGACTTTTAGTTCCTGACAGACAGGAAAGAGATTTCAGCAGGGAGGAGACTAAAGTCGAGCTTTCTGCTACAAACAGGTGCATGGAGGGGACACTCAACTCTCAAGTAGAGCAGAGAGAGTGGAGAGAGCTGGGGGGCTGGTAAATAATAAAGGAGGAGATCAGGGAGCAAAAGGAAGTTAAGGGAAACTGTAGCTTACTCAATCATTACGACTGTAAGCCCGCCTCTGCCATCTGCCACATGAAACATTTCCAGCCATCTTCACCTTTTTTTAGCTGCGGTGCAGCTTTCACTTTGCCACGCAAACTCTTCCCTGTTCTCCTCGTCTCTTCAGTTCAGCGGGGACAGAATGAAAGAGTGATGCAGTCTTTGGGTTGAGGTTGTTTTGTGGTCTTTGAAACATAAACTTTTAAACACAGCTCAACACCACCGCAGACTTCTACCATCAACCAGCAGCTGCACTACAGGGATTAGATGTAAGTGCTTTGTTCAAGAGAATAAAAGCTGTTAAACACTGGGGGAATAGAGCAGTGCGAAATCACCCACATCTGCCACAAGTCCCTTTCACACATGCACTGCATCCTTAATTAATTTACTAAGATGTCCGAGGTGGGATGCATGTGTTAACACACCCCCAAATTTGTTCACCCTGACTTTAAAAAGACCCACCAACCCTTAGACAAATCCCCAATCTGTGGGTCATGTATGAATGACAAGTCCAGATAATCCTTGAGTTCATTCATTTTTCACTGTAACAAAAATAGACTGAAACAGTCAGAAATTGATAGGTATACATAATAAAATCCAACCAGGAAAACCGACAAAGATCACCAGAGTGGCCCTCTGGAGGCTGAACTGAGTGAGAGGAAAGAAAAATAAGCAAAGAATAAAATATAAATCACATCCTTTATTTGCAGTAGAGCAAAGGAGTCATGTGCGTGTCTAATCCACACCCCTCATCCCCTATTTTTATCTGACTGAATGAAAAATACAGCAGCGTGACTGAGAAACATCTCCCCCTTTAGATAGAGACAGACAGGTGGGCAGACAGGCAGCCGTCTTGTCTTGTTCTCTGACGTAACAAGTGACGGGCTCAGGCTCACCACAGATGAAGGATTACAAAAGCAGGGAAGCAGGAAGTGGAAGAAAGAAAGGAAGAGGGAGAGAGAGGCACCCCCTTCTCTCCCTCCCCCTTTGGCTGCTCTGGGAGGCGGCTGGACGGGAGAGAGCAGAGGGGAGGAAGGGTAGTGGTGACAGCTTATTGTTTGAGCTCTGTGTGCTGTGGTCCCAGTCTCAGCACACACTCATCCAAGCCTGGCTATTTATATCCTCTCCATATCCGAGCAGGAGGAGGCAGGCTGCAGTCGTTTTCATCATTGCTTACATTATGGAGAGCTTCCCTGCTGTGAGGGGGCCTGCCTGTTACAGCTGAACTTGGTCTGATGATCATGATGCATCCAGAATGCTGTTTCTTTCTTTTTCTTAAAAAGAGTCCATCAATTCGGAATATTTAAAACATTTTAATTTTAGCAGTACCAAATATCTAGTTGGCAGCTTTTAGCTTAGCACTATATTTTCACAGCATGTCTCAATCGAAGAAACTTCAAGGATCCTGCAGTGTTGATTTTAGGTTAACAGAGCTAGCGTACTTAGTAAATGTAATGTAAATGTAAGAAAATTAAGTTTCAACAGTTATTTAGGCCGGGAGTGTGACTGTTTAATCGAAGAAACAAATAGCCAGTCATGCGTTGCCTAGCAGGGACTTCAGCTCCCATTAACATCTAATGCCATAACGTCATAATGTCCTGCTACCTGAATGTAAACAAGCACAGACAACTTCTTGCAGCATTGCATGATCAGTCACAAAAAAAAAAACCCGCACTAAGAAAATAAATAAATAAAATAAACTGAAATACCAGCACAGGCATGGGGTTGTTGTGTTTAGCTTAAAAGAGAACAGCTGAACAGACTGGAGTTCCTAGCCATGCTAACATTAGCCCCACTCTGAAAACCAATTTGTGTATCTGCGAACTCTCTGATCCAATATTTAGCTTTGGTACATAGATTGCGCTCACTTTTACTGTATAATAAGTGTTTTCTTTCCTTCAGAACAGTTGGCCAGAAATCAAATTCCTGTTTCAAGAGGTAAACTTGAAAGTAGCTCTTGAAAACGGCGATGGATTGTGCTGTTTCAGAAAGTGTATGCAGCTAATCAGAGTTTCCGTTGAGAATGACAATTAAGTATGACGCAATAATACACTGAACTCATACAACACTTGGATTTGATTCAAGTTTGATTCATTCTACAGTTTAAAAAAGGGCATATCAAACCCAGTTTATGCCTCAAAATCCTGAAGAGAGGTTGCCTCATTGCCTAATATTCTGTGATATTTCATTCTTCTTTTAATCTGTTCTGGGCCTGAGTAACTTATTTCTTTGCTAATCTGATATACCATTGCAATGGCTTTGTGATAAAGCTACCATCCAGCAGCTATGCTTACAAAACTGAAGTATTTCACAGAATAAGCAATTGACTACAATTATATAACTAATTGATGGGTCCAGTCTCTGTCGCTCGGTTACCTGACCCAAAGGTATGGAGGCTCTGCCTGTGATGCAGAGACTACAGTCGGAGTGGAATCCTCAACCTATTTTTACAGATTGTTATCATATAAAAGTAAGTGCTTGAATGTAAGTTGCCAAACTGAAGCGTGCCACTCAAGTTTTGTCCATATGTGAAAAACTGTAGCACTGCATCCTTCACAGCTACATTTTCACCTGTTGCCACAATGACTCTGCTTTCTCAACTACAAGAAGAGGCCTGATAAGAAACGAAGAGGCCTGATGAAGTCAAACATCAGCTGATGTTTAACAAAAGGTATCATGATTTAATTTTCATGTCACCACCTTGATTTTTATTTACGTATATCTTAATGTTCTACCATCACATCATGGAGGTTTAATGTATGTTAGAATGCTGAGTGATACACAAGGTTAGAACCACTGACTCATTACTCTGGCCTGAGAGCAGAAGTCTTTGATAAGGTAAGAGCAGTTTCTTAGTGGTGATGTGGGGATGGTGGTGGGATGCTGTGGGCAAAGAGCCAAGAGGGTTTGGGATTCTGGGAAGCACCGGGCCTCTGACAAGACATCTGCCTGGCAGGTGCACACGAATGCACACTTTTCATCCTTTGCATATCCTGTCAAAGCTTCTGACAGCTAGCCGACAAAACACAAAAGTAGACAAAAAATGCCCTCTTCATCAGGTCTAATATATGCCGCAGCTTCCATACATATGCATACACATTCTTCAACCATGGCCTAATAATGTATGCTGTCTCTCAAAACGCACAAACACACACATTCTGGAGTGGTTTCCAACATCCCAGGGGGTGAGAGAGACTGAGTGAGGAGGAAGGGGAGGAAGCTGCTTGCCGCTGCGTTCACTGCCTCCCCTCTGCCTTTGATGGCAACACATGACAAGTCCTCCTTTCAGACCAGAGGAGGAGGAGGAGACGAGGAGGCAAAGCACAGGGACGGAGACACAAAGAATGTCATTAGCAGCCGCCGCAGCAGGGTGCGGAGACAATATGGCAGCGGCATTAGTGGTGACTGGAGTTCCAAATCTCCTAAATAAAAGAAGCATTCAGGGACGGCAGCGTTGACATCATGGAGAAAAATCTGATGTAGAAGTAGGCAGAGAGGAAGAGGCTACCATTTGGCACAATATAGAGATTATACAGATTACCTGAGCAGTGAGTAATCCCAAATTGAGAGGGAGAATTGATTGTGTGCAGAATAACTGAGTGCAAACTGTAAAGACACCATAAACACAGCTAGATCTGGTTGTTCAAAGAGAAAAGAAAGGACAGGCAGAGCGAAATGAGGTACTCTTAACAAAACAGAAGTGCTGATAGTTTAAAACTGAGGATAAATGCATGTAGGACTGTGCAGCCATTCACCTGAAACAACTTAGAAACATTGAATTGAAACAATTACATGCATTATTGATAAATTAGTTTTAGCCAAGAATGCTTCTGGGGCTAATGTTAATTTTTCTTTCCACATAATTCAATGTTTGAGATTCATTTCAGGCCCGACTAAATATCTTTGTTTCCTGTTACATAACCCTTTCCAACTTCAAATCAATTATCCCTTTCCAGAGCTTTGAATAGGAAACAAAGAGACAGAGCACAGCACAGGGAGACTAAGCCATGCTGAGATGAAGAATAAGAGATGTAGGTGATAGCCAGAGAAAAAAAAAGAGATGCTCACAGATGGAGAGAGCAGGGATCAGGAGAACAGAGGCATAAAAAGAGTAGTTTGGAAACATGAGATGAGTGGAGAAAAGGGGTGTAGATGTCAGAGGATGGGGGATAGAGCCCAGCATGATAGTGCTGAAGACTGCCTGCGTTGTTGGCGGAGGACTGTGTCTGCAGGTCCTTAATATTAACAGCAGTCATCTGTTGGTTCCAATGCCAACCATGAATAATAAAAGCTCCACCCAGCGATGCCAGTGCTCTGAATAATTAATTCACAACCACAGACTTGCATTAGCGCTCAGTGTGCGGCGCTCTCCGCTGTGAGGAGCAGCTACATTTCCCATGCTTAGGCTGAGCTGCACGCGTGTGCTCACATACTGGAACTGAAAGTGTAGGAGATTCTACAAATGCACCCCCCCGGCATCCATATTCACACAGTGGCAGGATGTGAAATTAGGATGCTCTCTAAACAGCTCATGAAACTAAATAGACAAAATCTATTAAATATATATAGTATCAAAAATTTGGTGTTTTTTTTTCATAATATAAAACTGTGCTTTAATGGTTGAATTAAGGACATTTAATCATCACTGAGCAGGACTTTTTTAGGGATGCACTGAAATGAAAATTCATGGCTGAAACCGAAAACCCAAAAAATGAAGAAGAACCCAAGGCTGAAAACTGAAACACAGAAAGAACTTCTAATGCCAACCATTAGTAACATTGCATAAATTAATATGAATGCTCCAAAGAATAATGTAGTCTTCACAGAGATGGCTTAAAAAAGAGAGATATTTTTTTTTCTGTCTTTTGTGATGGTTGTGACATTATTTTCTTGACTCTCTGTCCACTTCATGGAGTGTGCTTGTCTATGTGCGCTTATGTGTTTGTGTGCATCGGGTTGGAACTCCGCCGTGCTCGATACGGAGAGCAGATGAGAGTTGTAAACGTGTGACCATCCTGTCATGTAAATAATAAATAATTTGAGGCTGTTTAGTCTGTTAACTAAATAACAGGGTATAGATCTGATCTATAAGAGAGGTATGCCCCTCATCTAGTTCAGAGCAATGAGTCCTTTCTTCTGTGCTCTGCTACCCTTCTCCTGCGCTGTGTGCTTCTCCGTCTCCAAGCAGGTTCTCTGCATCCATCATGTCCTGGACCATTTCTTGTGTGCGCATTACACACTTTACAAATCACTATGTTGAAGTGAAAAACAAAAATATATTTTTACTAAAACTATGAATTAATAATCTTAACAGTTTCAACTGCAGTAGTTCAACCCCAGAGACAATATTAACTAGGTCATTAGTTTCTTTTCATAGGCTAGGTAAAGAGATGTAGCCTAATTATCTGATTGGAGAAGAGCCTGCCATGTGAGTCAGAGCATGCCGCTCTGCAGTCAGTTCTGCATTGTCTCTACACAGGATGTAAGCAAAGGTCTGGGGGCTGGGTCTGTTTCCATTTGAAGGTGTGTGAGTCAAACATGAAACACTGAGGCATGTACTGTCACTTCCCCTTGTACAGTGCACCCTATTTAAAGCCCTTATTAAATCACATCTCACACATACTACAGTGATTCACATGCAAGCACAATCTTGTGCCCACAGATGGTTCTTATTATTATTATTAGCTCTGAATGTGCAGTGAGGAGTCCCTCACCTAGAGGACAGATTCTCCTACACTCAACACCATCTTTTATCAACAATTCTGCTTCCCCTCACACAAAGCAAGCCAACAAAGCCAGCCAACCTCTCTCTGGAGTCAGGCGAGGTAATAAAAAAGAGAAAAACACAGAGCAGAGCCCACATGGAGTGAACTGATGTAGAGTTAAGGAACATACAGCTGTGTAAAAGTATTTGAATATGTGTTTAGTAACAGGAGTGTGAAGTGTAGGCTGAAAATTTGCATTTGGGCACCACATCCAGAGTCTGTTTTCATCTGCAGAGGAGCACACTGGGTGAGAGGGTGATGGAAATGGTGTGGGTGAGAAATCCCAGGCAGACAGTGAAACACACAGGAGGAATCACAGAGGAGAGTTTCTCTTACTGCAGAGCCAATGTTTGCAGAGGCAGCAACTGCAAATCTGGCCCGCGGAGAGCCGGGCTCAGGGATTTCTCGGGTAAATTCACAAAAGCCTCACAGACGCTTTATGCAGTGATAACCCTGTTCACTCTCACAGCCAAGGGACATACACAGAGCCTTACAGAGAAGTCTGTGTAAAGAGAGCAGAACGACCTAAAATCCATACCATAGTGTGTATACATTCAACACTCTTCTTGGATCTCGTACTATAATAACTCTGTCTCTTTGTGATTTCCATTAAATAAATTTCTTCTTTGTTGTGAAATCAAATATAAATGTGTTTTATTCACTCAGGTCTGTATGAAAGCTAAACACCTCAAAGACTCTCAGGTTGAAATAGCAGCACTGAGGCCTATGGTACTGCTCTGTTATTCCAAACCAGATAAAGTAAAAGCATGTACGGCTGTCTCATGGGCTTAAACTCCAAGTGTTTATCCAGGACACACTCTGGTAGGACTGCTTGATATTGGAAAAAACTTAAACAACAATAAAACGTTTTTATTTTTTTTTTTAATTTTCTGTGATCTTCATTCAAAAATCAAAAACACAGGAATATTGCATATGCCAGATAAATGCAGTGTATTTTATATACTGATAAACACTAATAATTTCCAATTGTACATACAATATAAAATATTCTGCTGTAAAAAGCAGCATAAGAGGATGGCTCTGGGTATTGCCAAAGGAATGCACCATTCTGATCTTGTTATAAGGTATCAGCCCGAACAGACTCAATAAGTTAGAAGGAATATCCGCAACATCCATAAGGCAGAACTCTTGGGCTCTTCAATACAAATAAAGTTAGAAAAGCCTGAAACTGCCAAAACATCATTCCTCATCTCATCATTATATTAAGGAATACAGAATGTTAAATCGATACTGGTATCGAATCACATTGGTAACAGATGATACCAAAGTCCAGGTTTCGGAATTGGGACTTAAAATTTAGAATGGTGCATCTCTCGTTCCCACATTACCGGGGCTGAAACAAAACTACACTTTTTGCAAGGAAGACCTATATTTTCGTAACTTTTTTTCTTGCAATACTGCTAATTTGAAGATAACATTACATCGCTTTATGGTGGATACCCCACGACTTGCAGTGTGACTACTACTACTCTCCAAGTTAAGACATAAAAAACACACAAAAGAACCTTTGAAAAAGATTTTGAATAATTTCACATCAATTTGATGACAAAAACAAAACTTATTCAAATAGTAATACAAGTATAGCTTGGATGAGGAGTTCTCGAGGGACAGTTAAGATGGCATCCAATCATTGCACAAACATCACAACAACAACATCAGAGTTTGTGCTTTGCCAACAACAATAGGCAGTCTTCTGGTCGCCTGGCTGAGCTAAATTTAGGAAGCATATTTGGCAACAACAATGAAAATAATCTGCAACTAAACACTTATCCAAACTGTGCCCCCTTCATGACACAATGAGGTTACCACTGAGGCTGGAGTTAAGAAAACGCAGGGAGGGGTCAGTGTATCCTAAATTCTACGTACATTCTTACGTTCCCATGAGACTCAAGACAGAGCCCTGAATAAACATGAGATGAGGAGCTTTATTTTCTTCTGATGCTGACCCCACTGTGGTCTGCTCAGAGGGTCAGACACAGGCAAAACTGCAGATGATGTGCATAGGTGTGAGGCATATAGGGTGACAAAATTCTGCTTTCTAAAGCTGTATGGTGCACAGGTTTGAGAGAGAAGAACATTTTCAGGAGAAATCCTGACTAAATAATACAGAGTTTAATTTCTTAAAATGTACCAGTGAGAGAGGATGAGAGAGGGAAAAAAATGGGAGGGTAGAGGGCGATGGACTGAGAATTTTCAGGAGAGCTCCTAAGTCAACCTGATGTTGTGCTCCACAAATGTTCTTCATTATGACCAATGTGTGTCAAACTGCGGAGACTTCTAACTTCCTTGTTGGCATCTTACAAACACTGCAGGGAAAAATGCTCCTACAGGATAAATTTTTACCAGTCATACAAATGTTTTGTATTGTGCATTAATAAGGATGTTTTAAGCTTCTGAAGATAGTTTGCTAGCATTAAAAACCTTGTTAGGCCTCATGGCATTTAATTTGATAAAACAAGGTGAAGCTCACACCTGTAACCAGTGTGACTGTCTGTTTTTAGTGCACCATCTCTGATTGGGCTACACCAGCACCTCTGCTGCTTCTATTCCAAGAGCAACTGTGTCCAATATGGTGTTTCTTTGTCATACAGGAGATGTGCTCACATGAAGCAGAATGTTTGCAGAAATAAATTCAGCTGCAACATCTATTCAGAGTTTGAGGAGCGACAAAACACGTGAACAATTTGCCTACACTTCCACAATACGAGCCATGACAGGGTTATGAAGCCATGGCACCACCTTCATTGCAAACTAGTGTGTTCTGCGTATGAAGAGGACAAAACCTTTACACACATACATCTGATTCCATTGTCTTGTATCTATGTATATACTGTGTGCTTTCACCTTTAGAGGTACCCTCCTCTCAATAATAAACTGGGCCAATCAGCTGGTGCATCAAAAACATGCTCAGATGAGGGTCATCGCCGAAGAGCATCTCCACACTTAGCAGATCTTCTGTTTTAATCTTTCAACTTAAATCATTGGGAGAAAATTTTGCCTTTATTAAAAAAGATAGCCTGAAGGGAATTACACAGGCAGAGAGAGAGAAAGAGAGAGAGAGCAGATCAAGCGAATTATTCCTTTAGTAGAAATCTCTGTATCAGAGAAGACCTAAATCAGGTCACTTTATTTTTAAGCACTCTCTATGACATCAGTTAAGCAGGCGGGCTTGCTGTATCTTTGAAGTGCATCTGATGACTCAATTTCACAAACTACTCCTGAGCGCACGGACCATCTGATAAAAGAGGAAGTGGTGGAGTCTCCCTGCTGAGATTCATTGTCATTATCATCATCGTCGTCATCATCATGAGGGTTTCATCAGTTTTTCTACTCCAAATGTTCACAATAGTAGCAGAGTCTTATTTCTTTCTAAACTGATAAAAAAAAAACCTCAGCACTGCCTGCACCACTTCCTCTTTATCTGCCTGTAATGGCCTGAATCTGAGGGACACAGGTGATGTGTGTTGGGAAGCAGAGTCACCAGACCATGGAGGTAAGCTGCAGATGTGATGACATGAAGGTAGGTGTCACTATAAAACACACTCTCTGTGAAGTGAGGAGCACCCATGTACAGCATTTAGAGATTAGATGGATAAGCTCATCCATTTGCTTCACTGTGTGTATGAGGCGAAGAACAACAATGGATACAGATTACACTGTCAGAATGAAAAGAAGCGTATAAAATACACTGTATATTTTTTGCAGTAATAAAAATGAAAATATATATATATATTTATAAAAAATGCTGGCTGGAGGCCAGATGGTTTGTTTCAGATTAATATCCTGAAAAAAATATTTTACAAGTTTAAGACTGAAAAGTCAAGAGAGTTATGCTGAGCTTTGCTTTCATGGACTAAAAATGGTTGTCTTTGCTTGATGTGAATGAAGAACAAATACACTACATTAAAATGGGAATAATCCATTCCAGGGCTGTTTGAATAAACTCTGAATTTTGAAAAAAAAAATATTGCAAAACTTGAAGAATCAATTTGATACTCAATATTGGGTCCTTGGCAAGCCTTATGTGGTGCTCTTGCAAACAACAAGAGTCCGAGAACAGCTGTCCCAGAAATGCGGTCCTGAATCTGCAGCCTCCAGGTCAGTAGACACATGTTGAAGAAGTAAACGAGTCCCTCACTAGCAAGGGTTACCCGCACAGTAGCATCACGAAATGCTTTTCACCATAATCATGCATTTACAGAAAACAGTGGTATAAAGCTAAGAAAACAAAGTGGAGGGCTGGTTTGCTGGTGTGATTGTATTTACGACAACAAGTGACCACCAGAGGGTCAACACTACCACCAGCTGTGCTTAACTGCTGTATAAGAAGCTGGAAGGGAGGCAATGAAAGAAGGTACTAGAAAGAGCCATGCAACTGCATAAAAATTGCACATTGCTGGACACAACTGGAGTCTTCATGCAGAAACAGTTTAAAATGTGTCTGAAAACAGACCGCATTATAAATACATGGACAATAGGGGTGGGAGAAAAAAATCGTTTCACAAGTATCAGGATTTTTGTTTTGCAATTTTAAAATCAATTTTTTTCTGTTAAAAAAGTTTTTTTTTCCCCAAAAAGATTCAGTGCCATCTATGTAAAAAAATGGCTGCTGCTGCTGGTTGTTTCCTGTAGATAGTGGTCTTGTTATGCAGGATTCAATCATGTCAATGCATTTTTAAACCATGCAGGATACACAGCAGTGTCAAGGTAGATTTTTTTAAAATTTCCCTGCCTAATAGAGCAAATTAATTCAAAAACTGTAGTGATATTTCACTAAACAAAGAAATTCTACGCAGTTTTTATTTGTTTCCCTGTCTACATTTATACAAGAGGCACTGCTGGTTTGAAAACTACCTTTTGAATCAACATCCTTAAAATAGATCTCCAATCATAAAGCATAATACTGCTTTATGATGAAAACACTTTCACAGGATTAACTCAGAACCCATCGCTATTTCCAATGAGCCAGGTTTTGATTATGTATTTTATGTTCATACTCAATCTTCCTCATCACAAAGCAGTCTAAAAAGACGACAATGAAGCTGAGCTGGACAGCCCTCTTTGGTCTGTTCATGGTAAACTCCTGCACTTTATGAACATCCAGCTAAACATGATTTGAGTGGACTTGCATCATGTGCATATCCTGATGGAAAAGATGCTCCAGGCTTCAGCTCCTCTGCATGGATTGGCTCACAGCAGGAAGTTTAAACCTGTCATCCTATGCTAGGATCTTTCTATGTGCTCATTAATTCAATTCAGCTCTCACAAAACCCCGGATCAAAAGCTGATGTTATCCAGCAGACTGGTTATTTAAATGATAAACTACTGCTCATCCTGTTTCACGGGTAGCTTGTGGGTGAATGATGTAAATTACATGTAAACAAAGACTACACTAAAGCTGGTGACGTGGCAGATGCTGTTTCTAAAAGATCGTCTTAGTTAGAAAAATCATTACATTGATGATTTAACATTTCAGCTGCAGGCTACAGAAAATGGTTGGGCTACAGTAATTTATCTGACAGACAAGACTTACTTTATAATGTCAATTTCTTGTGTAATTATAAACTACAGAAACAGTTTTTAGGGAAGGAAGAAAAATGTTATGGTCTGTATGTTTTTATGTCAACAGGGACATGTTGTAAGTGTGCAGTATTTCATGATTCACAAAGTGCTCTTATTAAAATGTTTTCTTTGATGCATCCACGGAGCTTCATGCAAGGCGTGTTCCACAAATGTTAAAATGTTGGATCATCGCAATCCTTGTGTGGAACAGTTCCCGGTGGGAAATCTCTGGGAGCCGTGGGCGTAGTGAAAGACGAGGCATGTGTCCCACCTGCGGCTCTGCTCATAGCCCACATTGTGCAGCAAGCCAGCAGGCGAAGTGCTGTAAGCCTCCAGCCTTCAAGAGGCTGCCTGACTGACCAGCCTCTGTCCAGATGGAGAGGCTCATTAAGATTGTGCCCAAAATGGCAGCCACAATGCCACTGTTCTACTGCTCACCAGAGGGGAGGGTTAGAGGGGTTTCTGATATCAATGATCTGCAGGTTCTACAAAAGGGGGCAGAGGTGTGAAAGTGTTTTTGACCAATCTGGGTGAAGGGGTGGGGCAGCCTGTCTTTGTCATTGTTTTTCTTTTTAGTACTGTGATCATTATTTTATCATCAGTGGATACTACTTACTTATTTTTGGGGTTACATGGGTTTTTGCAGTCAGCACTGCTGTTGGACAAGGTCTGATTACCAATCAATGCTCTTATCCCTTCAAAGTAATCACTGAGATTAAAGACAGGCCTCTGTTCTGGACTACTGAGCTCCTACACTCCAAAGTTTGCAAACCTGGTTCCTGTAGACTAGACATGGGCATTTCTATTAAAAATATTATTCTATCGTTAATAGTTCTCCGCCACCCCTGCAGACATAAGATCAATTTAATGATGCTGTTGTAGGTCAGCTGGACACAGATTAATATAATCTATATTTTAGTTTCGAAGAGTAAAGTTTGCATTTAGCCTCTGAATCTTTCATACACCTGTTTTACTGCCAACATACGGGTGTGCTTTCTTGTGTTTTTTTTTAAGAACGTTTTCATGTTGTTTTGAAAGGTTTTTTGTTATTAAATGGCAAAAAGCAAACGGCTATCAGATGCCAAACAAACACTGTCTGGCAGTTATCTCACATTACAACCAGGGGATAATAAAAACAATTAAAAAACACATTTTTAAAAAATACATTTTTAAAAATGAGATAACTGACACATTAACCTATCGATTTTCAATTATCAAATGATTATTTGAAAATCAAAATTCATGCCCACTATAGAACTTGTACTGTGCACAGGAGAATGGCCATGACGGCACAGTGTTTGGACTGTCTTAAAAAAACAGAGATGAAAGTGTCAAATTAGCCAGAAATTCTCTGGCCTGTATGGTTACAAAAATCCATTGCCAGAACTATTGTCAAGAGTTCAAAAAATAAGTTAAGAAATAAAAAATAACCACCATTAGCCACATCAGTATTAATCATTCTTGGAACTCACCAGCAGTCATTACACATTAAAATGAGATGCTCTGTATGCATCCACTCAGGCCAGAATTTGTCCACAACCACATAGTGGAGTGTGAGTCATGCCTGAAAAGATTTGTGTTTCTGCAGCTCCAGAGTCAAGCTGCTGATGTTGCTTCCAGAGGCAGTTTGGCTCTCTCTTGTAAACATTAAGCAGATGATGGGCAATTTCTACATCCTACGTACTTCATCACTTGTTAGCCAAAAGTTGGATGTCTGCAGGGTCTGGACTTTTGAGACTGACATTACTTAACTTTTATAACTTCACGAGAACTGAAAAGAGAAGCCAGATGTCGACACTCAATGCGTTTACATGCAGCATAAGAAATTGGACTATGAGTTTCGTCAGCATGTGATCAGACTATTGAAACACATGTTAACAGCTTAGTCAGACCAAGAACGGACTGAGCATGGCTCAGTTGACACATCCATATAAACGGATTGTTATTGGACTGCGGTTGGACTTAGCAAATTTTGATAAGCCTCAACATTCAGTCAGAAGAGGAAATAGGTGACCGTGATAAATAGGGTCTCTGCGCTTATACAGTCTGTAGCTCCAACACAACAAACAAATACCCATGGCACATACATACATAAAAACATTAAGACCTACAGCTGCATCCATCTCGGCCATCATCATTAGAATGTTGTTTTCTCTTCGGGTGAACCGAATCTAGTTTGATATGCGTGCAGCATCGCTTGTCAAAATAGTGCAGCCTAATGAAGACGAGTGAGACTTTCTTGGACAGAAATCTGATTCCCCTTTTTGCATGTAAACGTAGACAAGACTAGACCCCCCAAGAGAGAAAGAGACATGTTTAAACTTACATTGCTCTTCAGGACATCAAATAGGACAGTTAAATGCTAGTCTTTTGGTCAATATAAATAGAAATTTGGAATACCCTCTGACTTTTGGCTAGCTAATGTTGCAAATATACAGTTAAACATTGACCAACTTTGGGCTTTGTAGACTGTAAGATATTGTGAGTAACTGAGACCATGAAGCACAAATTTGTTGAAAATAGCCATTGTTTGAAATCAGCTTACAAAAGTTTGTCATAGAACATAGAAATATTCTAAAATGAGCTGGAGGAGCAAAAATTGGTCAGACAGTATGGTTGTCTGGTATCTAAAGAGAAAGAGAGAGAGAGAGAGAGAGAGAGAGAGAGAGAGAGAGAGAGAGAGAGAGAGAGAGAGAGAGAGAGAGAGAGAGAGAGACACACACACACACACACACACATACACATACATATAAGGATGCCATCATGACTTACCAGCTGGAGAGGGGTGTGTGCATGTTTGCAGCCAGACTCTATTGACTAGCTGACAGCTCATAATGTACACCTTACAAATGCAGACTGTACTGTTTTATATGACACATTGTGAATAAAAGCTCTAAAGAGGAAGTACAGCAGGTGCACTGCACATGCCCTGGCAGGGCAGTATCACTTTCTACCTACTATTCTTGTGAAGTAGAAGAGTGCATCTGACCACCACTTTGCATCTTACAAACTTGCAAAACTTGCATCAAACAAAGTCTATAAGCAGTAAAAGGTCATGCCCCATCGAGCACATTTTTCACAGCTCAAACACACTTAACTAGGCTGAAAAATGTCAGTAAATTATGTTGAATGCACTCATGCAAAGTAAAACAGCCTACTGTGCAGAGCATGTCTTTCACCATCTGTGATGTCCTGTTGCTCACGAGTGCCAGTATACTGCTAAGCTCTGCACCAAAGTCACCACAATAAATCCCTCCTCTGTCATTGCACTTGCTGATTAAAGAGACAGTGGACGTTGAAGAGCAGAAGCTGGAGGGGAAAAACGAACTAAACACGGTCATTGTGTTGAGGTCAGCGGGGCCTTGGACAGGCTTCAAATGTGCAGTGAGATGGTCAGTGTGCAGACAGAGGAGCCATTACTCCCCTGCTGAGCACATAAGCCCAGCTCAGGGCTTAAAGTAAGACAGGAACACAGCTCAGCTACTCATAGCTTTAAGGATCGACCAGACAACCGTTCCCCCCCTCATAAGTCATTGCTGAAAAGAGGAGAGCTGACATGTAGCTGGGCTAACAGACATGTCCTGTCACCTCTAGTCCTTGTCAAGCTGCACCTCCATTAGACTACTCCAATCTGGCCATCAGTCAGATGCTGAAAGGAGGGGGCGCTATTGACAAAAAGAAGATAGGAAATGGAGGTGCGTAACGATTTAATCTGCAAGTCTTCTACCACCTTACGAGATGGGTCTGACCTCACAGATGGAGAGATGTGCAGTCTGAATACAACCGAGCCCACAGCTGAGTCATGCTGTGTTCTGAGGACTGGTATATTAAATTTTGGTCCCACAGAAATTAATTCAAAATCCTGCTCTGGTGGAAAAAAAAGAATAAACTGTAAATACTACTTAACATCCTTCCATGGCAGCAGCAGGTTAGCACTGACAGATGCAGCCTAAGGATTCTTACATGTTGCTGTCTAGTTCAGCAGATTCTTCTGGGGATAATGAATGCCAAGCTCCCACACCCAGACTTAGCTGAGCCAATACTGGAAACAGATTTTGCTGATAGAAAAACCTTAAGCTATCATGTTGCTTCATCAGCACCCTGCACAAACTGTAATGAATCTGTTAAGACAGATGGGCACCAAACTTAACATTACTGTCAGTTAAATCAGATTCCAAACTAACTTATCAAGACTATACGCAAAATCTCATTTCTGGTTAGCCTCAAACTGACTGCAGAAATCAATTTAGTTTATAGTCAACAAAATCTGGAAGGATTTCATTTCAGCGTTGAAGTAACAACATGTATGATAACAAACAAAGACTAAGAGATAATATGTGAATTATATGATTAATGCCAGAAAACAACCCAGGAGTAAGATCATAAGTGACAGTATGTGTTACATTGCACAGCTGTCTGAACCTCTAACACTACACAGACACTACATCTCTTTTGTCAGTCATGCCACAGCTTGCAAAGGTATGTACACTTCAACATCTCAAACAGTTACCTTGAATCACTAGATGAGGAAGTGGCAAACAAAAGCAAAGCTACAGAAACAAAGGGCATCGTTGTGCACTGATTCTTCAAATAAGGACAATCTAATGTTCTGCAGCTTCACCTGACCTTTGACCTCACTACAGAGGCTCCAAAAGAAAAACAATTTCTGTCTGAGGGAACACCATCATCACATCACTGTTGTTATTGTCCTCTAAATCATCTAGTATTATTGTCTACACCACTGAAAAACTATACGTGGAGATATTAGCTCCTTAGATTGCACAAAAAGAAAAAGACAGCAATGACTAATTACACGATATATATCAAAACGACACGAGTGGAGAGATAGGGATCAGTGTTTCCCCAGTGCAAGGGGCTGGACCTCAGATTCAGCTCTGTGCTGTAGTGCAGAGCGGAGGTGGCTAAAACCGCTAAGTCCATCATCGGACAGGACGATCCTTTCATGCTTTTCTATCTTGTACCCGCACTGGTTTAGAATTTAATTTTCAAAATGCACGAGTAGTATTATAGCATTTATTTTAATACACCAGATTAACATCTACTCTTCCAGTCTCCTTACACCTGGGTCCACTGTAATTTCCATCCAAAACTGCGCATCCCCCTTTGCCACAATGTTGCACGAGTTCTGGTTTTATTGACTTACAGCTGCCTTTCTAAGCTTCCCTAAAGTAACAGATTTAGCTGTGAAGACTATAGAGAACCGGGCTATGTAGTAGAATCTGAATGACAAAACCACAAAGCTGAGATCGAGGTAAGAAGAAGGGAAAAGTGGGAGAGGAAGGTGGGTGACTCGCAGGTTTTGGACAATCACCCCCAACAAAATTATAGTAGGAGGTATAAACTGAACAAAAACCAACAAAGAAACTACTGGTGCCTGGCATTCAGACAGTTTTAGTTGAGTAAATATGAGGGATAAAACCTGTATTGAACTAATAGCACATATATGTCCGATAATGGGTCTAGCACCAATACACTGAACATTAACTAGCCGTTAGCATAATGCTAACGTTCTCAAACAGGTTAAAATGTGCTCCGTTCAGTAAAACTTGTTAGTCATAACGCTGCTGTGTACTAAATTAAAAGATCAACTTATACATATATAGAAGAAAAGGCCCACCAATGACATCCTCCATGTGCACTATCCTGAATCTTCCCAGGCTCAAATGTTGTTGCAGCGGCAACAGTAACACAACGAGACAAAACAGTGACTGGGCTGAGGACAACTCACCCTCAAGATTTCTCTGTACTGTCGAACAGATGTTGCTGCAAATTAGCGATGAAGGCCCATTAGGAGGACTCCTTCGATCAGGGGGCATCCGAGTTTAAAGGCGTAATGAGTAGACAATCCCAAAACGTGGCTTTGCTGTGACGGTCGTCCGTGCTCGGTCTGCATATGTGTGTATGTGTGTCAGTGTGTGTGTGTGATGTTTGAGTGTGCGAGGCCTGCTGCTTCTCCTGCTGCTGGACGAAATGGTCTCCGCTCCGTCAACACAACACGCATGCGCAGAAGAGGAGCAAAGCCGTGGGGCGAGCGGTCTGTGAGCACAACCGTGTGGCCAACAGGTGAGATTGTCACCTGATGACTGACTTCATACTGTGGGGGATTTTACCCCGATCAAGTCTAAGGTGAGTTTAAATTTTAACTGTTTTTCAGTTTTTTTTTTTTTTTTTTTTTTTTTTTTTTACAAAGATAGTTAACCTTTTCTTAGTTTCTAAAGTTTACTTGTCAAAGTTTAGATTTATGTTCTGACAATGCTATTTATTTATTTATTTATTTATTTATTTTACTTTTTTTTTGCCTAATGGGATACATGCTATAGGGAAACTTGTGTAATAAAAACTTCAAAAATCATACATTTAAAATGTATCAAAGTACAAAACCAAACAACAACTACCCACAAAGGATAAACCAGCAAAGATATAACATAAGCCATAATTGTTCTTGTCTTGTATGTCATAACTTAACAGACAAAAACATAATACATTATATTCATTTCATTTTACTTTGTGAACATCTAATTCAGTTTCAGTTCATTACAGTTCCTATACAAAGAATCTGTTAACATTAGCAAATTAGTTTTGACCTTATATGTATTTCACAGTAGTTTATGTACAGCTTGGTCCCTGAATTGTCTACTTGATGTCATTTTTATCTAGTGTCTTCTGAAAAAACCTTGCTGTCATGTCAGCTCTTTAAAATTAATGAAAGGGAAAAATGAAAAATCTCTTTAGAAAAATATACAATGGCCCCTATAAATTATTGGACGAGAATCTACTTAAAATTGTCAGTTATCTCTTATTGTTTTATTTTATTTTCTATTATAGAACCAAATTAGATGCTTATTGTTAATTCAACTCTTTGAAATTTACAACCTTTCATTTTTCATCTTTTCTATTACTGTTCCTTATTGAAACAGAGTTTTCACTTTTGTATTTTAATGCCATGATTTTGAATTATATTTTTTCCAACAACAAAAGACAACTTAGTATCATCACATGACTAAAACATATTGTAAGACACTTGTACTTGTTTTACCGGTATTCTCAGGCCAAGTTGTAATTCATTGAAGATGTTCAGACTGCACCTCGACACAGGTGGTTTTTGACTGACATCTCCCTGAGGATAATTTATGAGTTAAGTTGAAGGTTTCCATGTAGTGATCAAAGGCAGCTGTGCTACAGCAGGAGATGATCAGCACACCCTGAGAAAGTCATTTTTTGAGTTACAAATCATGTTGGTTATTTCCTTGACTAAAATCAACTTAACTTTAATGTATAGAACAATAAACTGTAATAGTTGCTAAATTTACATAACCAATCACACTAAATATCAGGGTGGGAGAAAAATATAGCCATTATTTTGAGTTAGTCCCATCTGTTCTGTTTTTATTGTGGACTAATTTATCATAACAGATGAATCAAAGGTGTAACAAAGGACTAAATGATGGCCTTACTCCACTAGACGAATGAGCGTACTACTTTGATTTATGTTAGTGATACATTTGTACCATTCATGAGACAGCATGCTATAATAAGAAAGTGTCACTAAGTACCAATTAAGAGTAAATTTGCAAAACTTGAAGCAAAATAAAGTAGAAGAACAATATGTTGAAATTTTGACTCAGCATTCCAACATAATCAAAGAAAACAGCTGTCATCTGCATGTGTCTTCAAAACTAAAGGGGACATTAGAGGCTTTATCAAGTTTTACACTTACTTATAAAGTTATGAGGGATATGATACTGTGGGCTTCTTGGTCGGATGTGTTTAGTTACAAGAGACACAATGTAGCCACTGTGCATTATTATGGGGAAAAAATATTTCCCCATAATTTTTAACTAAACTGTCAAACAGGACGTGTTTCCCCAGTGAATACATTCACAAGTGTCACAGTAGAAGTTTGCGGAAGTAAATGGTAAAATGAATTACGGCAGTCTTTATCTTACCTGCTTCAGACACAAATAGTTAGTCAACAGGGAGTAAAAAGAGAACTGTTCCATCTGAAATGTCTGGATTTGTAGATTATGGGAGGATTAAATTGGGACATCATGAGTGTGAGTGACTGTGAACTAAGTAATGATGATAGCTTTATGAAGAATCACAACCCGGTTCATGTAGCTGTTTTGCAAGATTTCTTTTATTCAATTGACATGAAAAAAGCACCCACTTTCAACGTAGCACCTGGATTTGTTACATGATTCAAAGGCTGAGCCCTTGTCAAGATCAGATCTATTTACATATTTCTCTGGTGCTCAACTTGAGATGAAGTTATGAGCATGTTGACAGAAAATTCCATCTTTCAAAGGTTTACAAAATGTGTTTTGCACTTATAGAAGTGGCTTTGTCATAAAAAACCAAGAAGGCTAGCCATAAATATCAAAACCTTAGGAAGAATATTTTACACATTCAGCTGTGCTATTGTAAGACAAAAAATCCCTCTGAGCACCAAATTCACTTTTTTTCTCCAAGTAAAATTTCTGCCAAATCAATGTGAAAAAATGTTTCCTGTTTCAGATAATCTCTCCTGTGATGTGGAGTAAAAGGTATAGCAGATTTCCTTTTTAGAACTTTGTTGAAGCAGAAATACCAAAAACTTCATCTATTGGATCTTATCCATTCACTGGTTTGTTTGGGTGGTCATTCAATGCTCTTAGTGAAGCACAGTAAAGGATTTATTGAATAGATTGCATTGAAATTACTTTGGTGAAAACCGTCTAACTGTCGTTCAAATTCATGAGCAGTTGTTATGACTCTCAGGCTTGTACTTCTGCTGCTGCATTTTTTTTGGAAAAAAAATATATAAATAAAATAATTAATTGAAAGTTCAAGACTTCTTACCCGCAGAATTTAAGGACTGCATAGCTGTCAGTTGACAAATAAAAACTATTTTCTTTGTCTGGTCTTTGTTCAAATGCTGCCGATTAAAGGCAATAACAGGTCAATGCACTGACCTAAAGGGAGACATTGGCTGAAGGGGTCATTTCACAAGATTTGGCTGAGTCTGATGTGTCAAAAATGGAACAGGTTTAATCATGAGGTTTCACAACACCTTGCTGGCTGTAATCTTGAGAGATTAACCTGGTCTAAGATGTTCTTTGTCCTTGGAATGTGTGCTTAAAATTCCTGTCAAATGAGAATAATAATGAAATAATGAAATAATAATAATAATAATAATCCTCCAGGGGAGTCTGCACCACTTAGAATTTTCAGTGTCAGTGGTCATAAACTCAAAAGACCCAACAGTGCAAAAAGTACTTTTTTTTTTTTTACTCTTTTTTTTTCATTCATTATTCCTGAGATGTGTTCAAAAATGCATGCTACAACAAATACAAGTCAAATTGCACCCTTTACACAGTGTACAAATACTTGAAGTGAAAGTCCCTGGACCTGGTCACCTGTGATCCAGATGAAGACTGGATGTAGGTTAGCAGACGACTTCAGTCTGAGCAGTGCTACAGGGTCACAGGGTCAGGATAAGACCCTGCGTGTAATCTGGAGGAGGAAACGGGAAGTGTGTCTCTGCTGCTCTGGCTGGTCACAGGGTCAGAGGGTATAGATAGACTCACAGTGGTCAGCATTTTATAAATGTATTCACCTCGTTACACAGAGCCCTTATCAAAACACACCAAAGAACAGGAAACCTTTCCCTCTCAAAAACAAGAGGTGTCGCACGCAACATGCAGCAGCCCCTGGGAGTTTCCAGCAGAGACTGAAAACAACCCCACCATGTGCTTTTAGACGTGCTGTGAAGTAGCAGAGCTTAAGCCTTCTAATGAAGGTGGTTTTGGTCAGGTATGAGCTTTTCAGCCACATACACAGGTACCTTGACCTCTTCCTTGTCCATTTGTAACTAAGTGCCATATCACTGGTAAGATTTCAGGCTGGATGGAGGGGTATAACAAATTTACATCCAAAAGGTGAGTGATAGCTGATTCCTACTTCCCGAAAGACCAATTTAGGGATGCCAATGTCACAGAGGTAGACCCTGCTCTCTGTCTCAGCTAAAGGAAGAGGAAGGCCCAAAGAGAGAGTCCACTTAGCTTCAATATTCTGACACTGCTCACTGACTGCTGGATCGATACTCAGGACCGGAGCCCTGTTACTGTTGGCCCAGTCTGCTGCCGTTTGGTACCACGACTGCTCCCTCAGCAGCTGGTTTTCATGGCAGTCCAAGCAGTTGATTACCAGATCCACAGGGCTTGTTGGGAGGTCTGGGACAAGGGAGGAAGGACAAAGTTTCAAACGTTGATGACAGAAAACATTTAGTTTGTTCATGATTTGTTGAAAAAGTGAAACCAGGAGACAATCTTAAATTATGTTTACTCAAGGGATTTGAGATGTTATGAACAAGAATTAAAAGTGATACACAAGTCACGTTTTAAATCCTCCTGATCCACTAGAGGGCATCATTTATCTTAACTTCTTGGTCCCAAAAAGACAACCAAAGCTGATCCCAAAACACGTTGCAAGTCATGTTTACATTCATCCCTTCAGATACAAATCACTACAAACACATCCCTCTTTCCATTAATGTCCCTGAATCCTGAGTAGTCTGAGATATAAATATCTACCATCTTTTGAGTGTCCTACCTTTGACATTGGCCACCTGTTTGCCGCTGGTCGAACTGAACAGGGTGGCCTCACTGCTGACAGATTCCTGCATCTTGAGAAAGTTGGGCAAGAATAAGATGACCTCCACTTCATGATTGGCCAAGTGTCGACCACAGCTGATGCCCTGAGCTCCCTGGATGTGCGGCCCACACAGAATGACCACAGTGGGCCTTTGGTGGACGTTTTTTGGGGTTAGTCTGAAGAAATGTAAGAGGTCACAAAGTTAAACCACAATCAAAGACAAGTCGCAAAGAAAACATGGGATACAGTATATCCTCTGTGCAATCAGGTGAGTGGCTGACTGGTCAATTTCCTAGCCTTATCAAGCCTCAATCAAAGTCAACAGAAGACCATACTGTTCAAGAACACAAGGAGACCTTTATCCTGTGTGTCCAAGTATACAACAATAATTGATTAATCCATTAGGGATTTTTTTCTCTTAAAGATAATTTAATAAAAATTAATTCCTCCTGAAGATTTATGATTGCAAGCAAGTCTAGCCTAGTGTTTCTGTTTTTGTTGTTTTTTTGTTTTGTTTTGTTTATTGCTTTTGCAATGATTCATGTATTCAATGTCTTGTTTAAACATAACTATGTTTCAGTCTTTTTTTTCCTTAGAAGAGATGATGTTAACCTGTCCTTCCTCCCATCTTTATGGAGAATCTAAGATCTATCTCCAGTAAGATGGTTGAGCTAGTGGTGCTAACCAAGCACGGGACTAAACAAACTGGTGAAGAAGGCCAGCTCAGTCCTGGACCCAGTGGAGGTGGAGGCTAACTGGAGAGTCACGGCCAAGCTGTCATATCTGATGGACATATTTGTACTATACACTTTGTTTGCTGCTGTTACTCCTGAATTTCCGTTTAGGGGTTAAAAAAGTAAATTCTATTCTATTCTATTCTGTTCTATTCTATACATAGGAAAATATGGTTCAGCGAAAGTACTGAGAAATGCTTCATGGACCTTAAAAAGATTATTTTGGTGTGAAAGGCAGTTTTATTAAAGGTTGTTCTGTAAATCTGAGGGGTTGATTTATGCTCACTCAAATACTGTGTAATGAAGGCCTTATTGATAATGTTCAGTAAAGTTTTTAGACTGAAGATTAACTTGTGTCTCTGCCCCAGGTAGGAAAAATAATAACAGCAAAATAGACAAACTACAACAATCAAAAAAAGAAGAAAGAAAAGGTATCAAAACAGATTATTTGTCATTATTACCATTGGAATAATTATATTTGATGATTTTCTTAAACCGCATGTCTCAAGGATATGTCATATTAGCAGGTGTCCTTAACTAGTATCGTACATATCTTCAATCTTGTGATCAGTCAATCATCCTGTTCAAAATAAAACATGTTTGGTGGGGTGATCTGAGGATAACGTAATGAACGAGATGAGGTCAAGCTGAGGATTAGCTAATGTGAGAAGAGCTGTAGATATTCTGCTGCTTGAGAAATATAGATTACACAATAAAAAAAAAACAATTGTGGATCATCAAAGAACGTTTTCCTTGTCAGAAGTGTGATACTTAGGGCCAAAAAAAAATATCCAGTCTTTGAATCCATCAAGTAAACCACGAAGACTGTTTGTCTAATCAAAGAAAACAAAACAAAACAAAACAAAAAAAAGAGTTTAGGTTTATAAACCAGATAAAATAAATTATTCTTTGAAAACCAAAAAACTAAAAATGCTGTAAGTAACCTTCTACAACAGCTCAGACAAAAATAAATAAACAGAGATAAACTGTAAATACAAACAATAAAAGTAAAATAATGAAGAAAAAGAAAAAAAATAACTGTTTATTCTTGGTACATTGTTAATGTAATTGCCTCTATCTGTTTTGACTGAAACATGCTACAATCTAAAAAAGCAATCCCATCTCAAATGTAACAGGCTGAAAAAAGTTCTGATGCATATTGGGAATCATACTGTGCTGAAATAACATGTCAGTGAATGTGTAAAACATGAATGTGCATGTCACCTGCTTCATTCTGATAACACGGCTGGTTCATGCCCTTTTCACTCCATCCAGGATCTTGTTCATAAGATCCTTTCTACAAACCCTATCATTTATCAATTACTGCACATAACACCATTGTAGTGTCTTTGACCCCTTGTCAAACCTGATCTGAGCTCACAGTGGCTCCAGTGTTAACTTGAGAAATGCAAGTATAACTGTGTAAAAGCAATAAAAGAAGCTGAGACAATACATGTGTTTGTCATATGAGCCTCTGCGCTCATGTGCTTTGATCTTAAATGAGCTCTCACCGCTCTTAAAGGTGCAGGTAAACAAACCCAAATGCGACTACTCCACTCTGCATGACCTATTTCACATCAATGTACAGGCTCCTGACCGGCACACTCATCCCTCAGGGGGGGTCAAGGTTAACTCTAGCTCAGTCATGCAGAAACATGGTAGTAAAGATGATTGCCATAGAAACCAGAAAACATGACATGAAAACAGAGAGCTGCACAGACCAGCTCGGATTGTATAACTGCTCAGGCATGGATGTTTGGCACCTTGTGGCACATTCTTCTTATAATTAAACAGATGACACTGGCTCTGTCTGCACTGAGCTATAAATCAAATTAACTGCATTCTTTTCCTTGGACAGCCCACAAAGTCAGCCTCTTCAATCAGCAGTGATGAAGACCCAGACTATATCCCATTTTATCAGTCATTATGTGCATCACTGTACCAAGAGCAATGCAGAAGCAAAGACACACCAGACTATGTACTTAAGAAACTGGGTCTCAAAATAAACTTTCTTGACCTGATTTACCTGCATGTCTCCTCCTGCCTAATGCAAAATAAATCTGGGATAACAAACAGTAAAAATGTTGAAGCGAGCTGTTACCCGGTGAAAATCTGTTCCTCCCACTCACCAAAGAACCCTAGAGAGAAATTATTCTAAACTAATTTCATTTTGCTTCTTCCTTTTCTTTTGCGTTGGTAAAACTAAGCCAGACTTAGACCTTTATGACTTTTAGCTATCCTTGAAAGTAACTGACCACCAGTTTTCCTTTGTGTAGTTTAAAACTTGTTGACTTGAAATTCAATTCCATCAAAACTTAGTTAGTAGTACTACCCCAATATCTGTATTGGGAAACCACCAGTGTAACTGGAAGCGGTGGCACTATTATACTTAGGAGAGATTTATATCATGATGGAGCGTTTGTATCATTTGCTGAATTGGTCTGTGATTTTAATTTAAAGGCAAGGATATTTACATACTTTTTTAGTCTCTTGCTATGATTTCCTTTCTTTTTATTTATGTATGTATTTATGTATTTATGTATTTATTATTATTATTATTATTATTATTATTATTATTATTATTATTATTATTATTTGGTAGTGTATATAAAGGAGGATTGAGGAAAGTTCATTCAACACATGACCTTACACAGCTAGTACTACACCCCATTAAGACTTCACAGAATCAAACTTTTGAAAGACAACTTTTGTTGAAAACATAAAACAGAGTTGGAACTTTCCTCCACTGTATTTGGGGAATGTTCTCTAGCTGCACCTTCTGGTGTAAAGTTGCTGCAGTTCTGAGTAGCTGGATCCTTTGACCCCAGATTCATGTCTCTGAAAATATAGAGTGCTTCTTCTGTTACTGAGGTTGGATTTGTCCCTGCATCAGATACATTAAGACTATGGAAGGTATTCATTATTGTTTGGTTTGTTAAAAACTGAATTTCAATAAAAACTTTAATAAAAACTTAATAAAGACAACAGATGTATATTTGTGCACCAGTGGTTGTATTTAGATGATGCTACTTGACTTGAGATATAGCACACAGTATAGGATACACAAAACATGATAGCAGAATGAATAAACTCAAACTTTTTTTTTTTTTTTTGGGGGGGGGGTGAAAAATATGTAACCTGGTTTTTACTAGAGCTGGGTTTTGACCCCCATCCCTAGCAACAGCAGCTGTGCTTGATTAAGTGTGATACTCCTGATAAAAAGTTAAATTTAGTACAAGACTTGAATTTCGTAAAACCTCAAGTTTTCCAGAAATCTGAAGCCACTTCACTACACTGTAGCTTGAAGTGGTATTCTCACCTGTTTGGTCCTCCCAGCAGAGTTAGAGCCATCTGACAGGAACAGATACCTATCGTCTCCAGCCTGCGCTCCAAAGTCAGGCCCTGTCGCTCTGCAGCTGCCAGTAAACGTTTATGAAGCTCATAGGGAATGCTGGGGACCACCAAGCCTGAATCTGCAGAGAGAAAATATAAGGCAAGCTAGAACGTGTGTGAATGTTTTTTCATATTTAGTTATACCTGACTAAACAAAACTAGAGCATGACAGAGAAGTACATTGTTAAAAAAAAAACAAGTGATCTCATTCCAGCAAATATCTGCCTGGACAAAGTTTCCTGAAGCAAAATGTGATGCACAAAAATGTCTTCTCAAGCACAAACTTAATAGCATTCTTCCATTCATCTTAAATTTCAAAATCGTCCTCTTGTATGCAGAAAGAGACAGAGCAGCATGCAACAAACCCAGAGAGACAGCAGGAAATGTAGACTGAATATTTTGATCAGTGCTGTATGTTGGGGAAAAGCAGAGAGGACAGTCATTTTCAAATTTCACTCTGATTCTGCAACCATGACTGTAATATTTCTAAATCAGACCTGAACTGTTTTACAGCTTTATGTGGTTGTGACTCTTTTTAGTATGTTATCTCCATCAATGAACCTTCAAAACAACAGCAAAAGAATGAGTAAAACCAAGAAGCCTGACCTCTAAGATAGCAACAAACACCAGTCAACAGGTAGTCAGGGGGCGGTGGGTATGTGTAAGAAACAGAGATTATCATCCTAGAGGCCTTGTCCTGAGGGAAAAACCCTGCCTCCTCCTTATGACCTGATGTTGTTCCCATCACGGAAGATTCTGTTTCCTCTCCTGTTTGTCACTGCTGTCTCCCACAACAAAGGGAAGATTGGCAGCCTTTACAAAACATGACAAACTTGAGGCAGACAGAGTGAGACGCCTTTTCCCTGTGGGCCCTGAGTTCACACGCACCATCACATGCTCTCTGACCAATCCCCAACCGCGCGGCTCTGGGGCAAGGCTGCACTGAGCTGGACCCCCCACATTGGCTGCTGCCTTAGTCAAAACATGCAGCAGGTTGGCGTGACAAAAATGAGGACAAACATCATATACATATGAACACCTGCAACCTGTATCTCGATGGCTCATGGTGACAGATCAGAGGTAAACATGGGGGAGGCATGGAGGTGACCGATAAACAGTTCTTTTCATTCAGTTTTTGTTGATGGCTATTAAGAAAAAGAAGACATATAAGAAAAAAATAAAATAAAATAAGAAATGTTATTTATAGCATCTAAAATGGACAATTTTACACAGCTATCAAAAGAAAATGAAACAGAAATTTACATTTTTGTTGGTCCAGTACTGACAAAGAAGTAATGAAAAAGAGTTAAACTTGGGGAATAAACAACCAAACGATGTAGCCAATCTCCTCTGACATGTGTGCACTGGGCTACAATGGCTTGTCATCAACACCAATACAGAGTGAGAAAAACAGGCTAGCGGTAATGTAACCCTCTTCAGATCATCTAACCTCTCCCTGATCAGGTGTGAAAAAACTTGGTTGTAGACATTCACAAAGAATCCATTAATCAGAAAGAAGGTTTGACATTTAAACCACTGATTCTAATATGTGTCTACATGGTGGTGGTCTGGTCAGTACACTGTTGCACTGCAGCAAAAATGTTCTTGGTTCAAATCATCTGCACAAGGGCTGTTCTGAGGCCCAGTTAGTGCTAATGATAGTGCTTCGGCATCCCTTCAAAGTCCAAAAAACATGCAGCAGGTTCACTGATTACTCTAAAGTGACAGAATGCTTTCCGTCTTGACATAAGTTTGTCATTGTCCCCAGCTTAATTCCCTGATGTTCTCCCTGTGCTTGTGTTGGTTTGGCTATGAATACTATGACATCCTCCAACAGTACTCTCCAAAAAAATGCCTGTCAGGTGATTTTGTCACTTCTAATCGTCCATGCACGTGAGTGGGTGTGTAAATGCTTGTCACTACATGTCAGCCCTGCAATTGATTAGCTTCCCGTCTAGAGTGTACCCAACCTCTCGCCCAATGATGGCTGGGACTGACTCCAGCATCCCATGACCCGACTGGGATCTGAGCTAATACTTGTAAATGTTCCTGTTTGATGTACAAGTATCTGTAGAGAGCCAAAGAAAAGTAATTTCTGTGTGAAGCATGGACCGAGCTTTGCACTTCACTGTTGTAATGAGTCATGTCTGTAACAGTTAACTGTGTGTATCATAGGAGGCCAAACATGCACAGAGGGGAGTCTGGCTGAAATCATGCTGAACTGTGTTTGGAAAAGTCTGGTCTCTGGTGACTTCATGTTGATTGGACTTTTTTTAAAACATTTTGTAGCTCCACTCATTACCACTACATCAAACATCTTTGTTAATAGTCTACTCTCCAAAGATAAATGCTTACATCTTTTTACCTTTGTGCCACTTGTCATGTCATGCCCTATAACCTTGTCAGGATTGTTCCCTTGAGTGGACTTCTTGGATTGCTGTAATACAGAGCCACAGTTCGACCCTTTATCACTGTACAAACTGAAGTGTGCTGAAACCTTTGAAGAACCTGCACTAATCCCTGGCTGTCTATTGCCGGTGGCACATTACAGGGGTAATGAAAGTCAAGCTGGGGGAACTGCCCGGCTCAGGATCCCTTTGATAAATAAAGCTGCTGGGAGGCAGTTAAGTCTTTAATGGCCTCCTACAGATCTCTGAACTGGTAGCTGAAAACTTGGTGGCCTCACTGGTGAACACAAATTCACACTGACACACTCATGCATGCTAGCACAGTCACCTTATCCTACGGTGCACTCTCAGCTGGCTCAAGTACACCCACAACTTTGCACCTTTGCATGCAAGACAGACGGTGACACACACCCTTATAAACAACATAATTACACAGAAACACAGACACTCACACAGTGCCCGAATCAAAACTCTTATCTCTGGGTTTGGCCCCTCCCTTCCCACTATTCTTTAACATACCGTTCCTCACGTGAGTGATGGGCACTGTAAAGTGAACTGCCTCTTGTCATGCAAACTGATGCCTTGGTGCCGAGCTCAGGGGAAGTAGGAGTTGTACCAGTATGCACTAATTGCTTTTCAACCACCCTACCAGGTGCACTTCTCAATAACTCTCTTGCTCAAGTTGCCGGTACCAAAACAACCCCTCCCCTCTGCACACACACACACACGCCATCTCCTCCTCTGTAACACCCTCATGCTTTGATTTCTGCACACCCACAAACACATCACACACACCCACTTTCGATGTGCGAAAAAAAAAAAAAAGTCAGCAGGCAACTAGCAAAACCGGGTAGCCATGAGTGTGCAGCAGCGCTAAAATAAACTGAGCTGGAAGCAATCCTTCAAGCATGACAAGGGAACTGACGGGACTGAAAGCAATACACGCTGGCTGGATGCGGGCCATGTGTGACTAAGACTTTAGCTGGGATAGGGAGGGTTAGACAACGCTGCTGCTCTGTTCCTCTCTGCAGCGCTGCAAGAGATTGCAAACCATAAATCACTTTTTTAAAAGTGTTTTTGCAACTAATACTGAGAATGGCTTTTATTTTAATGAAAACTTGTTTGTTCTTTCAGCTGATTGAACCAGTCTGCATTAATAACAACGAACACAGCTATTCTCTAGTTTGAAGAGCGATCATAACATGCATGCTTCACACTCAAGGTGTTCAGTGGCTCAGACTGGTTGAAATATTGTGTGATGACAGAAATTTCAACGTTAGCATCCTGTGTCTCTCTGGCAGAGCCAACATCAACAAACCCAACAAAAATCAATTGGCATGGTTGCAGTTTGTGCTGCAGTCTGGCGTGTAGCACTGAAGTTTCACTGCACAGCTGAAATGAATAACTGCACAGGAAAGAAAGACAATGGCAGAACTAAACTTACACAGACTGAAACCTCTACAATAAACAATAGACTAGAGAAACAAGCCTGTCCGACTGCTCTGACAGTGCGTTATGGCAACCTGAACATACAGCCTGGCACTTTATTTTTCTTTCTCTGTTGTCATGTTGTTGAGTTATTCGTTTACTGGCAAAGTTTCCAGGTCAAGAGCACTGCGGTTTGTTCCTGCTTCAGAGGTGTTGTTTATGTAAGGCTGTACAGCGGCACGCTAATTACAGAGTGCAGAGGATGAGGATTATGATGACAGCCCTGGGAAGTGGATCTGCCTGCACAGTAAGAAAAGAAGCCTCTGTTTGGGAGCTGTCTGCTGAATGGTAGGCAGATACTTCTGCTGAGCTGAGCTGTGTCATCATAATCAGATACAGCCGGGGATAAAAGTCCTAGAAATACCTCCACAACTTCAGCCACAACTTCATCCACCCCATTTCAGGGCCTGAGAAATACGAAGCTCAAACTTCCCTCTTTTTCTTGCAGTCTCCATTCCTCATGACCACAGAGGAACTGCAAACACAACCTTGAATGATCACATAAAGAAGTACTAGATGATCCAAGCTTGCTTCTTACATCAGCATTATAAGCAACTTTATAATGTGACCAGAAAAAAAAGTTCAAGGTTGAGCCTCTGCTTCTGTTAAAACCCTCCGTCATATAACATCCCACCACTCTACCTTTCTTCTACTCCATCTCATACCTTGGACTCTAGGGCGTGTGTTCGCATTATACTTACTTATCTTGTGTCTATATGAACCAGTTATGTAACACTGTGCATTCTGGAGTGAAATGAACTGTGAGAAAAAAACGTGGTCATCACCTCTGTGGGCGTACTGTGGGAGAAGGTGGGTGTGCAGAGTCAAAAAGTCTCTGCTATGATTAACAGTAAGGGCGCTGTCAGTCCAACCCAAAATGACCTCGCTCTGACTAACGGGACACATCAGCGTCACATCCACTGTGACCTGTGACAGTACTTTCTTTTAAATAGCTCAATTCAATAGAAAAAGACACTCCTGCACATTTTTCAGTGAGAGATTTAAAGTGTTTTGCTCAGGATCAAGGGTCTAAAAGTATCATTTTTAAAGTCAAAGCAAAAGCTGTTCATGTGCTTCAAAACATTGTTACTGGAAAAACACATGTTTGTTCAGGTCAAAGTGTAAACAGTGGAATGAAAAGCTCCTTCCAACACAAACACAGTGTTCACTACATCAGCATGTTCACTGATAAAACCTCCCTAAGAGGGACTATATTTTATCTACAGTGTATGCTGAGAGCTAGCTCATGTGAAATGAGATTTTGGTTAGTGTGACCAAAACTCTTGGAAAGCACAGAAAAACGTGAAAGGTGTGTATTTTCAGGTTTCAGATCAGTAATTTTCCATTTATAGACACCTGAAGAATTTTTGCAGTTTGTGTCAGTTCAGGTTTGCAGATTTCTTTTTTTTTTTGCATTCGAACTGAACACCCCAAAACAGCTGGGATAGACTCTGTGAAAGGGAAAAGGGATACAGCTGATGGATCTTTAAATAATAATGTAATAATGCAGAATCCAAAGTTAACCTCCTCTTAGTGCTAAATGCAAGCAGATTTTCAATTATTTTGAGAAATGCCTGAGGTCTTTTAGCCGTGTAACAGGTAAATATTTGTATAAAAAAAGTCACGTTACCAAGTCATAACTATAATTAATTATTACCATGATTTGGTGGTGCTGCAGCCTCTCTCCTACTGCTGTCTGCAGGTGATCAAGCTGACACAAACAAACACACACATGGGAACGCCATGTGCTACAGTGTACTATACTAGGCAACAAACTACCTTGCTGAACCCTGTTTTTTTTAATGCAACCACTGCTCTGCACGGCATCAAAATGATCACAGATATGATTCGTTAAGAAAGTTGCTGCACTGAACACCATATTATATCTAGATTCACATGAGAAGCCAGAAGTTCTCAAACAAACCTTGAAAACATGTCTGTGTGTGCCTGTGTGTGTATGTGTGTGTCCATCTGTCTGTCTGTGTCTGTCTGCACATGCAAATTTTGCTCTCACCTGTACAGTACTCTTTTCCCCCGTGCTGAGGCACCGATATCTGTCGATACGTGATGGGTTTTCCCTCCAGGATATTCTCATCGTGGCGGTAGGTCAGGGGTTTGTGTTCGTCCTGCCTGCTGTGCTGCTGTGATCTGTTGCTGTGGCTGTTGGTTCCATCGATCTGGGAGAAGACAGCAGCTTTGTCAAATAGAGCCAGGTTTCCCTCAAAGTCAAAGTCAGTGTCCAGGTCCTCATCAGTCCCATCTCCAAAGCACTCATCATCCTTTTGTCTCATGAGTCCTCCAACGCCTCCATTTCTCACGCTGGTTTTCTTTTGTGTGGTCTGAGTTGTTCCTCTGCTGTTGGATGAGCCTGCAGGAGCTGGAGTGCAAAGACATATCAAGATCTTAGTAACATGAACAGGGATGCTGTTTGACTGTCAAAACACACAAACACAAACACACACATGCACACGCACACACATTAAATAAATTGAACCGGCAAGTAAACAAAAATGATATATTTATTTCAGAGATCATCTTTTAGAGAAATGGCTCAAAAACAAACACATTTCATGGTATGTTGAAATAAATTAAATTCGATACTTCTTAAATCATTTAAACTGTGCATTACTGAAAATAGTGCAAAACAAGATGTCAGAAGTCACAACTAAATGCTTTTGGTTTGTCTTGTGAAAAATCAAGCTGATTTTAAATTTGACACCAGCAGCACATAAATAAGGTTCAGACAGGTACAGCAAAACAATGTTAGGCTGACAGGGCTGATAACAGGTCCTCAGGCGACACTGCATTTGTCCATCAAAAACTATTGTCTGTCAAAACAGTATGTAGCAGAATAAAACTGTACAACGCAATTAGAAAAAAAATACTAGTGGTTGGCATATCGATTCTGTGGTATCGATATATTGATACGAACAAGCTACTCATTTGAGGATCAATTACTCAAATAAAATATTGGTATTAATCAATAGATGCAAAATAAAAGCACCAAATCTTTTAGGGTAACTTTGTGTTGGTACCAGGTTTTGTACCAACACAGTCCCCTGGTAGCATAAAAATGAACTAGTCCACCCATGTCATGAGACCAGAAGTGCAGCAACTCCATTTAGCTGTTTAAAGCCTGCCAGCAACAGTTCAGTCTGCTGCTGGCGTCTGGAACAAGAGCATGGCTGAGAGAAAGAGGAGTGTGGTTGATTCTACTTTTCACCTACAGCAAATTGTAGTCTGCATAATAAAAATATGCAACACTGCAGAAACACAAGCAACCGTAACGTGTTTTATTTTGACGTTTTCATTAAATTTCATTATTTTTTGTGGTTTGTTTGTATTATTTTAACTGATATTTATGTTAATTGTTTTTTTTTTTTTCTAAATTAATTTCAATTTAGTTTTTTTAAAGGCCACCAAAGGTTGAGAACATTAAAGCTATTAAATGATCAGCAATTAATTGCCATGTGAGTTGTCTTTAAAGTGTATCGTTTTAATTTTAATAAATAAACACAAACATTAAATAGTAAAACAGGCTTCCCATTTAAATTTACTTCAATAAATGTGAAAACATTCCAACAACAGAGTAGAAAAAGTTAGAAATCCTCATAACAACATAGAGTGTTTGGGTGGATTCTCAGGACTAAACTTTGTAGCGTGAGGACTGGAGACAGACAAAAGATAGCTTGACTATGGGCTATCACAGGCCTTCATTGGCTACAAGCTCAGGCCCAAAATGCACGGATTACCCAGAAATCCTCCCCCTCAGCTTTGCTTATAACCTAATCACCCCTGCATGAGTTATGAGCCATCCTACTATACATCATAGTGTCGTGTAAATGCTATAATCCACACACAATAAGTCCTTGCTCTCAGCAGTTTCAAATGGTGACAAACTTTTTTTTATCCTGTGTAACTGACTGCTAACTCTTCTTATCCTCTCGTGGCTAGTTACTATAACTCGCCGCGAACAAAACCTTACTGACACAATAAACATACAATGGCCAACTGAGCGGTGTTCAGTAAGGTTTATATACATGTTAGCACAAACAAAAAAAAAACTAAATGAACACAGAACAAAAAAAAAGAAAAACTGGAAAAACCTGGCCTTCAACCCCAATCATGCTGAGCTCTCACGCTAACCAGGAGACAGAGAGGCACAGTCGCACGCTACTGTCACTGTGACAGCTAAGGTACTTTGGACTCTCGCACGCAAGACACTGGGAGGCTCAGTCATAGTACACTGGCACTGATACAAAGACACTAACTAAGTATGAGCCAATTTGAGACCTGCCTCAATATCTGAATACAGTCCTAAAATGGCCTCTGAAGTCATAGACACTCAGTCAGCGGTTACTTGGTGTGCCTCCATTCAAACTGTGTTTCTAACACTGCTCTGACAAAATGTGCAAAGAATTGTTAATACGCCTAATTTCCCCCCTAAATGCAAACAAGAGTTATAATAATGTGGTTGATGCCTGAAGATCACTGCAAGAAAAGACTGCTCTGTCAAAGGGATCAGGTAGGTTCAGGTGGAAGGTTTGTGTGAACAGCCATACGGGCTAATTACCAGCAGTCATCGCTGTCTTTATTTATGAGGAAGTGTTTTGTCATGCTGTGATTTAAAAATCTGAATGAACTGGGCAGAGCTCCAAGTCAAACAGGTTAATGAATAACAAGCAGTGAGACAGAGTGTGAACTGCACTGATTCAGCTTAGACAAATCTACCAACACAAAGAAGTTCAAACACACGGGCAAGAAGTGTTTCAAACTGAACTACAGACAGCATTATCAGCCTGTGTACACTTGAATGCAATGTGCATCAAAAGTACAAAAATTTGGGTACTACTGATAATGTAATTACTAAAATAAAATTAAAACCATTTTTCAGAGTCAAGTTTAGGTTTATTATTATTATATTTAAGCTCTTAGGTCCAGGCCTGAGAAATAGAAATAAAACCAAGCAAGGCTTTCAATAAAAATAAAATATGAAGAAAAAGGTGAAAGAAACTCAAACAGGAGCTGCAACACCTATAGGACAACACTACTTTTGTACAGGGGTGTTTTTTTGTTTTGTTTGTTTGTTTGTTTGTTTGTTTGTTTGTTTGTTTGTTGACTGAATGACTGAACAAGCCAGAAAACAGGCCACAACTTTCTTCGCTACCTTGGACAAACACTAGTTACAACAAACAGCATTCTCACTGGGACTATCTCAGTGAGATTGTGAAACTGAAGGAAATATGGTCGGCAAAATTTTCACAACACTGATGGGAGTCTTAAAAGAAAGTAAACTGACATATTGATTGATGGAAAAACATGAAGCTACAAAGAACTTTTCCAGCATGTTGTCTGTGTGTATGGAGAACAGTTTTATAACTGCAGGGTGTGAAAGTTGTCTCCCCTCCTAATGAAATCTGTTCAAGTCTAACGAGGTTCAACTTTGAGAGGTATCGCTCCAGAAAGCAGTTTCTAAATTCCCCTTCTACTCTCCCAGAAAGATTAATTGCAGATATTCACAAACCATTTCTGGAATCCGTGATCTTGTGTAAGCACTGGCCCACCCTGCTTTCCCTTCTTTGTGGCCGGGGGCTTCTTGGGAGCATGGCATTGCGTGTGAAAGCAGCAGCCCTGCCCAGGCCACTCAGCACGTTGGCCTCGTGCAATTTGGGCATTGACTCCCTGGCCACCAGCCTGAGAGCTGGAGATTAAAATAAAAACTCCAAAGGTAAACATTGCTTCCACAATTGATATCGCTTTGGCCTTCCGAGCACACTGGGACAACATGGCTTCCTGTCATGCGGGGGTAGGGGGGCTGGTTTCCTGTGCTGAGCTGGAGCGAGGGAGGGAGAGGAGAAGGGGAGAGAGGGGGGACAGGAGAGCATGGAGGCACGAACACCAGGCTTCTCTTTAGGAGCAGACACGAGGAGGGAGGGGGAATGTTTATTGATCTTAGTCACACACATATTGTAAAGAGGAACTTTGGTACAAGGCTTTAGCACGCTATGGGAATCTCAGGGGGGGAGTCATAGCAAGACACTGTTTGGTCCCATGCTCCAGCTTCTTTACAGCTACTAGTGACACACAGGGAGACGGGCTGCTTGGCCAAGACACACTCCTGCACAGAAAAAAACGCACTCTGCAATGCAAGAACATTTGTCTTAATATCTGTTATTTGTCTCCAAAAAACTAATTAACTAAAGAGCAGACAGACTTCCTCTTATTTCGTAAGCTTTGTCTCCAATGCACAGGAAAAGACCAGGTGAGAGGTCTGCTTTACAACCCCGCTGAAGAATATTACCCAGCATCCATTAGCCAATTCTATTGACCTCTGACTTTTCCATTGTTTGGGAATCCTGAGTGTAAAAGTGAACGGACTTCACTGATTCCTGCAGAGGCCACAGAGCTGTCCGGGCATGCTTCCTGATGAGTGGATGTTGACAATAGGAAATGCCATTTTTAACATTCATCTAATCAGGAAGGTTAAGTAACACACTCTTTACAACTTGGAATACAGACAAGCTTTTAAAGACAAACACGTGTCTCTGCACAGCTGAGAGATGTGACTGCAGAACTGCCCAGACAATTTATCATATTAATAGTTTTGAAGGCTTCTTGTGACATCGAATTAAAAAAAGATACTTTCAATTAACTAATCCCTAAAAAGGAGGGGGGTTGTCATGTATCTTGGTGATTTCACAGCAGTTCATTAGATTACATGGACACATGCATTGTATGAACACTTTGTTGACTACAGCCTAATTTTAATTCAGATTAAACAACACTTGTGCTATTTGACAGTTAATTCAAGATTTTCTGAGAGTTTTTTTTTTTTTTAACAGCAAATTGAGCTGATATCTCCCTGTTGTGTTTAATTGATAACCATTTGTCTTTGTGGTCCATATCCACTGTGTTCCTGGAAGCTGAAGGTATTCTGAGGTTTAAACCAAAAAAAAAATGAAATGTGATTATTTCACATGTGAAACATAGCGGAACAGTTTTTTTAACACTGCACTGAGACTCATTACAAGTTGTGGTTCCCTGACATTGGTATGTTTTTATTTAGAAAGCCATTTAAGGGCAAAATTCCTACCAAAGTTTTCCCTCTCTTAATCTTAAAATAGCAGCCTTTGTCTCTGAATATTGTGCAATTTGTTGTTTCATAATTTTAAAAAGATTTGGGTTGGATAGATTTTTTTTCTGCAGCCACTGTATGAAAAAAATGTTCAGAGTTATTTTAAATTTCAAAATATAAAAACCCAAATAAATCTGTTGATTTCATGTTGTTTTGAGTGAATGTTTAAACAGATCATGTTTATGTTACTCTCACTTATTTCGCTTTTGTATTGTTTGTAATATGCTGCTGCTTCTCTTGGCAAAGAGACCACTTACCACTTATCTTAACAAGATAAATGTAGTTATTTGATAAATGTGGTATTACGACTCATTCAACACTGTCACGTGACCGAGTGTGGGCTCACGATGTAAACCCAGCTTCACCCTACACAGTCTAACCTCTTACATAAACAATAATAGAGGCTTAACAATGAGAGAATGTTTTGGCTAGAGCCTCTGTATTGAATTGGATGACATTGTGAGGTCTTCCTGTTGCATTGTCTCCACATTCTATACCAGGTGAAAACATTACAGTCAATAGCATCGAAGTGCTCTTCATGTTGTATAATTTGCATCCAACTTAAATCCTCTTACTATGCATTTTACTTTCACCTAAACCGTTTCCAATACTCAGCACATTTACATGCACGCTGTAGCCCAGCTAAGCTCATAACTCGAGTTTAAAGCCACAGCGGGGAGTCTAGTCTTGTCTTTGTACACATGCAAAAAAGAGAATTGGACTTCTGGCTGAGAACGTCTCCCTCCACTTCGATAGGCGGTGCTGTGTCCTTTTGTCGTGAGCGAAGCTGCATGTGTATCAAACAAGTTTCAGTTCACCCGAAGAGAAAACAACATTCTAACGATCATGGCTGAGATGAATGCAGCTGTAGCTCTTCATGTTTTGTACTGACGTATGTGTCATGGTGTGTGTTTGTTGTGTTGGAGCCTCAGAGCGTATGAGCGCAGCGACTTTATTTATCATGGTCACCTACTTCCTCATCAGGCTGAACACCGAGGATTACGAAGACCTGCCGAAATCAACTGCAGCTCGATTGCAACTGCATTATCTAGGTGTGTCAAACGAGCTATGGTGAGTCCGTATTCAGCCCGGCTGATGTGTTTATATGCATTTTATATGCAGCCCGATCTTGCGCTGACTGAGCTCATAGTCCAATTTCTGAAACTGCATGTAAACGCACTGACTGTCTGGTTTACAGGGTGGTCCAACCAATTCACACCAACTTCAGAGACTGCAGAGTGCTTCACTGAATTATTATAGAGCACTGGGGTGATGTGATTTAGTAAGCATGCAGCTTAATTATAGCATAATTATCTGACATGTGAAATCGATAGTTCTAGAAAAAACCTGACTTCCTTGCTATTGTAAACGAGAAAACATCACACATTGTACAAGTTGTGATGTCAGATGACAAGGCACTTTCAGTGCTTCTTGAGCGACAACTTTCTGGAGTTACTAAAAGAGTGAGTCAGGCATTAGGTGGCACACTTTGTTATGTGTCATATTTCCTCAGGCAATGAAACATTATCTATTTTTTGTTCTTGGAGAGAAGGGCACTGTGTGGACAACACTGTTGTTAATTCCTGTCACGTAGTACATGACTCCAAACCTGAATTATGCAGCAATGGTTCTATTATTTATACCAGAAAATTCATCATCATGGTGAATAAGCAAAAGTTTTAAATAAACTGGGACTTTCCAAACCTTTTAGATACTGCGTCAAACTCATTCAGTGATTTGTAAAATAATCTGTCAATTGTTTGTTTTTCAAATTATGTAAGTGTAAAGCTCAAAAGTACATAACCTGGGTCTGGTGTCTGGTGCTGATGTTTTTCAATTTAACAGGTGAGAACAAATCATAGACATACATTGGCAAATAGTGGTAGATATGGATATCATATATGGGGACGCGCACACACTACCAGTTACTGCTATATTTTTGAACTTATTAACACAAAAGGAGAGCTTGAAGAAAACCAGGACAAAGCTTCCTTACAGAAACCAGAATATCAGAGTTAGTAATGTACAACTAATTCATAAGACACTTTTAAATGGCATTACACAGCATCACTTACAGTTAGGCATTTAGGGATTCAAAGTAGTCTTTTTTTTCCACATGATCTTAACCAAAGACGAACCAGCTGTGACAGCTGGTAACATACCCACCCACCTCTGCGTAGGATGGTGATGGGAGCAGTGCTGGAATGAGAGCTGCTGCTTGTGACCTGAGGTTGAATGACTCTGCTGCTCTGACTGTGGCGCCCTGAAGTCATGAGGCTGGCTTCTGCTGCAGCTCCCTGGAAAGAGCTCAGCTTGTTGGCTTGATTCTGGATGTCTAGGAACTTTAACTCCTTGATGTCCATGGCACTAAAAGACAAACAAGTGCCCGATCTTATGTGGAGCTCTAAACAAAGTTTGACCATATACTTTTATAAAAGCAGTGTCTTTAAAAATCTAAAGGCCACTAAACTTAAATTTTTAGATTCCGACTGTTTTGGATGAGAAAAAACAATTCTGGTGCAGATTTGGCAGAAAAACTTTGTGTCAATATGTGTTGTTCAATATAAAAATAAAGCTGAATAGCCACTGCTACTAATGGTTATTTTTTATTTTTGATTCATTGATGAATTTATTTTGCAATAGATCAATTCATTTTCCCCTTTAAAAATGGAAAATTAATTGAATAAATGAACTGATCTCTTCCAAAGATGTACAGTTCGTTGTCATTGAGTGAGCGTCATTTGTTTGGTGTATATCTTTATTTTTCCAATAAAAACATACTTAAACTGATGACATGCAAAAGTCAGTCTAAATAGTTGACAAATAATTTGAGAATCAACAATTTGACATATAGTTATATAATCTGGATCTAACTTGCAGGGACATTAAAGACATTTTTTTCTTCTTTTCCTCCAAAAGGCGTTACATCATTTTCAGGTGTTGGAACCAAAATGTAATCTTTTTGATTGTTAAAAGAATTCATCTGATGAGGCTGCATTCAAACATTCAAACTCTATTCATTAATGTGAGGATAAAACTGAGAATAATGTTTTTGGCAACTTCCAGCTTTTCTAACTTTGTGAACAAAAATGGAAATAAGATATATTTATACTGACTTTATTATTTTTTATGGGATTATAAATAAATGGAAATGTGTAAATTTCCAAAACTAACAGGACTTACACTTTAACTGGAGGTATTAACTTGCACACATTTCAAGTTGTTGTCAAAGTTGTTGAAAAGACAAACGTGAAAAAAAAAAAAAAAACTCTAAACCTCTGAGCTGCTGTAGTTATCTTCCTTCATGCTCTGCCTAGCAAATATACACAGACCTGACATTGTTTATGATGTAGTACACGCACATGTTTGATTTAAACACAGAAACGTAAAGCACTGATTTTAATAGATCTGCTCTATGGATCGGTCCTTCAGCAATTTCTGACCTAATTTTTTCAGTCTGTAATGGACCAGTACCCTATCATAGGATCGGATTGGTGCATGCCTTGGTTAAATATGTGTTAGAGAAACCTTGTTAGTGTTATTCTTTGTTACCTGAAAGTGACCTCTGGAACAGGACATCTCACGCCATTATGATAGGGCTGTCTCAATGAGATGGTCTGGCTGGCATGGTCAACTGATGACACCTCTCCCTGATAAACCCCCAATGTCAGCCCACAGTCTATGGACACAACACTACCGAGCCAGTCTGTGGCCATTCTGTCAACTGGGATCCTAGACAGGGAACTGGAAAAATAGGAAACAACAAATAACAATCCAAACTGCAGTTATAAATAGCACACAGAATCCAGATGCATAAAGCACATTCTCAACATACACGGGATACACCACTAAGCAATAATATGATAAACATACCACACATAAAACCAACACACAAGTGAATATACTTGCACATGAATAACTTTCCAGATATTTGAAGGCTGAGACAGCTATGGTTGACCACATACAGTAAACCTAAGACCTCCACCTAATAACCTGAGGGGTTGTTTTGTTTTATTTTTTTAAAACACGGTCCTTATTCTAAACCTTCTCCTTAACGCCTAGCTTGCATGCAGCCAATTTCATTGTAAAATCAACTTGTGTAAAGTTGCCCATTACTTTACGTCAAGTAACGTCATGCTGCAACTGATTTTAATTTACTTATTCACGCTTAACTAACGAATTGTACAAATTGATTTCCTTAACACGGTGCACAGAAGACGACACTTGTGATTGTTGGGTCTTGAATTTCGTTGTGACAAATATGTTTGGGGTTATGAGGGACATGAAGTTTTGTTAAAAGCCTTCATTTTTGTACGATGTTCAGAGTTCGATTTTAGCTGGTTAGCTTTGAGTAACTTTTTTTTAACGTTACGTTATCCTGAATAAGGTTAAATTCTCTATATTAAGTATATTATAAGAAACGAAGCTGCTACATAATCTCTAATATGATAGTTTTGACTGAACTATTCGTCAAAATAACAGCTTTTGGAAATACAAGCAGCGAGCTGTTCTGGCTAGCTGCAAAGCTAATATTAGCTCCGCTTTTGTCCCCCAGTTTTCCTATAGGTTCAGCGGTCTGCTACACGCTTGTGCATGTTTCCAAAAATCTGATACTCCAACATAAGCTTCATCAGCGGTTCATATGCATGCGTATTTACCTGTTCGTTGAATATGTGGACAGCTGTGGGCGAAAGTCGAAGCTTCTGTTGTTGTTTGTGCTGTTTTCCGGGTTGACTCCAGACGTCACTTCCTTTATCTCACACGTGGGTTTGTTATGAATTTATCCTGAAGGTTGAAATCTTTCCATGTGGACTCTCTGACACATATACACACAACTGACTTGATTCATTTTTTCATGGTGATCATTATAATAATATATTTTGTGAAGCTGGTTGTGTTTTTCTCAGACAGAGGAATTATCAAGCAACAATGCAACTTTTTTTATGTTTTTATTTCAAGCTGTGTGGTTGCTTAAAAAAGACTTACATGCCCTTACATCTTATACAATCGTTGACACATAAAAGATATAAACACATTATTTTATGGCCTTCTAGAACATTTTGTTTATCACTGAAACTCTTTTGGTGTCCTGATATTTCTTCTTGATGCACAGCAAAACTATCAAACCTCAAATATATACAAACACTGGGCAACCAAAATTGAGTTGGAAAAAGTACAAAGAACTTGATATACATACAAAATCACATTTTGGGATACAAATATAGCTTCAGTGTCTTACATCCACATTATAATGGAATAATATTAATCAGCTTATACAGGTAAATGGTATCAAAAGTTAATATCTGTTCTTTCCAGAGTCCTGTGTCATAGAAAAAAAGACAAACAAACTTTGGGCCCAGAGATCATATTATTAATGCCCGTGCAGTAAAACACAGATTGTCCCAAAGCTCAACAGACAACAGTCACAACTCCTTCTTATACTTCATTTGGAGGCACCAATCATGTGCAGGAATACCTCTTAGAACCAAAAACAAGACAGGAATGCAAACCAAGACATCTCTGACAATATGCAGCTAGCAAAATCACTTATTTGCTTTATTGCCTTTAGCTCTTTAGCTCAAATAATGCATCCAGTGCCTTTCACTCTGAGAAAGATACCTCTTTCACAGACTTTAACCTGACTGTGACCCATAGAATGTTAGACCAACCTAAACCACAAATTGAGTCATACTCATTGGTTCTCAAAAACAGCTTCACTCCTCAACTCTTGATCGCATTGTGGCTCTCAGTTGGCAGCGCTTGTGCTTCATTGTAAGACCGTATTCAGGGGTCATATCCAGTTGCTCTCCAGGTATTGCAAGAAACTGCAGCTTCTGGACAAGGATTGCCAAGAAAAGGAAGACCTCTTGTCTTGCAATGACCTCCCCAATGCAACGTCGCTTTCCCATGCCGAAAATCATCACCTTTTCCCCATCCAGCTTGTTGACCTCAGTGCCATCAGGGCTCAAGAAGCGTTCTGGTTTGAAGCTGGAAGGGTCTGTCCACAGCTCTCTAAAAAAGAGCAGGGAATGAAGAGATAAGGTAAGCTTTTCAGAGAGCCTTGTCATCAATGATTGAGGTAAATCTTGTAATTGAGGCATAATCTCATCATTTAGGGAAGTGGATGTTTGATGTTTGAATTTTGGGCAGGACATTAAGATCAAGACTAAGACAACAAAATAACTCACGGGTCACGGTTGATCTGCCACTGATTGATGAAAACACATGTGTCTTTGGGAATGAAATAGCCATTCAGAGATGTGTCTTTTGATGTGCTAAAGAAAAAAAACATGTGCAACTTGTTATTCTATAATTACATTCAACCTGGGAAGCCTTTATCAAAATGTACAAGTTTAGTATTTTCTTTTATCAGAAATGGTTGAAGCTTACCAATGTGGGATAGTGAATGGAAGAAACGAGGAATGGCGAAAGAGCTCCAGGATGAAGGCTTCCAAAAGCGGTAGTTCAGGTTTGTCAGACAGAAGAGGAGAGCGATCCAGACCCACTTTATTCTCTGAAAATGACAATGGAAACAATCTTATTTATTTCAGGATCCTGCCCTATATATTGGTATGTTTTATAATTTGTGTCTTAGCCCTGTAGAGAAGCATAATGTGTGTTCATCATTTAATAATGGCAGATGTCAAGATCCATATCAACAAAGCTTTGAGTTTATCAGACTTTTGCTGTCCTAAAAGATGTATGGTATCTCAAAAAAGGTACACTGTGCACCATATCAGTACATACTCAGTTCTTGGAAAAGCCTCTCCTGTATCTCTGGGTAAGCCACTAAGTACATCACTGACCACGACAAGGCAGTGGAGATTGTGTCAAAACCTGGAAAAGACAGCACAGCATCTGTAAGGAGGTGTTTTGTAATTCATACCTGTGATCAGATCAGTAAGCATGTGGAAGAGTTTACCTACCGGCGCCAAACAGGTCATTGACAATCCCTACAATCTTGTCATCTGACATCTGGACATTGGAGTTCTCATCCAGCTTCCTGTCCTCACAGTGATCAATGAGGGAGTCTGTGATGTCACGAATGTTGTCCTGCAAGAGGATGATCAATCTTTGAATAAGTTTCTCTCAGTGATGAGGGAAAATTCCACAGAATTAAAATAGACTTAATATATTTTCTTGGATGGTTAAGGGTTATCTACCTTATTAAAGGTTGAATAGTGCTCTGTGACAATCTTTTGCACAAAGGCATTGAAGCGGTCATTGATGTCCACAAATGCCTTCATTGTTGTGCTTGGTAAAAATCGAAGAAGAGGGATGAAGTCTGCAGGGTTTCCACTGCCCACCACTTGTCCAAACTCATCACTGAGGTTCACGAGACTGAGCAGTTCTTGGTTGTTGTGGTCATAGCGTCGGCCAAAGCACATTCCACAGATCACATTAGCCACAGATACCACAATATGGCGGAAGGGGTCAAAGCTGCCCTCTGCCCCCATGACATTGTTGAGCTGTTTGACCAGATACTCTCCCTCCTTGGAGATGTGCTCCTCAAGCATGCAGGAATACTTGGGGGTGGTTCCCTCCAAGGCGGCAAAGGAGCGCAGGGCCTTGTAGGCCAGCTTCCTGCGGGCACGCCAGACACCAGCCTGGTCAGTACTGAACGCCAGACTCTTCCCATCATTGATAAATGAAAAGCTGTACAGGTCAGGTCGGCTTGCAAACTCTTCCCCCTGCTTGATAAGAGCCTGTCGAACTGTTTCAATGCCACTCAGCACAACTACAGGACGCATGCCGATCTGGATCTGGAAGACGTCACCATAGCGCTTGCTCATGGCGGTGAGACTCAGGTACGGTTTGCTGCCCACTTCCAGCACATTTCCAATGATAGGAAGAGGCTTTGGTCCTGGCAGCTGGCGGAGCCCTTCAGGAATCTGATTGTGAAGGGACTTGAGGATCAAGTAGACCAGACACACTGTTGTCATGGCCACCAAACTCTCAGATATGGACACTGATCCGATGAATGGCAGAATCATTAGTGCCATGATGACAACTTCTTCTTTTCTCTGGCTCCTGCACAACCTGGAAATTAAAAAGGAGGGGCATCAGAGAAGTGAGAGCAGGGAGGAGGAGAAGTGTTGTGCAACATGTCGACTACACTACAAAGTTATAAGTGACAGAAAACTGTCCTATGGCATGCTTTGGTACTAATTTGCCTCCATAGGTTTACATGCTGCATAATAACTTCCTGCACTGGTGTTGGGCATGCAAATTAGTAGACTTATTAATGCAATGACTTATAAAAAGTCACTGAATACATCACAGTAATTATAAAGGTTGTGCAAATAAATCACCAAGACCAAGCTCCCATTTAAAACAGCCATGCTTGCAAAATCATCTCTATTCACTTTGCTTTTATCACTCAGACATTGCCTGCTCTGTTGGAAATTAAAAGTCATCATAACAAGCTTACCTCAGTGAAATGTAGAAAGAAGAATAATGCGCTAGTCCTGGAGGTCTCTTTCAGAAAGGTATTTCGCAGCTTAGTTAGGTTGTAACCGAATTTATTTTCTTCATGTCCCAAAACCAAGCATGGGCTCCTGCTTTATAGTGCGCTGCACAGCTTCATTGGCTGCTGTTCATGACGTAATCTCCCTCTCTCACTCCCCCTCTCTCTCTTTGTCATGAATGAAGTTAAGCGCAGAGAAAAGGGGTGTGTGTATGTGCCTGTGAGTGTTGGTGTGCGTGCGAGATTACTTCATGTATGCCAAGAAAAGCTGGACGACACAGAGTTTGAGGTTTGCAGGACCTTTATATTACCTAGATGATGTTCTGTGTTTCATAGTTTATGGACAGATCTGAGGGAGAGCTGCATAATCTCCACCGCTGTAAAACAGTGTCTAATCTGTGTTATTGACAACATTGTTCACTTCTGATGCATCTCACATATTGTTGACCAGGGCTGGATCTGTCTTACATCTTCTACATCCTTGTGCAACATCACTGCAGAAATAATATTTGAAATTAACACAAGTGCCCCATCTGCAAAATAGTTGTGCTGTAACCTAATTTGAAGTTTCTGCAGACACATAGCCCTTATTTATTTTCTAACTTGGTTCACCAATGCTAGTTTCTGTCGCAAGATAGCTACTCTGCTATACATGTTCAATCCAAACGTTATCGACATTCTGATATTAAAGAGATTTTTATTTAGGGGAGTAGTCGCACATCTAACAATCCATGTTGTGCACCTCTGTTTTCGCTAGTTTAAACGACGAGATAATGATTTGATTTGAGTGTCTTTAATCAATGCTTCCAGGAAGCGTCTTAACTGTATGAGCCCATTTTAAATGACGTACCCTATTACTCTGCCGAGACACTTTTGTAAAGGAATTTGATGTGATTTAAAACAGTGTCGTGCTTATACCTGTTGTGTCTGTTTGTTTAGCATACGACCAAGGGTTCGTATCAGTGTCTGCTGCAGCAGCCACCCTGGCAGGTCTAAGTCCTGATCAAATAACAGTCAAATGCCATATCGTGCGTATACCTGTTGGCTCTCTACTGGAGTTAAAGATTGACCAGTTGCGTGAGAGCGCAGTGATCAAACCTTCACCTCCCCTCAGAGGAGGATGCTGGGAGGGAGGGCAGGAGAGGGGCAATCGTGCAGCACTGCTGGCGAGCAAAAAGGGTATATGAGTTCAGAGCCACGCTACCTTGTCCCTCCTTCAGACGTTTACACCCACAGAACTTTTCCTAAGTGTTAGGCTGCACGACATCTTGAGCAAGCTCTGCGTCATGATGGCACTAGAAAGCATCAATGCAACAGTATCATTTACTGTTAGAAATGTGAGGATATAGCGTGTTATGTTTTGTTTTTAGTAAAACACATGCACGCAAACCACCCAAGTTGCCAGCTGTTAGACCAACCACCTGTAACCTGCCAAAATCAGCTGTCATCACAGCGTCTTAATGTTTGGCTTTTCAAAAATCTTCCTCTACTACAGCGCTTATACACAAACTCAACCAAATTATAAACTCATTTACACACATTTTAACATATATGACCAAAAAATTTAATGGCAAAACTGAGGTTTTTTTTTACTAACTTTGGTCATCATAAGTTATTTCTGGTAGATTTTTCATTTTCTGCCCCTGAGGCTTTACTGTAGAGAAACCATATAACTGAAGTCCCCCCCCCCCCTCCCATGATACAGAGATGTTAAGACTAAGGAGTGACATACAGGGGTCATTTTAATTCATTCTGTAAAAAAGTTTGATGTGGGTGTTAAAATCAAGTTTTCCTACAGTGTTTTATGTCTTCTTAATGAAAACTATGGAGTGGCAAAGAGAGGAGACATGGTTCCGTCTCTCCAGATACTGGAAAATCAATCCTCAAATAACTAACTAACTAACTAACTAACTAACTAACTAACTAACTAAATAAATAAATAAATAAATAAATAAATAAATAAATAAATAAATAAATGGTGGAATTAATTAATTCAAGTCTGTAATATAGCAATATCATGTAATCTGTAAGAGTTCTTGTGAGGATCAAACAAAAATGATCTCAACCTCTGTTTCATGTCTGGAATTTATTTTGTTGTTGCTCATCATGATGAGAGATATCGGGTGCTATGAACGTGATCTACTTTGAACCCTCACATGAAGTGACTTCTTTGTGTTGAGAATCAACAAGAGGTTTGGATTCCTCTGGAAAGCTATCTCGGACCCAGAGGCAGCCGTGGGTGGTAAAGAGTTAAGAACCAGTTCGGCATGAGGCTTTGGTTGTTGAGTCCTTTTGGCGCAGCCCGCACGGCTCGACGCTGTTCCGGTTCTCCCGGGCTGAGTGCTGACTCCGGGGACTTTCTCCGTGCACTTCGGGGCTGCCCCTCTGGTGCTGCAAGTTGCGTGAGAAGCGGAGCTGGCGTCCAGAGGGGAGGGTCTCGGTCTTCTGGACAATCCTAAATCTGCTTGGTCAAGTCACGCGAAGGCAGCAGCCTCTGGAAAAGACACAAGGGTCTTAAACTCGCAGAACAAAGAGCGCAGGACGCGAGACTCCCTTTTTTCCCCCTGCTGGGCACGAAGGTGCACATATTTGCGCGCTATAGCTTCTGTAAATGCGAGGATCTTGGGGCTTTGGAGTCATGCAATCTGCCACTCAGGCTTCATTCATCGCAGTCATGCAACACGGTGGGGCCGTGCCACACAGACGAGAACCCACAGAACGGACAAAACAAGTTATGAAAAGTGGAACCTCCAGCACAAGGTGAACTGGTCGCACTCTGTCACGCAGAAGCTCTCAGAGTTGAGCCTGGGATAGTCAGTACAAGTTTCATGGAAAAGATTTGAGGAAATTAATGACAATTTATTTTACTGGAGAAGTAAAATTAGACTAGCAGAAGAGAATAGGGGTTAACAGATAACTAAAGAGGTTTACGAGCAAAGCTTTGAAGGGTCCCAAAACCTTCAAGGAAACCAGAACTTGTAAAAAATATTATAACGTGTTCCAATTATTTAGTATACATGTGTATTATGTTGAAAGATCTGTGAGGGAAACCACGTGCCCAACTAAGGTTTGTTTACACTCATGAGGACTTTTTGCAACTCTCTTTGGGTCAGTATTTAAAAAACAGGAGCACACAGTTAAAACTCACAGAAGATAATAACTTGTTTTATTTTGTAACAATAAACCTCAGTTACTACAAAAACCTGAGTCTCTCGTGTTAGTTTGTTATTCAGTGATCAAAGTGAATGAGATCCACACTTCACTTGAAAGTGTGATCATGTTCCTGTGAGATGAAACTGATCCTGCTTGAAGGTGAGCGTCTGACTGCTTGCACCGCCTGAGGTGAGAGCGCTCAGGCTGAAGAGTGTGTGTATGTCAGATCAAAACAAGTGAGCAGTACTCACAGCTGGAGCTATGAACAACTTTAAATGTCACACAGCAGGACAGAGAAGTGCATGTTTTGTCCTTTAAAGTCACATATAAGACACTTTGTAATTCTCAACAGGTAGGCTCAGCTTCCAGATCTCAAATCTGACGAGCAACTGCTCCTGAATGAAAAAAAAAAGCAGCTGTGGGAAAATTGGGGGAGCAGGAGGAAGGATGCAGGAGTCTGGATGTGAGTCAGCAGGGGAGAGTCTCCTAGCTTCTTAAAAAAGATTAAAGAGATTACAGGCTACTACATGAAGCAAAGAGCCGTGCTACTGTAACACTGTAGAGTTGACCACAGTGGAGGCAGAGGCAGGTCATGTCAGGTTGGAGCTGGACTCCGGCCTGCAGGTGTGTGTGGGGTTAGTTTATCCATTTCATAGAGCTGCAAGAACATAAGGAGAGTGAATAATGTCTTGCCCACAGCCATGTACCTCTTAAAGAATTCTTGGACATAAAAGCAGGTGTAATGACTGTGAAGGTTGTTAATAACTACTCACGCAAAGCCTGTCACGCACACACCTCTAGAGCAGGTGTGTACCTCTGTTTGTCTGCATGCGAGTGTCTTTACATACCAACACTGGCAGGAGGTTGTTTTTGCTCTTTATGTGAAGTTTTCTGTGATTTAACATGAAGGGATGAATGAAACTCAACTGGAGGCCTTGATTTTGTAAAAAAAAAAAAAAAAAATCTGTCATTTTTTTATTTTTCTTTTTTCCAGATAAATGTAGGAAATAATACATTTAAACTGTTTATTTAATGTTAACTTTATTTTTACTTTGTGGAGAACCTGTGCTAAATAGATCATCACAACCATTCCTCAGAGTGATCTTAAATGATACCTGCCTTTTTTTCAACTGCACAGATTAAATGTGAGCTCAAGGAAGTAAAGGAAGGAAAAAAGGAATTTCCCTTCCAGGACCTGTCATGTTTGAATTTCCATCTCACTCCTCTTTCTGACTGCCAACAACAAGCCTCTTTGCATAATGCCAAGTATGTTTAGCCAATTCTTGATTCAAGAGATATTATTTTCCATATTTTAAATGCTTATTTAATTTTGGAACTTTAGCTGTTGGAAAATCAACTTAACTGGAATATGTAGCATTTTTACTTCTCATGCAAATATGGAGGCCAAAGTGTTTTCCATAGAAACACATGGTCTGAAGAAAGAACATGGATAAAAAAAGAGGATACAGTTCTAACAAATACAACTGGGAAAATGTAACATGAGAAATAAATATCAATATTAAGTTAAAGAAGACAAAATAAACACCAGAGATTAGACCATTGTACAAACATTTCTCTAATCTTTCATTATGAGGCTCTAAAATCGCTCCAGATATTAGGCCACTGACTCATTTATCTACGGCTGAGGCTTCAGGCTACAAAACGAAATAAAATGACCATTAATGCATCATGATTTTTGTTCACCCATACAGCAGATGAGGAGTGAAGGGCTGGCACCAAAATTAGTGACACAATGATTGGCTGTTTAAAGGTAATTGCAGCTATCTGTTTTTCTTTCTTCAAGTTTTATTTAGTTTTAAGTCAGATATGAATCAGACAGAATAATATTATTGCATCTGTGTAACCAAGGAAAGCAAACAAAGCTCAGTTAAAGTTCAGTTAAAGTGAGTTACAGAAAGCCAAAATTAGCTAAGATCCATGAAGAAACATGTTGTCCACAGGGGGCTCCAAAAACGATACAAATCTCAACATTTCCTCACAGAACCTGTGAACTATATGCAAACCAAAAATAGAAAAAGGCCCAAAAAGTCACTCTGTTAACATAGACATACCATCCGGTTGTTTTCCAGACAAAGCTGTGAATGTCTTTTGACATTTATATAGGCAGCTTTTAAAGCAGGAACTGTGGCTGCAGTTTGAAAACTACAGTGATGTGTTACACTTTAACATTTTAAACAGAAACTCTGAACCAATCAGCTTGCCAAACCCAGCAGATTTAAAGAGCGTTTTTTCTTTTTTCTTTTGGAAAGTAAGAAGTTTAAAAGTTCACAGATGTACTCTGGCACCCAGCCATGGAAAGCCTTGCGGGTCATGAGTAAGATGATGAAATGAATTCTGAACATAACGACTAACAAGCTTGTTTCAGTTTTTGAGGTATTAAACTGGTGGAGTTTTTTTTTTTTTTTTTTTTTAATCCAGTCTGTCACATCAGCTATGCAGTTCTGAGTTGTAATAAGCTTATCATATTTAGAAAGTTTGGTGTTACTGTGTTGTGATGTGTTTTACTGGGTTTTATATATTTAAAATATTCTGAATAGTTTACAGTGCTCTCTTTTGAAATAAAAAAAAATAAACATCGAAGGTTGTAGATATTTCTTTGTTTCTACCTGCTTTCTACTTTCAACACTTTCTTTTTTTTAATGTACTATAAAGCTGACTTGACTTCACTTTTTAAGATGTTTTGTATGAAGAAGTACACTTGAGTGGATAAGATTAGGTACAAAGAAGAAATCGTATGCAAACTATTGGGAGAGCAAATTCAGTATTGTTTCAGCGGCCTTCACCCAACACTGTTTTTGTTTTCTTTTAATCATGATTATTGCTGCTTGACTGATTAGATTAAAAGCTGAGTATTACTTCACTCCAGTAATAAAGCAAAATGGACTGAACAAACATAAGTACACTTCCAGACATTTCCCTGGAAATCTTCATCCATGGCTTTAAAGCATGGAGCTGGGGTCCAGTTGATTTGTTGCCTCCCCATTTCAAAAGCCCAGGGCTGCCCGATTGTGCACCCTACCACCCTGATACTGGAGTGGCGGTGTTGATAGTGAGTATTAAGATGGTTGGTAAATGGACTAACACTCCTTCTACAAGAGGAAATGGACTGATATATATATATATATATATATATATATATATATATATATATATATATATATATATATATATATATATATATATATATATATATATATATATATATATATATATATAACTACCAGGATTATTTTTTACAAACTTTGGAAAGTTTTTTGTGAAGCCACATATTTGTCCTTATGCTGGGTAAACTCAGTTTAAAGTGTAAAAAAGTGGGATACCCCTTTAACTCCTAAACTTCTGTTGCATTAGTAGTACAGTCAAAAGCTTAGTGTAACATTAATGTAAAAGGACAGTCGCTCAACTATCAAAGACAACAGGGGCTTTGACTGGTTGGACATCAGAGAACAGGCTCCTGGCCTTGCGTGTGCCCGATCGGGCAAACGTTAATAGGATTATTTTGGACTGCAGGTCATGACACCTCACATGAACGTTGCCTCTGACCTAATATAAACTTACAGCATGCCCCATTCACTGTAATGTGGAAAAGAGGTAATGTGAAGTGTGAATGGATACAACTTTGTTAGACAGTGAGAAAATGCATAACAGTTAAGTAAATCCTTTTGTCATTATTCCATGTTGCCGTTATTGTATCACTGTTAAAGGAGGGGTTTAGTTTTGCTTTTTAGGCTTAATGTAAACCTTCTTGATATCCCTGTTATAGCTATGATTTACAGCTAAAAAAACAAACAAAACAAAACTAAACAAAACATACGAACCTTCCTATTTTTTTAATCACACAATGTTTTGGAAAACCATTGTTTCAGCCTTTGACTGGAATGCTTTGTTTTAACTGCTGTATCTTTAAGACCTCCTATTCCACAAACTGTCTTCCCTCTGATTTGCCACCCCTCCGGAGGCCTGTTGGGGCAGAGCTATAGACAGACCTTCATGTTTGAGGCCCCCCTCCAATTAGGGCTGGGCGACATGGCCAAAAAATAAAATCCCAGATTTTTTTCCCACAACACTCTACTGATGATTTGAATTGATTTTTTCCCCTCATAAAAAAAAAAGAAAAAAATAAATAAATGAAAATTGGACTAAAGCAAAAAAAAAAAAATCTTGATTTTTTAAATTTTCTGCAGAAAATAATTTTAATTAATTGATTGAATCAATAAATTACCCTCCGGTGTGTCAGGAACCAGTTCCTTATGCCATGACCTCACCACTTTAGAAGTCTAATGAAGCTCTTGTGAAGATCTCGAGCTGTTTTTATAACAGAAAAGTGTCTTGAGGTTACCTTTGCTATGAATTGGCGCTCTAAAAATGTCTTTTGATTGGTTAATTGATCTTGGCAACTACTGAACTGTCCTCCATGTTCTCCAGTTCACATGATTATCTTATCTTTTTCATGCTGTATGGTCAAAGTACTCCTTTTGCTCACACACACAGATAAAGTTATTCAATCAAGTTGAGAAACAATGAAGCAAGAGAGCTCCTGATGTCAAAAGTGGAAACATATTGGATGCTCACATATGGCTGCAGTCTGCATCTTTCATCATCAACCATCATCATCCTGACTTGTGCACGTTTCTGGATTTTCTCTGATTAGCAGAAGGAACACAAATATGTTGTGCCTCCAAAAAAAAAAAAAAAAAAAAAAAAAGACTTTTGAACAAATGTGAAGTGAAAAGCAAAGAAATTAAACTTGTCTTTGATGTTTTTTGTGCTGCAGTTCATACACAGCAGCAGTGTTAAAAAAAAATAAAAAGTTATCCATGCATATAACAGACACAAACACTATTTCCCTCTGAAATTGAGTAAGCCACAAGTTAAGCATAAAACACGTTGCCTTCAATTGCCTTATTTTTGTATATTTTGTATATTTCTATATTATTTCTCTTTTTTTGTGGCTATTGTGATATTTTATCATTGCCATTCATTGCGGATTGAAAAGAAAGAATTTCAGTGTACAGAGAAATGTGTTTTATAACTTTGCACATGACAATAAACATTTTGAATATTTAATCTTGAAAAAAACATGAACACATGGTTTCAAAATAGTTTTTTATATGACACTTGAGTTAATGTAGTTTTCCATTGTCACACTGTTATTTCCCTTTTTTCAGACAACACATCTTAAGGACTGAGTCAAAGCTAAGGATGAAAATGCCCTTATTTATTGATGATAATAGTTCACTGTTTGTAGAAAATGGAAATTTGGATTAAAATAATTCACTAGTAAAAAAAATAAACCACTGCCTGTAGTTGGAATAAAGATATTGAAAGCATGTAAAATTACCCCACAGAGTCCAGCTTATTCTATTATCTTTGTTGTCTTTTCAGGGGGAAAAAGAAATGTTAAACTCAGCATGAAAATGATTATTAGGAAGTCTCTGGCAAGTGCAACAGGTGAATGTAGTATTTCATGGTCCAGAAATAGATCTTGCATGAGGTCAGGTTGGAACAGAGACAATCAATAGATAACAGTGTCAGTGAGGGTCACCACGTAAACATAGAAAATCTGCTGAACAGTGCTGCTCATATGTTTCCCTCACGCAACCATGAACAAATGGTTGGTAAGCGGGAATTCACATGCTCTGTGTGCATGGGAGGGGGTTACTGGATCACCTTCCCTTTCTGATACTGAATACCAGATTAGTAAGTGAGCTAATGGTCCCCCTTTCTCCGCCCCCTCCTCCACCTTATGCAAGCCAGTATTTGCGCTCTGCGGCAATAACAATAGTTGCGTGCGGAAATATCTCGGTCATCCATCTTTCTGTCACCTCTCCCTCTGTAGCGGAGCACGAAGGTGTCATAACTGAGCGTAAATAGGCAAGACCAAGGAAGGCTGGCTCATAAAGAAAACCCCTTAACTCATGACCCAGAGTAGGAGAAAGCACGAAACAACCCGGGTCAGACACGCTGTGCGTGCAGGAACAGTTGGCTTTGTTTCACCTCAGACAAAAGAATGCGTAAAGCTTATAAAAAAAAAATAACGTGAAATTTAATTTGAAACCGTGTTAAAATTTCAAGAATTTGGTCTTTAAATTATTACATGTCAGGCTATACCAAAAAAAGGCTTCATTAAATAAAAACTACCTGGAGTTAGCCTTGAGAAGGAATATAAATATTTAAGTCGAAATATGACAGTGTGGCTCTGCAAACTTGGGCAGTTTTTTTTCACTGAGGCTTTTGGAAAATGTCAGGAACCTGATATACTCAGTCATCCTTGCAGCTCCCCATCAGTTGCCAATGAGTCTGAAAAAACTGTATGGTTTGGTTTGGAATTGAACATTAGAACAAACGTTGAGTAGACATGGACTCTGTGCCCAGCTGTGATGTGTCTGAGGGAGATGGTGAGTACTCATATCTGGAAAGCGTTAGATTTAACAGGAAGACAGTTGTGGACTTCATAAAAACAAATATTACAGTTTTCTACTGTTTTGAATTTATTACTGTCTTTCCTTTCTTTTAACTTGATTTATCTAAACATAAATGTGGCTGCTATCAAGAATCAAGTGTTTTTTACTCTCCCTTTCCCCCTTCTTGTTAAGGGTGCAGGTGGGGGATTCATTGCCTTTTCTGTTACATATATATGCTTAAATTGAAATAAACAACTTTCCAGAAAAAGACATCAAAACAATTCAAATTCTGATGTTAAACTGATGTTGCTTCATTGATCATATGAGTCTCAGGTTGTTCAAATGCATTGCTGAGTTTCAACTTCTCCAAACCAAATATAGCTGCTGTGACTCTGCTTGTCCTGCATGAGCCATTTATGTGACAAGTAGACAAAACAGACATCACACATGTATAACATCAGCCAGCACTACATATATATGGTCTCACATAAAGTGATTATCATACATAGCCTTAGAGTTGGTAAATATTAAATATTTTGGAGAGCGATGGGGGAAAGCATCCTTTTCTTCACCATGGCGCCAGCATGCAACCATGGCCAGACAGTTAATTAGGGTCATGACCTCAATTCAGTCAATTTACTCACTTTCAGCTATAGGTGGATGTTGTGTTTTGCTGCGTGCAGTCTGGAGCCTTTCCATCAATTCAAAAACTTTCTCTGCACACGGGCTCTCTATCAAGGTGCCTATTTATGGGATGGAAAAAATTTAATGAATCCTTGTTTGAACCTAAAAAAAGGTACTCCTTCAAAATCTCATCTTTCCAAAGACCTTCTGTATCCTGTGAGCAATCAGACAGCCTCTTGAGGTAAAAAGTACACAGTATTACTTGTGAACACAAACCTGTTAACAATTTTTCATTTCTTTCTGAAGCTTTGATGAACTTTTTTTGTCAGTTGACTGTAATAGATTTAACCAAACATTCTCCTTTTAAAGTCCTCTGTGGTTGCATACACACTTTAAGTCTGCTTATTTGATAACAGGTATCCTTGTCAGTTGACTCAATAATACATTTTTAAGTTTTAGTCTGGGCCACATCTCTATTCATTTATTTGCTTGTTTGATATTTATTCATTAATTTATTTATTTACTTACTTACTTTCTTACTTATTTTAGAAAATGAAAAGGCCTTACTTTGTGATTTATTTTTTTATTTTTTTTTATTTTTTTTTTAACTTTTTTTTTGCTTTTTTAACAGTAAAATAACTTTACTGGGAATAACTGGGAAGAGTTCATTTTAATCTATGCTTATCAGAGAAGCTATAAGACAAAATGATGATAGTTCAGTTTGTAGAGCAAGGTGAAAAAGGGAGGAAACTAAATACGTATATGCATGAAGTAAAAAAAAAGTGGGTAAAATACTTGAAACAGGATTTTCTGTATGTGAGCCTGTGTTACCTTGTGTTTCATTAAATTAGAAACATGCAAACTGGCAGGTAATTATAAACTTATCTGAGATGTTTTTCGCCCTCCATTGGCAAAGCGTTTTTGGTCTTAATGCTTAAATGGTTTTTTAATAATCTTGATTTTACACCACATACAAGTTCTCCGCTGTACTAAAAAACTTGCTTTAACTAATTTGTATACATGTACTTGTTAGATATTATACAAAGTAAAGTATTTCACTTTTTTTAAAACAAGAAAAACTGTCATTCTTTATACAAAATAAAAGTTTACATCAGTTTCTTATGATCTATGTAAAGTTAGGAGAGTTAGCAGGCTGGTCTGGCCTCATCGACCCATGTTCACCGTTGTTGCCTCATTTATTAATAGCCCATTTATTCTCTATAGGATAAACAGTGTGCAGGCATTTGTTCTGGTGGCTGATCCGTTTTTTTTCTATAGGGGGAAATAAGATATGGATAAGCTTGGCACGCAAAACAAGTCATGCATGTCACATATTAACCTTTTCTGCCCCCTACACACACACACACACACACACACACACACACACACACACACACACACACACACACACACACACACACACACACACACACACACACACACACACACGTTACTCCACCACAGCCTCTAGTCTTTGCAGCGCATAGCAACGGGCCGTCAACCAGCCTATCGTCTATAGTTAAACCGCAGGGATTTTAGAAAAGAGGTCTCACTCTGATCCATTTTCAACGGACCATAAGGAATGCTTCATCGCTTGCATTTTAATTTCAACAGATTTATCAGAATCACTTGCACTAATTGAATAAAATTCTGTTCTATGAAACATACTTGAATCAATCGATATTTATTTATTTTGACTATATTTTTGGCCTGTAGGTGGATAAGTTATTGATATAAAAGACTGTTCTTAGACTGTATGATGCAAAATTGGCACTTAACCTACATTACATGCCATGAGTGTTATTTCAGGCTTCATGGACAGTTTTTTTCTACAGGAAACAGGGGGAATTTCAAACCAGTTACCTGTGGCAAAATTATTCTCACATTTGAGAATAAGAAGAAATCATATACATATTTAAAGTTGGTCTGGTGTAAACAGACTCAGAAGTGACCCTTCCTGGCCAACTAGATGTTTTCCTCATCCTGGCAGTATTTCTAAGTTTCAGATCCAATTGCTGGTTTGGCCAGAATTTCACTTAGATGAGCATTTTTTTTTTATTTTTTTATCAAGACTAAATATGAGTGTATTTATGTGCCAGATTTTTTTCCCTTGATGGCAACACTTTCACTTTATTTTGTCCTGAAATATCCAGGTCCATTTTTTCCCTTAAGTATTTATTTATTTATTTATTTATTTTTGCCAAAGTAAACTTATAAAAGCATGGTTGGCTGGAGAAGCACGTGGAAGGAAGAGTGTAACGGCACAGGTCACAAGTTGGAGGCAGAAAACGTCCCAAGGGTCATTTATTTTTCCTATGGAGTGAGTCTCTCGTAAATAGACGATCTATCGGTTAATCATTGTGCATTGCGTGCAGACTGTGTTTGCTTGGACAGAGCCAAGGGTCGGGAGGTTGTGTACAGAAAAGAGCTGAGGGAGGTATCAGTCACCCTTTTCTATCAAAACAGTCATCGGTCGGTTTTATTAAACAGCACGCTAAGCTGAGGAGGAAACACAGTTAGCATTTGATAACCAACTTTACATTCGCGCCACAAGATCTGAATATGCGTGTCAATAAAGTTGATTCCTAACAATATTAACAGAATTAGCTTGAAAAACTCAAGAACGTGTCCGACTTTTGCATAAAGAGAGTTTTTAAATGGTTTAGAAAAGCTGTTTATGGATTAATTACCAGGTGAATTACATATTTATCATGTCACAAATGAAACTCCTTTTGTTCTGAGGCTGGGGTTTCAAGATAGCTACAGCTGCTAATTATCAGTGTTTCATTAGGACTACTGCTGTTAAGAATGTCAAGTTCGATTACCATTTTTGACACAGCTCATTTTATTGCTAGGAACATTGCACGTTACTGTTTGTTGCATGTAAAAATCAGTGTCAGCAACTGTGAACAATCCATAATCCAAGCTGCTACAGACTCCACAAGAAATTGTGATTGGAAAAAAAAACATGGAGAAATCAAGACTGGGTGACAGTACTCCAGAAGGAGACAGCACCTGTTCTTAAAGCATTATATCAGCCCCAGTTCTGATTTGTTGTTTGAAGCTGGTGATCCTAAAGGTCTGTAGTGATATTTTTACCTGTAACGGGGTCTAGTCAAGTCAAACAAGGCAGATGCTTACAGTACCACATTACAAACAAAAACGACAACCCTGGTAAGCGTGTTTGTACACGAGCTGCAATGAGCAGGTCATGTGCCTCCACGTGCTGTGAGCTATTCTGCCCATGTGCGGTTTGTTTGTTTGTCTTAACCACAGTTCAAACCATGCCTCTGTCAATTATACTCCCTTTTAAATTGTATAGTGATTGTGGACTTTCTTCATTCTTACCAAAATGTCTCCTTGGCATCATTTAAGTGAATGCTGCTTTTTAATCCAATGAAAGAAGAGTATGTTAATGTAGCTGATTATTACCAGCCACAACTACCCCCTCTGATAATATATGATAATGCATTCTCTCATCACCCACCTTATTTCCATGAAGCCCTGGAGTGCATCATCTATATCCAGCTACAAAACCACCAAAGGGCCCTTCTTTGAACACAAACTTTTTGTCTACTCGTTTTCTGGGTTAGGTCTTAAAACCTTTAAAACTTTTTCCAACTTTTTGTCATGTTAAAACCTAATTTCAAAATAATAAAAAAATTAAATCTTTTTCTTTAAAATTCTACACACAGCACCCCATAATGACAACGTGAAAAAGGTATTTTTGAAATTTTTGCAAATTAATTTAAAGTAAAAAAAACTAAGACGATACATGTACATAAGTATTCACTGCCTTTGCTTAATACTTTGTTGATGCACCTTTGGCAGCAATTACAGCCTCAAGTCTTTTTGAGTATGATGTCACAAGCTTGGCGCACCAATCTTTGGGAAGTGTTGCCCTTTCCTCTTTGCAATACCTCTCAAGTGCCATCAGGTTGGATGGGGAGCGTCAGTGCACAGACATTTTCAGATCTCTCCAGAGATATTGGATCAGATTCAAGTCTGGGCTCTGACTGGGCCCCTCAAGGACCTTCACAGAGTTGTCCTGAAGCCTCTCCTTTGATATCTTGACTGTATGCTTAGAGTTGTTGTTCTGCTGAAAGATGAACCGTTGCCCCAGTCCGGGGTCTAAAGTGTAGGTTTTCATCCAGGATGTCTCTGAACATTACTGCATTCATCTTTCCCTCAATCCTGACCCATCTCCCAGTCCCTGCAGCTAAAAAACATCCCCACAGCATGATGCCACCACCACCATGCTTTACTGTAGGGATGGTATTGGCCAGGTGATATGCGTTACCTGGTTTCCTCCAAACTAGGGCTGCCACAAACGATTATTTTGATAATCGACTAGTCACCGATTATTTTTTGCGATTAGTTGACTATTCGGATCATACATAAATTGCAGCTGATTGCAAAACTTTTTTCGTTACCAATTTTTATATCAGTTCTAACTAAAAGAAACTTTCATTACATGTTATGGTACAAATCTGGAGTTTTATCTTCCATCTACATCTGATTTTCTACTCTCAGCAGTTTTCCTACATAAAATGTTTGCCAGTGCAAAATAACAGGTGCAAACAAGTGACAGGTCAGTTTATACTAAGTATACTGTAAATTTGTTAACAACTATTAATGAACGTTCTTCTGTTGATTCTTGTTTTTTTTATGATAAAATAAAAACCCTCCTCCTTTATCCGGGCTTTTGACCAGCAAAGGTGACCGAAAAGAAACAATCATTAGCGTGATTCATTTGCACGCAGTCGTCTGCTCTGGTTGCAGCTTGGAGCTGTGAGCGGAGGAGTCTGTGTTTGGAGAGGGGAGTGGCTCAGCGCCCGCTGCTCATTGAGAAGCAACGGCCGAAGATCAAAACATGCTTTCACTCCGTACCCAAACCACAGAAAGGTTGCTGAATTTGTCGCTAAAAAAAGTCGCTAGAGGGGTCTGAAAGTCACTAAATATAGCGACAGAGACGCTAATTTGGCAACACCTTTCTGCATACCACAACCATGTGTAACGTTAACGTTACAGCGGATCACCGGTGGCATTATTAACCCTTTGGGTACCGAAACTTGGCACAAAAAAAAAAAAATCATAATGCGTCTCTGGTATTGTTCAGGGGGCCGGGCCGTAGTCTGGGGACCACTGCTGTTGAGCATAACTTTTCCAGTGACATCACGGGTTGCCCTGGTTACCACTTCTGCGCGTATGCGTCAAGGACGGAACAGCAGACGAGACAGCTGAAAGAACAGCGGCAGTTTTGAGGGAAACATAAAGTTTAAAAAAATATTATAACGACGACGTTGATTATTGAATAAGTCGCCGACGAATTTGATCGTCGACGTCATCGTGACTAGTCGACTAATCGTGGCAGCCCTACTCCAAACATGACACCTGTCATTCATGTGTTTATGTTCAATCTTTGTCTCATTTGAGCAGAGAATTTTCTTTCTCCTGGTCTGACGGCTGAAATACACCGGTTGCGTCTGCGTTGCAGCTCCGCTCCGTCAAGGCGCCGGATCAGTTTAAAATCCATTCAAGTCAATGTGTCAACTTACACTGGATCCGTTCCATTGCGGTTCAGCTGCGTGTCTAGTCCGACAGGTCGCAGCTAATCCGCAGCCATCCTATTTTTGCCGGATGACGGAGCTGTGACGCATAAATTCAGAGTAGAGAAGATCGAGCGGGACAGGAAGTAGTGCACGGAAACTACATAAAAAGAGCCTGAGACTTTCAAAATAAAACAAACCGTGTCTAAACTAGATCGTATTTAGCTTGATTACAATAGCAGCTCGTCACAATGAGCAGAGATATGCGAGTAGTCAACAGGTCAGAGTTTACCAAGGGGAAACAGTGAAAAACATGGACGAGGAGAAGCTTATCATTGAGGTGGAAAACCACAGAATAATTTATGACCCAACACATCCTTTTTATAAAGATAATCTCAAAAAGGAAATGGCATGGAAGAGTGTTTCAAGTGTTTTGGGAGTGAATGGTGAGTAGTGCACCGTACAGTATTTTAGTATTACTGTTTGCTTCAACATTCTCACGGGATCGTGAATTACCGCGAGAAGTCCGTGGTCTCGCGACTCCAGCTCTGCGGCTTGCCGGACTCGCGACGCAGCCGGTGTAAGTTGACAAACGCAGTCAACACGCAGCGCAGCGGAGCTGCAACGCAGACGCACCCGGTGCATTTGAGGCGTGAGAGTCCTTCAGATACCTTTTGGCAAACTCCAGGCGGGCTGCCATGTGCCTTTTACTACGGAGTGGCTTCTTTCTGGACACTCTACCATACAGGCCTTGATTGGTGGATTGCTGCAGAGATGGTTGTCCTTCTGGAAGGTTCTGCGGCAGCCAGCTCTAGGAAGAGTCCTAGTGGTTCTGAACTTCTTCCATTTACGGATGACGGAGGCCGCTGTGCTCATTAGGAGCAGCAAAGCAGCAGAAATGTTTTTGGACCCTTCCTCGGACTTGTGCCAGGAGACAATCCTGCCTCGGAGGTCTCCAGACAATTCCTCTGACTTCATGTGTGTGCCTTTCCAAATCATGTCCAATCAACTGAATTTACCACAGGTGGACTCCAGTTAAGCTGTATCTCAAGGATGATCAGTGGAAACTGGATGAACCTGAACTCAGTTTTGAGCTTCATGGCAAAGGCTGTGAATGCTTGTCATGTGATGTCTCAGTTTTTTTTTTTTCCAACCCTCAATTCATCTGCAAATATATTAAAAAATATTTTTTTTTACATTGTCATTAGGGGGTGTTGTGTGTAAAATTGTGAGGGAAAAAAAAGAATTTATTACATTTGAAATGAGGCTGTAACATAAAATGTGGAAAATGTGAAGTGCTGTAAATACTTTTCAGATGCACTATATGTGGATACATTTTCCATCAGTTTGACCAAATATCTGTGAAATAAGGATCTGACAGTCGAGCATTTTCATAAAAAAATGTCAAACACTCGGTGAAGGACTCAATCCATAAGCTTTTAGATTCATTACTGATTAATAACTCAGTCTCTTAGTCAAGACACTGGAGTAGTGAGGGAGTGCTGGAGTCTGACACACAATGATAAGCAGAGATAAATAATTCCCTTGCGTGAGGAAGCTCTGGTTATGCAGGTACACGTGTAGCACCAAGGCTATTGTGTGCCAAGCTTTATCTCCTTAATCAGTTCTCTCTGCCACCAGTTAATCATTTGTGCATGCCAAGACTCAGACACATTGGATTCATTACACGCAGTGGAAGAACAGAGGCAGGATGACGACACCTGGCCTGATAGTGCTGACATTGCTGCTGGACAGCAGTGTAAATAACACAGCCACTGGCCATTCTTTTATACCAGTGGGAATAGATTTAATCGAGTGCACTGGGAAGCACTCCAACATCTGAGCTCTCAGTCTCAACATGCTCTTTTATGCACCGCTGAGAGTGACAAAGAGGCAGATAAAAGAAAACTTATGAAGACTGACTATCTGGCTGTGACTGTGGATGTGTGTGTTGTTGTGGTTGACAGAGCTCATCAAGGCGTAGTTGTGCAGTTTCACAGCTTTTTAACTTTTTTTTTCTTCCAGGGGTAACTGATGAGTCAATGTGGCACCATGCCAGACGGTAATAGTGGGCAATGCATGTTTACATTATGCAATGCAGGGAGATACAATAAAAAGTTATGAGAGATAACAGCATGGCCGCAGTGTGTCGTGCTGGCATGTGTGATAAGTAAAGGCAGTAATCCAACAGCTCTCTAACTCGCAGGCCTCACAAAGCAGGAGATTAAAGATGGTGATCATGATAGGGGAATGTTAAAGAGAGAGACACGGTAGAAACAGCTAGGGAGCCTGCCACACCTGGCAAACAAACGCATATGTTGCAATGTTTGCCGGTGTGTGTGTCTGTTCGCTGCTGTAGGTATGTGTACAGGCACAGATGCGTGTAAGCTGGGTAGTTTGTGTGAGAATGACACAGAGAGAGAGGAGTCAGGTTGTTTGTTGCCAGTGGGTGTAACCTGGCTTAGATAAATTTTGATCCCTACAGGGCAGCTCTGCTTGTCATCCACCCATCTCTGGGATGTGAGCATCTCGTAAACACCACAACACAAATTTGGCTCTGTTCCCTTGTCTCCTTTTCCACTCCTTTTCCTTGCATGTTTACAGAAACTAAACACTAACAGCTCCTCTTGTCCGTCCGCATTCTGCAGGCGTGCTGCATGCAAACAGGCATGTTTGTTAAAACCCAGGAGCTGATGACTAATGAGAAAATCATAAATGATGAAGTGGTTTGGATTTAAAGGAAAAGACAACACTTGCAATGTTATCATATGACAGGGACAGGACACAGTGTTCACTCACTCTACCCTGCAATGCCACATCAAATGAGTTGACGAATAGATCTGCCAACAGCCCATTACCCCACCTGTCAAGTGAGAAATTATTCCAACCTGATCTGCAGCCAATTCTCAGCTTCAAGCTCTTATTTATGAGCACTTTTAATTGTTGCAGCTCCATAAAAAAACACCTCATACATAACTGCTTGGCCTTAGGTAACTTTTTATTGTCAGACTGACTCCCTTTGATGTTGCCATGTTCTGCAGGTAATGTTCAGAAATCATTCTGGGAACTTAAAAGTGTGGCTTAGATATGTACCAGCATGCTCTCTAAAACCAGCACATATCACGCTTATTTGTTTAAAGATCTTGGCTTTTGTTGTTCAGCAATAAATGTGTCAAGTAAAGCACGGCATTTTGACCCAGGACTGAGGTCAGGGGGATGATAGCAGCTGACAATCCCAGATAAGGAGATAAGCCTCTGGGAATATTTACGCATCCTGTCATTCTCTTCAGTTGAGAACCATGTCTCACTCTGGGTCACACTAAGGGTCAAAGGTCATTCTTTTCTTTCTTATTATTTCTCTCACCAAATAAGGAGGCACTGGGTTGACAGATAGTGTCCTTGTTATAGTATGATACTTTCTAATATCATCATGACTTGAGTGGACATCATCCTTCTTATTTTATTTCTGACTCACATCACCACAGGCCATGACTTGGCGTTTTTATTTTTGCTCAGTCTGGGGAAGTAGACCGAAGATTTCCGTGACTAAATGTAACAAAAACCTCATTCATTCACTCATGACTGGTGGTTATGATCCCTGCGTGCAGTTAGGGAAAACAGATTAACCAGTCATATAAATCATTTTGATTGACTCATAATTCAACCTCTAAATCTGTTTTTAAAATTATTCACTCTGTCACGGCACAATGACACAAGTTGACCCAGTGAGTAAGAGCTCACATTACAGCGAGTTACAACACCGGTGTGTTGAAAACTCAAAGGATATTTGAGCTCATTTGTTTATATAAAAGCACAACTCTTTATTTTCCTGTTAAATCTCCTGACTTGTAAAGAATATGTTGTCACTAATGAGACATAGAAAAGTGTCAGTCAATTGATGCTACCATTTAAAGCAGTATTTAGACCTGTGGTTCCTAAAATGTGGGACTGGACCCCCTGGAGTTCAAAAGTTTCAAAACCTTATTAGAGGGGGTTGCAAAATGCCTTCCAAAATTAAAAACTATCTACACTTGCATATTTCAGCAACTATTGTAAGAATATAAACAAATATTGAGGTAAATTTTGGATAGAAAAACATACAACAACAAAATAAAAACAACAACAACAACAACAACAACAACAACAACAACAACAACAACAACATGCAAACAGAAAATGTTTGGTCTGTTGCCCACATTTTTGTTGCCACAAGCCCCCAAATCCTGGTGACTAAACCAGGATTATGAATGTATTAGTGGTTGCAGATTAATTTAGTATATGTGCACCTTGGTAGTCTTACATTCTACTGATCCGCAAAATGTTTTTTCTGTAACTTTAAGGGTTAGTGTGGAGTGTGTTTTGAGAACTGATGCCATATCTTATATTTTTTTGATATAATTATTGATAATAAATGTTAATTTTAAAATCATCTTTAATTTAAGTTGTTTGTATGAGTGTGTCTTACAGTTAACAGCTGAAATAACTCAATACAGTGTGCAGTACCTCTTTAAATCTTGGCCGACACACAGAGCACATAAACAATCTGGAGACACTCCCAAGAACACATGAATGAAATGCTTTTTTTGTGAATGACAGCAGGTGCTTGACAAAGACTTCTCTCTGTCTGCTGTCACTGAAAACCTTTCACATTGAGGACAAGCTGTTTTCTTTGACTTAAAGTATTAAAATGTAGGGCACCTGTGTCAAAGTTTTAACTCCAGATTTCTCATTTCTTAATAGGATGGTTTATGTTATATTTGCAGGTCACTTAATAGGGAATGATATGACAGAACTTCTTACCACATCAACCAAACAGACAGGCTGTGCTAACAGGCTCCGACTGTGTTATTCTTCCAGTTAAGTAACTATAGCCTACCGGACCAGCCATGTTTATTTAGTTTGATTGCCAAATGACAAAACTATACTATTCAAAGCCTGGCTGTGCCTTGCTAAATCAGCTTTGACAAGATGGTTCAAATATTTTAATCAAACACTGCCATGGCTACTCACGTACTGTTGTTAAATATGAATAATAGCTGTTCTTCAACTACAGCTGGAGGGCAAAAGATATGCTGGTGTACTTTGGAAATCCTCAGTTTTGTTTTCTTTCGTTTGTCTTTTCAGTTGCTGATAAAATAGAAAGCTGTGCTATGACAGTTTGTAAAATATATCATGCTGAAACTTTGGCAAACCTGGGGCTACATTCAAACAGGCCTTTGCCTGCTTTTTTTTTTTTATCAAAGCTTGAACCCTCCATCTGTTCATAACATTAGTTGGAAAAGGGACATCCTTATCCAGACCAAGGGCCCAGCTTTCTGCCCAAGCTCCAGACCAACAATCTCTTGAGTCCAAGGGACTGAGTAGCTCAAAAGCAAACAGTATTTTTGGATCAACTCTCTGATTTGGTTCAACATATCTTCAGTTTTGTGTATCCACAGCACATCCAGTGACTTCTGCCAAAATACATGCAAAACTAACCCTGGCTTCATCTGTATTTAATGTAAAAGTAAGAGCAAATCTGACTATTTTATGCTATCCTGCTTGACTGAGATACACATAGCAATTCAGCCAAATGCAGCTTCATAACTACGCTCCACTGTCACTGCCCTTGGTACTTACACAACAAATTCAGCAATCCTGTGGAAGTTTTTAACTTTGCATTGTATGTTGTGGTACAGAAGATGCTTTGCAAACAAGGCGGGAGAGTATCCCACCTTAAACCTGCAATTTGTGGCGGCTTATGTAAACATACACTCCTCACTCCGGCATGTTAGTATCAACATTGTGAGCATGTAAAATGTAATTAGTATTCAACTCTTGCTGCTGAGTTTGGAAGTAAAGCCTTGCAGGGCTGTTTGCATGGTTTTAAGGTTTGTGGTTCTGGTGATAAAACAATCTGCAAGCTCTTGCTGGCTAACAGTAACAATCGCAATGCTGTTACTTGAAGAATAAATATTCCAGTTCTAACTGACTTTGCAAATGCAGAAAATCTATGACAAGTTAACATTATTTAAGGGGCCAGTCCTTACAAATGGTGCTCCCTAAATCATGACATGCACACCTTTTGATACTTTGTGGACATGGTTTTGTTTCACCTGCTTGGATTTGGAGGAACATTTAACAGCTCTTTGCATGACTGTGATCCCTCAAGGACCTCATGGTCTCTGATGTCTCAAACGAAGGACTATTGGTCATTTTTAAATCCCAGACCCCCTCAAGGAGATGTAGGTTTCAGAATCATTGCTCCCAAAACACAAAAGGAACATGAGGCCCTTAATCACAATATTTGCACAACACTGGTTTTAAAGTTTCAAATTCAGATTAAAATGAGGCACACGGTTTTATCAAATACCAGCTCCAGAATGATGTTGTTTTTTTTTCAATGATGATTGTCAATGATGACAATGCAGATTACATGAAACGTCTGCTTGTTTCAAACAGCTGTAGTAACTGATGCTATGCAAATAAACAAACAAAAACATTAGTGCTACTTTCACCCTTCAATAAACTGTATTATGAGTCAACAGTGCAGGTATCGTTGTGCATGAATCACAGTTATGCAAAACAGGAATGTGCTCACAATGAGGAATGTAACTAACATAGCTGTAAACGAAGGCTGAGCACAGAACACAAATACCATTTAAAGTAGTGCCAGGGTTAATTACATGCTCTGGTTTTATTAACAACCTTTCAAGACCCAACAGGCTCTGCTATGATGTAACCTTTGGTAGCAACAGGACAGTGTGTGTTTACAGGACAGTGTGTGTTTACTTTGCTTGTATAATGTGTGAGTCCAAGTATCAACAATGCTGACATGTTTAGAGGATAACATGAAGACATGACTCTTCAAACAATTCCTGCTGAAGAAAAAAAAAACTTTGAAAGATTTCTTTTCATTTACTCATTTTCTTAAGTGAGAAATAGTCAGGTTTAGATAAAACTGCCCTCAGGATAACTCCATCAAAGAGACGCAATGAAACGGCACCACATGCTTATGATGTTGCCCGATTTCTGTGATGGACTGTAAATCAAAACACCTTTTTAAGTGTCTTTCAAACATCTTTATAACATCCCCACCAAAACTAGCCCCCATCCAACCGCACACCTGGTGACTGGCATATGCTTTAGAAGCGATGCATACATACCAGCATACACATTATGCATTCACATAAATCTTTACCCCTACACCTTTAGAACCTGATCATAGGTTGGTGCTTTTTTCATCTGCACATAAAAACTCTGAGGCTTTCATCTTGTATGATTGGAATTGCTAATTTGCTCCAGCTGTGGGTTTAGAAAGAGTTGTTTTTCAGAAATGCTGTTTATTCCAGAAATTTTTGTCTGAAGATTAGATGCAGAGTATTAGAAACACCTTTATTATAAAGTCTCCAGTAAATATTCTGTGAATGAGTTGGTGTCGTGGACCAAATACAGTGATAACATTCTTTCTACAAGTAAATGATTATTTTCTGCTTTGACTTTTTAGCCTTTCACTACTTGTTTGGTGCCATTTGGCCAGCCACAAGGTCATCAGCTGCAAACTTCCATCGGCTGATGTTTCATGTTACACCCCTGAACCTGCGCTTTCCCAGCAGGGTGCAGTGGCATGATGGGGACTCACCACCCTAGCAGCTGCCTACATGAGGATGTTAACCCAAGCTGAGGTCTTTACTCTGGAGCCACAAGGTTTCAGAGGACATACAAGGTTTCTCTTCTTCTCTTTGCACCTTCAGAGTAGCTCTGACCCTACAAAGCCAAAACCTGGCAGCACTCGGACAGCCCCATTGCTGACGAAACGCTCCTTAGTTTTCCAGCCAGCTTCTTGGTGCTGTATTGCCAGATAAAAGTATCTGAGATGTTTGCTTTACCAAGTGGGCTGATGTGATGCCCTCTTTCCAGGGAATGGTGAGCTAGATGATGGGGACCCTTTAGACTACAGGAGACTGTGTGATGATATCAGGCTGGAGAGTTGTTGTGTTGAAGCTGTGCTGCTTCCAGTCTTTATTGGGTCTAAGTATGGTGCTTGCACAGGTGTGTTGCCTGGCTTGACAAAAGTTTGTGATGTCTGGGATGTAGTTTTATCTACTTATCTCCATGACCTCAGCCATGACTTGACTGATTAAAGTGTCCCTTAGTCAGCGCCATTTCTAGCTTGACAAGATGTGCTGGAATCTTGCCTTCTTGTTATTACACACTGGGAAGCCATCTGGGAACTTAACTCCTCAACCACTGTGACAGATTTCATGGGTGTGTCTCATGCTGCCCTCAGGAGACTGAGTCCACCTTGTGGCGTCCTCCACGTCTGCCCAGGTGATCTGTCTGTTCAGAATAGTGTCCTATCATGTCCAAGCTCCTTGAAAGGCCTGAGACATGGCCTGTATGGGGGGGGGCACTCTCTGTCAAGCCTGGTAAGTCTGATGATGTATTGGAGATCTAAAACCAGAACTGTTGTGATCCTTTACATCCTAACTCGGTGTGGTTGGTCTAGGCTGAACTATCACCTTGCTATGTTGGACTAGAGATGGTGTGAACTTCCTAAACCTGTGCATGCTATGTGCAGGCTGTGAAAGTTGTGACTTTGCATTTCTGAAATAACCCTTAAATTTCATTAACTAAATCCTTTCTATATGTTAAATATGAAATGTATTGTAATAGGTCAAAATTTCTGTCCTTGTAAGGACCTAATATAAAAGTTTTTTTTGTATTTTTTGAAATTTTTGCAAGATTCATGTTTTCAAGCATGGCTTTGTTAACAGATATTAATTTCCATTTTTTGGAGTTGTTCTTATACTGGCAGGATCCCAACATGTTAAGTATTGTGTTGTTAGTATAATAGTTAGTGTTCACTTTGTATTGTTTCTTTTTTTCCCCCTTGATTTATAAATCCGCCACACACAAACAAAGAATAACAGGTGTAGATGCACCTCCTGCTCCTGTATTTTCCCATAAAATTTGAGATGTTTGGACTTCTGCTGAAGCAAATCTAAACATCCAGTTTTTATTTCTAGTAGCTGGTCACAGAGGGAAGCTGAGTTGACTCATTGACATGTTTGGTTTTCTACCAAGTTCAAAGATTGTGAAATAATTATTGCGAAAAATGTTTCAGTGATTACGAAAATAGAGTGAAACCTCAGATTTTTTTTCTGCATTTTATAAACACAGACGCCCCTGGACTTTTGCTGTGGTATCTGACCCACTATCAAGTAGCAAATCCTTAAGGTTCTACAAATCTTGAGATGTGGTCTCCAAGGATTAGAGTTGGTGATGCGGCATATCCCATAAATACTGGAGTTGAATGAGATCTGGGGAATTTTGGAGGCCAATTGGACACTGTGAACTCAGACTTCCATCTCCCATCACTTCAGATCCAGTTCTAATTCCCATGTGCTGTTATGGATGTTTTTTGTACAGCATGAGCACCTTAACTGACCTGTGGCTGTACAACAAACTATGATGCCCTGTATGTTCTGACACCTTTATATCAGCACTTTGAGCTCCAGTAGCTCTTCAGTTGGTTCTGACCACACAGACCAGCCTTCACTCCACACATGTATCAGTGAGCCTCTGCCGCCCATGTAGATTCATCAGCTTGCTTTCCTTTGACTTCTTTTGGTAGGACTGACCTGCAAATTAGGAACACCTCGCAAAAGCTGCCATTTGGGAAATGCTGTAACCCAGTCATTTTGCCATCACATTTAACACTGCTCATATTCTTACACATTGCTCCAATTACAAAAAGATTTAATTACAGAAGGACAAAATGGCCCTGTGTCCAAATCTGTGAACGCCTGCTGATAATGACAAAAGTCCAAAAACAGTCATGAGACAGTCTCTGTGCCCTTCTCCAGCCAGTTCCACTGCTGTCTAAACGAGACTTTTGTGATGGTGGGAGGCATTTCATAATGCTACTGGTGTCTGCACAATGGTTGCCAAGCTCTAATTGAATTATCAGCCTGTTTTCCAAAGTAGGCTGCCAGAAAACTCTCTGTCTGCCTGGGCCAAAGACAACAGTTTGTGATGTCTCTGTGAGTGTGTTTCTGTGTGACTTTATTTCTCAGCAGTATGAGCAGCAGTGCGTGTATCAGCTCACGGTGGTTTGTGCAAAAATTAAACAAACACAGGTCACACCTTAATGCTTCAGTAGTCCTTAACAGATAATTTGCCCACAAAAGTGCCATGCAATGATTTAGGAGTTTGTCTGCATGCCATCAGTTACCCAGCTGCGGCTTGACCTCAAAATAATAGGTAATGAATCCTAAGATTTACACAACAGGTAAGTAGGAGGTAGATGAAGAGGGTTAACCACCACAGTCAAACACTTCAGTAGGATCTGTTACAACCTGCATTTGTTTTGAAGAATGTGAGGACTTTAGGAACAGACGTCATCAAAGCCAAATTATTTTCTCGTATCATAAAACAAGTCGGGATGCAATGCTGTTATTATGCTGCTGACAGCAAAATGGTTGGCAGGGTAAGGTTATGTAAATTAAAGCTGCTGTGAGAACAGAGTCAATCTCCAAACATTAATTAGCCTACATCATGAGCGCACAAACAGTGGTCTCATTGTGAAGTAGGCTAATGAATGTTATGATGGCTTTATGTGGAAGCATTCCAAGTTCTTCTGTTCAGACAAATTCACTGATCACTGTTATGTTCGTTTAAAGAGCAGAAGGATAACTCGACAGCTAAGACATAGTAAACAGTTATAGACGGGAAAGCGACTTGTAAAGTGTGATGTGCTAAGATATAAACTTCAATTAGTGAAGCCTCTCTTTCTTTAGAGCTATTTCTTTGGCCACCAAAGAAATAGCTCTAAAGTTATCCACATTTTTCCATCATTTCTGAGACTGTGAATCGATAATTTATAGAAGAAATATGATCAGTTGGACATTGAACGGTCAAGGAGAAACAAGGCTTCAATGAAAGAATATGCACTTGAGATCAGGGCTTGAGTGGGACCCATATTCAGCCCTGGAGCTTCATGCCTCAGACATCACCCACTTTAGAAATCAAATCAAATTACAAAATAAAATCTAATGACCTCAAATACAAGGGACAAGCTTAAGATGGTTTGATCAATGCTAGGGAGGAAATGATGTTAGAAATTCAGTTATCTTTATATCTGCCATGACTTTTTTACTCCAAAGGTAAGATAGTAAGTTGGTCCCAGAATGAACTGACTGACTCTGGCTCTAACATGGGCTTTAACACAACATTAAAAATCACAGGGTTCAGATGGCCTAGTGGTCTAGGTCGCACCCCATGAAGTTTGCCTTTGAGTGGGTGACCTGGGCTTGAATCCAGCCTGTGGCCTGTTTCCTGCATGTCATTCCACACTCTCACCTTGTTTCCAGCTCGATCTCCCCCCAATTGGTACAAATGGAATTTTCATTAGTGGACCTGAACTTCCTCCCTGTTCCCATTGTCTGGGTTTGCTTGTTTCATTATGACTCTTGGCATGTGTCCCAAACACAGCACATTTATTACCAGGTACTTTTCAGAGGAATCTGTTGCTTTCCTGGAACTAACTTATGATGTGTGGTCACCCTCCCCAAGTAAGGTCACGACAAGCTGGCTTGAGCTGTGTGTGAATACAGCAGATAAAAGTCAAAGAAGTGAGTAACCCCTGTAATGTCCTCCCAATGACGAAAAACCTTTTGGGGTCTAAAATGGCACTGCCTGGTTTGACTGTTATTTTAAGCGTATTGTATAAGTTGTCATCATTTTTATGTTTACACCTTTATTCTTAATTCAATCCAACCCATTTCCACGAGTCTTAACCCAATTTTTGGAATCTAGGGCCAATAGTCCTCATATAGACCCCTTGATATTGGTCCTGCTGAGCAGGGTTTCGCTGCTTTTTAATCTATACTTCTTGACTCAAATAATGTTTTTTACTGATATCAACGCATGATAGTTACTATAATTGATGACTCCTCTTCCTTTGTCTGCACAAGCTACACTAACACCCCTTCACCTAAACCAAAAATATTTTGAGTACATTCAACATAGTTATCTCTAGTGTGTGGGAAATCATAAAAGTCTTAAAATTATCTTAAAAAAGCAGGTATCCTTGTGTGAAAGGGGCAGGGAAAAATGGTCTCATGTGCTTCTTCAGAAGATAGTTTTACATTTGGCCAACCAATGAATCCAAACACAAAGTTATTTTGTTTTAAGCTCTGGTTTGGTGTCCCCTTAGCCCTTGTTATAATTTCAGTCTCTTGGTCTACTGTATGCCCCCTCCCTCACCGACAAGCCACTTTCAGTATGTGTATTTGCTGCTGAGGACAGGTCGTGTAAAAGGGTTTACTCAGAGTGTTGATGTTCAAACCAGCTGTTTGTTGTATCAAACAACACTGATCATAACAACAAGAGAAACGACACAAAAAATCCTTACAGAGACCAGGATTTTGCACAATCAGGCAAGAATAGTTTTCAAGTTTGTCACTTAGTATTTGATTTGAAAAAAAAAAGTGGAGCTTTAAAAATACAGATAAGGGTTTAAGCTTCCCAGCAAATGATAAATGGTTTTACTTTCTCCTGCATGTATAGGCTACAACTGATACCTGGCACATCACAAACATTAGGGATATTTGTAGAGCCTGGTTGATGTTCCAAATCTAAGTCATGTACTTTACTGTTTTTTCTCAACGTTGTGTGTCTGGCTACACACATTGGATCCTGGAGGTTTCGTTTTAACTGCGACACTTGCCCTAAGGTAGTCAGTAAAAGGCACATGTTTACACCTGTCATTCAGAATTTGTGTGCATTCAAGCAGGTTAAAAGAGAAGGAAAAAAAGCAAGTTGTAAAGGCCAGGTCAGGAGGTTGAAGGTCAGAAAAGATGGAGCTGTTGTCCTCACGCGAAGCAACTCTGCAACCAGAGGCAACACTCTTTTTTTTCCTTTAAAGACAGAGCTGTAGACCTGCTCATCCGGTTTTTCACACTCTTGGCTCTGCTGTGTGCATGCGAACAGCTTGTAAATGACAGAGGAAGCCAAGGTGTATAAAGAGCGAGTGCCTGAGGCCAGGGGAGTTTACACAGCGTGCTGCTATTAATCCGCCCTCAGATTTTTTTATCCAATTCTACCATAACAATGCCAACCAAGTGCAACTTTCCTGTAAAGCGAAGTAAAAGTCTTTGGCAACTCTTTGATGTGCATTCCTGTAAGGTGTGATATTAAATGTCTGTAATGTGTGCCAAGAGGCACTACTGTGGAAAATCAAATTATCCATGTGTGACCGAGGAGATGAATTCATCAGACCTTTACAACAGATGTGGATTTTTGTGTTGTGCTTTTAGTCATGGCTGCTTGATTTTTTCTCAAGCAACCTGTATTTTTTGCTTCAGTCAAAGTTTGTTGCAAGCATGGAAACAAACTCCTACACTCATTCCCCACTCTTGGAGTGCAGACAGTTTCCTCTGACAAACATCATATTACCCACTTCAGTTATGTCAGGACCTGATTGAGGGATCAGTACTTCAGATAAAAACCTCCCGCTTTGGCTTCTTAAACAGACACCTGCAGGACAACAGGTAGTACATACTGATCATGGGATTGGTGGCAAGCTTTTGACACAGCTAATAAGTCTATTACTCATCAGACAAGCAGTGATTCTCAGGCCTCTTAGCAGCTCCATTATGAGCAGAGTGACAGAAGTCGGCGTACAATCGGAAGAGGGTGTGTCACAGAGACAAGGACTGGAAGAGGAACAGGCTTCAGAGAGTAAACTAGGGTGCTTAGCACTCTGCCTCAGGCATGTAGCTCAGATTTAAGAATGAGTTAGCGTGTCAAGATAGCGTGTCTTGCAGCAGACCACGCCTGCACCTGTCAGGTATTCAGTAGCATGCCTTACTTTCGTGTGGGAGATCATGTGTGCGTGCACTGCTGCATGTCACATAGTAAGGCGTCCATGTGCTTTCTCTCCTTTTTGCACGCAGCTGCATACCCTATCGATGATAGACACCCATGATTTACCTGCAATAGCTACAGATCCCTGGAAACATCTAAATATTTACCAGGAATTTCTGGAGTGCACCTGCTGGGCCGGGCCACTTCTTCGTCCATCAGCTGACTGATTATATAAACTGCAAAATCTCTGTCACCTCAAACAGTCCCAGTTACCTGTGTCTGATACTCTCAACCCAAGATGGGTTTTATTTTTTTAATCTTTGGAGGCAACATTTTACCATTACATAATCCATATTTGAAGACGAAAACAAACCTGAGTTTAACATGTTGCTACATGATGTCAGGACTACATGTTTGGGAAGGAAAATGCTCTTCCAGCACCCCTGTCTTTGACTTTGGCTCCTCTGAACTTGTCTTGATTGAAAGTTGTTTTCTTTTTTTCCCACGTGTGGGTCTAACATGTCAGTTAATAGGTAGAGATAAAGCTAATACAGATGGTGTGTCAGTAAAAAAAAATGGAAAGGGTTGTCAGTCGTAGTGAATGAATCCTGATGAGAAGAAACTGACAGCAGACCAGTGAACAACACAGATGAGTTCATTGATTCCCAAATCAAGGTACCAGAAACAGTTGTTTTAATGTGGTCTTAATATTTGTTTTGAACTGTAAAATCTGAATTCTAAGCTTAAACTTAATATATGGATTGACTATTAAAAGCCAGTGAATAATCGTCCTAACATTTTCATGCTCAGATGATATTAGCTGCATTAGTTTTCATTTTAAGGTGAGACTGTTACATGGTGATTATATTTTAGAATAACATGCATCTTGGTAGCAGCTAAAAGCTCTGTTATATCCACTCTGTAAGTTTCTGGTTGCCTCATTACCATTTCTTAATGAAAATATCTTAACACACAAAGTTGTTGGAGATTTTTGCATAATGGAGCTACTGCGGTAAGTGCTGATTCTGATTCAGAGTAATGAAGTGGACAGGGCAGAAAATGAAAACACAAAGCTCAATGATGCTCCTTAAAGTTGAGAGGAGCTGCAGAGTTTGATGATAAATCTTTATGGGTTTATTTTTATAAGCCACCAGCATCTTGTTTGACCCAATCAGAATATCAAAAACCTCATCAACCTTTTTTTAAGTCATTATTTTTCTTTGCCATCAGGCTTCAAATGATGCACAGAGTTGACAGATGTCACCATGTGAGATCAGTGTTCTGTGGATGGAGCACCCACTTGCTGCTGATGTGTCTCTTTTTTTGTCCCGCCCTGAGATAAGAGTCTGTACCAGTTTTCATGGGCTGATTGTTGATTTTATGTAAGACAGTACGTGTCTCTTCTCACATAGGCAAGGTGGTTTCTTCATGGTTTACAAAGAAGAGATGAAAGATAAACTTGGAGTGATGCTAACCTGTCGTGGAACCTGCAGTTTTCTAAGAACTATTCACATCCTGAAAAAAAGCTAACTTAGGATACTGTTATGTAATAAAACTGTTCATACTGCTTTAAAATGAAACTGCTGAGATGTTCCTGGTAAAGAGGTCTACTCTCATGTCATGTCATTATGACTGAATAAAAAACAGTAAGATTTCAGGCAGCTACTCAAGCCAAACAGTCTCAGCGTGAAATTAAGAGAGGTAATCTGTTGTAGGACCAAGATGAAACTGAAACAAGTAAAATGTGTTTGTTTTTTTTCCCAGAGGCTGATGGTCCTTGACTGACTCTGACCTTTGTGCTTTTTTAAGAGCAAAATGGATTCCAGAAATTTTCATAAAGATGCAAAAAGCTGATCAAGATTTTGCTCAAAGATGCCTTTGAGGCACTCTGAGAATGTCTTGATCATTGCATGTGTAAATGCATGCAGTCAAGCTTCATTAGACAACATGTGCATACACCAGTGTTTCATTTCTTGTTTCCCTGCCTTAAAAGGTTGAAAAGCTTATATTTCTACAAGATGTTACTGGAACTGTTGACTGTCTGTGCACTTTCTGACCTCTCCTTTTTAACACTAAGAACATAAAAAAATTTCCTATTTTGACCTTTGGCCCCTTTCCTGAAGGTGGCCAAACAAAGGATTTCCTAGAGAAAACACAATAATAACATTATCCTCAATAACATCATCACTCATTCATTCATTTATTCATTCATTCATTCTTCTTCTTTACTGTCTATCCTATCATGATGAGATGAATAATTTAATCACTCAAAAGTGTATTTAGATATACATGCTTGCATTTTGAGGAGACCACATTCAATTTAGCCACACTTTACCCCCACTGACAGACACATGGCCACTCTTATATGCTCCTCACACACACACACACACACACACACACACACACACACACACACACACACACACACACACACACACACACACACACACACACACACACACACACACAGAAGCCCAGACTGTTTGAAGCGACAGCCCTGTCGTGCGTGAGGTGTATTTATGAATGATTATAGTGTGCCAGGACGGAAATTGTTCTCATACGAGGAAACATCTGGCCAAATTTTATCTGATGTATCTTTATTCTCATCTAAAGATGCCAACAAATAGTTACACAACTCTTCTCACAATGCAACACCGACTGGCTCTAACATCCCAACAGCATGGATGAACTGAACTCAGATATGAGATCCGAGATAGTCAAGGATGTGATTGATAGAGATACTGAAAAAGAGTAACAGTATAGTGATTTTTAAAAATGCTGTCACTCAAAAAGCTTTTAATCTATTTCCAAGAATGAACTCATCTTAAATTATGCTAAAATAAAAAAGTGTCAAGTTAAAATATTTCAATGTCTCTCCTCACTGAAAATATGTCAGCTTTCTCTCTAGTCTCATTATGATAGAGTTGAAAGATGTGTTATCAGGGGTGGTATGAGAACATTTTGCTGCCATGTGGACTTTGTTGACCTCCTCCCTGCTGCCCCCTATAGGCCAAAAGGGAAACCTCTAATTGCATGACAAGTGGTGAAGGAAATGAGATAATCTCTTTCACTCTCCTGCCTTCCTCTCACTGACATGCTTCTTAGATTGTTTCATGTTGTTTTTCCTGATCCCGGTTGCCCCGACAACGATTCTGCTGTGAGAGGTGACCGCACGACAGGAGGCGGAGTCGTTAGGTGAGAAGCCTGTCAAGTGAAACACACTCACACACACATTAATGTAAACATGAGCATTAAATTAAAGTGATTTAACAATCGACAAGCTGTAGTCTTCTATTCTGACATTTTTTTAGCACACACACATACATAAACGCTCTGTCACACACAAAAAACACATAACTCAGAAGCAGGGAAGGATCTACTGAGATCTGCTCGCGAGGATCAAAGGACAGTGAGAGGCCAGACGGAGTGAACTTGCACGCAGCAGATCAAACACATCGCACGTTCTTCAGCCTCTTCTTCTGTGGTGGATGCGAGTCCAGACATTCCCCCTCTGAAGAGCCTGTGCTTTGTAATTATCTCTCCAGCTGTTTATACCCAGGGCATTTGACCTCTGACCTCTGATACCAACACCTTTCATAAAGGAGCTCATCTCACACTCCAGCAGTCAGTGCTGAGGATAAGTGGGAGTTTGTGCTCCTCACATAAAACCAGGATGTTTAATTTGTTTTCAGCATGTTTGGGAAACTAGGAATATTTAAAAGTGGTTCTTACAAGAGGATGAAATGCTGTGAGAACTTGTCACTTTGGTTGTCTCACCTGGTTGGTATTTGAACTGATACTGATCCAGGGATGAGGCTGTGCTCTCGGAGGATTAAGTGTGAATTAGCGCCCTCTGCTGCTAGGGAACTTCACACCAGGTGAGGAATCAAAAAACCTTCTAGTGCAAAGTTAACCGAGAAGCATCAGCACTCCTGGATAAAAATGTAAATTCAGGCTCAGTCTTTTCATTTTTTTCTTAAATGCAGGACAGGATTATTTGTCACCTGCTTATGGTTTAAGTTCTTTAAACATGTTTGTGCATGGCAGTTTACATCTCTATTTTTTTGTCATATTAAAGTCCCCCTGACACCTTGAGTGTCCACTGATGTAACTTGAGTAATTCCACCTCAATAAAAATACACATTGTAGGTAGTGAAAGGCAGTGAAAAATATGTGCCCGTACAGTTTGTATGCCCCACAAGGTGCTCCCTCTAACATAGAAAGATGAGTGCTAATCATAACTGATAGTCCAAGAGCCTCCAAACTGAAAAACATGGATTCAGAGATGCTGCTAAAGCTTCATGAACCACAAATGTGTCAACAAAAACTTTAAACAGGTCGCTGTCAAAATTCTTGCAAAGTGTTTTAAAGAATACAAAAAATATACCACACCCATGTCTGTGTAATATTTGTTTATTTTCAGATTTAGTGTCTGTTTATTTCCATAGAGCATGTGCACTATCTCTCTACTTTTAGTCCTGCCACCTGTGCCTCTTAAGCAAAGTAGCACTTGTATTTGTGAATTACATCACACAGTGTTCAGGGAGAGATAATCTGTGAGATTATCTCTCTCTCTGTGTAGCTGGACAGTTGATTCAGCTCTTGAAATAACTACTGATGTCTTTTCTACAACATTTGATGGAAAAGTTGCTCTGGGCCAGATTGAAAGACTTGGAAGTCGTAGTAAATACACTTTTTTTTTCCACCGTGTAGGACTGGCTGCAGTCTGGTTGACTTTCTCAGGGTGTGTTTGGAGTGAAGGCATGTTTAACCTAACATAATATGACAACTGGAGACAGGGAGACATGACAGCTAGCCTGCTCCATCCAAACACAACATAAGATAAGTTTGGTAAGCCAAAGCTCCTTTAAGGTTTCTGTGAAGTATAACATACAAGTAGTCAGGTCACAGGATTAAAGTCAGCTTGTATTAATTTAAACATAAAATGGTATTAGCAAATTAGCACTTTAACCCTGCTGTAATATTTTGTGTCATCTGAATGTTTCTTCTGACTGTTGGTGGGTGATAAACCTTTGGAATGAGAAATGGTTGAATTCAGACTTTGACACAACCTCCCTGCAACAGCAACAGGATTTCCTCCTGTTGTTCATGTTGATGGCTCAATATATTCGTTTGTTTTATCATCTGTTCTATTAAGAATCTCTGCCTCATAGGAAGTTTCCTGTTTCTCGGATCTGTTTTGTCTATCAGCTTACAGTTATGGCTGTGTGGGCAACAACAATTTGATGTTATCTTAAATAGATGTGTTGTCTGAAACTAAATAAAAAAAATCACCAAATGTATTTATTTTTTAAAATTTATGTTTAAAGTAAAAGATTGTATCAGCCATAGTTTTAGCCTTTGATTATATAGGGTGTCCATAACGTGTCTTTACAATTTCAAACATTTATTACAAAAGCAAATAAGTGGAAAGTGATACAAAATGAGGTGAAAACTGAAGTTTTTCCAGCTAATTTCATACACCTCTATATGGGCACCATTAGTTACAAGAAGCACATCAAAATTGTACTTAATACCTTGCCATGTTCACTGTATTATAGCCTCATCAGTGATGACAATGGCATCAGTGATTTTTTGCTTTAGATCAATGATGTCCCGTATCTTTGTTTAACATGACCCTGGAGTTAATCTGAGTTTGCGTATCTGATTTTGCGTCAATAAACCATGACACACATTGAGCCTTTTCTTGAGGAGCAGCCATTTTTTGGTGGATTCATTTAACACAACCTGTTTTATCAACAGGATAGGAGAAATACACAAATACGTGTTTGAAAAACTTTGATAACTACTGTGTACATAGAACAAATCTGATTCAGATACCTCATCGGTTACCTTTGTAATATAGCTTTTAAATGGTAAAGAGACTTTATGGACACCCTTTATGTGGATGCACAAAGCAAAGCTTCTTTTATATTTGAACTTGTTTTATTTTATCGTACGATTTTAAAAGTACATCAGGCAAGATTGTTTTTGTGCAGTAGTAAAGCAGCGGGACTGTAACAGTCATGAATTAGTGTCTGAAGACGAGCTGTGGAGCTGTGGAGCTCAAAGTGGAGGTCTGGCCCCTGCAGACAGGTGCAGAGAGCTAACAGCGCGGGCCCTCGCTCTTTGTACCAACACCCTGCAGGCAAACTGTCAGCGGCAGCAGAGCTTCCACAGACAGACACGGGAACAGGAAGAGATGTAGACGATAAAGTTCATCGTTTGAAGTGGTTCAGCTCAGAGGCGCAGCTCAGACATAAAGGCACACAGTGCATCTTTCCAGCTCCATGCCGTGCACACACATCCCTCACACACACCACGGCTTGTGAAAGAGAGCCAGATAGTGCTCACAGTGATCAAGAGAGTCTCTGGTCCAATTTCCGTGATCATAATCCTTGTGTCTCTCTGTTTTACTGTCTGTGGCAGTGTGGAGAGTGTAAGGCCACATTCCAAACTCAACCCACACACGTTAGAAATTATTTACACGTTGTTTTTTGTGTGGGTGAGATCGAAGGTCAGGTGTTGAGCATAAGATCTCCTTGTCCGGAGCCCCACTCTACGAAATCCACTTCTCCACTGGAGTGAGGAGGACTATCCTGAGTGATTTCTCGCCGCTCCCCGAACACCTTCTCCTGCAGTTCAATGATGTCGTTACGGATGTCGGCCATCATTAGCAACAAGAAGTCGAAGGAGCCAGGTGGTCCCTGTGAATGGAGGACAAAATGAGGAGCAAAGAAGATGCAATGAGTGTTGTTTTCTGAATAAGCTTGAATTCCAATGATGTGAAATTTTGCATGTTTGAGTTATGAAAAAAAAAAAAATTATATAGAGAAATTTTGTCTGAGTGAATTTGAACTCACAGGTGGACCTCTTGGACCAGGAGCTCCTCTGTCACCCTGCAAACCAGAAACAGTAAAACGTTAACCCCATGGAGTCACTGTAAGACAGGTGTCTAAAGCAACAGAGAGAGAGAGAGAGAGAGAGAGAGAGAGAGAGAGAGAGAGAGAGAGAGAGAGAGAGAGAGAGAGAGAGGGAATACTTAAAAGCATATGCAGAAAAGTGAAGTAATGACCTTTAGTCCGTCTCTCCCCGCTGCCCCAGGAGGTCCCTGTATGAGCATATAAACACAGATATGAGGTATTGTGACTGTTTTGGAATTTTTTTTTCTTCTTTTTTTCATTTCATACAGCGTTTTTATATTCAAGCAGAGTTTACGAGATGTTTCAGCACATCTGGAGGCAAATGTTGAATGATAGGTTTGACAGATTTTGTCACAGGCTGTCAGACTGTGACAAAATATTTTCCTTGCTTCTCTGTTTTAAAAACGGGACGAACTTCATCTCCTTCATGGTGACTGAAGTTAGTTTACTGTAGATTGTTATTGCTTTACAGTTTTTGAGACGTGTATTTGATGTGATGAAGTCAAGGCTCATGTGTTTTGCCTTTAACATGAGCAGATTGAATGTGACACTTCCTACATTATCTGATTGTTGATTTTCTTACCACTGGCCCTCTGCGCCCTCTTTTGATGTGCTTCAAGTCTGGCTCTGGACCCATAGGTCCCATGTCTCCCCGTGGACCTCTAGGGCCAGGTGGGCCCCTTACACCCGGGTCCCCTCTCTTTCCTGGTTCACCTGGATGTCCTGATGGAAATAGATAGATGCAGTGACTGAGAGAAACACGTAAAAAAAATTGAGAACATGTTTCTACTGTATTCCTCAAGGTGATCATTCAAAAACTGTGTCAATTTGTCTTTTGTCATATGCTTTTAAGGCCGAATGCTCTCGTGAAATTAATCAAATTAATATTGTATCCTACATAATATATTATTATATGATATCATATTTTTAAACAGAATTTATGTTATTGTTAAGTATTTGTCAGTGTTCACAGAGTCATATTACCTAAACTGCAGCCAGCCACCAGGGGGCGACTGTAATATTTTAGGTTTGATATCTATGAGGCTGTAAAGCTGTCCATCACTTTCAGAAACACTATACCTGTGTGCCTCATTTAAACCAAACTGTAACTGTTGCTTAAGAATATAATCTGAGGCATCACCATGACACAAAGCATGCAAGCTTCAAGGAGTCTTAATCTGAAGGGCCAGAGACCGCTCAGTAAGAGAAACATTTCTACTTTAAAATCTCAATACTCCCACGAAAGAAGAATTACTAACTGCTCAAGAAAAGGCAACAAGTGCGTCTCTGTATGCTGCAAGTTTGTCATTATTTTTGACTGATGGCAGGTAGTGAAACAAGTAAATGGCGTCTGAAAATATGAGTTTCTTTACTTCCTCTGAGTTGTTTTATTTTGCAGTAGTTTCGTTACCTGGGACCCCAGGAGCCCCTGGAGGGCCTGGCAGGCCGGGAGGACAATGGCTATCAGGACTTTTTCCCTGACGCCCATGAGACAGCTTGTTACTGCTGTTGGCCAGGCCAGGTACCTACACACACACACACACACACACACACACACACACACACACACACACACACACACACACACACACACACACACAGGTGAAAAACAAAGGATGAGTAAAGAAAAGAGGAAACGTGTCACGTCTGCATGCCACCACGGAATAAAATTATTTTTGCTCTGGTCATTAATATTTTTTACCTGGTTGGGTGACTGTGTGTTGCCCAGCTTCACTTTTAACTGCAGCAGACTGTTTTTCATGCTCATGAAATCCTGACAGGTGAATGAGCAGGTACCAGCACTCATCAAGGTGTCTGACTTCCCAGATGAACTCACTGCAAACAACGAAACAGTTATTATCCTCAGGGACGGGAATCCTCCACATGAAAACTTTACATGAAAAGAAAAAGTGGAGCAGGGAAGCAGAAACTCACAGTTGTGTACAGGGATGCAGGAGCGTTGGTCTGGTGCCAGTATGTAACCACTGTGACAGCGGCAGAGGAAGCTGCCCACCGTGTTCAAACATTCATGGTCACACGTGTTGCTGTCTGGGTCCTCGCACTCATCTATGTCTGCATGTGTGTGTGTTTGTAAGAGGGAGAACAGAGAGAAAAAAACATCAGATAATCTCAGAGTTTATAGGAAAAATCTGGAGATTGTTCTCGTCATGGTTTCTCAGAATGGGTGGTTTCGTCCTGATTCTCGTGATGATGCATGTGATGCCGTTTGATGCTGTGCTCAAAAGGACTGAACAAGCCAGATGTGACTTCAAAGTGATCCATGACTACACAAGCTTTTACAGTGAGAAACTTGGATCTAGATAAACCAAAACATCAGCTGAATTACAGAGGAAGAAACTGCTCTGCCACACAAATCAGGAAGAGGGCGCTGTCTTTCCACTTGTGCTGTTAAACTGAACTGTGTGGATGTTAACTGTTTCAGGAACATATTTGAACATGCACAGTTACAAAAACGGACCATGATGAAATAAAATAGTTACTGACATCAAAACATCCGAAGCATTTTCACTGTGGGATGGGAAGGGAGTGAACTGACCCAGACAGTACGGAGATTTATGGTTACGGTGTCTGTCCCGGTCGAAGCGATAGCCGGGGTAACACGTGCAGACGACTCGTCCAAAGTTATCAGTGCACTGCTGCTCACAGGGAGACGCTTCACACACATCCACACCTACAGGGAGAGCATCAGAAATGATGAGCTTAGTTAGAGTCGTTCAGGATCACTCCAAACATTTCCAGGGTTCCTACAACCAGAAGTTTCACAACTATAACTCTTGGTGAACTATTGCAGCTTGTTCTCGTGGTGTAATAATTTTTAAAGGGACATTTTAAAAAGAAGGCACAAAAAAAATTGTGTGAAACACTCTGAGACATTTATGAGTCCTAAACAGGGATAGATGTCGGCCTGTATCAGAATACAACGCCGTGCACTGAAAAAACTGTTTCCAGGAAGAGGTCTACAACCATGAAATCAGCTGCTATCATGGCACTTGAGGAAACTTTGATTTTATTTTTGACTGGGGGTCTCAAACTGAGAGTTGTGAAGTCAAAAATGAAATAACAGCGGCTAAAGACAAAACTCTGCATAATACAAAATGTCTTCAGTGAAAAGGACTGATTGAGTGAATCCATGAAAACATGTCCACGTCATAACATGTTTTTTATATGTGATCCAAGGTGTTCTCTACAGACAAACCTCCAACTAAAGAGATTAACAAATCTCTGTCCTGTTTAAAACACATGCTAAACAATAATAATCATATATGTCACTTCATACATTAATATGTTGGCTGTATGACTCTTCTGTGTCTTTCATGAACCTCATGGAGCTCACTGACTATTCAATCAGATACACATGCAAAAATCAACCTAATGGTTTATATTTCCTTTTTTCTCTGCGCGAGTGCACATCAGGACCCAGAAGCTGCTTCAACCTTTATCCAGATGAATCTTTGCAATGTCAGACAGGTCCTTAAAAACAATAAGATTAAAATGATTTACTCCTCAAGGTCCAGGAGGACAGTTTAAGAAGGCTGTCAGCGTTTTACTTAGAAGAACGAGGTGATTGAATTAATCCCAATATAAACACATCTGACTCTTCTCCTAGAGGAAAATCTGTTTTGTTGTATAAACAGTGGAAAAAAGTGGAAATGTGTGTTCTCTACTGGAAACAGATGCTGTTTCTTTTTAGTTTATTAAATACAAAGCAATACATGCACTGCAAGTGTTCTCCCTAAAACTGTTGAGACTTAATTTTGGTCTCAGTGACAAATAATGTCTGTCAATCCAAGCTGTTGCTCTGCCTTCGATAAATGTGCTTTAAAGTTTCTGTTGCCTCATCATGGTTTGAGCTAAAGGTGCCTCTTAAACCAGATTATTCATTTGGATTTTAAAACCAGGACTGGTGATCATCAGACCTGTGTATCTGTGTATGTACATGTTTAACTGCTGAATATTGACAGTCAATCAATGTTGATGTTTATTGTTGTTGTCTGCTTTTTTATTTTAAAAAGGTTAAACAGAATAAAATAAAAATGAATAAATTCAAAACTGCTTGTAAAATCCAGCTTTGAACAGCTCTTATGTTCTTGTGAGACACAGTGCCCCCTGGTGGTTTAATGTCATTCCTCTGTTGAGGCAAACCACCAACACTAAACCAGTTTGTCAACAGTGATCACCATCACTCCTCATCATGATTATGTAAGTTTGATTTTCACAAACAAGTTTCTTTTTCACTCGTGAAAAAAGACAATGATCTCAGTGCCAAAGACATGGGTGGTTTCTCTTTTGGCTGGTATGTTGTTTGTCCCAGTGTGCTGCATGTGTTAGCTATCTGAAAGAACTCCTTAGACGCACTGGAATCCAAACTGACCGTGGACCATGAACCACAGATTTTGCAATCAGATGAATGTGTTCTGTAGACTGTGTGTTGTGTAGATGTTTGAATCTAAATCTTGCTGCAGTTAAGAAACTGTGAATTAGATCTCAGAGTTCAAACTACAAGGGTAGAGTAAATGGTTTACCTACTTTCAGGTACGCACTGGCCCATCACAAACCTGAAGCCGTCACAGCATTTCCTCCTGAAACAAAGAAACGAAGAGTTAGTTATTGAAATAAATTTTAAAAAAATTAAATAAATAAATACATAAATACATACATACATACATACATACATACATACATACATACATACATACATACATAAATAAAGCATAACACCCTCTAACTCAAGTTTTGAACGGACAGTTCATTACTGATAGTTTTCTTTAATTTTGCCACTCTGTATAACAGATACTCAACAATCATAGTGAGTTAGTTGGAACATTACTCACTGGTTAACTTCAGCCCAACTTTACAGACTGAATGTGCCAGAAATATCAGCAAAAGAGCTTCACATCAGTAACAAACAGTTTAAGACTGACATTGAACTGAAGGTTGAAGACTCCTTCTGTCTTTCAGCTGAATCATCACCTCTCAAAGTGATTTCTAAACACTCTCTTTTCTCGTGTGATGTAACATTTCAGTGGATGGAGAGTTTTTGCAACACAGTGTTGTGCAATGATCATTGAGAAACAGTTTCTCTCAGAATTGATTTGTGGTGTTTGGCAGTGACACTCGTCCAGGCATTCCGCAACAATCCACCACATGTTACGCACATTACAGTTGGAAAACAGCGAAGAATAACTCAAACAGGTGAAGGAACAAAGCCAGGTAACACATATTAAAGAGAAAACTCTTTTTCAGAACACTGCATACTGTTACCAGGGGATTTAACATCCTGCCCCCTTAACGCCCCCTTCAGGACAACAAGTTGCTTTTATTCTCCTCCAGCCTCCATGCAGTGTAACCCTAAATCACTCTGAGGCTGCCCTTCCTCCTCCTCCTGAATGAAAAATAACCTATAAAACAGCGAAGCTGACCTGAACTAATGAGATCCAGATGAGAGGGCTTTAATCTGCACTCTGAAGGTGTTGAGAGGGATGGATGAGGTTGAGCATCGAGCTGAGGTGGAGAAGAGTGTGGACTAAGAGATGAACGTTGTCATTTATTCAGTCGATCAGTCAATCCCTCAATCAGTCATCTAGGCTGGAGTGACGCTCTGCAGATGTAAGGCCGTCTAAGAGGGGAGCACTATATGTCTCAACCTCTGCATGAGAAGCACTAAAAGTCTCATTGAGAGTGAACCTGAACCTGGTCTGACAGACAGATCAATCATTAGAAAACACTGACTGTTAACCTCTGAGGGAGATGATTACCAGACCTTTACTACAGGTCACTTCTCTTCACAAAATCTCTGACAAAATCTTGACCATTCATATTTTCAGCCAGTAGTTAGTGTTTGTACTGACAGTAGGACAAACAAGCAGTCGAACATGGGGATCTTAAACCTGGGTGCTATCAGTTACTGAAGGTGCTGTGATAGTTCCGCATTTATACAATTCCCTTCTTCATGATCTCTGGCTTCATGCTACCTTACATAAACAGGTTTCCACAGAGGTACTGTGACTTTTACACTTGACTAATTGTTCCTAATGAAAAAAAAAAAAAGATTGTGATTTCATCAGAATCAGGCATTATTCAGATCATAAAACACTCTCTGTGCTTTCAATTTTTTTCCCCAGGAGGTCAGTAAATAGGATTTGAGTCAGCAGCTTGGTGAGGCTGTAAAGAGACGTCATTTCTGACTCTAAGCGGTCCTCTAGATGAAAGGGCTCCTCGCATTGTAATGATGTAAGTCTTTTGTGAATCAACATCTGTGGGTTTAGGATGTTTTATCTTTTTTTCCAGTTAAGAATGATGAAGACTATGTCTGTAGTTATAAATCAACACCACATCGACTCATCCAAAGAAAGTTTGTGCCCATGAGAAGAGCAGACACTGACAATACAATGGCTGCTGCTAACAAACATTTATTTATTTCTCAAAAGGCTGCATGATAACCATAATTTACAGGTTTGGAGGACATTTTATCTAAAGCTTTGACTTATACCATGGGAAAATAAGAGAACATTTGATTAAAATTTGAACAGGTTTGTCCTGTGAAAATGAAAAGTACAAAAACAGGTGTAGAAAAGTCTTCAGGTCAGCCACTCTATGAGGGTTTGAGCACATCTTGAACAGAATACTACCATAACCGCAATGACATTAAATTTAGATTTACTGTTTTTCCACATACATTAAACAGATGCTTTTCTCCAGAGCAACGTAGACTTAAGCAAGGAGGGAAACAACATCTGCTCATGCTACAGTTTCTGAAAAGATGCGCATACATGAAGGAGCCTTGAATGAATGAAAGGTCACAGCATTTTTATCTTTAAAGGTTTGAATATGTTGTTGATTGTATATTTTTGTGATATTATTTTATTGTAGCTTGTTCATGATCTAGCTAGTTGGTGTGGATGAGATAGAGAGGGTGAGTTGGGTCACTGTATTTTTTATTTAATTTTAACCGCTGTGTTTTTCCTTGAAATCACTGTAATCGTTTCATTCATCATTATTGATCATCTAAAAGTTCAACACTTTTTTTAGGATTCCAGTGATTTTTGATTTCTTATGCATGCTAGGCCCAACCGTAGCCTCTCAGAGGCTTTTTCTGCTCCACAAAGTCACTACAAGGCATGAAAAAGCCAATTATATTTTTTCATCACCAAGATCAACTTTTCACCAAGATTATCATCAGGGGTATCCTTAAAACTAGCATCAATAATAAGTTCAGGGGTGTCCATAAAGGAGCTGGGCCATGAGGTTTTCCTAAAAAGATGGAAAGGGACTCTGCAGTGGACTGGAGCTGGGTGACTCATTTCACCACCAGGGGACAACAGAGGAGTAGAGACGATCCAATGACTCTGGTCTCTGTTGATGAGGAACCTTTCATTGGCACATTGTAGTTTGAGTGGATTGTTGCTGATTTGTAAGAGTAACAGGGTTTTGACAACTGAGAGCTGGTGCAGGGTAAGAAATAAAGATGACGTGGCTGGTTAAAGATGAGTATGTGCTGTGTTCTGGATCATCTGAAGAGGTTTCCATATGTAGAGAGTTGTACCAGGAGTTATGATGCATAATCACATCTTGCATAATTACTTTAAAATAATTGATAATGATTTTTTTTTACCTAGTGTGGAATAACTCAAATCTTCTTGGATCTAAACAAACCATATAGCTGATGCACTGTGGTTGAGTTTCTCTGAGGGAGAGCGCTTCGTTTGGGACTGACTAGTTAAATAAGTGTCAGTGGTTGAAAGACATTATCACTGCACTGCAAACACAATAAGAAACTCACATAACAGCTCACTAACAGCAAAAACAAACCTAAGCTTAGCTCATACCCATGCTTAAGAGAGGCCAACAGATCTCACTGCAGCACTCAACACATCCACAAACACCTACAGACCTCAGTCAGTCAGTCAGACATGCAGCAGCCTCAGCAGCTCTCCCCTGGGTGCTGCTGATGGACAGCACAGGGAGGCAGGGGTGTCTGGATGAGCAGATGAGGGCAAAGGGAGAGGTGACCTGTGTGTTTGTGTTTTGGGATGTGAAAGTATGTTGAAGAGACATGCAGCAGGCCTTGGTCAACATGACACAGCCTCTGAAACACACACCATCACACTCAGTGGAATCTCACACATGTGTGCGCAGATGTTTGTGAAGCATGTTTCTTTGATCATCAAAGACGGAGAAGCTGTGGTTGTGTTACTTTGGCATGAAAACACTTGATATTTCCAGGCTTATATAATAATGATACTAGTAACCTACCATATGAGACCCTAAAAACCTGACTGTGTATGTCATGTGTGTGAGTGTGTGTGAGGGCTGGGATCCCATCCAGTAACTGGGTACAGCTTTTTAATGTCAGTCAGGGTTGGTTAGAAAAAGCGATCTATGATGCTAGCAAGCTCCCCCTCCTCTTCTCTCCTTTTTCATGTCCTCTCTGTGCACTTTCCTTCACTCAGGCTGCATCCAGCCTGTGATTCGAAACATGTCGATATATATTTGAGCCGGTCTGTGGGCCTCTAGTTTTACAGCGCTCTCCTTTGGTTCACTAGATGTTGACTTAATCTCTGTCTCTGTCTCTCTTCTCTCCGGGCTGACATGTTGTTGGCCTCCTGTTGCCCTCTCTCCATGAAACCTGATGAGGTGTCTGCCTTTTCCATCTTTGTTTCAGACACAGGAATATGTTTCTGTCCTATGAAAACTTGCCAAGGCCAGGAGGATTATTTAAAGCCTTTAACAGCCAGTCTAAAACTACAGCACCAAAAAGGACTACCTGACTCCACACATTTTTCTACTTTTTCCTGATCTCCTTTTGCAGAGCTCTTCAAACAGCCTTATCAAATTCAAAAATGTACCAAAGCAACCAAACACTTCATCATCTCATCATGACGTGTTCACCCAAGAGATGCTATGGACAGAAGCGGTTGCTATCTCTATTGTTTGCAGTGCAAACAAGACGACAGCTGTTTTTCTCAAGCTGGAGGAAAGACCAAGGACAAGGAGGGGTAGTGATAGTTTTCTGGGTCATTAATTTGCTGTTCCAATTTATGCTTCGCCTGCCATGTGCAGAAAGCCATGAGCTTGACACAGCAGTTACAGAGGGTGCTGTAGGTGAAAAGCAAATGTTATGTCTTCAACTTCATTTAGTTTGCAGAATTTTGAAGCACAACAACAGAACAAACAAACCAGGAAAAGGAAGTATAGGTTCGGAAACCTTTGTAGTGACTATTACTAGGTTTTTGCTCTTTGGTAGAGCAAAAAGAAAACTGAATCCCCATTTTTGCTTTTCCATTTTGTGTAGTACTCAAAGACCACACAGTTCTACCAGTCAGTCTTGTAGCCAAGGAGATCTCCAGTGTTTAAGTCTGAGTATGAGTCACCAAAGACAAATCTGAGTCAAGTCTCCTTTTTCATTATTTTAGGATGTCCGGTCTCCTCTTTTATGGTTTGCATATGTTGCCCTGCTCTTAATAGTGTCTGCTGTGAGATCTCTGAAAGCAAATTGATGGTCCATGGTACCTCTTTGGAAATCCTTGAACTGTTACTAAACAAGACACAAGAACAGGCTTGGAGGTAGAAATGTATCAGCCATTACTTTGATATGATCAAATTATTTGGGCCTTATAAAAACAAACAAAAAGACACAATAAAAGAGCCTTTATGGTAAGTTAAACATGCGTCCTCATCTTCATATTTCAGCTTTGAATGCAGTCTGCGTTTGAGTCAAAGGGTCCAAGAAGAGTTACTAAGGTCAGACGCTGAGTCGCCCACAACAAACTACTACCTGTTCATGCAAGGATACAATCATGCATTTCTGTTGATCTACAAGGGACACCGAGTCACCAAAACAAGAACAGAAAAATGATAAAAAGAAGAGGATGCAGTCATTGCTTGGAAGCTTATAATCACTAATACAAACAATGCATGAATCTGTCTTAGAAACATTACGGATATTTTCCTCTAGATTTTCAACTATAACAATGAGATCATATTTCCAAAATCACACTGAAAAGTGAAAGTACTAGAGAAAGTCAGAGACAGCTTTTTGCAGCCTGTTGCCAAAAAGAAGAAAAAATAAAAGATTTTCCACCTCCAATGAGCCAAACAGCCAATCAGATAGAAGTATTCAGAGCCTGCACCTGAGATGTCCAGTCAGTTGTTAAAGGGTCCCAGCCAATCTGAATCCACACCTGTTGGTCAGTCAACCAGCTTGTCTCTTTTTTTTTAGTGTAAGGAGTTCAGCAGTATCCCACACAGTGGCACAACCAGGTCTGCTTAATACTCTGCAGGGTTTCAATGATTAACTGAAGTTTGATTAACTTGAAGGTTGAATGCTGCCTTTATTGGATACAGCAAAAATGAGGAGTACCAGAGAATGTGTGTGTTTATATTTTTACCCAGTTAAACTTCCCAGACCCAGAATACAACACTAGTTGAGCCAGACATGCGGCCAGTATCACAGAAATGTCCTTGAGATGAGAATTTTATAACTGTATCCCAGTTAGTCCCCACAGTATGAGCTAGTATTGTGAATCTCTGAATCTCATTACAGTATCCCTTGTTAGTGTTCTCATTGAGTTAAAAAGTAGTTTGCATAATGTGTGTAAGACTTTTTAACACTTGTGGAAAGTGAGATTTATATGAAAACATTTATAAATGTTTGGTATGCAAGTTACGAAATTATTTACATCTAATTAAAAACAGTCAATGCATTGGCCCTCCAAGTTTTCTGAACATATAACAAAACGTGATTTAACTGGGCTTGTGACAGAATAAACTACATGATCATAGAACTGAGAAGTTTAGTAGATTTGTGCAAAAGTAGCTTAAATTAATTCACAGTTGTTGGAATGAGCAGAAACCTTGTATGAAACTTGAGACATGAAACAGGTGTTGTTTGGTTTGTGGATTATCTGATTTGAATTTGTCCCTGCAGTCAGTTTAAGTGAGGTCATGGCTCAGCTTGTTGCAGATGGTATCTTTGTGCAGGTTTAGCTACAGTATGGCTCCTCTGGTTCTTTAAGGCCTACGTTGAAATTCAGCAGTGTTGTAATCAGAAGCAATTTGCACACATGTCACAGCTGATTGGCTCTGCATTAAGAAAACAGGCATGATAGAAAGGTTTGGAAGGACTTGGAGGTCGTCGCTTGGCTTTCCTTGACACTGTCAGTGTGGATAACAATAAATGTGGACGCTGGCTGCTGCTTTTGACAGTTTGTGTACCTAAAGTGCAATAAATTTCAAAAAACAAAACCTGAAATTATACATCTCATATCAATCTCTACATGAGAAATAGTTTAATTGGTCTTCAGGGGAAATGATCTGTTGCAGGGAGCCAAAAGAGTCCTGCTTATTTTAGGAGGAAACAAGAAGTAAAGGAGAAAAAAAAAGCCCTTTTTTCCCCTCTGGACAACTTCTTCACAATCAAGCATTTATGCTGTCCTGAGATTTCAGACATAGCACTTGTGTGTGATATTTTCAAACACCGCTAAAACATGGTTTGGGTAGTTGATGGAGGGAGGAGTCTTCAGTGATGGTGACCATTTTTTGGGTGATGTCACTCAGTATGTTTACATGCACGCAGTGGTCCGACTAAGGTCATAGCTCGATCGTAAAGTCACAGTGGGGGATTTAATCGTGTCTGGGTAGAAAAGAGAATCAGACTTCCTGCTGAGAACATCTCACTCCACTTCAATAGGTGGTGCTGTGTCTTTTTTGAGAGGTGAAGCTGCGTGTGCATCAAACCAGTTCTGGTTCACCCGAAGAAAAAACAATAATCTAATGATGATTTACATTAAGAGCTGTAGTAGGAATTATTACTTCAATTCAATGTTGGTTAAAATGACATATTAGATGATTTTATGTCAAAAACATTAAATTAAATGAATAAATGTGTGACTGATCTTTGTCTGTGAGCTTAAGCCCAGTCTGATTCAACTACCAGTCAAGGTTAGCTTGCACATAACTAACCAATCATAGCTAGTTTTTAAAAACTTGGCTATGGACGCACACTAGTTGTGTCTTTTTAAACACTTTTAGATGCATATTAATCAGCTGACAGTCCTTTGAATGTCATAAGTAGAGGTGGTTTGCTGGAAAACAAAAGCTGGTATGTTTGGTCCCATTTGGTGGGAGGAGCTTAAAGAGGTAATAGAGGATGGCAGAGGGAGTGGCAGGAGGTTTGCACTGGATTGGTAATTATTTTGTACTGCTTTCATTTCCGGGTAAATATTCTTTGAAAATCTGCATTCTCTCATGCAGCTTCTCCTGAGTGATCTCCACATATTTTTACAAGTTAAGTGCATTTTTTAAATTATTATTTATATATATATTTTAAAAAAAAGGGCCAATCATAGTTACACTTGACTCATACATGATTGCAGTGCTGTGTCTGTAAAATAGCCACTTTCCTCTAAACACTATTCAAAGCATCATACATTTTTTTCCTTTCCACCAACTTTCCCGAAACCAGCTTTCTCACCCCTTGTGTTGGTGGTGGCTGACGCAGTGAGGGGTTCACAAGAGCTCCTGCACAGTTTCATTCTGCTGCCAAAGTCAGCTGGGCAGCAGGGCAAGAAACACCAAGACAGGATCCAGAGGCAGGCCTAAGCTCGGATCACTTTACACTGAAGATGATGCACTTTAGTAACAGATCTCCTTCCAGAGGGGAATGCCTGGTGTTTCGACTTCCTGTTCAGTCTTTCACTGATTTATTTGTGCATTCACAGGCCAGAAAGTGCTTCAAGGACAGGGGATTCATTACAGCACCCCAAGAAAACCCCCTACCTCCACCAGTTTCTAGCCCAGACAGTGCAGGGGTCCTGGGAGAAGGGCACAGTATGGATGATGCTTTCCTTGAACCGTGCTGTCATTATGTATTACAAGCTCCACTTACATTCCAAAGTGTTATTCTGCATGTTTGTTGGAAGAATTTCAGCACGTGAGACGAATTATAAAAGGCTCAGTTCTTCTCTATTCTGATGGCCTTTGAAATAAATCCCTCCACTCATGTATCTTCTCAGGTTGCAGAGAGGTGGAGGTTGGTATGTTGATGAGGGTGGAAACGCCATGAGTAAGAAATAAGGGAGGACGACATCATCAGGAGGAGGAAGAGGAGGATGGTGTTAAGACAGCGATGAAGGTTGTTGTCAGCTCAGGCTTGCCCTCCCGGGACTGCGGTGGGAGGAACACAGGATGTGGAGCTCAGAGGAGGTCAACGGCCTCTTGACACACCAGGACAGGAGACCAGCCATGTGTGTGTGTGTGTTTGTGTGTGTGTGTGTGTGTGTGTGTGTGTGTGTGTGTGTGCGACCTGTCTTTTTGATGGATGCCTCTCACTGATGTGGCTTCAACATGTTACAATTGCAGCATGCTGTATTCATCAAACCATGCCGTAATTGATTCATTTGCTCGCAGTCACACGCAGTTCAGAAACTTGGCTGGTTGTGGGATGTACGATGGTGTAATGATGGATTAGACTCAAACAACTTTGCACAGAGTGAGCAGCAATAAAACCCATTTTTGGAGAGTGGCCATTTTTATATTCTAATGGGAGTATACCGCTTTTATTCCTAAAGGGGAACATTTTTTTTTACATTTTTAATGCCTTACATTTTTTCCGCTGTTTTCAAAAGGTGCTTTGTCAAAAATCTATTTTTTGTTGTTGAAATTCTCCACAAACAGCACATTTAAACTACTTCATTACAAGGTTGAACTAATTGGTACTGTTCCACCCATTTTTCTCACAAAACAACAACGAATGGGAAAGATTTTTTTCAAGTTGAAATATCTCATAAACGACAAAAATTCTCCCACGATCCCACAAGCTTTTGTCTCCAATTTAAATGAAACCAGCTTCTACGTCAGCTCCCTCCTCAAGGTGTGAAGGTGTTACACAAAACAGCATGTAAGTGTTGTCGTATAATTGCATGCGTGTATCCTTTTGAAACTCATGTGAGTTTACATATGTGAAGGTGTTAGCGTGGCGAGCGTGAGCACCTACTCTCTGTTTATTTTCTCTGCCAGCTCACTTCCAGGACCCAGGCCTCAGGGGAAACATCAGGACTGTGGTCTAACAGAGGAAGCTTTGACAGGGAGCACAGGAGGTCTGAACCACTTCCACCAGACTGGAAGCTGCCCTGCACTTCTCCTCCCCTTTTCCTCCCCTCTGTTATGCCTCACCTCTTTCCCCTCTTGCCATCATTTCTCCCATCCTGGTCCCTCCTTTAAGACACCCTTTGACCTCTCAATGCAGGATCATAAGAAGGTTTTGGTACCACAGTATTTTCTGCATGATCTGCTTACAGCTACTGCACATTAACTGGCACTGCAGGGTAGGTGTCAGATGAAGTGAGTTGCAGCACACTGGAGATAAAGCCTTTGTTGATATGTTCTATAGCAAGGCGTCACATTTACTGGGATGCTGAAATGGGAAAGACAGCAGGATGGTGTTTCTCAAAACCACTGAGCCTTAAAGCCAAACTGGTGAAGAGCTATGGGGAAATGCTTTGTCCACAGGGGGCACCAAAAATGACACAAAACACATGTTCCACACAGGAGCTTTAAAATAATGTGTTAACATTTGCGAAATGCATACATCATAAAGTACTTGTCATACTTCTGTTGTAATTAAACATTTTATAGGCATCATTTTGGTCCAGTGGTTAGGTCACATGCCCCATGTACGGAGGCTGTAGCCCTGGAGTGTGTGGTCTGCTGCCCCTTTCCCATGGATCACTCTCTGATTTCTCTCTTTCAGCTCATTGCTCTACCAACTCTCCCATTCTCTATGAATACAGGCATAAAAACACACAAATAGAACCTAATGAGGAAAATAATCCCCTCCTTATTTCTACACTGATTGCCTGCCTGTGTTTCTGTACAGACATCGTGGTCTGAAACCTGGCAACATCAAGTCATAACAGGATTGTTCCCAATAGTAAGTAAGAACTCATAAAATGCACTTAAGACACAAAAAATGTGTTTACATAGGCTTCCTTTAACTTTTGGCGAGCTGTTGTTCCACATTTTTTCAGTCTAAATTACCCAACTATTGTGAGCAATTTCTCCAGAAGGCAAGATTATTAAAAGGGACCAGATCCCTCCGCTGCCTGTTTGCTCATTGTTCCATTAAAAAAAAGAAAACCTCATAAACCACAGACCTAATTTCTGAAAGTGATTCAGTCTCTCTCCACCTCTTTGCGAAATTTTGAAAATTACCCTACATTGTTCCAACGTGCATGATACCCCAGCAACCACTGACCAGACTCTGATGATACATGGAGGAAAGATTCATTTTCACACGTCACAACAGAACTTTGAATTAGATCATGAGCTCTGTGGTCAAAAACAGATGGGTTTGTTCGTGCTCTGACTTTAAAAGTCTACAACATTTAGAGGGGAAGTATTTTTACTGTGGCTTTCTTATTATTATTTGTTAAGATTTAACAAAGAATTCCATGACTGTTTTAATATGTGTGTCTGTGCTGTTACAGTATATATGTTCTGTTAAAGTATGCAGCAATATAAAGGTCTGGTAATGTTCTGTATCTGAATTCAAAGAGTAATAGATTCATTGACACATACCCAGCTATATGTGCAGACAATTTGAGTTAGCATTACAAATGTTGCCACAAATCAAGTGTAAGCACCCTCTTAGTTTCCCTCATTGATGCTCTTTGACTAATTCCTGATGATTTTAGATGGCAACGTAATGTCTTTTAATGCTTTATGCCAAAAAAGAAAACGTTGATTTACTCTCTGATTCCAGATGTTAGTGCCTCCTGCACACACTGCATGCTTTTCTGGCTGTGTGAAAACCCAGCTGTGTTCTGATAAAATGAATTACATCAGCACGTGTGTATGACAGACAGAGAAGCTGTCAAAAGTAACACTTTGCTTGGATGCTTGATCGTATTTTACTTAGCAGCCATTTTTCACTGACATCGCCTAGGTTGGGAACTGAGGAACTTTTATAATGTGAAACTGCTGGGCTCTGGTTTAAACATCCTATAAACCTAACTTAAAATGGTTGTAATTTCATCACTTTTGATTTAGTGGCTACTGAAACCAATTTAAAGTGAAAATCTAGAGCTACTTTTTATATTTGATAAGCAATTAGCAACAGCCAAAGTTAACAGTCCCTCTCTTGTAAACATTTTGTCTCTGCAGTTTTTCAAAACACATTGGGGAAGGCAGTTAGCTAGGACTCAACCCCATGACTTATCTTATTACCCAGCATTCTTACCAACTGACCAACTGTGTGAAATACTAGCTCCTGATTGGTCAAAGCCCATTGACAGTGGTTATTAAATAAACAACTTCTGAAGAGCAAAGGTGATACCAGGGCCCATCTGATCACATGTTACACATATCAAATCAATCTGCACAAAGAAGTTACAGCACATCTAGCATATCGTTTATGTTTCTACCACTTCCTGTTGGCAATGTGACAAAAACCTTTAGGGCTAAACAATGTATTGTTTGACCATCACAACAGTCCTGTTTAAAATCACTGATGGCACTTCCTCACAATCAAATATTAATTAGTGATAACCGTCTAGCTCAGGGGTCTCACTCAAATTAACCGACAGTCACTGAGCATCCAATTTTGTTTCAAGGGGCAATAAAAAAAGTTGAACAACTGTACTTCTTAACATGTTTATTTTACAGTCATGTTTGGCTTTTCTTGCTATATGCTTATTGCCAGACACCTGAGAGCGCTTTTTCTCCAATAACTGGGCCAAATGTGCTCTGAGGGGAGTGGCAGATAAAACCCTCAGCATGGCCTGAAGATGGATATCACTGAATCTCGAGCTCTTCCTTTAGCCATGCAGCTTGTTGTGTCTGCTCATCTATTTGCTACTTTGGATACTTCTCTGCATGTTCAGTTGCACATGGTGATACTCTGTAAGAACAGCAACTTCCTCTTTTCACATGGGATAAGTGTAATTCCCTTTAAACTCAACAGAAAAAACCATTTCTCCTGAAGCAGGCTGTGCTTGACATCAACCTCTCTTTTGGCCTTTGAAAAAGACATCTTGATGAAAAACTGTTTTGAGGATGTTTTTTTTTCCCGCTCGGTTTTGGACGGTGATTATACTGCCTTCAGGGTCAGGCATTTCATCTCATGTTCTGACAGTGGACTGGGCAGTGAACGCAGCAGTTCAGATTTCACTAAACTGATATCAAGTGGTGGGCTGTATGAAATAGTTTCAGACCTCTGGTCTAGCTGATGTCACTGAGGCTCTTACTTGAGAAGTGACCACTGTGCAAACAGAGGCTGCGTCTCCAACACAATGGGACCACAGATACTTCACTTTATGCATCTTCACTCGCAGTGTATGCATAATGGAGTGTTGTAAAAATCCAACAATGTCAAAATTACTGATGATCTGTGAGTAAGTGAGTTATGTTCATTTGGATTGTTTAGTCATTATATTGTCACTCCACGTTTGCTCTCTGTCTCTTGTGTCAAAATAAAAACATAAGTCTCAATGTTCTTTTGCATAATTCAGGTCTTGTCATACCCTGTGGGGATTTTGTTTGGCAAAACACAAGCAAACTCTACACTATCACTTTCATTAAGCATATTTACTTGTACCAGTCAGTACTTAAAGTTAACGTTACTTTGGAGTTGATATTTTTCTTACGGTGCTTTTACACAGCCAAACATTAATGCTGGCTGGGAGTGGCTACTGTCAAATGATTGTATCTAGCTGTACAAATGGTATAAAAAACCCTTAATCCTTACCAGAATTATTTGACACCAGCATTAGGGTACATACAGTAAGGGTTAAATCACACAAACAGAGAATCGTCCTCAGGCCATACCATCTCAGTTCAGTTTAGCAGGATGCAAACACCAGATCCTCCAAAGGCTGAGTCTGAATTGAGACACAGCTTTAGAGTGATTACCCCCCAGAAGTTTCACTCTCTGTCTTTTTTTTTGCATGTTAATTTAGGAGAGGTGAAATAATAACATTGGTTCCATTATTGAGTTAGCAGACAAGAATACAGCAAAATAAAACTAACATTACTCTGCAGAAGAAATGGCTGCAATGTGAAGATGATTAATGATGCTGTCGTTCTTGTTAATTACAGGGTTAAGAATCACAACAGCTGACTGAGCTGTGCAGGAGATGGTGAGTGATGGTCCATTGCAGAGATCAGTGTTCAGAGATGAGAGTTACACCATGGATTGGGTAAGTGCAAGATAAGGGTGAGCGAAAGCAGCACTCAGTGAGGTCAGTGCAGATCCCTCATAAATGATGTGTCTGGTTGAGTTTTCCTGCCAGACAAGAAAACTTTTTTTTTTTTTTGAGGTGTGAGTGTTTTTGACTAAATATCACACTTGAGACCGTAACTGAGACTCAAAGCAATAGCCTGATAATACAAAGAAGCTCATCCAAGTCTTCTAAATGGCCTTGTGAGCTGCCTTGGTGCTGAAAATCTTCAGTGTATTCAGAGATTTATAAGTTACTCTCCAGTTGTTAAACTTGGCACCTCCTCTCTTCTTTTTGTGGTTGGGAGACAAAGGTTTGTACACACATGGATATGCACCATGCAAAGCTTCAAACAACAATGTGGTTCCAGCCTGTTATCAAATGGTCTGTGATTTGTTTAGTTGAGGTATTGACAGTGACAGCACAGCTATAAAAGTTCTACAAAGAGCAAATCTGCAGCAGGTTTTACTCAAAACAGAGATGAAAAAAGAAGCAGTCATAGTGGTTGGTTAGAGGGCCGTTCAGGTGTGCACTAATCAGAAAAAGATGGAGGACGATGACTGGAGTTTTTTGGGAGGTCCAACTGGTCTTCAGCTCTACGAAGACAATTAAAGCTCCATTAAACACAGGAAGCGTATCTCAAAGGCCTCATAAAGGTTTGCTCTGAGAAAATGAAGACAAAGGGAGAGAGCTAAGTGTTGATCTGTGTCGTGAAATGGCAAAACTCTGAGCAGTACAGCTTCCCTGGTAAAAAAAAAAAAAAAAAAATCTTGTGTCAACTCCAAGTGTGAGAAAAATGAACAGGTTACTGTTCCCACAGCTGGGGGTTTGTTGATCACCGTCCAAAATACACAAGGAGGAAACGCCAAAGGGAGAAAAGAGAGTGATAGTTTGAACAGGATGTCCCTCTGGACCTCTGGATGCAGTGCAAACAATCTATCAGAGGATCATGTTCACGGTGAATGTGTTGCCCTCTTGTGCAAGTCGACTATTTATTAGGACTTGGCGAAAACAGAGATTACACCAAACATTTGAACAGTTTAAGATTAATGCAGAAAATAACTTTTCATCAAACATTGATGATGAGGAATGAGCTGGAGACAGAGCTGTCAGTGCCTCACTTAAATCCCCTGGATGATGAACAGTAGACTGCTGCTAGAGGGGGTTTCAATAGTAACACACACACGCACGCACACACACACACACACACACACACACACACACACACACACACACACACACACACACACACACACACACACACACACACACACATAATGCATATAGGCTACAGACCACATATACACATGTTTACAGTTCATCAAGTGTTGCGTCTCTCCATAAAGTGGGACTATATACAGTATGAACCCACATGAATACCAAAAGGATGATCTCATTTATGTGCACCTGCACACACACACACACACACACACACACACACACACACACACACACACACACACACACACACACACACACACACACACATACACCCAAACAGACATACACACACGAAAAAGTATCAAATGTAGTGATATTCAATCCAAACCTTTAACAACATCCACATGCACCACACACAAACTTACTCTATAACTCGTGTCCAAGCAGACACACACATACACACACTATTTTTACTGATGCAAGCATCTGGTTCCTGTTACCTGTTTCAGAAAAAAATCACCTCTTTTATTTTTTTATTTGTCAGTCAGGATCTCCTGGTGTCTGACATAACTAGCTTTAGCACCTCACTGCACCGTTTATTGTTTGTATTGAACACCAGGAGACAAGCCACTGTGGCCTCTGTCAAGTGTGTATTTAATACTATTATAGAGCAATGATATGTAAAACGCTTCATAATTGGAAGAGAAAAATCACTTCAAATGAGAGAAACTACTAGACCATCAGCCTGTCTGTGTGTTTTTCGTTCAGACAGCAGCAATGTAATCCCTGTTTTAAGGCTTGTAAAAGGGGGACCTCTTACAGCCGATCACAGCCTGCTCTGTGGATATGTGACTACGAGCCACACATCAACACTGACTAGAGAACATGTGGACACACACACACACATGCCTGCTCCTCATCACCTGCTATAGAAAGCAGCCGTCTGTCTTAACAACCTGCAACAGATGGACAGGACTTCAATGATGTGATACATTCTTCATGTGTCCCTCAAACACACAGAGGTGGAGACACAGCTTGTTCTCAGACCATTTTACTGACCCCTGAGCTGTATGGCAAAGCACTTAAATACAGCTGAACAGAAACAACCCTGGCTTCCGTGGAGTTTTGTGTTGACTTGTATAGTTAGTGTTGATGTTAGCTTGCACGGGTTCCAGCATTTGGTGCTCCCGGCGGTGTTGAATTTTTCTTTTGTTGTTCTGTTTAATTGTGGCTGTTAAGGCGGAACCAGACCACCACACACAAGTGTTGATGCTCTACAAGCTGCCAACAGAAAGACAAAAAAAGTCAACAGCTTTTTATTATTGGGAGCACAGTGAATGAACAAGAAAAGTGATTTTTATTTAAGTATTAGTGGTTCTCCCCTGGTGGGTAGTGAGAATTAACTGTATACAGACATTTCGACCTGCCTTCAACGAAAGATGAGGAAGCCAATAGACTTGATAGGCACAGATATGTTGTGCTAGCGCATCTCAGGCATACACAGAGGAAGCTTGAAGTCGGATGCATACTGACATCACATCCAAAAACACATTTAACATGCTGAATGAAACACCTAGAGGTGCATTCCAACCAGAAGTTCGATGAAAATTACGCAAATCAGGCCAGTGATGTATGGAGAAATAAATAAAAGTACTTACACTGTCGGATCAGTAGAGGGCAGTAAGATAACTAAGGCTATTTAGTGAAGATGACACTATGCTATGAGTCTGTTAGCATGTTGGAGAGTCAGCCTGTGCTGGAATTAACTGAGCTTCATTACACTAGAGATGGATCCGTTGAATTCATACTTGGAAGGACACAAGTGCAAGAGACAAGACCATTTCAAAAAGGCCAAAACAGCTTCGCCCAGCAAAACACTGGATGATTTCTGCCATCTAAAGAATTCAACCTGTGTTTGGTCTTAAAATATGAGCCCATTAATCAGGACTTTCAGAAAAATGCATCCCTCTCATACAGCTTTAGATTGTCATTAAATATATATACAATGAGTATATTTTTACATATACAGTGTGGGAAATAAGTATTTGATCCCCCGCTGAATGTGTAAGTTTACCCATTTCCATAGAAATTAACACACTCTAATTTTTTATGGTTGTTTACTGGTTATAAGTATTATATACTATTCTGTCTATCCTTATAAACAGTAAACAACTATAAAAATTAGAGTGTGTTGATTTCTATGTAAGTGGGCAAAATTACAAATTCAGCAGGGGATCAAATACTTATTTCCCACACTGTATATAAAGGTACTTCTTAAACTAGGATGTATTCCTGAGGATTTCTTCTGCTTTAAGAGCTGTTTTAAACTTGATATCCACATTAGATACAGCTCGACTCCTCTCGCCTCTCCATTGTCAATAATGAGAAAGTTTTTTTTTCATTTCAAGTGGTGAGATCATAAAGAGAAACTCCTGTCCATGTCAACTGTATACATGCAAATGTAATATCAGACTACCCACACGGCAGCTTGACAGACTAAACAGTGCTGTTCCTCAAAAGTGAAAACAAGGGCTCTGTGTTTAGTGCTGTTTCTGACTGGTCAAAGTATATTCTGTATTTATGGCAGCACAGATGTTTCTGATCCAAAGAGGACAACAAAAACGGCCAAAGATGATTCACAGGGCAAGTGAGAGGGAGGGGGAAGGACAGAGTACAAACTAATAAAAATGAATAAAAGTGCAAGTGACAAAAAAGACAGCAGTGAGAGGTTAGAATTTGTTAGTAAGACATAAGAAAAAGAGCGGGATGTGAAAGTAATGTGGACGTCTGCGTAGCTGAGCTGTTGTTCTTGTGCTAAATGTCTGATTCACTAAGAGCAGCCGTCATCTCAGCCTCCAGCAGTCCACCACATGTCCTCTTCAAGGTGGGAAGCCACTTACAGGAGAGAGAGAAAACAGTCAGCAGATTCCCTGTCAGCTATGATTTCTTCCTCCTTCTCCATGTAAAGACCTTTACGTGGTTTTCCAGTGAAATCCCCCACAGAGGAGCGTGCTCAGCCTGCCAGAGAGCAGCTTTATTTCTTTTGGATCAAAAAATACCCCCACTTACAGAGGATCCCCCTCCTTTCTTTTCCCATTTTACATCTGCCAGTGGTCTCCTCTGATGTGCAAATCTTTGCACATTTTTACAATCCTTTATGACAGGTTAATGCAATAAAAAATTTGTTAGTGCCAAAGGAACTGCTATGAGTTCTATGATAGATTGTTTTTATATTTATAAGCATTTAATTCATGCTCCATGACTCTTTACATGATGAGGCTGGCGTCATTTTAGATGTGCTGTGCGTTTTGTGCATTAGGTGTCACATTAATTCAAGAACCCTGCATCATTTTTCCACTGACATGTGACAGGCAGTGTGTCTCTCGACTGTTAATAGCTGGGTTTTATTCTTGTAAACATTTTTAGTGGACAAATTAAGAAAGCTGATGACTTTATCTCAGTGCAGTGATGTGAGAAAGTGAAGATCCCACATAATGTTTGTCTCTCATGTGGTTTTATCTGCATTGCTAAGCCTGTCCGTGTCTTGTTAGTCTTAGTGGATGACATGTCTGTGCTTAGTTATCAGGACAACTCATTAGTTCAGTTTATTTCATATCTAATCTGCTGAATTGTTGCTTTCTTTTAATCTGCGAGTGGCTCTTGTCCTGGTTTCACTCAGCCTGAATACTTGTTTCCCAAAAAATTCTGAGAACACAAAGTGAAATATTTTAGGGGTTTATTATATTTCATGTTGTCATGATTTCTGGCTTAAAGTTAATGAAAACCTAAAAGTCATCATTCATAAAATTTGAATATCGTGAAAAAGTTTAGTACAGTAAACCAATGGTGTCACTGTGATTAGCAAACCTTCAAAGGTTTCCTGAGTCCGTCTCTTCATCTAGTTCAGTCAGTGACACGTTCATGGTTTAAACAATTGACTGACATTTTGTCCAGACGACAGTTATTGACCCCCTCCACGACAAGGGTAAGAAACTAAAGGTTATTGCTGAAGAAGCCGTCTGTTCACAGAGTGCTGAATTTAAGAAGATGACTAGAGAGTTACAGAGATAACAACAGCCATGAGGATTTAAAGTAAAACCCATTTAATTTGGGGGCACTTCATAAGAAGTGGACTGAGACTTGAGTCAGAGCATTAAAAGCCACCACGCACAGATGGATCAAGAAATCAGAAGGGCTAAGGAGAAAAGAACTGGACTATTTCTCAGTGGTCCAAAGTCTTCTCTTCAGATTAAAGTTATTTATATTTGTGAATCAAGGACCTAGAATCTGGAGGCAGAGAGGAGAGGCTCAGAATCCAAGTGTCTTGAAGTCCAAGTAAAGTCTCCGCAGTCAGTGATAGTTTGAGGTGCCAGGCCATCTGCAGCTGTTGGCCCACTGTGTTTTCTAAAGTCCAGAGTCAATGCAGACGTTTACCAGGACATTTTAAAGTACTTAATGCTCTCTTCTTCTGACAAGCTTTATTATGGAGAAGCTGATTTCATTTGGCACCACCTGCACTGCCAAAAGAACTAAAGTATGTAAACCTGGTAAAATTAACCATGGTATTAGCAAGGAGCCAAGTTGGAGCCACATCATTGCATCACTGCAATGTGTTAGTACGTCACTGCATACTGTAACAGACTTGTTGGGTTGTTAGTGTTAGATTACGGGAAGTTGTGGGATGCGTTCATATGTGAGTTACACAGAGCAGAGTTGTTGTTGTTTTCTTTTTGTCATGGTTACGACCAACTGTAACCATTATTAATCATTCCAATAAACCATTTTATGGATGAACCACTGTTTAGATTTCATCTCCATTTCAAGTTTTAAAATGAGTAATCAAACAAAAAACAAAACAAAACAGATAACTCGCTCAGCAGCTTTTCTTTTTATGAATGGCTGTTTTCCACCACTCATCGTTGGACTAGCAAAGAGTTGGTGCTTGTTAAGCACCAGTTTTTAGCACCTGGAGCCTGTTCTATGTCGGTGTAAACACAAAAAAATCGATGCTAAGTCAGGCACTGGCCTGGAACTAGCACTAGCACCAGCTTGGTTGAAGAGGGCTAAGAGAGGTATTGTCAAGAGGGAGATGAGAGATGCCAGACCCAGAAACACAGATGAGCTGAAGGTGGTTAATCAAAGCTACCTGAGCTTCCATAACACCTCAACAGAGCTACAGGCTGATCTCAATGCCACACTGCTTTTAAGCAGTAATTCATGCAAAAGGAATCGTAATCAGGTATTGAGTGCACATAAATGAACATAGTTTTTAGATGGCCAACTTTTCTGTATTAAAAAATAACAAGTAAATTTTCCATGATATTCTAATTTATTTGGACGTACCTTGTTCATCTATCAAGAGTTAGGTGAAGTCCAAAGTCAAACATTTAGGAGGATTTTGGAGATGAGAGGAAGCTTAACACCGTGAGATAACACTTAATCTCTTGCCCTGCATAACAAGGGGCAAAGTTCCCACTCTTGCATCACATACAAGTATGGATCAGCTGAAATCTTTCAGCTTGTTAATCAATCACCCAAACACTAAACAAATCCATCAGTTAGGCAGGCACTCAGTCAACAGGACATCATTCATTCTGTAAGCCTGATCTGTGTCTCCCATCTCTGTGTTATTTCAGAGGTTTCACTGCTGAAACTCGACACATCCTAAACTCTCCGAGGAACAACACAGATCCTCTCTGTGCTTCCCCACATCTCTAAGAGGTTGAATCTACAGGACACAAGGGGAGGCTGCTGGTGCTTAGCCTAAGTGGTTCCTGTCATTCTTATTTCTTAAACCCCCAAATAACCAGACATGATCTTTATAGACGGGGACAAAGTTTTACAGCATTAATCCACACTGACTGTCTCCAGTGAGTATAAAACTCAAAGATTGGTCATCATGTGCACTCAGAAACAACACTAAGCATGAAGGGTTTCCTTCATTTAACCTGAACTCAACCTGCACTTTAATGTACAGGCTACTGAGAGAGGGAGGCCTGGCTTCTGTCTCTCAAGCAAAACAGTGGATCAGGGGCCAATAAGGAACAGGGAGCAGTGGAGCGCAGATAGAGTCCAGGCCATGAGTCGGGCCTCATTAATGAACACTTTAAATGTTTATGTGTGACGCACAAGTCAACTGTGGGTGAGAGGGTGTGTACTAGATGTGGTCCACAGGCAGGGATCCACATCTGTTTCAGACCACTTTCGAGTTCCCATACATGTTAACAAGGAGCTGTCCTGACCCAAAAACGAAATAAAGCAGAAGAAGCATGCTGTACTTTTGTTTGGCAGTCTGTTGAAATTATGCCTCAAACACAGTCTGTGGCATGACATTGAAAACCACTGGTATCCACTCTGCAGGCATGTCGTGACAGACCCTTGTCCAAATCCCAGAATGATTACATGAGCTGGCCAGGCTTGTTAAAGGAGCATTCATTTTAAGCTCATAAGCGAAGATCAACAAACAGATAGCTAATCTTAAAGATGTCCTTTTAGGAAGTCACATAGATTGCATCAAAGAGAGCAAAGTCCAGCTGTCTGAGGATAACAGTGGTCTCAAACAAAGAGCGGTTTACTGAGTGGTACAAAAACACCAACAATGTCCATAAAACTAAAACCAGTGAGGCAGAAATGTAAAGCAAAGTCATTTCCTTGAAGTTCTGGATCCGTCCCTGAGGGTGGATCCAGACTTTTTTATGAGGGTGTCACATGTAGGGCACTGACATATGGACTTCTCAGGAAAACGAACACTTGGAGATAAATCAGCACAATAAGATCAAACTACTATGACAGAAAACATTATTTGACATGTTTTATTTTCATAGTTTGGCTGATGTTCCAGCTGTGGACATGAAGGAGGTGGGTTTATGAACTATACCGCAGCCAGTCAACAGGGGGAGCCCTAAAGCTTTTGGCGTAACAGTCAGTGAACATGTGGCATCCACTTCAATAAGGAGTCTACATGGCAAATCATTGAAAACCTTTTTGACCATCTGATGGAGCAACACAAGGACAGACCTCACTTCAGCATCTTGGGTTGACTAAAATCCGTTTTTTTTTTTTCCTGGCAAACTTTGTAAATAAAAGTTATGACATTAAAAAATTGCAAAGCTTACACCAAATAACTGTGGGATTTTTTGTTTGGAGACCTTCTTGGAGGGACAGGGAAGCAGTTTTTTGGATTGAATATTTTGCCTGTGGAGACAACTGTGGTTGTGTAGAAAATTGGATCACTGTGGTTAAAGAGAGGTTTGCTCTGCATTGGCTTGTTAAAATGTTGTGAGTTGGTTCACTTTATGTGGAAAAAACTGCAAATATTCCTAAAACCTAACCATTTAGGTATTGAATAGGGTGTGTAAAATAAAATAATACAAACACTGGAAATAAAGCAGCAATTAAGTCATTTCACATTCATTCTTGGATGGAGTGAAATAAATTCAAACCACATACTGTTTGGATTGGGAATTTTACTCTATGCACATCCAAACAGGGAGTACGGGGAAAAGTAGAACCATACTTTGATATCATGGATTTTCAGGAAGCATGTGCCTTTCTTTTCAATTCTGAAAATCAAAGGAACAATCCAAACTATGCTTGGCAGTATGGAGAGGAAACAGAATGCAGCTACGTTATATATCTGATGTGGAGAAAATCCAAGAGTCAGCACGCAATCACATTTTCACAGAGACACTCCCTGTGCGAGTGTATAAGTGAGTCGGGACAGGACAGGATGTGCTTCAAAAGTTACTTATAAGACTAAACCTGATGTCACTGAAGCTTGCATCATGTCTCTGGGACAGGAGTTATGTTAACTGTATGTTTTTAAATACAATTAACAAACCAACAAAGAGCCCTGATGTGTTATGATGCCTGTGATGGTGTGTGAGGTTGAGCACGTCTTCACTGTTTGGTATGCAGTCAGATCCTCATGTGTAACAAATGAACAGGTTATTTAAAGCAAAAATGTGTGTAAGTGGCCAACAGTGAAATGATATCAGACCCCTGCAAAGAGGCTTCAGAGGCATAAATTCAGCCAAATGATCAAACTCTGTGTGACTCAGCCTTTAGATATCCATGCAGGCAAGAAACAAGAGCAACTTGTGCCAGAAAACCTCAGGACAAGAAACACTGATTGTTAGCTTTCTTTTTTCTTCTCCTTTCTCAAACACAGCCCGAGCTGGGCTGTTTTCATTTGACCACATGCTCTTCATTTGTTGTACTGAAGGTGTGTGTTTGCAGATCAGAAAGTGAAATGATCAATGTTGGAAGTTTATGAAGACAATATCTTTGTCCGGAGTCTTAAATTGTTAGATCAAGGATTTAGAGACATGTTTGAAAAATGTGAGGAAACCAACACGTAATCTGTGAGTTTGCGGAAATGAATATACTTGGGCCAGTATTTCTCTTTCCTTTATGCTTTTGTTGACCAGATCACGTACCAAAGTGCCCCAGAGGTGGGGTTCACTGTCATCACACTTGTGGCTCGGTTTGCGGCCTCTGACTGCTGTCTTGCACAGTCAATTCATCTTTAGACCAAAAAGACCATTGCGTGCCGGGTCATGGCATGCCATGGAGTCATTTTCAGATTACTTGTTTTGTCTGACCAACAGTCCAAAACCCTCCAAAACCTCAGTTAACAGTCATGTAATCCAGAAGCACAGCAAACAGGCCTCGTTTAAATCTCTGCCTTAAGTTTGATCACTGAATGTTTTTTAATGAAGGCCACTTTTGTTAATAATTACACAGCTATTATGGAAAGTGCCAAAATGTAGTGTTGTAATGCTACACATAGGAAAGGGTTACAAAAGTTCACAGCACTGTGTTATTCTTATTCTCAGTTGCATTGTTTTTCACCTGAACTTTATTTATCTTTGCCCAATGCAGAAGTTTTATCAGTTTGTCTCTGTTTCATATTAGAGAAAAACATCTAAGGTATTTTAGGGAACATTACTTTTTTCATGGCTTCCAGATTTTTTTGTTAACTCTCTATTATCTACCACGTTTACCACGTTTGGTTATTACTGTAACGTTCATCACAAGCGTTATGTGGCATCAAACAACAATGGTTACCGAAATGGAGGAGTTGCGCTAGAAACAGTTTCTGAAAGTAGGTAGGTCTGAAGGTAGGTCAAAATGGCAAACATCGGCCACAGAAATCATAACAATATGCTTCAACCCTAAAATGAGTAATGTTTTTAAGGCTGGTTCTTTCATCTCTCTTTGTGTTGCCATAAAAAGAAAGTGGTGTGCTAGTTTTTCTTGTAGAAGCTTCAACATGCACTGCACTCTTGAAAAATTCCATAACATTATCCAGCTACATGTGTGAACACAAAAGAAGTCAAGGTGAACCTATGTCCATGCAACAAGTAGGAGCAGAGTAGGAGCATTTACTGTAAGCACATTGGGGAAGCGATGACACTGCCCACATAAAGTGCTTCAAACGTTTTAATGCTTGCCTTAGTCATACAATGGTTACCTCCAAGGTAGTATTAATGCAGACCCCCCCCCCCCCCCCCCCCCCCCCCCCGACTGATATTATAAGCGTATTAGTTATTTTAATCCCATTATGACATCTATTTAAGGTACTTCAACTGGATGGATGAAAGCTTGGATGGCAGTCAGTGTTAATGTGTGACTTATAAACTGAAAATTCGAACCTGACTTGACTTGGCAGGAACTGAAAAACCAGCATGATAGTTCCTATGAAAATAATACTTTTCAGCTACAGACATTTCTCAATCCAGTTCTACGACAATATAAAACATACGTGTGTTTTCTGTGCATATTAAAACTGCTGAAGGGTAAGTGCTTCAAAACCAGCAGACATGTTTTCACATACTTTGCCCTCTGTGAGACAATATTATAGAAAGAGACACTCGAAAGATGCCAAACCATCGTGTGCTTTACTGCAAGATCAACCAAAGTTTCAACAACAACAGCACAGAGTATGGAAATAATAAAAATCAATCATGTCTCCATGACATTTATCATCATGCCTTACATGATCTGAGCAGGAGCCTGAGCTCACACACTGTAACATGATATTATGAGTGTTATCTGCTGCAGAGAAGGAGCCCTGCAGGGTCATTAAAACCAGAACAACATGCCAATCAAGCAGAGGATGGTTTATAGTAGAGCAGAGTCATCGGTCGTATCAGAGCTGGACTCCAAAGACGACAATGTTTAGAGAGAGAGAGAGAGCAGCGGAAAACCAACTCTCATCATCATAAAGCTGCTTTAGCAGCCAAAACAGACACAAATCACGCAGACACAAAAATAAAGACACACACACAGATTCTGGTGCTAAACCTTGTACTGTATATTTAGCTTGGCACAGCTAAATTCTGACCTCCAGCATCAACAGTATGAGTGTATGACATGACCAGAACAATAGAGATGCAGAAACGGAGCTGATTCATGCTGTGAAGCCACAGAGGAAGAGGAGGAGACCTGCGGTGGGTGAGGTCTTTGTTTATCTGGAGAGAGAGAAGTAAGGGTTTACTTCTGCACAACAACACAAAACTTGCTGAGACATTTACATTCAGGCATTTCCAACGCAAGCATATAGACATCAACACTCGTGAGAGAAACGGAACGATGGAGAGGTAGAAAAAAATCAGCCAAATGGGCAGAAAAAAATGCAAGAAGAGCAGCCAGTGTTCAATGAGTTGCATTCTGACAAAAACAGGATGGACACAAAAACAGTTTTTCTGTCTGTACATAAATAATCAAAGTTAAATTTCATTATCATATAAATTTCCCTGTTCGATAGATCGGACCCTAAGAAGCTCTTTTTCATAAGATTCCATGCCTTGTGTTTGGTATTACTGTAATCATAGTGCCCTAAGTACTGTAATTTACTCCACTGTTTTCATAGCAGCTGAGCCCACTCTCTACGGGAAGGTGTGAATTTTTCCAGGTGGTTAGCATGTCATCTTCAATCAAAACTCTAAGAAATGTTACTTTCCACCACTTTATTACAATATGAGAGTGAAGTGCCAGGTGATGGAATAAGAGAAGTAAACCAGAAACTTTTGGAAGAAGTCCAGGCTGTCTTTGAATGGAGATTAGACTGTCAGTCTGACCGGGACTGGGTCAAACATAGTTTAAAAACTTCAATTGTCCAATCATAGCTTGGCAATCGTAACTAGTTATGGCCGTCCTGTCAAATCTGGGATTTCTCCACGCACACTGTTGGTGTGTTGCAGTGTTTGCTTCAGTGAAAACAGCACTCAGGACCTAAAGACTGCAGAGCTGCAGTGAAAGGGAAGGAAATTCAAAAGGTTGTTAAACTGCTCTTTAAGAGGATGTAGCTACTAGCATGTTTTGGTACCGCTTTACAGTTTTTCTGAGGTTCAAGCTTTATTTCTCAGACCAAGTGACGTATCTCCAGCCCCAGGACTTAAAAAAAAGTAAGAAAAAGAAAAGCAGATACAGTGTTTAGTGTTTCCACATTGTGTGGACTCATGCCATGGATAGCCTCGCAGAGTGTATATGAAAGTTGGCAGCTCTTTATTGGAACTGCAACCCTTCACAAATAATAACAGATGACTTAACATCTGTCAAACACATCAGTTATCCCTCGTCTCTGAGAGCTTTCTCGTCAGATTCACAGCTGTACAGAGTGACGTCAAAACCAAACAACAATTTGGTGTTGCATTTTTCTGTGCTCTTGCTTCATTATGGAAACCTTTGGAATATAAAAACAAAAAGGTAGCTAAGGGTCAATTCTTGCTCATCAGCTGCTGGAGAACCTTGTTAGGACAGCATTGTGTCTTTAATTATCCAATAAATATTTTTATAACCTCCTCTGAGGTCAAATTGTCCACCTTGACTCTCCCTCTGTTCAAAGTTTCTAAAGTAATACGTTTAGTTTAGCCTCACAGCTTCTGCCAAACGCTCAGGTTTAAAGGATTTTTTAAATCTGTTAATAAGTCAAAGTTTAGTTTAGTCCTGCTTCATAGGAGAAAAGTTTTATGAGATCACTTTTTACACATTTTGGCAAACAATAAATGAAAAGAAAAATATTTTGACATCCATTTCGTAAATATGAAATCAGCTGGTGCAGAAAGCTTTTCAGACTGAACCATGACACTAAACTGGCTCCAACAGCAAACATCTGTCATCAACTCATCACTATCTGATGAAATCAGTCAAAAGAGAAACTTTCATTTGATGACTTCTGGCCATAAGATCAAATATATTTGTTTCAAGTTTCTGAGAATGTCTTCAAACTGCTGTTGCAGTGGTGCAATGAAAAGCTTGACAGGCACTGAAATGATTACTCAGACAGTCCCTCATGTTTGCCCGGAAAAGGTTTCCTCTGGGTTGGTCCAGTATATTTTTACCTGGACCAAACTATTTTTGTCTTCAGTTTCACTGGAGACCCTACATTGGTTACCCAAAAATGGTTTCTGAGGGGCCCCTTATAAAGTCTCCTAAATGAATAAATTTAGCCTATAATTGTAGATTCTCCATACTTCTGGAGTCTGTTTATACAGATTTCACATTAAGAAGTCACCCAGATCAAACCATGCAGGCCCCAGTGGGCCATATTTACAAGCAATATGTTGACTGGTATTTCATTAAATTGGAAGTATTGCCTGCTTTGATAGCAAATATTTTATTGCTTTTGTCACATGTTGTCGAGTCAACATCCTTGGCTGTGAAATGCAGCCAAACTTTTGATGATTTTGCCTTCAGCATCCTTATTGATCCTCTCACCACTAGTATCAAATCAACAAGCATGCTGACTGAGGAGCCAGTGAGTAACGTCACTGACGTCACGTTTACACCAGAACAAGGGGGTGGTAAATACAAAGAAAAAAAAAAACTTAAAAAAAGTCAGGCACCGAAATGTTCATTTTTATTGGTTTGGTTTGGTTACTACTGGTAACATCGGAACCAATACCCAATTGGCACCGCGTTTCAGTACACAACCATACTCATAATGTGATACTTCTTTCGCTCATGTAGTAAAGTCATGCGCATCAAATTCAATATCAGTTATTTTATGTCTTTAGTTGGAAAATGGGTGATATAAAGCTGACAAACTGTGAGTGAGGAGTTATGTGGATTTCAGACTAGAGAGACTTAATCTGTTGGCTGATTAATCAGGCTGATACATGCCATTTGAAATAATAAATATGGGATGTCTGTGCTCACAAGGTAGAAAAAAATATATAGAATTATTGTCTGTAGATACTGCAGGTAGCCTCTTAGCCTCAACTGGTTACTGTGGAGAATTGTTGGCTCTTTTACCATTTTGTATTTCACATCCAGTAAATAATATCCTCAATCAACAACACATTTACTTGTCCCTAAATGACAGCATATCAGATTTATAACAGTAACTTGCTGGTGTTTTATATAAAATCTGTCAATGCTTTTTCTGATTGCTTCCAACAAAAATAAAAATCCTTCATATTATGAAACCTATAGCATAATCCAATGTATTTTTTCTATTTGATAAATTGATCTAGGAACCATCTAAAATGTGTTTCTGGATGAAATAACCATTCACATCAGATCATAACGTGCATGGAATAATGGCTGTTAATATTAGTTTATTTTCATTTTTCATATGAAATGTTAAAAATAAAGTCTTATAATCTGCATTGGATTCCACCACTAAAAAAAAATAAAATTGGATGTTGTTCATTGTTCATTTTTGCCCAGATCTCACTTGGCAAAACTACCATTCATTCTTTCCCAAGTATGACATCATCTGTCAATGGTTGCCATGTGAACATGGTCTTATTTACATGTTTGCGGAAACCCGCAAAAGCAGTCAGAAACCTGTAAAGTCAGCTTTTATTGGTAAGACCTGCTCTGGACCTGAATAACGTGGTAATCATCGAGCTATACATGTTTAAACTTTGCGTGTCTGAAAAGATGTACATTTGTAACCATTGTTTAACCTGCATTGTCTGAACAACAAACTCCTCTTACTGAAACTGAGTTCAGAGTCATATTTCTGAACAGACACAGTGGACCAATCTGTTCACCCCTGAAGTTATTTGAAAAATCAATTTGATCCAGGTCTGCGATGAATTGCCTTGAGAAACATGGAGAGGAAAATACAACCTCATCTAATCCACCCCCTTAAGCACGCCACATCTCTTTTAGAGACAGAAATTAAACACGACATACAGTCTGTTACAGTCTAACCCTGACAGTGAACAGATCAGATGGTCTGGCCTCACACTGGACCTGCTGCCTCATTTATCAAAGGATCTTCTAACCTCAGCCAAAGTTCAGCTCAGGAGGAAAGTTATCTAAACGTCAGAATGAATGATCTACATTGGATTTCTCCTGATGTGCATGGATATCATGGAAGTTCGCAATGAATTCATTTGTATCATTTAACCTATGTACCCAGATTCTTATAGGATATGCTGTCAAAGAATATGTCTTATAAATGAGACCCCTGGAAAGTGTGTAGCAGAGAGAGAGAAGAGCGGAAAGGAGCTGAGTTCATGAGGAAATATTCCAAAACTGCCACATATTCCCCTCTTACATCCTCTTCCTTCTATTTATCTTAGTTAATTCCTAAAAACACATCTCTCTGTGCCGATGACTGCATAGATGAGCCAGATCTGATCTGCAGTCTGGAGTCCCCTTCTTCCTCGGAATGGACACAGTGGAAAAAAAAAAAAAAACGAATCCCATCCTCTCCTGTAAGACTCCTACTTTTAAGGTTATAACACAGGGTTCAACTCCCTGAAGGGGATGTTTTCCCAAATGTTTTAACTCTGAAGCCAGAGCGTTCCAGTTTAGCTTCACTCTCACTGTCACAGAGCCAGACTGATGGATGTCAGCTCAGAGAATGAAAGTTTCCGTATGAAGTAAATTCACATCCATCATCTAGACCCTTTGGATGCAGTTTTATAAACTTCATCATCAGTGGACATCGCCATTTCACCACAGTGATGACGTTCAGAGAAAGTATGCTTTGTTGACTTCAAGGGAAAGTTTTAAAAGTTTAATATTCAGTGTTGAGTTTTGGAAATGACGTTGCAGTGAGATTAAGTGGCAAGAGAAACACATTCACAGCCTCAGAGAGGTTCAGTTTCAATCCTCTCTGATATCAGCAGTTTTTGTTCCATCAGTGCCCTCCAGAAAGTCTCAGTTCTGAGAAAGAGCTGAAAATCTGAATGTGACACTCTCGGTATCTCCCTGTTGTCTCACTCAGTGCATCATGAGACTTACCTGAGGCAGGTACTGTTCTTGCCCCCAGCTCTCACACAGGGATACTCCACAGTCAAGATCTTATTGTCTGGACACTCCTCTCTGAGGAAAGAGGAAAACTTGTGTCACTTTTCTCAATTTTCCAACAAACAACAGCAGAGTTCTTGAAGTTGAGACCAGGGGCCCCCATACAAAGTGAGGTAGCTTCACCTGGAGGCTTCACTGTGTTACAACTTAACGGTCTTTTGATGTGTGACTAAAATTTAACAATATTTTGTTCTTACATGTTGTATTACGGGTGAAACCGCATTTATGCACATTGCTGCAATGGTTTGCTCTGCAGTGGGTTCTCCCCAGGTAATAATAATCACCAACACTTCTTTAATACGAAGTCATTTAGAAATGTGTAAAATATTCTCCTGTTCCATCTTCTGATTGTAATAATTTCCTTTTGCTTGTTTTTTTTATCCATGAATATGGCACAATAAACATTGGTTTTGGACTGTTTGCTGAAATAACTTCACCTTGGCACCTTTTGTTGGCATTTGTCACATTTTAAACTGAAGAATCATCTGCTGAAAAACAAAAAAAACTAGATAATAAAAACAACCAGATGTTGCTGTCCTGAGCACAGTTTGTTTGTTTTCTCTCTTGGTCCATGAATCAGGAACATGATGCAATCAGCAAGACACAGAAAATCTATTTCATGCTTTAATATAAACTTCTGAGATGGAATCCATCCAATCTGTTAAAGTGAATTATGTTATTTTTCATTAAGTGACAATATTACACTGCAGACCCAAACAGTTCCTAAGTTTCCTTTAAAAAGTCTTTGATTCTTTGCTGAGGTTAAGTAGGGGGTCTAGTAGTCAGTAATAGATGTGTGGGATCTGAGCTGTGTCACATCTCTTGTAGAAGGTGAAGAGGATGCATCCAGTAAAACAATCATGAATGGTGCAGCTTCAGTGGCCTCCTCTCCTACACAGAACATTGGATGCATGTGCTCCCTCACATCCTCACCTCCTGACCCACTGTCTCCGGGCACCTGAACTGCATCTGTCACGTTATGTCTGAACAAGCAACATTTGGCTCATTGAACCGCGACCGATTCCAACCATTTGGAGTTTCCCTTGCCTTCTGCATGTCCTTGAAAATCACATTAGATTAGACGCGCTGCGGCGGTTCATTCAGGGGTCTCCTCTTTGAAACATGCTCACACAGTTTGTCGTTCAGAGCAGAGAGCAATAAAACACTCCAAACTCTGATCTGACATCTGGCACTGAGTGCTAATCTGACTGAGAAAAAGTTTGTGTTCTGGATTAAAATTACACGCTGAGATATGAGTTCAAGTACATATGAGAGGTAGTCATTTCCCGTAAAATCACTTCAGATCAAAGTTTCATTCATATTCAGGCTGATATTTAAAATCCGTCTAACTTTCCTTTAAGTTTCGCTTCACGATAAAATGATAAAATTTTAAAACCACAAAATCTATAATCATATTAATCATGGATGAGTTTGGCACTGCGTCACCAGCATGCTGCCTTTCATTTACTGAAGACGTTTTTGGGTTAATTTGATAAACTTACTTTGAGGTGTCCACCGCGAGCGTCGTCCTGATAGAGCTGGCACCAGATTCCCACAGAAAAACAACACAAATTGCGCCAAATGGTAAAAGAGTCGCACCATAAAGTTGACCCATGTCCCCTCTGCGCTCCGGCACAGCTGATCTGTTCCACTGAAAACGCTTTCACATCAGAAGACGGCAGTGTTTTTACATGTCAGTTACCCGCGCGGGCAGTGGTTTCAGAGTATCAGTAATCCTCGTGAAGTATCCCGCAGAGGTGACGCACATGGAGCCTGTGAGAGAAGAAGTGTTGCGGTGTGCGTCCGGAGCCCCGTCCCCACTTTACGCACTAAGGCAGAGACCCCTTGGAGAGCTGCTGAAGGGTTTACAGCCCAGTGTGTTCGCACTAATCCCTCTGGATTTACATTCCTGCCTTTAAGGAAGAGACTCAAAGCCGGCGAGTATCCAGCCGCTCTGCTCATTGCTGCTGATGACGTATGTTGGCAAGTAATTTTACAATTTGCTCAATGACAACCTTAATCCCCAAATTACCCCTAAGCGTTTGTGATATTGAGAGTGAACACATTTCACTGCCTTATTTTACAAGAGCAGTCTGTGCAGATATGATTAAGATGATAGATAAATATACTCAAATGCTGTTTGAACAAAAGTCAAAATTAATGCTAAATCATGCACATTAAAATTGATTTACTATTCACCCCTGTGCTTAAAGTACTTTTTTTCACATTTTTCACATGATGAAAAATAATCCAGATACTTGCAGGACTGTGCCTCAAATAATCCAGGGTTGGTTATTTTTACCTTCACAGAGTTTTCTCTGATAGATGGGTTGGAGACAGAGACTGTGTGGAATGGTCTCAGCAGGCCATACAGGGCATAGAGAGGATTCTGTGTGAGCTACACTATGATATATAGAATGTATCCAAAATGTAACGTGAGGCTTAACCTGACATTATGATGACATCATTTTACCTCTGTATCCATGCATGTAAATCTGATGTTTTACTGGTATCAACATGAGAGAAAAGTAAAATTATGGCACAAAGAAAAGTCCATGAGGTGGCCTCATTACTTGCATGGCGAGCTCACTGACCCCTTGATGCTCACTGTACTTTTAGCAGGAGCTTTGTCCCCCTCAGTCATTGCTCTCCTGAACAAAACACCCCAGTAACTTTTATGTATTGTGTATGATTGTGTTTTTGTTGGTGTATGGGATATGTTGGGTAAACTTATTTGGCTGTGGTCCAAGTATATTGTCGATTCCTTCCCCATATTTCTTCTGTACAGACATTGTCAACACATTTCTGTTTAAAAAGGACAATAAAGATCTATCTCTCTCATGACTCCCCTGCTGTTTTTAGGCTCAAAGCCTCTCGTGGAAATTCTAGAGTGCATGTAGGAAATGTGCAGATAAAGTCATGGTAAACACTGAGGCTGTTGGTGTTCACACATGCAGCACACCTCAAAGTTTTGGAGCATTTTCTGGAGTTTAGGGCCTGTGTGGAAACATCTTTAAGAAAAAAAGAAGGAAAAAAAAGAAAAACAGAACAAGATGATGCATAAAACTGGTCCACAATGTGTCAAAAATCATAGGCCAACAGATGGTTTCAGGTTATTTGATTTCTTTCAAGGGCCCAGTTCTACAGAATTTTCATTAGCAATCACTTCCAATTTTAGTGGGTCAACACAGTAACACAAGATCCAAGACTCCTTTTTGTCCCAAACCACTTTGGTTTTGTAAATTAGCAGCAATTTGGAGTCAGCTGACTGTTTGAAATTCAGTGCAGAGATCTGGCTGTTGTGTGATGTGGTCTTGTTAGAACCAGCTGAATGAACTGCAGCTGTCTGAATTTTTTTATTTATTGAGACCAGAGAAAAGATCAGTACAAGCTCTATAAACAAACGACATGTATTAACTTGTCTTGATCTTCTTTCAACATGGAATATGACATCTGTTAAATTTAATCTGACTCCATTATGATTCAGCCAAAGAAAGTTGAGATCAGATCCAACTTTCGGACAGAAAACACTGTATCAAATCAAACGTTATTAATAAAGCACTTCTCTTACATTTAAAACATAGCAGAGTTCTTTACACGTTTAAAAGCACTAGCAGTTTCTCTCTGAGCCTTAGGATCAATTATTAAAATCAGTCTTGTCCTGGTTGAGTTGAGGGACAAAAATCTCCACAGAGATCAACTCTCATAACCTCCAATAAAGACACTTTTCTCTCAGTGCATACATGCACACATACACTCAAAACCACACAACCCAAAAGAAACCAACTGATGGTGTTAGCTTTTTGGTGTCACACACTTAACTGAGGGAAAGAGCCTGCTTTTAAAGACTACCCAGGCTGATGAGCAGCAGCTGGGTACAATAAGGCCAGGTGAGCTGAGTGAGAGCTTGTTAGGAGTTTCTGGAGGTCACAGAGTACCTCCAATCTGTAACAATATGTATAATTTTTGTTGTATATTCTTTGAGTGATACACAAAGTCCCAAAGACCCTTAAAGCAGTTCAGTTCTGGAAGGTCAGAAGGTCAGTTTGTCTCTTTTTGAAAATTTGGAGACTGCTGTCAAAAACAAACAAACAAACAAACAAACAAACAAGCAAATAAATAAATAAATTCTTTACATCAGATCAGACAAATGTTAGTTTGCAGTCAATTGCTGGCAAAACGCTGTTGGATACAAATCAGAACTGGCAAGAACCGAAGAATAAGATGACCCAGGGATCACTCTCTTTGCATTTGCCTTTAGACTGACAGCCAATCAGAAGAGGAATAATGGACTCAAAATCTGCCCTCTTTTTTTCATAAAGATTACCTTTTATTATCTAAAGATTATTAGATAACATCACTGATTGGACTGAGCTCATCTTTCATGAAATTTGATTTAGTGACTGAGTTTTATGATTGATTGTTTCATAGTGCGGGAATGCTCAAAAATCAAAGTTTTCAACAAACAAGTTTGGTCTTATCTCAGTGCACTCTCCGCTATGCTCTGGTTTGTGTGAAGTCATGTACGGGGTGAGGGTGAGGGTGAGGGTGGGGGTAATTATTAATACATAGTAATTACACTCTCATTACTCATGTTTTTTTAATCATTCCTGTAATCACAGCCTGATTACTCAAACTGTGATTGGGTCAGAGGCCTTTAGAGTCAGCCTGCACAAACCATGTCTGATTAACTCTGCACACTATACAGAGTTAATATGTTACATTGTGATGAATTGCAACATTAACAACTAGAATGAAGGATAACATTAACTCGTGCAAGATACTTAATGACACCATTTTCACTTCCTTTTTTTGTTCTGAAAGAATGTTTTTCATTTTCACTTAATGTTCTGTGTTTTCTCTCAGATGAAAAAAGGTGACATTTGTTGACCGCTTTACATGAAATATGTCATGTTTGTTTTTACAGAACAAAGACTGCATTTCCCATGAGCGCCATCACCCACTATTATACAGATGAAGCAGATGATTATTTTAAATAAAGAAATGAAATAGATACATAAATTCTAATCTACTGTACTACTTGTTTTTGTTCAAGATAACTTTTTGCAGAATGCAGGATGATAATGGTAATGTGTTGATTTGTCGCTACGCAAAACCATATTCAGAAATGTGACGTCAAAATTTGTAAATTCTGATATATTTTCATTTGAACAGGTGAATATAGAAGAGGTTTAACTCCTTAGTGCTCAAAGGACAGTGCAGCTCTCTCACACTGACACAAACATTTTAGCTGTTTGAAAATCCTGCTCCAGTATCAGTCATGCATACAAAACTTCATATCATCAGAAAAAACAATTCTTGTGGTACAAATTATTTCTTACCAAACCAGCAGGTTTGTACAAACAAAGATATCTCCACCCTGAATACAAATATTCCAAAGTAAAATTTAGTTTAAAATGCAACCAGTCACTAATCATTTCATTTGATTCTGTTTGTCATGAAAAGGCAGTAATATTTATGTCTCATCAGAAAATTATATTAGAAAGTAATTCACTTGAAACAAATAGTCCTCACAGCCCATTAAACAACTTAAACTCTGAATTAAACCATCACCGTCTCTCTGTGTAGTTAATGAGAAAAGACATTTGATACCCTGTTATTGTTAATCACGAAAACAAGACAATTAGGGCACAATTATCACTTTTATGTTCGTGTAACATCTTTAACATCAATGAAAATATCGAAGCTAATAAACTAACAACAGAAAATACTGGTAAGATTCTTACCCTCCAACAGGTTTAAGCTGCTATAAGGATGAAGTTATCTTGCATGTCTTTTTTGACCCAGGGTCCAGACATAGCAGCTGTATGTTCTCGTCTTTGGCCCAGAAGGATTTTTTTTTCCAGAAACTAAGAGTCTGTGATGGTCTAGACATTACCAACAATGATTTAACACAATGGTTTAATTTTAAGCATTGAGTTACTTGAACTTTCTTGTTTCTCTCTGGTAATTTAATATTTACCAGAAATGTGCGTACATTGGATTAAACTAAATTTGTTTAGGTAGCATGTGTGATGTACTCAGCCACACATCTGTTGCCAAACTGCACTGATGCTTATATATGTCATCACTGTTTGCAAACTGTGTAAGAGTCTATAAAACTGCAAGTGTAATCATGTAAGTTAGATTATTAATGTTAAAAAAGTTCAAAATGACAATAGAGTGAAGGGAGTTACAATATTTTTACATAAATGTACATACATTTCAAAAGATTAAGGGGTAAATTAATTTCAAGAACAGATTCTTCCGATAATCATCAGAGTAGTTTAGTAAACGGTCAGACAATGCTAGGTTGCTCTGCACTCAGCGGTCTCTAACACCGTGGTCTATTCCCCTGGTGCGTGGGGTTTTTGGCCCCTGTTCAGTAGAAACAGCTGGTTTTATTCACCACAAATGAATCATGTTAGAAATACACATGCACTCGCTTACACACATACTGTATACATGCAAGCACTCGGTAACTGGGCCTCACACATCAAATTAAAGTGCACAGTCTCCTTTGGCACCGCTCCCTCTGGAATCAAATAAATTCATAAAATACATAAAGCAGCATTATTAAAGAACCGCAGGAGAAGGCGGCCATTGACATGGCAGACTCAGCTTCATTACTACGACCACACAGGTCACGGTTTCTCTTGTTCCCACGAAAGGAGAGTCTCTTTTTCCCGGTTTTCTTTGGTTATGGTTTTTATTTGGTGTTTGTCTATCTGCGTATGTGTAGGCTGGGAGAAATCTGTTTTTCATTTTTGGAGGGCAGGGCCCACTTTCTGCATTGTTACAAACGCTTTGTTCCCGAGAATAAGTGCCCAGTTGTGAAACACACTAAGCAAAGACTCTTATCCATGATATCCCAAAGGACTTTCAGAGGGCTTTGAAACTCATGGCATGAAATTGGCATTTTTTTGTAGCTCATCACCTCCAGCTACTGTGTGTTTGTGTTGCAAGTGAATCCTGAGACATGCTTAATGTTTATCACCAATCGATTGTCTACAAACACATGAACAGCTTATTACCACTGATCAGTTAGCAAATACGCTCAACTGCATCTGTGTCTATCAGAGTCCACAGCAAGAGTATATATAATGACACAAGCAATGGATTTAAAAAGACAACTCTTCATCTGTGAGGAGATCTCAGTCTTTTAAGTGTCTGCATCTCAGGAACACCTTTAGCAGGGCTGAAATGATCTAAGAATCACCTGAAAGACCTGTGTTGTCATTTTTTTAACTACATCAGTTTAAGGAGCACAGATTAGATAATGTTCTCAGAGTTGAGTTTATGGATAATAATTTCTTTATAGGAGCCTCCATGCAAAAAAAAAAAAAAAAACGTTTTGTGACTGAACATATGTCGGTGACTGGGTTGCTTGAATGAGAGGCATGATAATGTTGTTTGTGGGTATAGAAGCTGAATTAATCTTTTTTTTCTGTCATATTGCTTACATTTGTACTTTCTTCTTTCTTTTAAATTCAGGAATCTGTCATCAGCTTGAATAAAGACCTTTAGAAGTATGTTAGTAAATGACCTGTCTCTGGATTTGGTGCATGGAGTGCAGATCTTCAGGGTTCTGCTTTTATCAAACATGGAGGTAGTTTTCGTGATAACACCCTGTCATTTCTAGAGAGCTGTTATGAAGACCAAAGATGAGCCCTTATGAAAAATCCAACCATCTGTAGCCTACTAGAAACAGACAGAGTTGTGGTTGGGGTCATACCATTGCTGCCTGTTAAACAGCTTCAACACGACCAGCTGTCAGTGATATCAGCCTCACCACCAGTGTAATTTTACAGCTCTTAATTTTGCAACTCTTGGAATTAAGAAACACACATAACACAGTGAAATACTATTTTAACAGAAGGACAAAGGAGTGTATCTGAGCCTGAGTGTGATTTAACTCACGTCACAGCTTTGTGGAAGCTCAAGAGGCAGGACCTTTTGAAGACAATGGGAGCTCTTCTGCTTCGACACACATCCTCTGTTGTGCTTCTGTTTCTACTTTAGATCAGAAGCTGGATGACTCCTTCAATCACACCTTAGCGTGTGACACGTTACAGACGAGACATAAACACACTATTATCCCACCATAGACCAGCAGTGTGGAAGTAGCTTGGCAAAACATCAAAAGCTCCCTTTCCTGATCAGTTCAACAAAAATATGATAATCTCACATCATCGACCTTCCTACAAGTGCACTCAGAAGATTAATGGATGGATCTGTGTAAACTCGCCATATCTGTGATTTATTCATGATTGTGTTCCTCCTCTGATCTTGGCAACATCATCACACGCTGCTTGTCATTGAAATACAGTACATGAAACAAACCTGCTCTCAGTTTCCAAGACTTCCACTTGGATCTGCTCTGGTTTTGCTTGGAAACTGAAGGAGAAATAAGAGAGTAGCATGTCGGTTCTATCCCAGTAAACACTTTACTCTTTAAGCCAAAAAACACAACAACAATCTATCAGTGTCAAAACAGATAATCTGGAATGGAAAAACCTCTTGTGATATAACTTACATCGCATAACTCACATGTGCTTTTGTTGGTTTATGTTTAGCAGAGACAGAAGATAACAGTCTGTCTTTTGGCTGACCTTTGGACAGACAATTTGGATTCTCTTTTTTTGTACCTTTCTGACTCATTTCTGACAATTTGTTGTTGTTGTTTTTTTCTTCCATAGACATCATTCAGTTTAGCAGGACCTGCTCTTTGTTAAATCTCTACTTTGAACTTCCTTGTCTGGTCTCATTTTAGCTTGATTACAGTTGAAGATGGGTGGTTATGACATGCTGCACTCTCACACTGGCCTGGTTCATTCAGGCCTTTGCTCCAATCGGACAAATATTGAAACCAGCAGTTTCTTGTTTTGTTTCTTAAAATTCAAAGTGGGACTAAACTATGTGAATCATTTATAGAAATCTCTTATAGCAGTCAATCTTCTCATATCTTCCAGTTTCCCTGAAAAACTTAAAATCCTGTCTCCTTTTTATTTACTACACTTTGGGGCTAAAGTTATCAGGTGACAGGTTTTAGTGTGCATGATGTGGTTCGCATGACGTAAATGACCAAAAGCTGGTAAAATGGAGTTTAGCAAGAAGAGCTTTCTTTGTGCTGTTTAAGTTCATGAACATTAAAGTGATGAGCGTAAAATGCCCCAAGAAGGCTTTCCCTCTGATCGGAGTGTCACCTCAGCTGGTCAGCTGATTTGAAGAATGTGATGCATGATGTTGAACAAAAATTGGATGATTTCTTCTCAATGGCTGTAAATCTCTGCTGTGGAGATTGTACCTAAAGACTGTTCTAGAACCCTTTTGTAAAACACCTCCTCTGACAGTGATCTTTAAGTTTTAGAAACTGTATTACAACCAAAACAGTAAGACAGCTCCCTCCTATTTTAAGATGTTTTCTCAAAGGTACTTTATACAGACCAAGTCCTGTTTTCATTAAAGCAAAACTATCCATTCTTAAAATAATAGTAATATAGACACAATGACCTGAACAAAGTTTTATTTGTAACACTTTTCAAATTTAAGTGTGTTTTAAGTATTTTTTAAAGTTATATTGACAAAAATTGAAGCATGTGTGGTACTGGCTTTTACCATTAATGATAATTTAATATACCTGTAATTTATTTGTAATTCATTTGTCTTAGTTAGAAAAGATAAAAATGACTCATCTATTGTGTGCAGTGATGTCTGAGGGTTTGATGACAGCTCTCATGCATACCTTCATTCTGTTTTTCAGAAACATACGCACGCACATCCTGCTGTCAGTCTCTTCGAAGCTGAAGTATGATTTTCTGAGATCATCAGTCACTAGTTATAATGCTTTCAGTCATTATAACTTTTGGTCATTGTACACTTATTCAAGGAGGGGTTATTGTGGATTTTTTTAGGCCTTATAATGTGTCTTTGGTACCTCGGTAGTTGCTGTACATTTTTCTCACAATAGTATTTTAGAAGACCCGTATTTCAGTCTCAGTCTGAAAAACTTCATTTTAGCTACTGTCTTTTTAAGGCTCCCTGCTCTAAAAACCCCTTTCCTTCTGATTGGACAGCCCTATTGAGGCCTTTAGGAGGAGGAGCTAAGGGCAGACCTTGGTATTTGAGGCCCTTCTCTCTTTATGTGATGACCTCATCATTTTAACAAATCTCATGAGAGTCTCGTGACGATCTCGTGCTATTTTTAGAACAGACCATTTTGATCAGTTTGCAGACAGATTCAAGGATTTCTACAACATAAATATGAAGAGGTTCTTAAAATATGTGGAAGCAGAATATACCTCTTTGATGTCTCTTCATTGACCTGGATTGATAATTTACAATTCTCCCAAAGTTTTTCATCATTTCTCCTCCTCAGATGATGAATGATTTGGTCTGCTTCTGAGCCACTTAACTCAGTGGTTCATTTTATCTTTCATCAACCCACTGCAGGCTGTGATTTTATCCACTGATGTGAACAGATATTGGTATTCAACAATCTGGACCATACATATAAAATGAAATGATCTCACATTAAATCAAGAGCCATATGTTATGAAACATTAAATTATGTCGCTGAGGGTAGTGTCTTATAGATCTAGTGGGTTATATAACCAGCTGCAAAGTCTTGTTGGAGTTTTAAGCTCAAAGAATTCATTTGAACTTTTTCCTATCCTAATGTCAAGATTTTCATGTCTTTTTTCATGTAATGCTGTCTCAGAAAAGAAAACAAGTTCTAGGCACTTAATTGTGTTGTGGTGGTTTCACTTAAATTGCGATAGGATTTTTTTCGGGACTTCTTGTTGTGGTGGATGCACGATATCTATCAGAAGGGAAGGTGACCTGATCCGGACAGCTGAATAGAGGACTTTTACCTGAGACTGAAAGCAGTGTCAACATCTTCTTTTCCTTTTTAACCTTTAATTTGCTGTTGCTTTATCCAATCAGATTACACTGTTTCACAATGGAAACCACTAGTTGGATGCACATTAACTTGGCAGTGTCTCTGTAGAACTGGCCCCGATCTGTATAATGTTATTTTAAGAGTCATAGCAACATGTTCAAATGTTCAAACTTAATCAAAGATGTCATGATGATATCACTGATAAAGTAATGATGGATACATAATGGAAATCCACTCTGCTGTTAGACAGCTACACATTTAGCTTCTTTCTGTATGATTCACTTTAATTAAACAAGAGTCTCACACAGTGGACGCTGCTGAACTGTTCAGCTCCTGTGATTTACATGAGGCTTTTAAAAAGTTTCTTCTTCTGCTCTCACAGGTGCACCCAGCAGTCAGCAGCTGAGAACACACTCTCACAGGCGGGTCCAGCTCTGACATGACTCTGACCTCAACACATGTTGCACAGCGCCGCTCTGCAGTCATGTCCTCAGGCCGAGTCAACCATTATGGATTTGGCTTGACTGTGAGGATGATGACGTGATAAAGAGCATCAATGGAGGTGTTTCAAAGCCTCAGTGCTGTGTTATTGTGGGCGAGATAATCCTAAACATCAGCTTGGACGGGACATTGAACAAAAACGTTTTTTTAATGACAAAAAAAAAAAAAAAAAAAAAATCTAACGTGAATTATTGAGGTGAATAGCCTCCTACAAATGTAGCAATAGAAAGAATCTGCACAATGACAACTGTTTTAGTGTAACTTTTTATTTGTAACTTGGTGGAAATCTATCTTTCACAGTATAAAATAAACTCTGGTCCCATATGTGACCCACATTTCTCCTCCCAGCAGTCTGACTGTAAGTGAAAGTGTTTTCACAGGCTCAGTGGGAGGGTGTGTGTTGATAAATGTAAAGCTGTGTGATTCAGGTGTGTTAACCCTGAACTTAGTCCCAGTCAGGTCAGAGGAGGGACCCTGCTACAGCAGCATCATGGTCCAGTCAGGCAGAGAGGGCTCGCACTTTGTGTGTGCTCAGTGATCGGTTTATGCTGCACAGACTGTGGTTATGTCTGGAATGCCTCCCAACACAGCCATGACCTCCTCGATAGGGAGGGGTTACAAGCTGCGGGAGAGGACATGTGCCTTTTTTAAGCAATCCTGAGGTCAGACCTGCAGATCAGCAACATCACAGAGCCACAAAATGAAAGGGTCTATGACTCAGAGGAGCTACAATCGACACATTTTCTGCACATGCATGCTTACAGAGTTTATATAGTAGCACATCTGAGTGATAAACTAGAAACTCTGTGTTGAGGAGGGGAAACGCTCAAGTTAAATTTGTTACATCAGGATCTCTACACGTAATGCATTGTCAGTGAAAAGTTGGAAACTAGACTTTAAGTACCATGAGACTTTCAGAAATCCATCAATGTTACTGCATGATTGCACTGAACCTGCAGCCCTGCAGCCCTGCAGCCAGCAGCAATCACCGCCTCAGCTAAATGAGACCACATGCAGACAAAAGATTGATATATGACAGTGAATAAAAGTGTCTATTGGAACTATATTCCCTTAGCTGGCTCTGAATTTACACCCTGACAGCATGAAAAGGGAAAAAATTGGAAAATGTGTAAATCTCTTCAGTGAAAGTGGGAATTAAACAGCCTTGAAAAAGATAATGTGAAACTCTTGTCATGAATCAGACTACAGGCTGCACCATGCATAGCACAGCTGTGTGGCCCAGGACACACATTCCTGCATGCTGGTGGTAGAACACACACATTGGAAACAGCAGGATTATTCTGCTCAAACACAAGTGAAATATTTTATGTCTTGGTGTATACTTGATTTTGCCCCAAAGGGAGCGCAGACAGGGCCGCTAATAGGGCCTGTTCTTTTATAGCTCAGTAATCTAGAGTGAAAGCCTGCTCGCTGTCCATCCAGCACCAGGCTCTAAAAATTTATCACCACACTTTAATTTAATGGTCCATGTGCTTCCTATAGAAACCCTGAGATAAGCAGAAGACAGTGACAGATACTTCCAGTTATAGACATTTCATACAATCACTGTGTGAGGTCCTGCTTTCAAATAATGCAAGCATGCATTCTGTATGTTTGTGGGTCCTCCCCTGAGAATCAGCCAGCCTGGGTGGGGTACTTGGTCATTTCTTTTGCCAGTTTGTAAGGAGCACCAGAGTCTGAAAGGACAGAGCAGACGGGGAATAGATAGCAAGTAGGAGCCAGCACATCGCTGGGGTTGGTCACCTTTCTTCACCTGTGTTTCATTATGTGAAGCCCATGGCACCTTGAGGTTAGCTCTGACATCCAAGAGCCATCCATGCTCACTCTCATGCCCTGCTACACCCACACACCAAAAAAAGAAGACAAGAGGGAAAAAAAGAGAGACAAAGAGTTCATAGAAGGATGATGAAAGACGAGAAAGGCAAAGCCAAGACAAATAACCTGTTTGAGCTTTGACTAAACCCTGCTGGGACAGGCTGCTCCAGCTCTCTCCTACTTGACACATCCTCTTCGGTCTGAACACCTGACCCCAGTGCTCCACAGCTGATACTGAAGCTTTAATCCCTCTGTCATTTTCTCTGCACCTCTGTCTCTCATTTCGATTCTCGTGCATCTTTCAGCCTCACGTCATACGTACACCCCGGATTCTACAGACACTACTCACCTCCTTGTTTTCATTTATTTTTTAATCTTAATTTTGCAATTAACTACATATAAACTGTGTTAACTTGTGTCCTTACCCGTCTTTAGTAATGGCAGGCTAGGAGCTTTGTGGAAAAAAAGAAGAAAGAAGAGAATGCACAAATAGAAAAGGAGAGGAAGAGTTTTCTCTCACTTTGTTTGTCCTCATCCTGATCCACAGCTTCAGTCTTTGCATGATAACATACAATCTAATTATACAACTGTATGCTTTACTCTTTGCTTTGATATCATTAAATAATGATAATAGAAATTATTATTATTTCTCCATGCAGTTGTTATGAAAAAGAAATGAGAAACAGAGACCAAAACCAGACTTGTTTAATCCTGCTGTAAAAAACAGGAATTTTAACATGGACTCTAATGGACTCTTTCTGGCTTTAAAAACAAAAAACCTTAATGTGCTGTACGTCTGTAGTACCTCTATGAGCTAATGTGCACAGTGCTGGTTAAATTTCTGAGGGAACCTTCTCAGCTTAACAGCAGAGACATGAAGGAGCAGCTCGCATGGTGGAGGAGTAAGCCTGGGGCAGAGGTGTCAGAGGAATCAGGAAAAGATGGCAGAGTCTCAGGCTTTCAGAGAGAGTGGATCTGTGCATTGAGTCAGAGTTTCTGGTGTCTGGACAGAGAACCTTCACACACCTCCTCATGAAGCCCAGGACAGCTTAGACCAGGCTCTGTCAGACCCACATCCCCTCTGTATCGTGTTGTTTCTCAGCCATTCAAAAGTGTGCTAGCCTGGAGAGAGCATCACTGAGCAAAAGTGCAAAAGCAGAGGGTCAACAAGAGTAAACACAAATGAAGGAAAAATGATAAAACAAATAAAAGTAATAAAGAGGGAAAATCTGCGAGAAGGATAAAAGAATAAAAGCTCTAGAAACCATCTGAGACTTTGCAGTGTTGTGCGTTTCAGCCCCTTCAATAATGAACTTCTGAAGTTCTGATGAAAAGGCGTCAGTACATCCATCAATACTGACAGATCACTGTTTGTACATTCAGCCTAAATTAACATGTTTTATCACTAAGCATAACAACATGAGTTTAAGCTGCATGTTCAATCATAAATAAGGATTTACAGCCCACATTAAAATCAGCACAGGTTTCCTGATTGCGTTCAGTGCAGCATGGAAACCCCCTCCTTGTTTTAAAGCCACACCGGCTCAGTTTATGAGGAACTAAAAGTATGACTGGAACATGTCTTTGGCCAATCAGACTGTTTAAGTTGAAACTACCTGTTGTTTTACAGTTTCCTCTCCCTCTCGCCTTGCAAATAGAAAATACATGCTGAAGGTATAAGACCGAGCTGCGGGGTTCCCATGGTCAAATCTGTGAATTACTTTATGAGGATGACCCTGAACTTGTCCCTGCAGACTCACAGGTCAGACGTGGAGGACCTGACAGAGGCACTGTAAGCCTTCTAGGATATGTGAGATGCAATATAAACAAATTTTCAACAAATTGGACTTCAGGCAACAAATGAACCCCTCAGAGTTTGACAAGGCGGCCTTTCTCCTTCAGAGTTTGGAAACGAGTGGGAAGTGGTCGTTTCAGAACAGTAAAGGTAGCAGTAAGCAGGAGCAGATGGAGACAGAGGGAAAACTTGTAGTGGTAAAGCCCTCAAATTGCTCTGTGTAAATGTTTGCTTTTATTATTTGTCTCGCTTAACTGTTTCCTGTAAATCTAGAGCTGGTGAAGGTCGTCATCTCTGTGAAATGCAAAAAAAAAAAAAAGAACAGAGGAAGTTTTGTCATTAATAAAAGATGATTTTAAAAAGTGAGGCTGGATTAAAAGCATTTGATCTTCATCAAATCAAAACCATCTGGGACCTTCAGCCAACGATGAGCTACTCTGAAAAACAGTTTCAGTGGTGATCAATCATTGAATACACATGCAGTCATGAAGTTCATTTATTTACTCAGGATGGAGTTTATTCTTTACATTCTATGACATGTGGCCATCAGTACAATTTGTCAAATTCTGACCACACACTAAACGATGTCTAGATCTCAAACCATATGAAAAATGAAGGTGATCACACAATGGGATAGTTCTAAATAATTTATAACATTTTAGTCCTCTAAACACCTAAACACACACACACACACACACACACACACACACACACACAAACACACGATGAGTCTTGCTGTCAGACTTCTCGACAAACATTTGAAGTTAGATTACTCTGACATGAGATCTCAGAAATCTTTGTGAACCAACAGGACTTCAAAAGACACACAATCATGGAGGACAGTCAATTTCGTCATAAAAAAGGGGTATCCTGTCAGAGACAGAGTCCAAAATATAATAAAACATATTTGACATTTATGATCCCAGGTCATGGAGTCCAACTCAAGTGGGAGTAGTTAACCCTTTAAACCTTAAGGTCCCCCAGTTTGGGGACTTTGAGGTCGCTCCACAACAAAAGGCATAAAACAAAGCACTTATTGTCCATCGGATTAAACAGGGGAAACTCAGCAACAAACACCATCAAGTCAAACTTCAAACAAACTTTCTGTTCATTTGAGTGATACTTGAGTTATTACTCTGAGCCAGTGACATAAATATCAAAACTGACACCTCTGAAGAAATTACTCAAACTCCCCTTTATTATGACACCAAAATGATTCAAATAGACTGTAGATTCAATCTGACTCTTTTCAATCTGAGTATGTCATTTTTCAAGCAGAGACCTAAAAAAGAGGCCAGAGCTTAAAGGGTAAATACTTGTAAAACACTTCTAACTTGAAGATCATTTGGAAAAATGAAAGGTCACAAACAGCCTTGTATCAGGCTAATGGGGGCGGCTGGATCATTTGGACTACACTAAAAAAAATGAAACATTTACTTCCATAGGCAATGATATTAAGTTCAACTTAGTTGACTAACCAAATATATTTACATGGAACTGGTTGGCAATAAGTTTAATTAAAGTCAATGTTTCATTTTTTGTCTTCAGTGTAGCCGCCGCTTGTGTTTGGCCATCCTAAACGTGATATTGCATTTAGGTGACTAACTGGTCGTAAAGAAGCAACAGCTCATAGCTGTGGTTATTTCTCAGTGGCAGACTGCTGTTGTGAAGATCAGACCAGCAACAGACTTCCTTGAGATGAGGCTCTAATCACAGACTCTGGAGGATGAACTGTAATCATAACAGAGCTCAGAAAGAAGTCCAGTTAATCTGACTCCAGTTTGTTTACAGGGGAGAAAAGACAAAACAGCAGAAAAAAAAGACAGAAACTGGAGGCTGTGACAGAGCAATCCACAACATTTAAGATGGTGCATGAAAAAAATTCACAGTGCTTAATATGGCGGTGTTTTGGGACTGATTAATGGAAGACAAAATGTTGTGGACTCTGTCAGAATTGAGGCTGAAAACTCAATTAAATGACCCACTTAAACCACTCACTGAATATTATGCCAACTGTATTGTAAGCCTCTTTCATCTTAACGTTTTGGAAAACTACTGTGTGCATATACCTAATTTAAAAGAAACAAATATAACTGAAAAACATCCATTGTTGATCCTTGTATCAGTTTTTTTTCCCAGCACTGGGGCAGAAGAGAGTACAGTTTGTCCCTATCTGAGACACCGTGTATGAAATGTCTTGTTTTATGGTGAATTAATTGTGGTATGATGATTGAATCTGATGACTCTGATGTGATGTTTCTAAAACTGTTTGATCAGATCCTCTCCTTCTTTGGTGATTAAAGCAGTTACTTCTTTTGATGTCTGTTCAGAGATAAAATCCAAGGAAGCATTCAAAAGAAGAAGAAAAAAGAAGAAGTCAGGAGTGATTTCATGAATGAAGTTTAGAAAGATCATTTCTTTAACCTTGGATTGATAGCCTGTACCATGGCTGCACAAGGACTGAAGGCATAGTTCATGTCCTCAGCTGTAATCATGAGGCTGCTGCTTGTTTCTTAGTTTATCAGTGACACACATCTACTCCTTAGAACATGGTTCTTTATTCCAAAGAGAGCGGCAGAAAACGAGGGATTTTCCACCTCTGCCAAGCTGAGGTAACTTTCTCACATGACTGATGCGTGAGGCCAATTACACAAACATCCCAGAGGTCTGTTTCTTAGAGCTTATCACCTCTCATGAGAAAAGGTCTGCTGTTGGTGTGTATGTGTGTGCATGTGTACGGCTTAGTGACTCTACCAGCATTTGTGTACACAGAAAATATGTGTGTGTACAAAAGAGCAGGCACATCTGTGTGGTCTGTCTCTGTGCAGCCTGACATTGACCTCCCACTGTGATGCAGAGCAAAGACAGGAAACAAAGGGGTTAATGGGATCTGAGATGGGCTTTTTCAGGTCCATAGGAACATCACAAAAGACAGTCAGTCAAACGAAATGCAGGAGTTAGCCAATACACGTTTATATCCGGGAGGGGGGGGGGTTATGGTGCTTAATCTTCTTGTGGGGAAAAGAGCCGTGATCTTGATTTAATTAAATCAACATGCAATGAGAATTGTAGCCAGCAGATAAAGGCACTTCAAGATTTCGTATTGCTCAGTTTGATGACATCATGTCATTTTTTTCTCTCTTTCTTTATCTAAATCAATATAGAAATCACTCTGGGAAGTCTCAGCACTGACCCTCCTGTGCATCACATGTTGAGCCTGAGACATTTCCCATAACACCATTGTCACATCATCATCTGACTTCCATTATTGGTTTACTCCTATTTATTTATTCCTCCTGGCAGGCGAACAGAGGCGAGGTGAGGAAGAGTCACGGAGTCTGCCGGCTGGGAGTGGTGTGCGTCGTACACGGAAAGGGTTGTCGAGCGGATGAGGACAACAGCTTGGCAGAGAAACAAGGCTGTCTCACACTGTAGAAGACTTGTGCGTCAAAGGTGGCCATAATGCATTTTGCATGGGGGGAGGTTGTCACAAAATAGAAAATATTACACATTAAATGGAAGTTAAAGGCCTTAATTTGTATTTGTTGTGCTGGGGGAACATTAGTATTAGTGGGAAGTGATTGCACAGTAACAGTAAAGATGGTCACAGTACGCCTGAGCCACAGATTAGAACCCTGAGTGGGTTCCTCACAGATGGAGTGGGATGTACCACAACACTGCACACTTCTCTTTATGACTCATAAACTCATGGGGCATACCTCTCTACTGCTTACCTCTAGGATGGTGTGTAACAATTTTAGCCTTCATTTTTCCTGCATCTCAAAAAGCTCTTTACTCTTGAAAAAGAGGAGAAACACATTTTTAATCCTCATTTCTATTGCATATGGTGTCCTTTTTGATTAATTAGTCATGTAATATTTACATTAAGCAAAAAAATAAAGTATTGGGGTGTTGCTGTTGACCTCTGTTGAGCAGCCACTGCTGAGCAGATCAGTATTGATAAATTCTTTGTACCATTGTATCATTTTGAGGGTTTAATGGTGCATGATTGTTGCTCTTTTGCTTTTATTTAATGTGTCATCTAAAGAGAGAGGAAGAGGAAAAAAAGGCAAAGAAGATCAGATTTGACATGCACCAAAGGTTCAAAGCATGAGCATCGGTTGTCACTGACAAAGGCCCAATCCAAAGGCCAGGTCAGTTCGTCTTAGTTCTGTGTTATTCTGTGTTCATCAACATCTGTTGGTCCTTGCATTTTTTTTATTTATTTATTTATTTATTTATTTATTTATTTATTTATTTATTTATTTATTTATTTATTTATCTATTTATTTATTTAAATCAGAGCCAAAATAACATATAGGAAGATAACTACAGTTAAATTTTAATTCCTGCTAGTTTTGGAAAATCATTGTTTTACAAAGTTGTAAAATTCTAAACACAACTCTCAGTCTCATCCTCATATTAAGGAATACAGAATGTTAAATTAATACCAGTTTTGGATTGGATCGGTATCAGTATTGGCTAATTTCAAAGCAGGTGTCAGTACTGGTATCTGGGCTTAAAAGGTTGGATCAATGCATTCCTCGTCCAGAGTTAATGTTAGATATTGAGGCTGACACAAAATCAACTTTACATTCGTAGGTGGAAACCTGATCACCAACCTGAGCTAACCTTGTAACCTCAGAGCAAACATGTTTCCAAAGACCAGAGCAGGTTACATTTTCTGTCAGTTGGGTTATAAAGTGGTTCCTGGTTGTGTTATCAGGCTGCGCAGGGTTACGTCTGTTTGTGTGAAGCTCGCATGTTCTTCCTACTTCTTTCAGTGCAGCTGTGACTATGAGAGTGTTTGGTTTTTGTCTTAACATGGTTGACATGTTTGTCAGTAATGATAATATGACTGACTGGATCAGTTCATTAATATTTCTGTTTGTGCCTCTTTGTAGTATTCTGCAGCATGGCCTTAAAGAGAGTGAGAAGTTGTTCGCTGGTTATAACACAGACTGAAAGTAATGCTGCATCTCTATGACCTACAAAAGAAAAGCATCAGTCATGAGAGTGACTTTTGTTATTTTGTGTTTGATGCCTGTATCTGATGCCAGCAGGGCAGCTGTCAGAGAGGCCAACATGTGGCATGGAGACTCAGGCTCTTTTCTCTTTCCACAGCAAATACTGTTATTGTGCTGAATGATGCACTTGATTATTTCAGGACCTGTTCTTGCAGGACTGCAAACTGTTAAGTTTCAGAAATTAAATGAAAAAGCTGTGAAGCATTAACTCTTCTCTGCATGGAATTATTTAATGAGAAAACAAAATGTGCTCCCATTACGTGTTCAGTTTATTTAGCTTATTAGCTTAGGATGGAAACACGGCTAATAGCAGCCTTAACGGTCCTTACTTTAAGAATCCATCACTAGTTCAAAAGCTGCATTTCGTGCAGAAGAGCCCTTCAGCAAACACAACAACGAGGATAGTTCAGAAAGAAAAGGGCTTCATGTGTTTTTGCTTAGCGTTGCATGGCTCTCTGTTTACATGGAGCAGAGAGAGACACACTGAGTCCAGCTGCTCTGCCTCACAGTCTTTAACACATCTTCAGGGAAGCTCTCTGCAATGCTCTGCTGCACCATGCTGTCTGAACGCACAGCAGGGGGGGGTCTGTTGTGGTGGAGATGTGTGTGTGTGTGTGTGTGTGTGTGTGTGTGTGTGTGTGTGTGTGTGTGTGTGTGTGTGTGTGTGTGTGTGTGTGTGAACAGAGTAAAGTGTAAAACCTGTTGAGTTTCCAGAAAACTGTTTTTTTCCCCTCAGTCATCACCTGCAGTCCAAAGGTAACAATGTTGGGAGTTTAACAAAAAGGTAGAAACATTTCATTATGCTCTTTAGTGTCATGGCTTCCTCGACAACTAAATAAATCTACAAGGGGCGGGACTTCTGATTTCACCTTTTCAATAACAATAGGTGATGTTTGTAAGGAGGAAAACTAATCCTTCAAACTAATCATTGGTATGCTTTCTTTGTAAAATACCACTGAAGCAGTCAGAGGCAACTACCAGGGAAAGTGGAGGTACCATGAGACAACTTTCATTACCTTACAAGAAGAGAGTGCTTACCGACGAGAAGTGCTCTGAGATACTGGGTGCTGCCATCACCACAAAAAAACCACCTGTATGGATGGGCACAGGCCCTCAGAGCTCTGTCTACAGTAACAGTCATAAAGCCTACCTCCTTCAAAGTGGCAGATTGGACATTGGTGATACTATAAAATTCAATTATTCAATAAAGTTATTTCTTTTCTGTCTGTCATTATGGTGAGCTGTTTTCATGATTTATGTCTTGTTTTCGTAGATGTTTATTTTTGATAGGCAATTGGATGTTTCAAAGAGGGGATGTGACAACAGATTTGACAACTCTGGTAGAAAATGTTTACCTCTGGATTTCTATGAGTTCAAATAAAAATAACAAATTAAAACTAAAAAACATGAAATAAAGTCTGTCGAAATCCATGCTGCTTTCATCTGTTTCCAGTAGTGCACTCCAACCTGCGCATTCATAGCAGTCCCCCAGAGCTTCACAAGCCTTAGGTGTCCATCTCCTGACTGTGAGGGTAGTTGCAGGCTGCCTCAGGGCCCGCAACAGGTCTGCAGGAAAAACAGAATGGAATTAATAATAACAATTTGAATAATAGTAGAGAAATGAATAAATAATATTTAAATATATTTTCTTCTTTACTGCTTGTCCTGTTCAAGGTCACAGGTGGCTGGAGCCTATCCCAGCTGTCTTAGGGCGAGAGGCGGGGTACATCCTGGACTGGTCGCCAGCCAATCACAGGGCTGACACATAGAGACAGACAAATTTCACTCACACCTACAGGATATTTAGACTCACCAATTAACCTGATGAGCATGTTTTTAGACTTGAGAGGATGCCGGAGTACCTGGAAAGAACCCACTCATGCACAGTGAGAAAATGCAAACTCCACACAGAAAGGGCACCGGGCAACCCAAGATTTGTGACCTCCTTGCTGTGAGGGTGCAGTGCTAACTGTTATGTCACTGTTCAGCCCTTTAAATTTAAATAATTAATAATTTAAAACAGTTTTCTGTCTTCTTCATAACGGTAACTTCAGCCTGGTGCTGAACGCATTACAGGGATCCATGATGATTACATCAAGGGGCTGAGTGTACCATGGAAAACACATCTGTAAGGACATAAATATGTTTCTGCATTCTTACACCTAATTCTAACACAGTCCCACCAATCTGAGCGGTGTCGCTGTCCTCTTCCATCCTGCAAACATTTGATCTGGGTGCCGACAGACCTGAGACCTCTGACCGTGCTGCGGTTTCAGGGCCCAGAGGAGCCTGAGCCTCTGGGGTTAAAGTTCTGATCTGACACAAGAGGGCATGAAAGGCTGTCTAATCGTGACAGAGTGTTCATTAATCATAGTCACAGAGAACTCTAATAAAGGCAGATCTGATCTCAGCTATGGTTCTCTGATCCTCCAGCAGGTCTGTAGTCAGCTCCAGATGTTTGGACTGACACAGAGGTACAAACAAATACACACACACACACACACACACACACACACACACACACACACACACACACACACACACACACACACACACACACACACACACACACACTGATCTGTGCACACAAAATGTGTTACATCTAAAATCTCAAAATACTCTCACACTCGGGATTTATCAAACTTGTGTGCTGGATTTTTCTTCAAAGCCCCGACACCAGGGTGTGTTTGTTTTGACATAATGAAGCTCAAATGTGCCAAATATTATATTGCAGGGGTGGAGACTTCAGATTCAGAGTGACAGCCAGCGGGTCTTTGATGTCGTTTTTTTTTTTTTTTTTTTTTTTTTTGCTGAGAATCAGTTGCTGTTTTAGTGAAGATGCAGGACCACCAAAATCCACAAGAGGGCGACATTGTAAAAGTTTTCTGTAGAATCAGTGCCAGTGTACAGTTCTGGTATTCTGACAATCTTTAGGAAGAAAGTAACTCAAAAATGAAACGCAAGGGTTACTGTATAATTAGAAGAAGGTGGTTTTAAAAGCATATGATGTTCATAAAGAGTGCCCCAGACTTTATATACTGACCTGTTTGAGATACTTTTACTATATTATATGCTGGTACAATGTTAATTTGGATAGCTTGTCTCAGATAGCTTCAGTTTCTGAATAAGTTCATAATTACAAGTGTAGCAGCTTATTATTTAGGTGGCTTATTATACAACAGTCATAGTTTACAATTTTTATTAAAAATAATACATTCTCTTTTTTTTTCTCTCAAGCAACTTTGAAAATGTCACTACCTGACTGAAACTGGATTTGTAGCCAAGCAACCCAAAGTCTCTCCTGCTCCTTTGCTGTTCTGAGCCCATGGTACACTTTGGATCATGCACATTTATATCTCTCTGTCGAGAATAGCTGTTTGTTTGTTTGTTTGTTTGTTCGTTTAATTTGTTTGTTTGTTTGTTTGTTTGTTATATAGTGTATGTTTAGATTTTTAATTTAATATTGTTAAAATAAGCCACAGTTCAATAATATAAATCAGCTGAGTCTCAATAGCAGATGTGAAAATAGCCAGCATGATGTCTAATTTTCCCTTTTTTAAATTTGTTTGTTTTTGTTTTTTTTTTCTTTTCTTTGCTGTAATGGATTGAGAATGAGTCCTGGACTCAATCGGACAACCAATGTTGAGGACAGTGCCCCCCTTTCCACGGGACGTTTGCTTTACCAACCTGAGTCAAATCAGCAACCTCCAGGACTCTAGTTTGGTGGACAGTAATATAGTAATATTCACTATTACTAAAACAAATCACCTGCTTAGAAAACACAGATTTTTAAGATACTCCTGATCTGCTTCACCTTTGACTTTCTGTGAGCCAACTTCCTTCTACATCTTTACCACTTATCCTGTTCAGGGCCACAGGAGGCTGAAGCCAGTTCCAGCTATCATTAGATGGAAACCATTCACACACACACTCACACCTACAGGCAATTTAGAGTGACCAATCAACCTGACAAGCTTATTTTTGGACTGCTGGAGGAAGCAGGAGAGCCTGGGGAGAACCCAGGCAGAGAGGCACCTGCCCAGCCAGGGATTTGAACCCATAACCTTCTTGATGGATTGAACCATTGAACCACTGTGCAGCCTGATGACCAACTTGATTTTGAGGGGAAAATGCGGTACAGTTACAACAGGTGGCCAGTAGGTGGCAGTGTATAGGCAGATATAAAATCGGTCACCATACAGTATTCAGTGTGAAACAGCTTATTAAACACTTTAACCGATGAGACCACAGAGTATATCTATAGCTATAATTATATCTATAACTAGATATTTATCAGGTATACTGTTGATTAATCATACTGCTAATTAATGATGCTTGTTGAAAAGTTTGGAGATTCAGATCTGACACAGCAGTTAGTGGAGTGCTAGTTATCTTTCTTTAACAGACAGATGATTAAAAAAAAAGCAGTCATGAAAATCAATCCAGGGATTGTTAACATATCCAAGCCTTGTGGAAGTTTTGGTCTTACAGAGAAGATCTGCATTACTTGTTTCTGTTTTCTGTTTTTCTCAGATTTGCTTATCCTCACTGCCTTCTTGTTTTTCTTCACTAACCTGAATTGGTCCACATTTTACCATTAGACCCCTTATGACAACCAAAAAAAGTTCATGGTGACAACACGCTATGAGTGTGTAGGAAGTTGTTTTTGTTTTCTTTTGTAATTTCCTTATTTTTTTTTACTGTGTGCTTAAGAAGTTTTTTCCTCTTTTTGTTGTTAAAGACTGAAAAACATTTTGGCTTCCCTTAACATCCAGTTTGGCATAGTGGGGCACACGTCTCCTCTGCTCCACCACAGAAAGTCTGAGCTGTCTCTTCAGATGAAAGCAGGTGCACAGTGACGGGCTGTAAATGTCAGAGCGTCGGGTCCAGTGAAGGCAATTGAGGCAGCATAAGACTAAAGGAATGAGTCACAGATGCATCCAGCAGTGCAGTGTGGAAGATGTTACAGCCACACAGAACCGAGGATCATTATTTTCTCAGTCATAAACAGAGTTAGCGGTTAACAAACAAAGTTTCTACACTGATGTTTCTCAGTAACCACACAAACATTAGAGGCTTCTGTACCCACACACAGACTGAGAAAAGTTTGTCTGTAAAAAAAAACATAATACACTTTGTCTGGAGTATGAGGTGAATGTCTTAGAGGTATGAGCCAAAAATGTACAGTGAGGACTCAGCATGTACAGAGAGTCTGTAACATGTGGATCAACAGTACCAAAACAAGGTTCCACTGTCTGTGTCTCTGCAGAGCAGTTCAAGGATGGTGAGTTTCTGGCTGCTGCTCACTGTACCGCACAGAGCCAGCTGTTTCATTTTTTATTTCTTTATTAGAGGGAGAGCACAGTGTACATTTCAGTCACTATCCAGTGGTATCATTTAACATTATGAGTTTTTTGCATTAGAGAAAATGAAACAATGTGTTTTGTTTCACTGATGCACAGTGACTGTTTGGAGTGTTTTTTTCATCCATGTTTCATACTGAGGAGGAAACCCATCCCATCATGATTTCTACCATTACTCATAGATAATTTGTTTCACAGCCCACCACATGGCTCTTTTTGTCCCCCACAGCCTGAGAAAGATGAGACAGACAAGAGCCAGTGCGTCACTGGGGCTATCAAGTGGGCACCTCCCTTCAACAGAAATTTGTTGTTGGACCCACGATACCTCAGAGGGGCTGAGTGTCCAGAGACCTCCATGCAGGCCCCATGTTTCCAACAGCTACAGGTAGTGACAACACCGATTAGACCTGCCCTTCCACAAGACCATTAGTGGGTCTCAAGTGGACCCCTACACCCAAAACACAGCAAAGAAAAAAACAAAAGGGAGATGTCCAAAGAAGATAGCTAGCTGCATTTAATCCATGCATTCAAAATGCTTAAGTCTAAACTGTGTGTAACTTTAAGGGTTTATTTTTAACTTTCTTTATATAAGATTCTGAGTGTTTGTCTCTTATTCATAGTGTTTATATCAAAGCCTGTTTTTCTAATCCAAGTTTCTCTTTCAGAAATTAGATACCTAAATCCTGAAACTGAAACATGTTCATATTTAGAATAAATGGATTAATCAAAATCATTACTTTTAACTTATCCATCTTCACAAAGACAGTGGCATTGGAAAACCTCTCATTAAATTTCTCCTTAGTGCTGAATGAAAATAAACGTGCGTTACTGTTGTGGTATGTAGCTTCTTTTGAATCATCTTAGTATCAGTGTCAGAGTAACTGCAGGCCCACACACAGAGAGACAGTTACACTGCAGACAGATCAACTAAATCTCATTTGCCATCCTCCCCCAGGAGAGGGGAGATCAGAGGAGTGAAGGCAGAGAAGCATATCTGAATCATATGCTTTACAGCCTCATTCATTATCCATTACACCAAACACCATGCACAGCATTGTTTGATTCAATGTTTAAAGGATTTATTCCACAGCAGCATGTTGTAATGATGACTATGGATTAATGTCATTTTGCCCTTTACATTGTTTCATGTTTTTCTGTGCTTGCTTAGAAAATGCTTTAATTCCATCACTAGAGCGTTGGGTTTTGTTGTTGTTGTTGTTGTTGTTGTTGTTGTTGTTGTTGTTGTTGGGTTTTTTCAACTGGTTTCACTTAAAGCAACTTAAAGCACATCTGGTGCTTCTCTGGACTTCTCTTTAAGGGACAGGAATTATGGATAGAGATGGATAAAGATGTTAATAACAGGGTGAGTAAAGCAGTGGTGTTTGTTTTAAAGATGTCTGAATGGGAAGCATGACTTTTTTATTTGACTTATTTGATTAATGTAAAAAATGGAAGAATATGGTTTCCAACCATCTGAGCTCATGAGACACAGATTCCCTCGTCCACATTGTGACAATTTCTGGCTCACAAGGAGTTGAGATGTGACTTTTCATGCGTTACAGTATGTTTGTGTGTGTGTTCATCTGTGTGTGGTACGCTCTACAGTATGTGTGTATGTCCCTGTCTAGTGATTTTAAATGACATAAGATTACATCATCTCTGAGCTGCACATCTTGCAGATAGAGGGATAACAGATGTCCCCCACTGCGTGTGCACCGGAAACAATGACGTCAATTTAATCAGGCAGAAACATTTATATTAACATCACTGTATGGATCAGAGGATCTTAATGCAGTCAGGGAAAAAAACAAAAGGGCAAATAAGGAGAAAGCCTTTTTCCTTATTCTAATTCTGGTTTAAGACGGACCATTTCTTTTTCAATCCACAGACAGAGAACTTTAAACTCAGGCTGAGATGGTGTGTTGATTTTCTAGTCCTGCAGTCAAACTTCTCGAACAAGCAAAGACTGCACAGAAAAATCAAGTACAGACATAGCCTTTGCCTGTTTAACATTTGTTTTTATTTTTTATAGAAAAACATTACAGCTTTCATGTCACATGCAGACCACTGATTTTGTTCAAATAAAAGCTTATTCACGACTTTGCCCCCTCAATATTAGGACCAGAGAACAAATCTTTCAAATATCCAAGAGACACAAACACATAAACACAGCTCAGACATGTCCATAAGGAGAGTTACAGCATGGAAAAACACAGGCACAGAAATACACCAAAGCAAACCACAGGCAGAGTGAGGACATCAAAAAAGCTCTATGACACTGCAGCCTCAGGTTCTGGAAGAAATTAAACTAGGAGCCTCTGGACACGACACAAACAGTACCACGACATGAGCACAAGTTTCACACAGCCGGAATGATACAGCTTTACAGACAAAAATAACTACAAGGCAATGCGGAGATGTAGAATAATCACTGCTTGTTTTTCTGAAACTGTGCAGAAACTAATGAACGCTTGTCTGATCATAAACCATCATGACCTCTTATTTCATCGGTGATTATCTTTTGCAAACAATGTGAAAAACTGTCAAAGTTGTACATAGCTACCAAATTTCCACAACAGATTTAAATCATAACTTTGGCTGTAAGCAGTCAACAGATCACTCCGATTGGATGTTGTGCCAGCGAGCCGTCTCTGTTTGCCCCCTACTGCACATCTCCTTCCAGTGTCCCTGTCCCGCCTCTGAAGCCTCTCCACCAATCAGAACGTGGCCCAGAATGCTGCTCTTTGTGTACAGACGGCCCTGAGGAAACACAAACAACACAGAATCAAAACATCACCAATGTATGAAGGATCTTGCATTGAGATGAAAATTTAAAGGGTGTTCAGTTTTTTTTTTGTTTTTTTTTAAGTGGGGTTGTAAGAGGTATTTGTCAACAGTATGTGTATCAATATCAAGGGATCCGTCTGCTTGGTGTCTTTAAACAGAAACAGAGGTCACACATAACTACATGTTGCTCTGTGGGGCTGAGAAATAACCAAACTTCAGGATTCTCCTGAATCAGAGGATACCAGCGGCTCACATCAGCTGCAGTCTGCATCGCTCAAAATCTAGATATCCTGCAGTAACAAACACTGAGTTACCAACTTCCATCAACAATAAGACTTTAAATCAAACAAGAAAAAAAAAAAAAACAGAAAAGTGGACGAGCCAACTTCAAAGATGATGATCCACCAATGAAATACTGCAGGGCTGAAACAATTAGTTGATAATAAGAAATCATCAAGCAGAATTACATTAATATGCATTGTTAAAAAAAGGCAATAACATATTTAATGGAAAAAAAGAAACGCTGGGCAGGTAACATTTCTTGTAAGATTACTTGATTAATTGCACAAATAATTGATAGAATACTTGCCTACTAAAATAATATATGACTGCAGCCCTAATAAGATGTTAGCTGCAGGGGGGAAGCTTAATTACCATGCCGGCTGGATAATACACATTTTAAAACTAAATTCAAATTATCTAATATCTAATTCCAGTATTACTGTCAGTGTACAAAGCAAAACTCAACTAAACATGTATCACTGGAAAAGCTGATTAGTGCACTGCAGGCATTTTTGCTAAAACTGTTAATGGTGCAAAAACAAAGTGGCTTTCCAACAATTAAGTAGAGAGCAGACATAAGAGTATACACATCACAATAACATGAGAGACTGGGTTGGATCTTCTGTAAAGTAGCCAAATTGACAGTTGTTAGCTTGGCTTTCATTTCCCTTCATCTTAACAAAGGGGAGCTCACTTTTGTCTCCTTTGGGAAATAAAATGTACTTATGTACATCACATAACCCCGCTTCACAAACAACTTGTATCAGATTAATTCATAGTTCATATAACAGACGTTAAATTTACCTGCATGACAATAAAATCTAGGACCAGTGGCAGCTGAGTGATGTCACCAGGGGGCAGGTCAAACAGGAAGGGAGCGTTCCAAACCGGGTTTGGACCACTGGCCCCTTTAGTCTCCTTGGTACCAATGACCTTCCCATCCTGACGCAGATTGATCACAACATAGTGGTCTGTGGGAGAAAAGAATCAAGTTTGTTGTTTTGATGGATTTTAGTTATTTTTTAGTTATTTTTTTCACCTTTTTAGTAAAGTAGGACAGCTGAAGAAAGACAGGAGCTATCAGGAGTAAAGAGTGGCAAAAAACATGCAGCAAATGGTTAAGGCTGGAACCCTTTGCAATGAAACCCAGACTGTGCTCTGTTTTATTGTGTTTGTCAACATCTTCATAATCCTCTGCTCCAAATCTGTATCATCTCTTGTAATCAGGATTCTCTTGTAAACCCAGTGCAGCATGCTAATTGGATTTGCTAAAATTAAAACTCAGTGTGTCACTGTCAGACAAGCATTCATCTGCAGGGGGGTGATACTGTGCAGTGCATCAGGAGTTTTGTAAATACTTTAAGTAAACTCTCTGATGTGATACTTTAAAAACTTTCTGCCATGATACTTTACTTCACCCTCTCCTCGACAGCAACAACACAAAACAGCTTTAAATGAGATGCAGTAACATGTGACACAGACAGCAGGGGAAACGACGACAGGCTGGCCAGTGTCTAATCTGATTACAGTCAGACAGTCAGGGGTCCACTTTGTCTGGATGAGGCTGAGGCAACAGGAAAGGGTCAGAAACCTGGTTAATAGTTTACATGTCAGCCAGTGTGCTCACACGGGTTATAGCTTGTAGTTATAAGATTCAGTTACATGAAATTACAAAGGGGATATGAAGCTTTCCCATATTTCAAACATGGATACAAAGTATCAATGTTGGATGTCCGTACTGAATGTGAGCATGTTTTTAAACCTCTACTTATTAGCATGCTGTAGAAATCCCTGAATCTGTCTGTAAATGGATCAAAACGATCTGTTCTAAAAACATTATGAGATCTTCATGAGACTTGCCAAAATGATGAGGTCATCACATAAAGATCTCCTAACTGGTTCATGAGACATTGGAGGCTGGACCTTAATCACCAAGGTCTGCCTATAGCTCTGCCACTGACAGGCCTCAAGAGGGCTGGCCAATCAGAGAGAAAGGATTTGTGGAACAGGGAGCCTTAAAGGGACAGCAGCTAAAATAAAGAGTTTCAGACAGAGGCTGAAATAAAAGTTTCCTAAAACACCAGTGCGAGGGGAAAAAAAAGGAATTTAAAGCTACTAGAGGGACAATATAAAGCTTTAAAAAAAAGGACAAGACAGTTCTCTGAAAACTTACATACTGATATCTTTGATTGATCTTTGACTTTGATTCTGGTTTGTCATTTTATGAGGTCAGTGTCTCAAAAAGATTAATCAGAGATATTGCAGCTGATACTGATACAAAAAGATCAACTTCTTAGTGCACTTGAAATAAAATATAAATTTACACGCAATTCAGAATGTGATTAATTTCAAAGCAGTATAAATTCAAGATGGAAGCTCGGGGCCAAATCAAAATGAAAATCAAGCTGTGTTTGCCGTAAATAATGAAATGAGTTGGTTTTTATTTTAGCAAATGAGAAATAAGAATGTCAAAAATATCTTCATCAAATATCTTATTCATGCCAGCACACTATATTGGGTATATAGTCAGTTTCATAAAAGAATTAATAAAATATATATTACAAGCTGTATTATACCCTTTTATTTTGAAACTGTGTTTAGTCATGTACTGTGAGCCAAAAAACCTCAGTTTAAAAGAGAAAAACAAATACAGGAAGAGTTTTCTGAGCTCTCTGCTCAGGGAGGAGGATTTTTAAGCTATTTTTTCAGGCTTTTATGCCTTTAATCAGACAGGACAGTGGATAGGGCAGGAAACAAGTTGAGAGTTGGGAGTAATGTGCAGGAAACCCTGCAGCTGGATTCGACCCCAGCCACCCGCTCGAGGTTGAGCCCCATGGGGCACGACCTAGACTGCTAGGCCTCAAAAGTTGCAGGATTTATCTGGTGTTTGACGCCAGAGAAGATGCACCGCAATGGGAGGACCTGAACAAGTTTATCCAGATAAAACCAAGTTTCTGCTGAGATGATGTTTTGAAGTCAGATCCCCCTTAAATATTTAAGTTTGTGTGTTTTAGATTCTAAAACAACAAAGGATCCAATCCTCTTTGAATATAAGTAACTGTTTTTATATGATGACGTGTGATGTTTTTCTCTGATCATGACATCAATAACCAGAGCATCAGACATTAAAAACGCAACAGCAGAGTCTGTGATTAAATCTGTAACCTGCTGTCTGGAGTTGATACTTTTTTTTTGCGTCTGTTTAGTCTGACTCCAACAGTTTTCTTATGATGTGTTTTAAAGATATCAGTGAAACATTTCATACTCGTTGCAGTGAAAATACTCTTTGTGGTTATTTTCACATCATAACTTTTCTGTTCAAGTTTAATATCTGAGTACTCTGAAACCTCCTTCAGCATCAGCAGTTAATCATTTTAATGCTTCTACTGAATCTACTGTGAGCTTCCTGCTGCATCAAACAGGAGTCATACAACATTAGATATTGGATATTTTGCTCTTTACCTGGAGTTCCTGGTATCCTCGTGAGCTTGGCCAGATTTTCAGCCTTTCGGACCATCACCTTTATGCGGTTTGCAAGAGACTGGTACTGCAGTAGGATGAAGAGCTGGCCTAAAGCCCGTGGCGCACACACTGAGCTCTTCCTGTGAGCGAGTGTTTCCAGAGAACTCACACTCTGAGGGAGAAGAGAAGAGGTAGAAGAAGAAAGAACTATGAGAGAAAAGCTAGTGGAGAGAACTGCCCTCTTTAAGTCTGCAGAATCCCTCTCATCCTTAAAGAGAGGAAGGAAACCAAAGCAAGGAAAGAACCGCGGAGAAGGGAGCAGATTGGAGCATCAGAAGAGGCACTGAAACAGCCACAATCTGTTTCAGTTCTTTCTAAAAGGGACTTGTAATGAATGGGTGCCTGTCAAAGTAAAGGAATGGTTAGAGTTTCAATCTGAATCAGTTCTTTATTCATGAGGCACTGTAGATGGACCTGCCTGAGGAGCTCAGCTGGGCTGGAGCTCAATCACATTTTCAATCACTCAAAACTAATTGGTCATTTGGGAAAAAGTTATACACAGCTTTCAGAGATCAGAGCATTTTAAGCAGCTTGAACACCCAACAGCCTGGAATAAAGAGGTCATTCCTGCTCCTAAGCTCTGTGGATGAATGAGATAGCCAGAGTTTAAGTAGGGATGGTAATTTCCGTCTGACTTCACGTCAGATCTCATTTGTTTGTATTGTCTTAGGCTGTGTGAGTCATCAGGCCGAGTGCTCACCCTCCAGCGCCCTTCTGAGGTCGAGCAACTGAGTGTGAAGACGATTTCATCCAACAAGTAAGATTCGGTTCAGTGCTTCTGTCTGTCACCTCAGAGACCATCACTTACAGTCACACCGCCTTTCAGAGGGAGACGTTTCCCTACAAACATGAACCCCAAAGCTACAGCAAGACATTTGTTTTCCAGCTTTCCCTAAACCTCAATTTCAAGCTGATAAAATTCAGCTCTATAGCTGTTCAGAAGAAGCATCCGTTTATTATTGATGGATGTTTTAATAGATTTACTTATTTTGCAGGTTCACACCGATTCTTTCACTCATCGTGTTGCGATGCAGTGGTTGAAGTTTTGCAATCCAGATTTATCAGACTTGACTTATAATTTGTTTCACATAACTTTTTTCAATATATATAAACTCTTTATAAAATCTCCACAAACTGCAAAAGTCATTTTTATTGAAAAGAACACACATTCTGCATCCCTCTCTCAATCTGTTTCCTCCATGTGTCTTAAATCTGCAGAGATGAAGTAATTTCAGTTAAGTTTGCAGATGGTTAGAAAAAAAAAAGATTAATATCTTTCGCACTCTGAAAGTCTGATATTATATCAGAAAAGTCCAACTGTACTTAACAATTCTTATTCTTCTACAAGAGATCAAATAAAATGTTTTCATGTTGTATACAATCTCATACTCTTGATATTTTTGCAGACTCCACAGAGGCTTGGTATAATCCGGTGACTCTGTCCCCTCCAGATATCTTGGGTTACATAAGGGACTCTCACTGACTGATTTACTCAGTATGAGTCATCATGGTCTCCAGAGCATGAAGGCCTCAGGAGAGGTGGGACAAGTCATTTAGGAGGAATTTCTCCCTGTGGTTCTGCTTCAATCTGTGCAGGATGGAGGGGTTAAAATTCAAATAATATTACAGAGCACCTCTCATAAACATGAGTTACCCAGCATATCAGGACTCACCTATTTTAATAGTTTATCAAATAACATCTGATCTGGAGGCTAATTACACTTCTAACATCCTACCGACAATGTGTAATGACTGTGTATTACCTCAATATAATGCAATGTATAAACACATTCTGAGACTCTGGGCTGCTTTAGTGTTTGAAAACAAAGATGTAATTACAACTGGTGCAAAATTGCAAAGTGTAAAAGGGTTTGTTTGTTTGTTGCAAGAGCACAGTTAACAGAGCAGCAGAGCTCTTTTTTTCAGATGCTGGAAAGAAAAGAATTGCATTAACTCAATTTGTAGTACTGTAGGTATTCTAGTGTCTATTTCTAGTTTAATTACAACTTTTGACTTGAACCTGTGCTGATTTTCGCTGCAAACACTGAAACAGTCAGTGTAGAGGGTCAAAAAATAAAACAGATCCCAAGAAACACAAATCCTACAAATTAATTTTCCTGTGGAAAACTAGTTATTTTGAGTGTTTTTGTGACAACATAACCCTGGTTTCCTGAAAACAAGTGCACCCCTGAAGTCACTGATATTAAAGCAGTGGTTTGGCAGCCTGCAATGACCAACCAGTGGTTTTGTTTCTGGATCACCAAAAAACAGTCACGTTAACATGAGAAAAAACAAAAAAATCAATATCTTGCGATGATGAGATCAGTCAACCCTCTGCAAGAAAACCAGCAACCTTGAGATACCAAGACAGAAAGATGAGATCTGAAGAAAAGAGTATTGTTATCGTGGGAAAACAAAGTGTTTCAAATGTATAACTTCATGTCTGCTAAGGGTGTCATCAAATAGCAAAGATTTTACTTTCAATAAAAACAATTAATACCAATATTTACATGTAAGTGCAGCTCACAACTGCTCCCTGACATCTTTAAGCTTAAACTTTAAGTTCTGAAGCTCCTAATGGGAATGTAAACAATGCCAGCGTACAGTAAAGCAAGTCCTTTCCAAGAGCCCTTTACAAAAACGTCTTCTTTTCCCCTTGTCTGCATTTGTCCTTCCAGTTGAGCATTGTGTCTGATGTTAACATTGAAAGGCCGATGCACTTTTTTTTTTATTGCAGCATAACATAAAAAGTTATGATATGTTGCTGTCAGTGACCATCACCAGCCCTCCCTGTAGGCTACTCCATCAAATCAAACTTTATTTATTCCCCGATGTGAGCTGAAGGGGAAGGCCATGCTACACCACAATGTGAAAAAAGGGGAATAAGTGACAGACGGGATAACAGTTCAATAACTTCTGAATGCACCATGAGCTCTAAAAATTAGGTTATAATTGTTGTCTATTGATGACATCATCAAACAATAGCCGAAGTTCATTAATTTATTTGTCCATCTACTCTGTTTCATCCATTGTTGAGATCAAACTCTGATTTGGAAAACTTGGGTTTGCATTATTATGTTATTAAAGAATTATTAGTCTTTAGATTTCTAGCTGACAACAAAAAGCAGACTTGAAGGGTTAAAGTGACTCTGTGATGAAACAAAAGAGCCTTCATGCTCAGAAAACTTGATGCTGATCATCCTGACCATCAGCAGCAGTGAGTCGTGATAAGACTGCTCATGCTTAAGTGCACAGCTCTTAAATTTCTGCCACGTCACTCCCATGGAGTCAGAATAAGTCATGCACTGCAGATGAAGGATCATCAATACTCTGACCAATCTCATTACACTTCTTACAAACCCTTTACCTTTTTTCAGAAAACAAATTCATTAAGTGAAGTCGCTGCTGTGCTGCACATCCTCTGTATACGCACCCACTTCTTGAAGAATTATCCGGATAACTGAGCAGCTCCGCTCTGTCACAGCAGGCTCCTGCTATACAACCCCACGACTACACACACAGCTACACACACTGACACCCGGAAACCATCGACACTGACTGAGAAGAGAGGGATGATTTGTGTGAGTAAGGGAGGATGCAACTTATATGGGTACAAAAAGAGGGACAGAGGAGAGTACACCTGACTCTGACTTGCAATAAAGTGTAAATGAGAAAATTTACAGACAGCACAACGCTGTGGTAAAAGTCTGCCTGACTGAGTAATGTCCAGTGAAACATCAGGACCCCCTCTCCCCCTTCAAAGTCTGTTATTAATGCTCCCTGGCTGTGTTTCAGAGGGCACAGCGTGGGCAGGCCGCCAATTTTCTGCACTGAGCTTGTTTGCTGTGCAGTCACTAACAACAATGTTGCCATGACAAACAACAGTGGAAAACTGGGTAATGAAAGGACTGATGAGAGCAACATTCCTTCATGGATAAAACATGATACATATTTAACCTGTTGGCCTGTGTGTGTTAAATCATCTGAAAATGCTGACTTTGCATGAAATCATTTCCAGAAAACGCTATAGCCCCAAATCACAAACACACACACAGGAACAAAGAAGCATATATCGTGTGATGCTTGTTCTGCCACTGAGTTAGCAATTAGGCTCAATCCCTGCTGTGCCTGCTGTTTGGTCCACACTCTCATCTGCTCTGTATGGCTCCGATTTAATGTGCTATGGGACTCAGCTCTGTACTTATTTTGTTGGATTTCAAAGAACCTAACAAAGCAAGTGAGCAGGTAAGAGCGAGTTAGCATCCATGACATGATGCATGCTTATCAAGCGAATCAAATTACTGTTTGCTACAATATCAAATCATGTCTTGTATTATAGTGTAAAGTTTTAAAGATCCCTTTCATGCTGAGAGTTAGACAAGAAAACCCATTAAATTTGGCTTCCTCCTGACTTGGGGGGCACAAAATTCTGGTTTGATGTCTGACCAGTCAGCAAACAAATCTAACAACAGTATTGGTTCAGTAGTGTTAAGGGACCAGTTAAATAAAACAGTTTAGGGACAAGAAAACATTTACGAGTATCAGGTGCTGCAGTCTTTGGCTGGATAACTTAAAAATGCTAACAGTAAAAAGCTAATGATTTGACCTCACCATAGCACTACCATCTATTTGGTACCACACTTTGGCTGTGAGAATAAATAATCTATATATTTGTTAAAATCATCTTTAAATCACTTTTAGTGCAACTTGTTATTGTCTCAACTTGGCAGCTGGTTGATACGTGTTGCATGGCTTAGCTTAGTGTAGAACAGGCTTAAGCTAACACAGTTTAGCTCATGACACAGATGATAGTTGACCAAATATAAGACCAAAAACTGAAACGTTTAGACTCAGACATGACGGTGCCATATTGGACAGAATTAGGCTAGCAGTTTCAAGTTTCTTTGTGCCAAACTAAAAGTGACTGGACGTGTTTTCCAAATTATGTTACAGATGTGAGGGTGATGTAGAACTTCTCATCTGACCTCTCTTTTTGAAGTGTATTTCCCAAAATATTGTACTAATTCCTGCAAGTTTTTTTAGGTAGTTTATCACCAAAAAGTCATTATTACAGTGTTTATTGTTTAAATAATTTCAGTGTTTATTATTAGTCAATTATTACTAAACCTCTTCACACACTTGGGTCTACAGAGCATATTTTGGCTGAGCTGAAGTTAGGTTTAGTCAGGTGTTCATCTGGTATGTATCATGAGACTCCAGCTTTGGAACCTGTGGTATTTAAACAATGCTTTAAAAAATGATCCAACCCCCATGTACCTTTTTCAGCTTGCTTTTGGTTGGGAGGAGCTGCCTGGTGTAGGTGGTGGTGGTGTCAGGCTCCCATTCCATGTTTTCACAGGGAAGCTCCACCACTCCCAGAGCAGCCTCCCTCAGGCCCGAGAAGTCCCTGCTGTACACTGCCAGCCTTAGGATGCAGGTGCGCAGCTCATCCAGAGAGCCCACTTGCAGCACAAAGCTCTGGTTGTGCAGGTCTGGGCTGAGGCTGCGGCGCCGGGACGCTACCTGCTGAGGGGAGGGGCAGAGAGGAGGGAGGCTGGCCCGCACAAACACCCCACTGCGCCTCCGACTGGCCCCTGAGAGCCCCAGGATATTGACCACCAGGGTGCCACAGGTGGAGGAGAAGAGCAGGGAGAAGTGCAGGAGAGGAGCCGAATTTGATGGGACAGAGAGAGAGTTAGAGCCGTACTGTGACAGGCCTGGCTCCCCCTGCTGGACGGAGGCTCCAGCAGGACCTGCAGTTAGCTGACTGCTCTCGCTGTAAAGAAAACTTTCCCCGCTCACAGTGCTGCGCCGACCCACTGCCCGGCGAGACTTTGACACCAGGCTCAGCTTTGTGAGGGAGGGAAGTGAGGCTCTGCCATGAGTTGGACGTTTACTGGGTGAGCAGGGAACAGCAGGGGTGCTCAAGCGACGCATCGGAAAGGAAGAGCCGGCTAACTGTGCCAGGTCAGCTGATTTGTTGGGACTGGGGTCAAAAGGCAGAGCAGGGAGGTCATCCTCAGAGGGGGAGGAGCTGCTTTTAGAGGAAGGAAACTCTAACACATCTCCATCCAGCTCCTCATACTGCTGTTTTACAGGCTGCGTGCACAAAGATGGAGTCAGCGTGACAGTCACTTTCTCAGCACGATGAGGAGACAGATAGACTGCCTCCTTGTCCTCTGGGGAAACACTCTTCTTCTTTCTGCGACAGCAGAGGATGCAGCCCAGGACCAGGCAGTAGCAGAACACAGCCAGACCCACAGCGAGCAGGATCTGCAGGTGAACTACACAACAGAGAGAGAGAGAGAGAGGAGAGAGAGAGAGAGAGAGAGAGGAGAGAATGAGTCCAATCAAGGTTATTCAATTTGTGCTGCTCAGATTAATGGAGAACAAAAGAAAGTGAATCTGTTCATAATCAGGAAAAAAAATGAAAATAAATAAACACCAACAGGAGAAGACATAAGACAAGGGTATTTGTTAGAAACAAAAAAATTAAATCATTTTTGCTTTTGAGTAAGTGATCTGTCAGAGAAGAATAGAGAGCATATCAATTCATTCAAGCCTTATTCATTACAAAATATATCAGGGCATCTTCATCCAAGATTTATCTTGTTGAGTCTGCACTCTGTGTCCTTAATGAGATTAAAGAGGAAATGTCTTAGGCTCATAAACATAATTGTATAAATGGTAAAGTCACAGTTGAGCAGTTGCAGTGCACATGCAATGCATCAGTGCCAATTATGTTTGCCAATATGAGCACCTTTTTCTGCATGGACAGAGTCATGATTTGGACAAGTTATGTAATTAAAACCTCCTTGTGCCTTTGAATATTCTCAGTTATATTTCTTTGACATTAAGCTTTGTTTACAAAATGAAGACACAACAACAACACAGAGTATCACTGCATATCGGGATAACGTTTCGAGCTTTAAAAACCTCTCTGTTTGTATAAAATTACAGATGTCCTGCCAGATGTGCAGAGATTGAAGCCGTTAAAGCTGAACCCTGATGTCTATTTAACGTCACATAATGAGGCTGCACAGGGGTGACTCATACTTCAGACACACTGCTGCATCACACCGCAAATAAGGCTGAAAAGCTGCGTGCTTTACACGGTGACAATGGCAACCAATAGGAAAGGGAAAAGCTGGAAGGAAATCTATACACATTAATTTATATCCCTTCATAGGCAAGGATGCCCCAATCACCTCCACCACCCCTTTCAAACTGCTCTAATATAAAGAAACATGTAGATTTGGGTAAAACACATTGTTTGAGTTGTTTATACAAAAACCAAACCCTGAAATCTCATCTAATGATCTGAGAAGAGTGACAGAAAAGTTGAAATTTGTTCTGACCGATTGAAATGTAAAAACCTACATGACTTTATGTCTTTTCATAAAGATCTGAACTCTTTTAAGCAAGTTAAGTTCTGTCTTCCCATGCAGATTCATTTCAGCTTATTCAAAGAGCCGCCTAGAGCAGCTCCTCACACAGCCTCCATTAAGAGATTAAAGCACAGCAGGGCATGATGCAGCAGTAATGTTAGAAAACCCTTGATGTTGAAATCTGAGCTGTGCCGGTTCAGCATTTGTGCAGAAATCTTGCTTCTGACGGATATATCATCCTGAATTTTATGCAAATTTTTGCACATTTGCTGGCAGAAAAGGAAAAACTAAACATGCATGTGTATCAACATGGAGAGTAAAATCAGTTTACAAAATACTGACACATCATGTTTGAAATCTGAACTGACTTTAAGTTGTTTGAAACCAACAAGCTGCAGCATCTCTGCACACTTCACGTCTCAGTTATCTGACAGCATTCAAACAGGTCTACTTTCCCTTTCAACTCCAGATCTCCTGTTTGTGTAAAATCTGTTAGAAATTAAAAAAAATAGCAGCATAATGACTTCACTGAATCAAATGCTGCATCTTTTTTTTTGTTTGCATTTTTTTTCTGTCTGATACACACAAGAGAGCTTAAAATGAACACACAGCTCACTACAGAGATAGGAGGCTGAAGAAAAGTAAATAACAAAGCTCAATAAGAGGTAAAGCTCCTACCTGGCAGAGCGTACTGTGACATGTTCCCTCAGTTTGGTGTGTAGAGTCAGTGTAAGCACCGTTTATTCCTGCTGTTCCATTGCCAGTGTGCAGAGAGACCTGAAGCCTTCAGCCAACAGCTTCATCTGGTGACTGAGCTTTTATTTCACTCAGTGTGAGTATGTGTTAGAGACAGACACGGTCCGCTGCTCTCTCTCCAACAGCTCAGCCCACTACTGCTGCTGCCCGCTGTCACCACAACACACCACATGATAGTTAAAGGGTCTACTGCTTTTTCTTTGGGACACCAAATAATGAAAACAATGATAAGAGAGACAACAAGAGATCAGGGGACAAGCTCTCTACATCAACGATCTGTCCATGTGTGACAGGACAGTCTTTCAAAGTAATGGTGTCAGTTTCATCAGTCAATCCTGCAGCAGCCCTCCTCAAAGGGACCAGAAAAATTCAGCAAAGTAAGCGACTGCATGGAGGTTATTTGGAATGTGGTGCAGTTTAAAACAGGAGTACTTTATGTTCAAAGTCGTTTCTTACATTAATACTCTATAGACTGATCTTTCATGAACACAAGTTCAAACAGTGCCCTTTCTTTCGGTCATAACCAATGACACATTCTGTCATATAAATAATGTCGCTAACAAAATCTGATCACCGAATAGCTATTTTATGCTTTAATATTTACTAACATAAAGTGGAGGTGTGTACCTTTTAAAGTGAGGGTATATAACACTTTCTTAGATTATAAAAATGGATATAAAGTCACAGGACTGGATGTGCAAATTTTCAAACCCCTATATGTTCATATACTGAATCTGTCTGTAAACTGCTCAAAAAGGTCCATTATTGCACAAGAGCTTCAAGCTTAAATAAAGAGGTCATCAGCAGTGTTGTGCCAGCTCACACAAAAAGTAAATGGTAAATGGACCAGTACTTATATAGCGCTTTTCTAGTCTTTCTGACCACTCAAAGCGCTTTACACTGCTAATCTCATTCATCCATCCACACCACATTCACACACTGATGAAGGAAGTTCTATGCTAGATACCATCAGTTCACCTAACCCATTCATACCCATTCGCACACCACTGAACAACAGTGGGAGCAATTCAGGGTTCAGTGTCTTGCTCAAGGACACTTCGACATGTGACTGCAGGAGCTGGGAATCAGACTCTCAACCTTCTGATTGAGAGACGACAACTGTACCACTGAGCCACAGTCGCCCCAAGAAGTGAGCTAGCTCAAAGTTCAGTTCACACCAATTGAAATTAACTAATTCATGTTCACAGTTCATAGTTTGTTTGAAATTTTTTAACTTAGTTCATGGTCCAAAAAATGAACTAGTTCACGTTCATTTTTTCACTACAGTTCTAGAGTCATCTATGCCTTAATCCCAGTCCCTCAAGCCAAATCCCAAAATAAATGAGTCCCTATTTGATATTACCTCCTGTTAGCCTCTGTGTTTATGATCTGTTCTTAAATCAAAGCAAATATTCAAAGCCACTGCTGCTGCTCCTAACCATATTGTGTGAACTGTCAGCAGGATTAGCCATGCTGAGCACAGAGAGGGCCATAGTAGTTCATACCTAGAGTTCCTGTTGATGAGTTAAAAACTGAACAGTTTGGTTCACCACACATAAAAAATATGAACTCATCCATGCACAACACTGGTCATCACATAAGAATCTCCTGACTGATTTCTGCCTCATTGGAGGTGCGGGCCTCAAACACCAAGGTACGCCCAAACAGGCCTTAGAAGGGCTGGCCAGACAGGGGAAACAGGGTTTGTAGAGCAGGGAGCCTTAAAGAGACAGCAGCTAAAATGAAGTGTTTCATAGAGAGGCTGAAATTAGGGTTTTCTGAAACAGAGATTGTATGAAGCCTAAAAAGAAAGAACAGTTCTTTCTTTACATTGACTGATGTGTATGGTTAGGTACGATATTGGAGGGTGAGCATAAAAGAAGGGTGTTGCATTTTCCGAGGACCAGTATCAAACTTTTCACCTTACTCTAATTTCATCTGAGTTTGATTTGTAGACTCAAAGCGAAGTATTAATAACCAGTAATTGAAAACTGTAGAAAAACAAGTTTCTTCCAAAGAATATAAAGAGAATATCTTCCAGAGAATTTAAAGGGGCTGTGAAGACTAGCTGTTTAATGAACTGCAGCAACACCTTTGGCTGGAATTGTGCGCACACTGTGGTGATGACATGACTCTTAATAAAGTGTGTGTTGTTGTGGAGATTAATAGAGATCAGATCTTTTTTTGAACACAACTTTTCTTTTTTCAAGACAACTTTTTACCGGACACAACATGATGATGTAAGGTATTTATAAACAGTTATGCAGCACTGTTGATTGAAACGTGACACCAAGCAAACTTTGTCAGTTTATACTGTAGTTTAGTAGCCAGCTATCTTATTTTAGTGCTACTCGCAGCCTGGTGCTCTGAGATGTATCCATAAACTTAAATGTTAGAGAATCTACCAAGCAGAGCTAACATAACCTCGCTCTTCATTTTACAGATAAGACTCTCTATTTTGAACAGATCACTGCTGTATATCTGCTGCATGTGGGTTGGAAAGATCATCATCGCAAATAGTTTAGCCTGTGTTTTAGCCTTTAGCTTTAACACAGCAACTCTTGTCTAAACATCAAGCTGGCTAGGAGGCCTGTGTTATAGTTAGCCTAGCATGCTGTCATACTGTGTTTGAAAGCCTTTGGCAAAACTCGAACAATCAGACATACAGAAGTCTGTGTATTTTTTGTTCAATTGATATTGAATTATAGAACAAAAAATTAAACACTAAAAAATGGTTTGTTTTCCATTTTTTCCTGTTTGAAATTAAAACAAATAAATGAAAATTTGTTCTTTTTTTAATATCCCTTTTGTTTATAGATCAAGTAAAGGAAAGTTGAATTATGGGCCAGGGGCTGATTTTGATTTTAGATTAAATAGATGAGGCCGGCTTGATGGGAAAAGAGTCATTATAATGTGAAAGCATTAAAACCCTTTCTTTCATTGTCATGGAGCCACCAGCTACACATGCACCGCCTACACATGCACCACCTACACATGCACCACCTACACAACCAACACAACAAGGGTGACTCACACCTCAGTGCACAAAGACCGTGACCACGTCTTTCAGTTATGACAGAGCTATACATTTATACATGCTTAGACATTTCCCAGTCTGAGCTAATGATTCCTCACAGGTGGAGACTAGCCTCAATTAAAGTGCAACCCTACCTTCAAAAATTTGCAGCTAGAGATTCTCACACTGGTTTTCACAGGATTACAATCAGCATCCATCCTATGAACTCATTAAAATGTTAAAACAAACAACAGAACCTGATCTTGTAAGACGACCAGACTATAATTCACACACAGTGATCTGAAAAGAATTTTGTGTTGTTCAGCGAAGTGTGTTATGGATTTTTTTTCCCTTAATGATGGATATTTATGGATTATTGCTTATTATATGGTGTGAAATAGTGGGTGAGGGATAATATAAGACAAAGTTTCCCATCATGAAACTATTTTAATTAAGATGGAGTTTGTGTGTTTGTTTTTTTTTCTGAAGAATTTATATAATCCTTAAATGTTTAGGTGTGTTGTTTGTGTGTGTTTAAATCATAATTCCTCACTGTGTTAGTGTTTAACTTTAGATGGAAGGACCTCATAAAGAGACCCAACATTTCAGATAGGAGAGAAGACGACTAACATAAAGTCTGAGGCAGAAAAAAATAGATGTCCTTTCTGTCAACATGTGAGATGAACGTTTCCCTCTATTTTGAGTTTTTCAATTTTTTTAACAAAATATATTTCAGAATATATTTTCTCATATCCAGGCATTACTGAATTCCCTCACACTCTGAACTTTGAAAATCAGGGATTTGCGTTCAACCACCCACACCTGCATCAAGAAAAACTCTTTTTTCATGATTCTTTTATTTCGTCAGCACATTAACATCACTTCTTTTAAGCACACTTTCAAAACCTCAGGGGAGTCCCTGCTATAAATCTGCCAACAGCAACTTGTTAAAAGCCAAAGATGAAAAGAAGACATCTGCACTTTCTTGAGTGTCCACTTGAGGCAGATGTTCAAAGCCAGTCAATTCCCACAGAGGCCCAAACCAAAAATGTCCCTCTTTTCTTCACCAGCAGAACAAACATGTTTACAGCCTTGTGCAAACTTCATTTTGGTTTCTCTACATCTACAAACGTATCTGTTCATGACAACTGCACGAAGATGAGTCAGTAGATATGGCACCAGTTTGAATTACATGTTAAAGTGTGTCTCAAATCAGATGCTTCCATTAGCACACTTAACATGAAGTACACTGCGTGCACTGTTTACTTCCAGTGCAGTGCAGTTTTTTACAGAGTAGTGCTGCCTCAAATCAAACACTGCCAACATGACTGTCACATTTCACAACCATTATTCATCAACTCTGCAACTGACATGCATTTTTTTTTATCCGTTCCCACCCCTTCTGTTTCGTAGCTAAGATGGTGGGGTACATCCTTGTTTGGTCTCCAGCTAATCATAGGGCTGACACACTGTGAGGCAGACAACCATTCGTGCACACAGTCACACCTACAGGCAATTTAGAAACAACAATTAACCTGATGAGCATGTTTTTGGACTGTGAGAGGAAGCTGGGGTACCTGGAGGGAACCCACGCATGCACGGGGGAGGACACGCAAACTCCACACAGAGAGGCCACCAGGATTCGATCTTGTGACCTTCTTGCTGTGAGGCTGCAACGCTAACCGTTGCGCCAATATGCAGCCCAGTGTGAACCACAGACCATTAAAAAAAACATGAACGTCATCTCCCTCAATTTGAACTGAGGTTGCCACCAAAACTGCTCCCCCTGGTGACTGGCTGTAGTATAGGTCAAAAACGCTGTCTCCCCAGTTATTCCAGGTGGGCTGTGTTCAAACTTTAAAAAATGAATACATTTTGTAGAAATGTTTCTTAAATCTGTATGGTGTGGTAATATGAAGATATTATTAGGCTCCAATGCGTTCAAGTCCTCTTTTTTTCTGAAAATTTTCTTTTTCATTTGTTATTTGACATTTAAAAATAGGGTTTTACTTCTTTTTTAACGATGACTGACAGCTACTGTTCTTGCATGGCTTTTTCAGAAATTGAAAGATACATCGGGATGGAGAGCCAAGAAGTGATTAGACTTTCAAAAGAAAAAAATATATATATTTTTGTCAGCTGGCTCCACTTAGATTCTCTCAGAGTCCCTCATAGTCTCTACTGCGCAGACTCTGGCTGCACAACGACACGTCTATATGCAGTCTATGATGTGAACACACACTCACTCACAGTTCCTGGATTTTAATCTCATTTAATGTTTTTCATTCACAAGTCTACAAACCTAGCCTCTGGGAGCTCAAGACACTACTTCATGGTTTCTAGTGAAGCGAAGATGGACTTCCAGCTATGACCCCAGTGTGCTGGCCATTGTTTATGGTACAACTGGTAAAATGTAAAAAATAAATGAAAAAAGAAGTGATTAAAGATACTAATTGCTGCATAAAGTCTTTTTTTTTTTTTAATAATGCATTAAAAATAGTTATGTAAAAGGCATTATTTTTTGCCCTGCAGTCAATTTTACCCAATGCTGCTGGTCTGATATGTTTAAATCTATTTGGTGGGAATTCTTTTGGTTTTGTCATCATTCTCACAAACTTTGGGTTCCTAAGAAGTTATTCTGGACTGACAGCAGAGCTAAAAGAAAAAGGAATATCTAACTTTATCAGTCAGGAAGGGCAGGAACACAACCTTACATTAATCATCGTGTAACTCTGTCTCAGCATCCAGAACAATTATTATTCTCTCTGATGTTCCCTGTTTGTCCACTGCTCAATTTATGACCAAGGCGGTGATTGCCAAAGACTGTTTCTTGTCCTTGCAGGTATTTGTTTTGTTCCTTTCCCTCTTGCGCCGTCCTCTTTTGACTGCTTCAGTTAACAATGGACCCCTCTCAGCTCTGCCTTTTTTCTTTTGCCTGGTTTTCCTTGCATGATCTCTCTTGGGCCTGTTATCCCACCCCACCTAAAGACTCTTACTCTTATGGCCCTTCTTTTCACAGGCCCTACTCTGACAAACATATAGTCAAGGGGTCCTCTCATAATTCTCCATTGAAAGGCAAACACACTGAAGTGCTTTTGTATTTCTTCTTCTCCCTTAAAATCATGTCAGCCTCCTCACTCTCCAAACTCCCTGAAGAAATGACCTTGCCTCTGCTGATAGTGACACGTCACCCCCTCATTTTTCCTTTACTCTGGTACAAGTGGGAAACAGGTTACCCAGCGTTTTACCTCATCACAAAAAAAAAAAAAAAAAAAAAAAAAAAAAAACATTTTTTGGACTTAAAAAAGATATTCACTCATAAACATTTCACCTCTAGTTATCCTGATTATTATGACTTCCCTAATATTTTGTCCCACTAACTTTTTCCACATTGTGTACTTTTTTGCCATCATTCCTACTCTTATGTTTTACTTGTGAATCCTCTTGAAACTTCATTTCCAGTTTTGTACTTTGACTCCAATCTTCCTCCAACTCCTTTCGCCCTCCTACTCATCATCCCAAAGTGTAACTGTTCTCTCCCCAGATTATTGTGCTGCCCTCATGTGGTAAAAAGTACAGTTTTTGCAGCTTTTATTTGAAATTAGATTTTTTTTTCTCTACAGGGATGACTCAGTCACCCATCTCATCACCTCTTCATGCTCTTTAACCTTCAACAAGCTGAGAACGCTTCGTCCCTGATCTGAGAGGAATTACATGCCTACTGGCTAACATAGCGGCTGTGCGGCTGGACCGTGGGCTTGTTGAGCTTTAAATGTGGCCACCCTCAGGCTGAAGGAAATCTGGACAGAGGCCCTGTGTCGCTTCAGATCAAAGTCTTTGACACCCCAGGTCACTTTAGTTTATGTGGGCGGGTCCGATGAGCTGAATGCAGCATCATCCATCAGTGTGATGATCCTTAATTAAGAGTCGGCTTTCAGGGCGTGTTGGATATAGAATGGTTGTCTGAAATCACATCTGACTTCCCTTAACTAGAAGATGATTATGAAAGCAGACCTCTCCTGGTTGTCTAAGATTTTGAATACACATCTTTATTTATGTTTACTTAATGCAGGGGGCATCAAACAGCCGAGAAAAATGTTAAACTATAGTTACTGAATTGATTCATCACGGATCTTAATGATATTAAGGATGAGGAGGTTTATTTTCACTACTTTTCACATGAAGCGCTGAATAGATACATCCTGAAATAAGGCATTGTCCAAGAGCTCCCCCTTCTGGCTTCAGCTGGCATAACAAACCAATTACAAGCACTCAGATAGATGACCGAATAACCACTGATGGAGAAATTTAATCAGATTTAAAGAATAGTAAAACCTGATTTCTGATGAATGTTTCCTATTTACAGTTTTCATCAAAGAATTTCACAGTTAATCTATGACACAGTTCATACTTTATGTCATTGTCACTTTTTTGCCTATGAATAAATGTAAAACTGATGCTTTAAAAATGAACTATATATCCAAAACCAGCCTCTAAAGTCACACGAACAGTGACAAACTGCTCACTACATTTTAAATGATTCAGTCTGCCCCTTCTAAAGAGGACAAAGCTAGAATTCACCTTTAGGCTTTATACTGTGATGTCTTGTAGGTGCATTTACATTGTAATGATTATTAATGTGGTTGTATTGTGCAACAACACAACAGGAAATGTTTTCTCTTCAGCTGATGAAAACAAAACAGAAGACAGTTTTCACATTATAACAATGGTAAGTGCGTCTCTCATCTCTGGGCCACACACATAGACACACACTTGTTTTTTTAAACATGTTACATACCTTCCAGGTTTTTGACAAAGAGAACCTGAATGAGGAGCCAGAGAAGGAGCAGCAAAACGACTCCTTCTATCATCCCCTTACAGAAGAAGGAGACGACAAGCTGCCACTCAGGCTGGTCTGGGTCATCCTCATCCACTGGATAGGGCATCATCTGGAGACGGTAATCACCTGTGAGAAGGTAGCGGACAACTTTATAAATGTTAAAGTACAGATCTGTTTCATTTACCTCTATTGCTCTATGAACTTTTATACAGAGTGTCTCAGAGTATTTAAACTGCATCCTCTGCTGCAGATTAATAAGAGGGAACACAGCTCCCTGGAACACTAAACAAACAACAACAAAACAACAACAGAAACACCACATTCACTGCATGGCTAAATAACATAAAGAAAAACAAATAGCACCCCCTGTAGGTCTTTATCAGGCATAAAAAAATTACAAAGTCTCATAATCAAGAGGAGCAGACCTGCAGGAGGAAGGAACAGAGACTTGGTAAATATAACCTTTTACTCACATTTGTTGATCATCTTCACTCTTCATCCATTGGCTGAATAACTATGTACAGAATGTGTGTGACACTTATTAATAACAACACACCCCTGTTGTCTCCTCTGTGTCATCCTCCATTCCGTGTTACAAGAGTTGAGTTTCGGACTCCTGCTCTGATTAACTGCAGTCAAAGGCAGCACGTGAAGCCCTGCAGCAGCATTTTTACATTACTGCTGGAAGACTTCCAGTCATAACTGCAGTCTTTTGATGACTCCAGCTTTTGGCAAAAGACTCATGACTGCAAACTCTCTGATGCTGCAATCTGCCCTCATGGGGATAAAAAACTCTAGTGCCTAGGGTTTGAACACAGGAACAAAAAGATTATTTAAAGAGAGGAAGAGACAATTAACAATACATGTTATTTCAAAAAACGTTTAAAAATCATCAAAGAGATCAGAATAACTTCTCAGGTCAAGTCTATGAAGTGTTAAATGTCCAAAAGGACATCCATTCAGGACTTCTTGTTAATCACTCATAGCTATTGAATCGCTCAGTATTATTATTATTATTATTATTATGAGTGTTTTAAGTGTTAAATGAAATATTGATACTCTATTAACTGTTGAATTCATTTTTGACCATATCTCCTTTTGGTTTGTGTTGACTTTTGCGCCCCTTTGTGGATAAAGTGATGCATCTTATCTATAAAATAGTGCAATCCTGAACAAGGTGGCATCATTTTTTTTTTCTTTCAGACAAGTATCTCATTGTAGGATACATTATGTGATTTTTCTCTCCTTGATCATTTCGTTTTACGATTATGACTTCATTTCCGGTTCGGGGCAGTTGTGTGGCTGACAAAGGCAGAAAAAGGAGGAGACTGTTCTGGATTTTTTTTTTTTTCTTGATCGTCATTTTTCAACGTGCCGGTTCTTTTTCTTCTCTCTCCTCCTTCTCTCCTCTCCTCTCCTCTCTCCTGCCTCTTTCCGTCCTTGCCTCTCTCCTCTCCTCCTTCTCTCCTCTCCTCTCTCCTGCCTCTTTCTGTCCTTGTCTCTCCTTGTAGTAGTGCTCTGGAATCCGTTTGGTTTTGGTTTTCTCTCGTTTCAAAATTCTAAATCAACAAAGCATCATCAAATTTGTTTAGTTGAAAAGTTCATACAACTGAAACTCTCCATTTTAATTAGTTCCCCTGTAATGTTTTGTATTTTCCGTTTACTTTACTAATTATGTATTGAAATTAATCATTAAGATGAACATCAAAATCTTAAAGTTCACTTTGACACCAGTACAGAACATTATACTTTTAATCTTTTTGCAAACGACAGAAAAAAGTATTTTCATGTCATACAAAAGTTGTTCTTTTTAAATTCTCTTATTATTAAATCAAGTAAAATACAGTATGATTAACCAACACCTCTTTGCAATTAGTAATTCAAGCACAAAATGTTTTTTTTTTCTTTCAACACAGATCTGTATGATTTAGGAGCTTTATCTTTTGTTTTTGTTCACACTTCCAAATATAATAAAAGACAAGCCAATGTGGAAAATGTCCAAAACTGTCTTTTACGTTTCAGTGTTTACTGAATTTTTACACCATGAAATTAAATTAAGCATCTCTTTCATACAAATTATGGATTAACTCAGTTTCATCATCACTAATACTAAAACCTTTGAAAAAATCTCAGTTCTTAACCAGAAATACTATAATACATTTATTTAATACCAAGTAACAAGCCTATTCCTGGCAAAAAACAAAAAACAAAAAACAAAAAACAAATACGATTTTATTAAGTCTGGCTAAGCTAGTTATTGAGTCATATTTTTTCTAAGTTTATTTAAGAAAATTTGTGTTGAAATGAATCATTATGATGAATACCAAAATCTTACACTTCACTTAAGCACCTGTAGAGAGCATGATACTTTTAATCTTTTTGCAAACAACAAGAAAAAAAAAACGTATTTTCTTGTTAGGATTGCAGAAACAGTCACTGTAAACACGTTTGTATTAATATGAATGATAAAGGCTTAAAAAGGGGTTTTTTAAAACCATTTATAGACCAAAAGTAGTCAGTACAGAAATTGAAATTCAGTTTTTATTAAATAGAAACAGCAATCTCACATTACCATGAGAGATGAGATCTAGAATATAGATGAGAGTGGGATGTCTTTATTATATGGCTGTATGGTAAGCCAAGTGAATATGATGTAATTTAATCATATGACCACATGGGGGTAGTAACTCCTTGTTACATTTAGGCTAAAATAAACAAACTAGCTTGATGCTGTCACAACACAAGTCTGAGGGACTTGTATACCAGCGCGCTATATACAAGTTTTGAGTGCCATTTTTTAAGAGAATAAAAAGAAACAGAGGCGAAATTTAGTTTATTTATTTATCTATTTTTATTTATTTTCTATAAAAGAGATGAGTTTGTTTAATGATCATAACAGACTGAATCAGAGACCTCGAAAGACCACTCACATAACAAACAATAATTAAGGAAAACTTTCCACAAGGTCTCCCAAAACAAAACAAAAATACACAAAATAAAATACCTGAATAAAACAAAACTCTTGGCTGAGCTGTGAGTCAGCACATTCTCTGTGGAACTCATGGCACATTATGTCAAACAGTTATTGTGAGAAGAAAAAAAAATCTGAAAAGGAGTGAAGTTGAGAGTTTTTACCCTTTCAAAGCTAGTCTAATAATAAAAGTTCTATTCTCATATATGGTGGAATTTAAAGAAATTTAAAAAGGTGACTTAAGCACAGAAACAAGTTCTCCTGAAGTACCGTTTATGTTTATTCTCTTTATTAATAGAATACTTATCTACATTTCGGGAATGTGCCTCTCTGTACTACACACTCTTTTAAAAAAAATTAAAAATGCAGTCACACAGATGTCCAAATGTCCAAAGTCACACTCACTGTGAAACTGTCCTGTGGTCTATAAAATAATTTTAAAAAATGTTACATTCTTTCTGGAAACCATGGATGCCACATCATCCAGCTTTATCAGTGCACAGTTCAAAAGCCGGTCACCCACACTGAGCTTACTAAAACAGCATAGCAACACAACAGAAGAGCAAAAGTAAAAGAAAAAAACAACAACTTTAACCATCAAGCCATTGAATTGTGACATTTTTCCTTCAAAACTCCAGACACAGGTCTCCAAGGAGTGTTGTTAAAAGAAGAGATGCTGTAACGCACATCATTTTTGGAAAACAAACTTTCAGCATTAGTATTTGTTATGCTGGCATTATACTAATTTTAATTAAAGAATCTAAGTGATTTGCAAACCAGCAAAATACATTCTTTAGCATTAAACGGCATCTCTTTTTATTTGGAAGTGGGGTTGTGTTTTCCTCCCATTTTTTACACACATGCTTATTTAAACTTGTAGATTCAGACCTGCCAAAACCCTGCATGCAAAACAGATTAAAGGATTCATATCTATTTGCAAAGACGAGAGACACAGAATTCTCTTTCCAAATCATAAAACAACAGCCACTGAAAATTATGATACTCCCGTTGAGATCTGAGTTTATTTGTTTTGTTAATTTCTCGTATTACATCTTGCATTCTGTGGTCATTCATTTGTACAAACACACCACAACACAGACAATTGTACGTCTTGATTATAAAGTCTATGGTCTTGATACGTCCAATGACCGTTCATCAATGTAGGACAAAAGCACATCGAGCTAACGTGACACCTTAACATTACTGTCAAAATAATATCACGCTGAGCAACCTTAAAGAGAGTGCAATTTAAGAACTCGAAGTCTTTTCAAACGTGTTTAAGAATCCAATGATAAACATAGAAAAATTAGATTAGAACTGAAAAGGGAGTAATTGGTGAGACTTAAAATAAAATAGGAAAAATAATAATTGACTTACAATATGTCATTCTTGATTTGGCACCTTGTAGCGGATTGAATTTATTCAGAATAAAAAATGATGGGACAGTAATATCCATAGTGATTAAAGCCGGAGTCATAAGCATGCTGATGGAGATGGTGCAAGAATTTGATGACATCAGAAAAACCAGAAGCAAAGTGTTTGACCATGTTTACCCAATGACGCGCCTTCTCTCAGTAAAGAGCCACGAGAGTCTGGCCATCAGCAGAAGCAGCGACACTTCACTGCAGTCATGTTCCTGTCGCTGTTATTGTCAGCATGCCTCTTTAATCTGACTGAGGCGAAGACGCATAAACCGAGGATGATATTCTCTCAGCAAGGTAGGACATGTCTCTTCAACTTTAAATGAGGTCACGAAGAAGTTTCAAACGTAGTTTCTGAGTGTAGTGTTACACGGGGAAACGTTTCATCTACTTTGAGAAACAGGCTACAATGGAGAGCAGAGAAGTCTAGTGCTGAAAATTAGCTTAATTTCTGTTGACTGTATCAGAGACAGAAATACAAATAAATTAACATTAACATCTCCCTGGATCCACGTATGTACCCTTGCTTTTGGGTGTAACAGCAATAAGCACTTAGAAGGAATAAGATGTAAACGTAATTTCAAATATTAGCCCTCAGCTATCTTCATCTTTGAATTCAGTACCATTGAAGTCACAATGTTAATATGAGGGGATGTAACAACAAACCACATGTAAGTTATATTAAACCAACTGCTGAGAAATAGGCTACAAGGGAAGGAAGTTCATTTTGACAGTTTCAGTAAATCAAACTTGGTTGATCTAGTTTTGGGAAGTATGACCTGAAAACCTGATCTGTAACACCAGATATTTTGACTTTTCACTTCAGGAAACACACATGGGTGTCACAAGAACTGTACTTGTGACTAAAAGACTGTTTCAGCTGCTTCTACTTCAGAGTTTTATTACTGTGCTCCTGGGTTTTCTTGCTTCTGTGCATTTCTAGTTTTTTAAGGAATGTTTAAATAAGTAACTTTGCTCACTTGCAAAGTTTCGCTGTCTCTGTGAGATAATGCTCACTTGCAAAGCTGTTTTGACTCCCAAACCATGATGGAAACCATGTTATGCATTTTTCCCACACTCACTGACACTATTCAGCAATTTTTCTTAATTTTGCTGATTCATGCTCCCTGCATGCCATGGTGCTATTTCTTATCTCCTCATATGTCCTGTGCATGTGTAAAAAAAAAAAAAAATCAACAAAAACCTCATCTTACTTTCTTTTAACAGACAAATGCATCATGCTTAAAGATTCTTTGCTCAGGAAAATGTGTAGAAAAACTTTCTATAATGTGCTCTTCATCACTTTGTCGGATGCCTACCCACTAACAGAATTTTCAGGCCTATACATAACTCTGTAGAAGTAATCTATTGTGAGTTCTAAGAGTCATTTATAAACATTTCACTCAATATTTTGAGCAGAAAAAAAAATCCTGCCTTAAAGCTGGAGCTCAAGGGTATATTTTTGGGTCTTCTAGGCTCAAATTAAAGTTTGAAGAATAAGGACATGTAATGCAGCACTCCAGATTTTTTTTTTTTTAAGTTTGAAATAAATCTGTGAGCTGCGTTCAAAACACTTGTCTAACAGCATTAGTGATGAAAATAGTCTTTCACCTCATTGGTGGGGAAATCAGTTCCTTTTTTGGATAGGTGAGTCACATCCTGTACAAAGAGATGGGTGGATGTAGGTAGAAATGTGCCTGAGTAAATTCAAAATCTCAATTCAAAAAATCAAATGAATAAGGAGCTCTTTTTTAAAAAAGATTAAATTACAACAGAGAAAACTAATGATGAAATGGTGAGTAACTTTGGTAGAGGCAGGTCGTCACGAATCATATAAGTAATAGATTCAAGTTTAATTCACTTTTTATTTACACATTAAATTACAACTGAAACCAAAGTAGCTGCCCACCCTTGAAATAAATCTCAGTCTCCTTCTGAGTGTGCTTGGAACAAAAGGAGGGGGCAGTGAAACAAGGTGCTTGTTGTTTAGGCATTCCTGTGTTTGGGTTGTGCCTCTTTGGAACAAAATACTGCATTGTAAGAAAAGTTTTTGACGTGAGAATGGATACCAGAAAGATGCTAAGACAAATACAATGTTTGCATTCCAAGCATCACTTACTATTCCTGAACAATAAATACACCTATCATTGTTTTACCTTCACAAAGTACATCAAAGGAAGTTCAAATAGAGAAAATTCTTTGAAATGTTTGCTTGCAGAGATATGGTCATTATGGGCTTCAGGTCAATAAAACTGATCTAAAAATGAAGTTGGAGGATCAGGGGCCAAATGTGTTCAAAGTTGGCCTAAACTGTTTGATGCAGTGAGACACTTTCATCTGCCCTTTTCACACAGATACTCCTGAAAACCTCACAGAAAAACTTCCCCAAGTAATGTTTACAGGATATCCAAGATGGTGGTCAAAGCAGAGTCCTCCTCAGCTTTGAGGGTTTTATGCCGGACACATTGAAAGGTTACTGGTCTGATCCCAGATGTCATGTCTCAGGTTGTTGCCAGAGGTATTTGAAAATGTAGAATAACATGACTTGGTGTTGTGGGACGACTTGAAAAAGCATCCGAAGTATAGTTCATTTGCGGTTTACCATTCACAGTATCAGTGAGCTGCAAAGATCATGCCTGGTGAGCAGAAATATGAAGCGGCTCCACAAGCACAATGATTGCACTGCTCACACAGTACTAATATCTTTGCTGTGGATTCACTTACAGTAAATTTTCCTGTTTTTTTCCCCCAGCATTCTCAGCTCACCACAAACTCTGAAAAGGAATCGAAATAAAATTCCAGGTCAAGTTGAAAAGAAAAAGGACTGCTTTGTTTTTAGACATGTGGCCAACAGTGTAATTCCCAGATCAGTTTGAGGACTTATAGTCTGGTGCATCTGCCAACAGTTAAAGAGCAAGTCAGTGATAACCAAGTAGAATTAAAACTTTGAACAGCTGTTTGCATGAGATGACAGCTTTGTTATTACCAAATCTATCATAGTTCATTCAGTGGGGAGTGTTTCTTCCAAAGAGACTTACTTATAAGTGAATGTTTATTTAATTTAATATAGTTTAACAGGTATTTTAAAAAACCTGCCAAGTCTTGGTAATTTCGACTCCCATGGTCTTGTCTCAGAAAGTTTGTGGGGCTGAAAGCAGAACAGAAACCCTGGGGTGTGGACACTGATGGAGGTATTGAAGGAAGTTTGCAAGATCAGCTGATGGCTGGAGCTGGACACCAATGAGGTGAAGGGTTGAAACACTGAGTTAAAGTGATGCAGAGGAGGACAGAGTTCAACTGTGTGGCAGCAGCAGGATGATTGGTTGATAAGGGCTGAGGCCAAATCACTGACTGTGGAATATATGGACGCAGCGTCTGAAATGTCACCTATTTGATTGTGATTAATAGTTTTGAACTCATCATTGCAGTCTATACTGGGAATATTGAACCTATCCTAACTGTGTTATAGTTAGGATGAGAGATTTTTTATCCTGGAGCCAGGAATGCTGACTCTAAATGCTGAAGACTCTTATGATAAAAGTTAAGATACTACAGTGTTGGTGTCAAATTATCTAACATGTCCACACGCTTGCTTCACTTGGTTGACTTACGATCAGATTAGGTTGCTCTTTTGTAGTGTCTAAAATTAACAATGACTTTTTGAACTTCGCCTTTTGAACACACCTGTTTTTTGTCTTGTGATAGGTACTACAATGAAGAGAATTCGTTCACCTGGAGACCATGCTCCAGTGCAGATTCTTCTGGAAGGAGAGCCAGGCAGCATCACAGCTGTCAGACAACATGATCTGATTTCATACAACTTTAGAAACCCTCAGCAGGTGGTGAACATTTATGACATTACTTTATCTGCATATTATTAGCTCCAAATTTGGCGTTAATTTTTCACATTGTGTGAGGAGCAAAACAGAATTAGTTGAGTGTTAAAAGAACACAGACACTTGAAACTCTAAAGTGGATTATGACACTAATTAAGAACAGAAGAATTAAACAGAGACAAATAAAGGAGAGCAGGAAAACAGAAGGTGAATGGGACAACAGTACAGAATTCTGATGATTTTAGATATACCTAGATTAACATTTCTGAGGGTGACCTTCCCAAATGTAGAGCTGTTGTAGCGCCACCATCTGGCCCAATCAATACCAATTTAACACTTAAAACATCAGCTCTTAGTACATCACCTGAGACAAATAAAATCTTTATTTTCTCAACAGAATCCTGTGCCAAGACACGTGCTGTGGAAAGACTGCACGGATGGTAAAACGTCACACACAGTGAGTAGAGACAGAGCGCCATAGATGACATTTAATGCATTTGTGCAATTTAATGCAAATTTAAGAAAATCCTGCTCTTTTCTTGGAGGATTGTCGCTTTAACATCAGTCTGGTGCACAAAATGGAAAAAGGCGGGCAGGTGTTCATGTGTGGTACCAACAGTGGGGGAACGTTGTGCTGTGAGACGGTAAAAAATACTGCAAAAATAGTCTGGATATGTGTTTGTTCTTTGAATGTAACATATGAGGTTTGACATTTTCAGTTACATTTAAATGTGATGCTCATTTTTTTGTGGCATAATTTAATAAAACCTGGCTCAAGGATTTACCTTTAGAGTAATCAAGTTCTTTACATCAACATGAATTGTGAGCTCTTTCTTGAATTGTGAGAACTAAATTCTGATGTCTTGTTTGTTTTCTGGTAGAATTTATCAGAGGGGTCTGCCACGTGCACTGCCTCAGAAAAAACTATGAGCATCGTTGACGGCATCAAGAAATTAATGATAAAGGAAGGCGAAGCGTCTGTGCTTGTTGGTGAGTTTGAGGATCATTGTTTGCTTGAATGTGTGTTTTTGCTTTCCAGTTCATCAGTTCATAAAAATGTTCACCCCATGTTTTGATCCTTACCTGTTTTTTGATAAATTAGTGAAAAGAAAAAGGATTGTGAGCCAAACAACTTAACTGGGAGAGAGTTAAAAGGATAAACAGACATCGGAGTCCTCGGGTAGTTTTGAGATCCTTGTGAAAACATATTTAAGAGAAGTTTAACAAGAGTAACAAGAGACAAGAGTTTACTTAAACGAGAGATTTTCATATTTAGTGTAACAGGAGGAGTCCTTAGGGAAAAAGACTTGAGGCCAAAGCAGGTTGAGTGTTTGCAACCAAATATTCAGGGGAAGACAAATCAAGAACCAAAAGAACATCTGTTCATCTCACACTGCTCTGTAACATAATTATAGTCAGTAATTCTGTTCTTGTCTTTTGTGGATAGTATAGCTGAAGAGATGCAAAGTTTTAGGAGGGGATGACAGGCAGCAAAAGGTCAAGGCCAGGGTCAATCTAGTGACCACTGTCATGAGGACTAAAGTCTCTGTATTTTGCTGAATGCTGAACTTTTCGTCTCTCAACGCCTCAGAGTCGATTGGTTCCTCATTCATCCAGGAAACATGTTTGCTGATCTTTGACGCTTTTCTAAGCTCTACTAACCATCCTAACTCGGCTTAATGCTCTGATGTTTCTTCTTCTTCTTCTTTACTTCCACTGCTTGTCATGGTTTTTGCACAGGTACTTCTTGCTTCTGCCTTTTTGTTCCCTTTTAACTCTCGTTGTGTTTCACACAGGTTTTGCTTACTGGTATGTTGTTGTGCATGCTGTCACTGACATGAGAAACTGTAATATGATCAGCGTTAATTGGTGCCGCAATGCTTTAAAGCTGTACTCATTGGTTGTGTTTGTGCAGAGTCAGATGGAGAGTCAGTCCTCTACGTGACAAACTCTGGATCTCAGGAGTATGTTGGAATCCACAAGTTTGGGCCCCATCGAGTGGGACCAGCAAACCATAATAAAGGTATTAGCAAAGAGGTAGTTAAGTTTTGGGCTAAGAGGAGCTCTGGTGTCTTAAACATGGCCTTCAAAGCTCTTTAATTTGGTTTCATTATTTTCTTTTACATTTCTATTTTCCCTTGCATTCTGTATTTCTTTCACTTTTTTTTCCAGAAAGTCCAAATACTTGTTTTTTCTCTTGTTTAGTTTTACTCTCCTGTTTTTTCTCTTTGTTGTAAAGCACCCCTCCAGGAATTGTCCTATTCCAATAATGTTGCTCCTTTCTCTCTCTCTTAGAGCAGCACTATGTGGGTTTATTGATCAACAGGCAGAGAGAAAATCCATCACAGGACAGAGTGTTCGCATTTTATAGTGAGAAAAACAGAGACACAAGCCTTGACAGTAGGATGTGGATCCCTTTTGTCACCCAGGTTTGCATGGTAAGACCTGCATGATTCAAAACATCAGCCCCAACAGAGTCAACCTGTCATAGCTCTCATATGCTTCTCATTCCACACATGGGTGTGTTTCTTCCAGGCTGACGTTGGTGGTCCCAAGAAACACATGCAGTACAGCTGGACGTCTCAGATGAGCGCCAGGCTCTTCTGTGGAGATCCAGACAGCAAACAGCACTTCTCTGAGCTGGTGCATGTGGCTGCCGTGCAGGCAGACCGCTGGCAGGACACCAAGGTTTATGGACTCTTTAGAAATGAATGGTAGGGCCCCTTATTGTGGTATTCGGAGTATTTATTGTATATTCACAAGAAGACAGAACAGACACTGTGAGTTATCACTCAAATAAACAAGTTTATGATTTTGGACAATTTGACACAGCCTTCAGAAACGGATAAATCTCAGCTTGAATATGAGCCTCTTCTTAAGAAGCTAAAAATATTTTTTTTTCAATGCATCATAAAATAAGAATCTTTATTTTGGTTCATCATTTATCTGTATTTTTGCAGTCATATTCACCAAAGCTTTGGGCACTGTCTTGATGTTGTTTGTCTTGGACACTTGAGGTTAAACTCCCACACAATGACTCAAGCTGCAGACCAAACTGCTGTGTCTTAATTTAAAACAGCTAAGTCACTCGTCATGTCTTCAAATTTAACCAAACTAAAGTAACGACAAATCCTCACCCAATGGAAGGATGACTTTTAGAGTTAACAAAATGTCAAACTGTTTTTACTTTATTAAGCTAAAACAAAACTTACTTTGCTGTTTGTCTCTCTCTTCCTTTCTGCTTCCTCTTTTGTTTCTATGGTAAAGTAGACTTCATTTCCTCTTGCTTCACTGTTCATTTGCTCAACCAGCATAGTTAAAATCTGTTCTGACCTCCCAACAGTTCCTTGTCTCTTCAGATGTCTTTAAAAAGTTGCTGACCTCTTTGTCTCTGTTTAGGGGGATGAGTGCCATCTGTGTCTACACGATACAAGACATTCACAATGTCTTCAAAAACTCTCCATTTAAAGGAGAAAGTGCTGTTGGCCAAGGAAACAGACCCAGAGAGGTATGTATTTAAAAAAGTAGCAACATTAAGATAGTAAAAAGCTTGAAAAGCAGAATTGTACTCCTGGCACAAAGAGTTGCACCACGGGAGGAAATTCTGAGAACATTTCTCAATTCAGGGCGTTTTCCTGAGAGGAAAGATGTTTATATACTGTCTAAATAAGAATGAAGAGAGATACTAAGGAGAAAAACTGAAAAGATTTGTGATGATGACTTAAAAGAAATTCTAAAGCGGTATAAAAATACCAGAAAGACGGCCAGATAAGAGAAGAGTTCTCCACACACTTCTTGAAAGTGAGTCTATTAAACAACACAGATTGGATCCTGTAGAAATCAATGGAGAGGAAACACTCAGGTCTTTGGCAACTGGAGAGTGTCCACACTTTCACTCAGGATTCAGTCCTAAAACAACATGTGGGAAATATCTGACCATGTTTTCATCGGCCCATTCATATTTATAGATTATAATTAAATACATTTTTTTAAGTAAAATGTAATTGTCTTGTTATTCTGCTTTTAACTATATATTTGTGTTCGTGTGTTTGCTTGAGCACACAAAACCTTCATATGACCACCACTAAATGGTATGAACAAAGGTTTGTTGAACAAAGGTCAATATTTCTGAGAGCTTTTCTTCCCTTAATTATATACTTCTGCTAAGGAATAAAACGATGAAGGAACTTTAACCAAAAGGTCAAAGTTGAAAAAAAAAGTCAGTTTATCACATGACCACATTGGATTAAGATAGACTGGAAATAAATCAACAAAACATTGTTGTAGGGAATAACATTAACCATGATTTAGCTTCAACTTTTTTTTTGTCTAATGCAATTCCAACATTGATCTCCATAAGGGACCCAGTGTTGAATCTTTATTTCAATCAGGAGGGAAAAGTTAAAGAAGTAATATTGATTGTATAAAGCTTGGGTGATAATGAATCTGTGATGTTGCATAAATTCATTGATGACTTATTTTCAGAGTCTCTCAATGAGGCTATAAAATCAGGGTGGTGGTGTTGAGGTGGAGGGTTGCATGCATCAAAAGAATGGCTGACTGAGAGAAGAGAGAACCACATTTAAAGTGAACAGCAACAGAATGTCAGGCTAACAATGAGGGTGTGTTTTTGAAAAGAGATGGCCAGGTGAGAAGAGCTGATGATTACAGGAAGAAAAAGAAGTGAGCATGAATGGAGAAGTGAAGCCAAAAATGAAATAGCATGCAGGGTATAGTCTTCCTAACTCAAATTACACTAGAGCTTCATTTTCAGATCCTTTTTCCTTTTATCCTCTTCGAAAACAAATCATTAGGACACCAAAACTAAAACATCCTCTTGTCTCTTCAGTGTGTCGCAGACAGCACCAAGATTCCTTTGGAGGTTCTGAAGATGATCGAGGAGAATTCAGAGATGGAGGACTGGGTCAGACCTGTTGGCAACTCTGGTCCAATCCTCTTCAACCACCACAGATACACACACATCTACGTCGACAGTTCACAGAACAGGACCACCGATCGTTACCCAGTGCTCTTTCTGTCTCTACGTGAGTAACACAGTAAAACCAGTCAGGGAAGTTACTACTGAGAATAGTGAACTGTACCTGTGTGTAAAACATCAGGCTGATAAGAAAAAAAAACAGGTTGGTTCCTTTTGATAGTGTAATAAAGTGTTGGACAAATTATTTTAGCACATCTTAACATTTATAACAAGCAGTAAAAGTTCATTTCAGCAAAACAAAGGAGTAAAGCACACCTGTGCAAATGTGACATACTGTATATTGATGCTGATGAACTCCAAAAAAAGAATTTATTTCTGGGAAAGTCAGGGTGAGAGGAGTCCTGTTGACATGCTTGGGTTTGGCCCTCTGAAAGTTTTGTGTCCATGTTTTCTCTCAAAGACTGAAGACACTTTAGTTTTAGTTTGAGATTCTTTGTTAATTTTCAAAAGTAGAATGAATCATGGTGAACTATACTCTGTGAAATGGATCGATTTAACCATAAAATCACTCACTCTTTGGACTTTGACCCAGTTTTCTGTTCATGCAGCTCAAGAGATAAAAAACTTTTTTAAAGATGACTGAAATATAAATCATACATCCAGGGACACACTTTTAGACAAATTTAAGAGGAAAAAACATATTTGGACAGGAGTGGAGGTTGAGTCCAACCCTGAAGTCTCTGAGTTACACATGAGTAACAGAGTAAAAGTAGCTTTATGATTTTAACACGCCTTACAGTCCAGCACTTGATATGATTCAACTTATAGTCAGTGTGACATGACAGTCTTTAAAGGAGGGGCTGTGACTGAAATCAAATAAAAAAAAAATCTCTCCCTCCTCCACCCTGGGCGGTACTGTGTCTCCTTCAAGCTCGGGTCCTTTACCAGAGGCCTGGGAGCCTGAGGGTTCTGCGCAGGATCTTAGCTGTTCCTAGGAGTGCACACTTCTGGATGGATATCTCAGATGTTGTTCCTGGTATCTGCTGGAGCCATCCACCCAGCTTGGGTGTTACAGCCCCCCGTGTCGCAATCACAACTGGCACCACTGTTGCCCTCACACCCCACATCTTCTGTAGCTCTTCCTTCAGTTCTTGGTATTTCTCCAGCTTCTCGTGTTCCTTCTTCCTGATGTTGCCATCGCTCAGTATTGCTACATCTATCACTACCACTGTCTCCTGATGCTTAGCAGCCAGATACCAGCACTGTCAGGCTGATTGGCTAACACCATGTTGTCAGTCTGGTTCTGGAATTCCCACAGGACCTTTAGAAAATAACTTTTCATCATAGTCATCAGTGTGTGACTTCTAATCTGAGTTATTTCTGTTCAACATGAAGCAAGGAGTCAAAATTCTAAGTAAGGCCGTACTGTGGTTTCATAAAGGATGTGATAAATTTTAGCTGTAAATTCAGCTGCTTCTCTTTACTCTGAAAAAGTAGGTCATGAAGTCGGGGAGGAAGGGGTTAGTTGTCACACAAGTTGGTTGTTACGTTCATTTTATCTCGCCATCAGAGAGCGCCGTCTCTAGAATTGTGGTATGGAAATTTAGGGAATTGGTATCAGAGGTTTGCTACACAGTCTTCTTTGGAGTAAGACTGCTGAACTGGAGATGAGAAATCAAATTGTAAGCATTCAGCTCCTCAGTATTTTCTTCTAGCAAAATAAACTGTTTGGCATTGGGAAAAAAAGATTACCCAAAATTTTCATGGGTTTAATCCACATACTTAACTCTGCTGCTCATCCCAAAAATTCATGTTCCTTTCACATTTAAAAGGGAAACAAACAGGCTTTAGAACAGAATAAGATTTATTGTAAAGAATCATCGTTACAACAAAGAAATAATCTACCAAACTCAAATTTCTTGGGCTAATTCTTAAGGTGTTGACCTTGCCCCAATTTCAGAATCTGCTGTTAGGGTCTTGGTGCTACTGCATAAATTCAAAGGTCTAGGAGAGTCTCATTTTATCAGGTCAGAGAAGTTTTAGTTCTCACATTTGATGCTCTTTACTGAAAGAGTCATCTGAGGTGAACCAACGCGAGGTGTGAGGGCTGAGTGGATCGTGTTACTCATTAAGGTGTGAGTTAAGAGTCATCATTTTTCCTGTCTTTTCAAACAGATAACGGAGCCATTCATAAAGTGATGCAAGATCAAAGTCAGACCTTCATCATCGCAGAGTACAGACTGTTTAACCACAGCGCTCATGAGGACAACGTCATCCTAAACCCAAACTCTGTGAGTAATAACACACTGCCTACACAAAAAATCCCTGAACAGGGATGAGGGAGAGTTCATCCATGAGGCGGTGTTTTTCTAATGAGTTGTGATTTTGCTCAATCTGAAATTCTATCCGTTCTGCAGAGGAAGCTGTATGCACACTCCGGAGGTGAACTGGTCCAAGTGGACGTGTCAAACTGTGCTGAGTATGGAAACAGCTGTGAGGCCTGTATGTTAGCCAGAGATCCGTACTGCGTCTGGAAAAAGCCCCGCTGCACGCCTGACACCCTGTGAGAAAACTGTCATCTTTTACATAAAAATGTTAGAGATAGTGATACACACTCTGTCCAGTCAGACAGCTCATGTTGGATGGTTTGATACGTTTAACACAGCAGCAGGATGTGGGTTATGTTTGGCTTCAGCCTTCTCACTGCTTATAGTTTTATTTAGAATTTGATGAGATAAAATCTTCACCCTCTGGTCTAGTGATGGGGCTGTGTGTTAAAGTGCAGCACTGATGCGAGCTGAATCTTGCAGCTTTGAGTAGACCAGCATAATGGGAGAAGGACAAAAGTGTGAAGTCAGTTCAGCTGGATTTGCCTGCCTGAACTAGCTCACAGGCTTTCCAGTGCCACAAAAATGTAGATACCGGGTAAATTAAAGGTGCTTTAGGAGTTTCCTGTTCAATTATCCAAAGACAATAAAACAGACCTCACACACACAGTACATCACAATCTGCTGGCCTGCTATCTGTAGAGCATGTGCTGGAATAGCTGATTTTTATTTATTTATTTATTTTTTTTGAGAAAAACTCTTCAAAGAGCTGCCAGCTGTCAAATCACCAGGATTTACCGGCACACACAGGCGTGTTTCCTGTGTATCAGCGTCCGTCAGTGTTGTTTCATCAGACTTGTTGCGAGATAATTAAAGAAAAGCTGTCACCATTTGATAAATTATGAACCTCACCTGCTAAAGTGTTTTCACATCATGTGTGGAGTCATCACAATATTTCAACACTCATCAGATTTTGACATCAGGCCCTCTGCCCTCTACTTGGCAGCTAGTAGACTTTGATTTTATACCAGCCTGCCTTTAGAATCTTACCTTTGGTGAGCAAGGACTAAACCATCAGCAGGGTGTACTATGATAAGGATTTACTGATTTGATTGGAAGAGTGGGTCAGATTTTGATGTGGAACAGTTGTTGCATAGGGGAGAATTAGCTCCCAGGCACAACAAACCTCCCTCAGTGCCTCACATAAAGGATGCCAGATAGCCATTTTCAACCAAGCTGGTGCTAGTTCCAAGCCAGTGCCTGCATTCACACTGGTGAGAAATAGAAAGAAAGGGGAATGGAAGGGTGGGAGATGTGAGAATGAAAGAGGAGAAATAGTCTTCTGAGAGGTGAATTTGAGCTGTTGTCCCATTTCTGAAAATCTACAATAAACAATCACTTAACAACATAAAAACAACCAACCAAACCACAAAAGTCCAATTTTGCAAACATGTGTCAATAAATGATTTAAAGGGAGTATTTAGAGGATACAAGTGAAAAAGCTTGAGATTCTTCTGCAGGAGTGGTTAGGATTGTTTATACCAACTTTTTGGGCCCATGCATTTATCTGCAGAGTCTGATAATGCAGTGATGGGAAGTTAAGTTGATTCTCCTGTAAAAAAAAAAAAAAAAAAAAAAAAAAAAAAACTAACTCAGCCTATGTCAGACCTAAAAAAACTGAAGGCTATGACTGTGAGTCAATCTGTGGTCCCTTTTTGAACACAGCTAACTTCCTTAAATCTGCATCCAAAGTTTAAGGCAGAATTTTCCCCAAAACAAGCCATCCTCCTCACATGCCACAGTTTGCACAGCACATGATTGTTTTATTAGAAAGCATGTGAGTGTCATGGGTTTTAACTTGCACGTAAACAGAAGATTTGTTGTTGTTTTTCAGCTGCTACAAACAAGTCTAATCAAAAGTATCTCGGCAGGATAACTATTTGAGAAATCTCAACTTCTAAACTTACTCAAGTCCACTCTGATGACACATTTCCAATTCCAATGAAGTTGGGCCATTGTGTAAAACAAATATAAACAGAATACAATGATATGCAAATCCTGTTTATCATATATTTAACTCAATACACTACAAAGACAAGATATTTATTATTAAAAACGATAAACTTTATTGGTTATTTTTTTGTTGTGTTGAAAATATTTACTAATTTTGAATTGAATGCCTGCAACATGTTCCAAAACAATTGGGACAGGGTCATGTTTACCACTGTGTGTTACATCACCTTTCCTTTTAACAACCCCTAATAAGCATTTGTGAACTGGTGCTAATTCCAGGCCAGTGCCTGCATAATTGTTGAAGCTTTGTTGGTGGAATTCTTTACCATTCTTGCTTGATGAACAACTTAAGTTGCTCAACAGTCCAGAGTCTCTGTTGTCCTATTTTGTGCTTCATAGTGCTCCACACATTTTCAGTGGAAGACAGGTCTGGACTGAAGACAGGCCAGTCTAGTACCTGCACTCTTTTACTACAAAGCCACGCTGTTGTAACTCATGCAGATTGTCTTTTGCCATTTTCTTACTGAAATAAGCAGGGACGTCCCTGGCAGCATATGTTGCTCCAAAACCTGTATGTACCTTTCAGCATTAATGGGACTTTCACAGATGGTCAAGTTAGCCATGCCATGGGAACTAACACACCCCCAAACCATAACAGATGCTGGCTTTTCAACTTTGCACTGATAAAAATCCAGATTGTCTTGTCTTGCGTCAGCCCATCTCAGATGAGCTCGGGTCCAGAGAAGCCGGCAGTGTTTCTGGTTGTTGTTGATATATGTCTTTGGCTTTGCAAGGTAGAGTTTGAACTTGCACTTGTAGATGTAGTGATGAACTGTGTTAACTGACAATGGTTTTCTGAAGCGTTCCTGAGCCCACGTGGTAATATCCTTTACACAATGATATTAGTTTTGAATGCAGTGCTGCCTGAGGGGTCAAAGGTCACGGGCATTCAGTGTTGGTTTTCAGCCTTGCTGCTTAAGTGCAGAGATTTCTGCAGATTCTCTGTATCTTTTGATGATATTATGGACTGTAGATGATAAAATCCCCAAATTCTTTGCAGTTGTACATTAAGAAACAGTATTCATAAACTGTTGGATGATTTGCTCACGCAGTTGTTCACAAAGTGGTGAACCTTGCCCCATTCTTGCTTGTGAACGACTAAGCCTTTTGGGGATATTCCTTTTATACCCAATTATGACATTCACCTGTTTCCAATGAACCTGTTCACCCATGGAATGTTCCAAACAGGTGACTTTTGAGCATTCCTCAACTCCCAGTCATTCTTTGCCCCGTCCCAACTTTTCTGGAAAATGTTGCAGGCATCAAATTCAAAATGAGTGAATATTTGAAGAAAAAACAAACAAACAAACAAAAAAACAGAAAAAACTAACTAAAAAAATAAAGTTTATCAGTTTGAACAACAAATATGTTGTCTGTGTAGTGTATTCAGTTGAATATTTGTTAAACATGATTTGAAAATCATTGTATTTTGTTTCTATTTACGTTTTACAAAACGTCCCAACTTCATTGGAATTTGGGTTGTAAAAAACAATCATCTAAACTTGGAAAATTTTTAATTATAATAAAATAACGTAAATGTTGATGAATTTCAAGTCAAGAAACTAAGTTGCTGTTTTACACGTGTCTAAAGTAACATGGAGGCAGGAAGTGGTTTGGTAGAAAAGCTAGAAGGGCCACATTGTTGAAGTGGTAAAGTGTGTGTGTGTGTGTGTGTGTGTGTGTGTGTGTGTGTGTGTGTGTGTGTGTGTGTGTGTGTGTGTGTGTGTGTGTGTGTGTGTGTGTGTGTGTGTGGTGAGTGGGTGGGTTAAACCATCTAGGAATGTATGTAAGCCACTCCAGATGCATTTACAACAATCTGCATACGCATTTCCTGTCGTGACAACCACTGCAACAGAAAACTTTCTGGAGCGTCACATAATGTTCAGTCTGAAAGAAAGTGATCTTAGTCTTTTCATCTAATGGAGAGATGAATGAGTGTGACTTTAGGCTGAAGTGATTGTAGGTGTACTCTTACTATGACTGATGTTTCCACTGAGTGGGCTCCTTTGATTTATTGACTGACTTATTCTTTGAGTGGTTTGGGTTTATTCTCCTGGGAAATCCCAAAACTTATACTGAAAAAAATAAGGGAATATACCTTTAAAAGGGTTTCCCTGGAAACATTACAGCATGCAAATGAGTGTGATTACACTTACAGCACATTCAGTTTCATTGCTTGTTCAGGCCTTCAGGTTAGTGTTTCTCGTTTTCATGTGGATTTTTCTGACATCTCTGTGAAACCCTGAAAAACTCCAGTTAACAGAGCGGTAAAACTAAAAATGTCTTGCTTGATTCAGTTCTGAATGCAAAGGCAGTTCATTGGAGGGTTTTTGTGATGGTGGATTAATTTACACTCACTGGGCACTTTGTTAGCTTCACCTGTTCAACTGCTCATCAGTGTAAATATTTAATTATCCAATCACATCTCAGCAACTCGGTTCATTTAATCATGTAGACATGGTGAAGACAACCTAATGAAGCTGAAACTGAGCATCAGAATGGAGAAGAAAGGAGATATAAACGACTCTGAGGATTGTGCCAAAAAGAGCAAATATCCAGTGACCAGCAGTTCTCTGGGACTAAATGCCTTGTTGAAGCCAGAGATCAGAGGATAATGGACGGACTGGTTTGGAAATGACAGAAACAGTAACTCTAATAACCACCCTGTTAACAACACTCCATGTCACAAAGCTGAAATTATGTCTGCTGGTTCTTGAACATGACGATGAGTTCTCTGGACTCCAATGGCCTCCACAGTCACCGAATTCAATCTAATAGAGCTCCTGTGAGATGTGTTGGAATGGGAGTTTCTCATTATGAATCTTCAGACCACAAATCAGCAGCAACTGTGTGATGCTGTCATATCAATATGGAGCAAAATCTCTGAGGAAAGTTTCCAGCACCTTGTTGAGTCTATGACACCAAGAATTAAGGGCAGATCTGAAGGCAAAAGGGAGTCCAACTCAGTACCTGCAAGGTGTACCTGATGAAGTGGCTGTTTTGTGTATATTTAGAATTGCACTATGCAAATACTAACCACTCTTCTTTTCTGTCCTCTCACAGTGGCACTCAGGATTTGGCCCAGGGAAATCATGTCACATGTCCACAACCGTCAAAGACCTCAGGTATGTCTTTATAAAAGTTTTGCCAAACAGAAACAAGCATGTCTTTAAAAGCAGAGTGATCAACTGCTGTTAAAAAGTACACAGGACTTTAATATTTTAGTCTAATCAAATGGAGGTGGAGTGGTTCATACTGTTGCCTCACTGCAAGAAGGTTCCTGGTTCAAATCCCAGACTGGGCAGGTGCTTTTCTGTGTTTGCATGTTCTCCAAGTGCATGGGTTGGTTCTTTATGAGTTTTCCAAATTCCTCCCGAAGTTCAAAAACATGCTCATCAGATTAACTGATCACTGTAAACTGCCTGTAGGTGTGTGTGGATCGTTATCTGTTTCTATGTGTTATCGCTGAGATAGGGTGCACCCAATGACAGCTGGGATAGGCTCCAGTCCCCTGTGACCTCGAGAGGGAAATGTGGTGAAGATGATGGATGGATCAGGTGGACTGTTGTTTTTAGTGGTTTATGTAACATAACTACAATATTCATGATATCAAACAATAAAGCGAATCCCCATGAAGTACATATTGATATAAGGACCTCTTTATAGGCAAGTTACAGGGGGTTAAAAGCTGATAACTGTGTGACCTTTGGGAACAGTAAAGAAACATGAATGATGTCTGTCACAGACTCTAAAATTCAAACGTATTTCACACATTTATGTTTCACAACTGCTGCAAGACACATTTAGTTCTTGCCATGATCGAGGCACTAACCCTTCATGCTCCCAGAATACTTTGCACTCATCACTCAGTGGGACAGTTTAGAGGAGGAGAGGACTTTGCGTCACCATAATTTCTTTATGTCCCGATAATCAAATTCTGTTTGCCAAACACAGGAAGACACATCTACATTGAGAAAGCCTTAGTCTAAACAGAGAGAGCCATGCTTGTAGTACAAAGAGACACACTGTAGCAAAAGTCAACTTCGCAGTAAACATGCAAAATATGTTTACAGTTTGAATTGTGCAAGGCTGTTGGAGTGAGATGGAGCCTCAGCGTCCTGTCCCCAGATAAAGGACTAAACTCTTCAACACAGAAACAACCTCACAGCCTTCATGAGCTCTGCCTCAGACTCATTTTACTGTCATTTCTCTCTGCAAGTTGTCCTTGACTCCCTAACACAACAGTGATAATCAGTCATCATGTTTTCTTGGTGTGAGAAGCAGATACCTCTCACTGTATCTGTGAAAAAGTACTGCACTGCTGCTTCCCCAGTGAGGCACTGAGCAGGTCTGACCCTTGCTCTCTTATCTCTTCATATGCTTCATGTGATAAAAAACAATCTAACAGCCACCTCCTCGAAACACGCACTATCTTTCCCTACATGCAGTTTTTTTCTGCTCGTCACCAACGAAATGAATTCATCACTGGATGTCAAACCTTTGATAGTTTCTTTCTGCATTTTTAACTTTTCTAAGAATGACTTATCCACCAGAGCCACTCGTTTATCGCAACTTCTTCTTTTAGTCATGAAAACCTTACTGTGAAGCCTTGTCATTTTATGCCATAAAGCAGTCTCCCATCATGCTTTGAGCCATCCCTCACTGGTGCAAAACCTGTCTCAGACACCTTGACTTGTTCAGTACATGCTGAAGAAAGCTAACCTAGATTCTTGCCATGCTAAATAAAGGTTAAGTAAATAGAACAAGGTAAACAAACCTTCTAGTGTTGACATCTTGTTTTCTTTTTCTTAATCTAGGTGAGTCAGGTGCAGTCACAAGTGACAACATTATACTTACCTTGAGGTCCCAGTTCCTCCTGAGGTGCCCGGTGTCATCCCTTCATGCAGAGTACACCTGGAAACACCCAGGGGGTGTCGCCCCCTGCAGCCTGAGTGATCAGCAGTGTGTCTTTCTGATCGACAGAATGGATCCAGAGAAGGTGGGAGCTTATAAATGTGTGTCAGAGGAGGAGGGATACAGTAAGGTGGTGGCACTGTACCAAGTGAAGCTGCCTAACAGAGCAGAGAGCCATTCATCAGCTCCACTGGTGTGGCTGAGTCTCATGACTGTCCTGTTTGCACTGAACAAATAACATGATGTGATGACAGTGATCAAAGATAACTTAGCATATTTACCTAGTTTATATCATGTGTTGCCACGCAGCAGCTGTGCCTGGAATATGAAGACTGGAATACATTTACTTTGTTAGTCTATTTTATATTTCACACCAAAGGATAAAAAAGTGACTGTTTCCTGTAGCATGTAAATGACTTCACACATCGTCATGTCTTGGTTTAAGGGTGTGGTCACTGCTGAAAATGTTTTACTTTTAATTGAAAACTGCTTTCATTTTTAACTTTCCAAAAACAATCCAAAGCTTTTAGAGTTATATTTTCAAGACTGAAGGGTAGAAATGTGACAAATAACCTTAACCCCTTGTTGCCTGAATTAATTTAAAATTATTAATTTATATATGTATATTATAAAAGTTCACCTTTTGACCAATATATTGTGACTTAGTGCATTTAATATGATCCTTGATATTTGTAGAATATGAATCAATGGGCATTGGTGGGATACAAAGGTGCATCATAACCTGACGTGATAGGTTGCAAAATTTCGACAGCCATCATTAAGGGGTTAAATGTTTCTTTAATGTACTTATTTTAAAATGTGCTCAAAAAATGCAATATTTTATTATCTTAACTGTTTTAATATTACTTTACATTTTGTAGCTATGTTGTTACACCAGCTTAGTGCAAAACTAGCCAAAAATAGCGTCCTGATAAATGTGCCATTTCTAGATTGGGAGCACAAGATGATGGGTTTTAAAACCATATGCATGAAAAATGTAAAAGGATGTTTCTTGTGCTCCTCTCGTCTTGTGTTAACATGTTTTGTTGTTTTGTTTCGGGGCTGCAACTCAAAAGCTGTCCATGTTCAGTGAGACTTTTAACACTGTAGCCTTTCAAACACTTGTTGCTTCACTGAATTTCTGCAAACATTTCCTGTGCTGTGAAACTCGGTGCGTACAGAGGTAACAGGCGTTTCTGACTGATATTTCATTTTTTGCGTACTACCTCAGAACTGCCTTAGGGGCTTTGGGTCACAACAGACTGTTTCTGAAAAAAAGGAAGACTTTTCTGTTGGTCAGGTTAACAGACATGTATTAAGGTTGTGAAACAGTGCAGCAGAGATGTCACAATCGCTGAGCAGTTTTTTTTCTTTGCCACTTGTTTCTATTTATAGTTGAAGTGTGAATGTGTGAACATGAAACTTGTGATGTGTGAAGTGTTTGCCACAGCAGCGTGTCATATAACCACGTTTCACCCTGCAAGAATGAAGTTGTTCCGACTGCTTTCAGGCACCTTAAATTCAGTTTAGCACTTTGCATTTTGCACAAACTTGTTAACTAACTGAGAAAGTTATTAACCTTAAAGTGTCATTTCATAAAAATTCAACCAGTTGTAAATACTTTGTATCTCATATGAAGTGTTTTGTGGCAATTTTTTTTAACTTGGGGCATGGTTCTTTTAGTATGAGATAAAATGTAGGTTTCTGTTTTTGAAATGAATACAACAATATAATATATCTATATCTATATCTATATATCTATATCTATATATCTATATATCTATATATCTATCTATCTATCTATCTATCTATCTATCTATCTATCTATCTATCTATCTATCTATATATATATATATATATATATATATATATATATATATATATATATATATATATATATATATATATATATATAAAGAAGTGTTTCACGGAAAATTTACAATTTTGAGATAAAGGTGCATTTCAGTTGACTAAAATAACAAAGAAAAGTTGATTTATTTCAATAATTTAATTCAAAAAGTAAAACTCATATATACACGCTGTGAACAGCTGATGAATTAGAACACCTGCAAAGGTTTCGTGAGTCTTTAAATGGTCCCTTAGTCTGGTTCAGCTCTTAGTTTGGTCAGTCAGCAGTCTGAACAATGAATGTGTTGCTGACTGACAGTTTGTTCAGAAGATGATTACTGACCCCCTCCACAATGAGATGAGTGAGAAGCTAAAAGTTAAGCTGGCAATGCCAAAAGAACCACAAGTTGGTAAAATGACCATGGAATTAACAGTTCTTGATTGGCCAGCAGACTCTCTGGACTTGATCTCAGAGAGAACGAGTGACACCGGACTCAGTAACACAGACCTGAGCTGAAGGCTGCTATCAAAGCAACCTGAGCTTCCACTGTAAACCATAATCATCACAATGAAAAGAAAAGTATTTCACTCTGTGTTGACTGAATCTGTATAATTTGAGTTTTTCTTTTTGAATTGAACTACTAAAATAAGGTTAAATTAACTTTCCCATTTTATTCTAACTGACTGAGATACACCTGTGTGCCTAAACAGCACATTCCTAAAAGGCCAATACGAGCAGATGACAGACAGAGATGACCTTTTCCATCTTTCATCTGCAGGTAAAGGATTAATGAGCTGTGGAGACAGCTTTGTTTTTGGATTAAGGTATTGAGTTTGACATTTTCTTTGACCATCAAAAACCATGCAGGGGAATTTAGCTTTAAAAGATCTGATATTATGCAGATATGTCTGTGCTGTAGATGTTACTTCATAGTTAACCAAAGAAGCTGTGAGTTTATCTTTTGAATCCAGTGTCTTCTTTTCCATCATCATGACTACTACCCAACTGCACAAAGTTAACATTCAGTTTTTACTGTTGACTAAAGGGATATATTTATTGTCAAGCGGGTTATATTAGGTTTTTGTCAATAATAAGGGTCACCTTGAAGGAAAGGCTGCAGGCAGGATAAACCATCTATTTAATGAACTGATTGTTTTTAATGTCTAAAGTGTTTCTTTGTTGAATGATCTGTAACATTTCTGATCTGTACATACTGCAGCTTTACAATGCAACAATTTATTTTTATACCTGTGGTAAATTTGATACTATGAATTTGATAAGCTGTATTTGATTATGCTTTTGTATTCTGTTCCTGGTGTTAATAAATGCACATCTTCTCCCTTCAGTTTACTGTAAATGACTCTCTGACAGTTCACTTCTGCAAACCTCATGAGAGAATCAGCTGTGAAATCAACACAATGGGCGCAATACAACACCTCATGTTCCTCTCCCACACACACATTGTAGGTGCTTTATGGCCTAATAGTTTCAGTAAATATGACATGAAGAGTTCAGGCCAGACAAACCAGTCGTGCCTTCTACAATTCCAGTCTTAGATAAAAAACAAAACAAAACAACGAAGGCTTTGATGGGGAAATCAAAAAGGATTCTTGTCGTGCCGGGACATTTCTCAAACAGTGTAACAACATACCAGTTTGTAGAGTGATTAGAGGAAGCTATCACATTAACTCATATGATAATAGTTATATCTCAAGACTGGCAGTTCCCAAATCCATTGTGACTCATAAATTGAGTTTCGGGTGAAGTACAGAGTTCAGTATTCGAGCTGCGAGGTATTTAAGAAGCCAAAACTATGACACAGAAAACCTGCAGGGACTGGATGTGAAGGGTTTTCACCTCACTTGAAATCCATTCAAAGGGATGTAAAAAGGCTTCACCAAGCGTCAAATCAGGCGCTGCACAAACAGGAGGTAAACAGCAGGGGGTGTGAATCACATGTTCTCAGAGGCCTCATGACACTTTGAAAGAAGGAATAAAACACACAAGGAAATTAGATATAAAGTAAAACTTTATCATGACATACAAGTTTAAAGCCCTGAGAACCATATCTTTATATTACTAATATGAACAAAACTGAATGTGTGAAAAAACCACTTTGGAAAAGTGCTCCTCTTAAATACAATCAGCACAAACCAGTTTTTACAAGCATTCATGTGTTTTGTCCATTTTTTTGTTTACTTTAATCAAAGAGAAAACTATAATATCAGTAATATCATTATTATCATGTCCATAATAATAATAACAGTACAAAAATATGCACAAACCCCACAGTTGAATTAATATACGGAGCATTGTACAAGCCAAAAACAACAACATAAAATTGATAAATGAGGTATTCGATAACCACTTGCATATGCGCCTGTTTTTACACAGATCAGGTTAGTTTTTTTTTTTTTTTAAACAATTTAAAACTGAATTAATTCCAAAATCATCTGAGAGACAAAAGGTTCTGCAGACTTCCAACTTCACAGCTTCCTGAGTGACGAGACCTGCAGTTACTGACGACAAAAATACAACACCAGAACCAAAGAAGCATTCAGCCAAGTGACCGCAGCTTCGGTCAGTGCTCGTCCCTCAACGACGCTTTAACATCGCAACAGTGACTGCAGCCCACTGCCCTGAGGTATTATGGTATGACGAGGTAGGGGCGGTCTCTAAAACACAACACACACACACACACACACACACTCATCATCATTTATACTCATGCACACAGCAGGTCAGGTGGCTGAAAAATAAGGGTTTGTGAAGCGAGCAGACGGTTGTTGTTTTGAAGCTCAGATATCAGAGAGAACAGGCGATAATATCCCACCTGTCAACCCCCTACCCCCTGAAAAAAGCATCAAAGTTCCCTTAAAAAGCAGAATGTAGGTGTGGTCAGGCTGGGGGATATTTCCTGATGAAGTAAAAATGTCCAAAACATGGACTTGATGTTTGCTGCCACCTACAGTTTCACTACTGGAAATACAAGTAAATGTTCTGCCAATGAGTAACCTGCTTAAACACACACTCTCTCTCTCTTTCTCTCTCTCACACACACACACACGCACATATACAAAGGCAGTGAAGCTACACTATCAAACAGTCATTGCTAAACAGATGAAACAGAAAGCTTGGACTTGGAAACAACAAAGTGATTTAGTAACAGAGCCAAAATAATTCAGCTCCTGTGTTACTAAAACAAGGTCCATCAGGAGGAAAAAAAAACAACAAACAAATAAATAGTAAAACTCAGTTGTTAACAGCATGAAAAACAACTGATGTCTAACATCTGATTGAATGCTCACCAAAATAAAAGTCATTACTCTCCAAAGGATTAAGCTTGAAGACTTTTTTCCCAGCCAGTGGAGAAATGAAACCTGCACTGGCCGGATCTCACCAGCAACTACTTTAAGGCAGCTTCTACAGTTCTCACCTTTATAAAATACAGTTTTGTGTCATACAGGGTCGTGAAGGGTTCACCTGAAGATTCTGTGGCTCCGTCCTCAAAGTCCTCAAACCCTTAACTGTGATCTGCACTGCAAAACGTCTGCAAAACCTGACACGTAATGACTAAAACACCGTCTAACAGAAGCATCAAGGCTGCCCACTGGGGATCATCTGGGCTTTTAGAGGTTGCTAAGCAGTTTAAAATGCCTCACATTCAACACACATAAAGCTAGAAAATTATTTTTTTAAACCTCTGTGGTATTTCAAAATGCTAAAAATGTACTTTAAAGGGAAAAAGATGCCTTACAATTTGAGGGATAACCCATCTGATTGTGGATTTTCAGGAGCTGAGGCCTGACTTGTAGGCCTCTGTCCACACTGGCTAATGGGAGTCTGGATGTTGTAAAAACCTGTTCAGGTGATTCAGTAAGGAAGAGCTCAGGAAAGCGAACCCATCTGGACTGTTGTTGAAGGTAACAAGACTTAAAAATCTGTTAACACAGATGTCTGTACAAGTTCAGAATCAGATTTCAGCTTTTAAATTTACTCACGTCCAACTTTCAAAGTCATGCCATAAATTGAAAAACAAGGGCAGTTTACTCATCTAAAGATTTTTTTTTTTACTTGCATTAAGAAAAACTCAAAATTATATTAAATGTCTTTAGATGTTTTTTTTTTTCTTTTTCTTTTTGCAGTCCATATTAGTCGTTAAACTGCCAAGCTGTGCACCACAGCGGGCTTTGGGCAGGATTGTACAAGGATTCAATCGAGAGGAGCGACCTGGCTAGTCTTTGGTTTCTAGCTGTGCAATAACCAGCAGAGTAAGGTGTTAAAACACTGGTCACATGATTGTACACATGCATATCATTTCGCAGCTGTCGTGAAAGAAGATGTGTTCGCTGCAGTTAAGAATCTGCAACGAAACGTAAGGTTCATATGGTCGTTTTGTTTTTTTTGTTTTTTTTAAAACATCTTGACTCCTACAACCTCGAAACCAGTTCACAATCCTAGAATTCTACACGAGTCAATGAGGAACCAACTATTCTTTTCCTTTTCCCTGAAAAAAATGCAGATATATATATCACTCTTCTCAGACAAAAAACTTGAGGAACCAAAAATAAAAGAAAAGAGAAAACGGAAGCAAGCATTAAACACGTTCTACAAGTAAATATGGGGGAGGGAGGGGGGAGAGAGAGAGAGAGCAAGAGAGAGCAAGAGAGAGAGAGAGAAAGAGAGGGAGAGAGAACAAGCCCATCATAGTTTGGTTTGCCCCCATAAAAACCACCAGCACTGTGTCAGTATGATCGTGTTCAGTTCCAGTTCAGGGAGGAGTTCCACCGCGGGTTGGGTTGTCAAGTCTGGATGGCTTCTCAGCCATATGAGGTATGTAGTGTGGCTCCTTTAGGGGGAGCCTGATGAGGTACTCTTGAAAAGTCATGTAGACTTGTGCATTCTTCAGGTATGACTTTTTCTCTTCCTTTGAATTAACAGCGATTCTCTGCATTTGTCGCATGGTTTCCTGAGAGTCAAAGAGAGAGACGCCCCCTGAAGCAGAGAGGTCACTATGATGTCAGAGAACTATGCATTGACAATGCTGCCACCAGTTTGATTTTACACCCGGTTCTGTACTACCTTCAACTTTGTGCGCTACATGTGAATGGACAGGTTGTGCGGACCAGCAATAAGTTAAACTCAGGAGGACCTGACGTCCCTTGTGTTACTAATGAGAGTATGTTGAGCTCGCATCCATGTCAGGAGGTTCGAGTACATCATTAACCTTCCTATCACTCAAATGGACTTCACATGATTTGAACCGCAGTTTTCATTACGAAATCAGGTTTCTTTTTTATGCTGATCTACAGCATCCGGTCATATGCCAGTTTGGGTTCAGTAAGAGTCAACTGCGTGTTAGAGAAAGGCCTGGGTCAGAGGCCTTTCCCTACGAGGTGGGTGCTCTGTACATGAGGTTCCACTGGTGAGAATTACCCGACTTCCCCTGATTGCAACTAGGTCAAAAAGAATATAAAAATAAAGTTGATTCAGGTTAAATATACTACAGCTCCTGAGGTAAAGACACCACTGCAGGTTACTTGATTTGAGGTATGTAAAAAGAGAAAACTAAAAATAAAATCATTCTAAAACACAAAATCAAAAAGACAACAAAATGGCAACAAACAAACAAAATGTCCTAAGATAAAACTTTTCAAGTTCAGTTGTGACGACACCTGTCAGTGGGTTTTGGCTGAGCTGATTGTGTTTAGCATGTTCATCATGATTATAAGTGAGTGTGTGTGTAGATTGTGTCTCTGTATAGGTGTGTGTGTGTGTTTGTGTTTGAAGTGTGTGTGTGTGTTTGTACATTGATTAAAATGCATAGCTGTGCGTTTGGGCACACACGTTGTGGTATAATATTCTCGGGCTCTGTGTTCATGATTGGACAGCCAAGAGGTCGACAGGGTTGATGAGGTATTTGTTGTGCAACAGTTTGTTATTCTTTGCGGTTTCTCATTGTACTGTGTCTTCTTGCTGGGCCTCCCGGTGGAAGAGGGGCCAGAGGAGCAGGTACAAAGGGCATCCTGAGTTAGGGGGACCCGCTGGGAGCCGGCTCAGCCGAGCTGGGACCCTTGGAGGAGGAGGAGGGCGATGGGCTGAGGGTCTGAGCCAGGGGTGCAGAGAAACCAAAGCTAGAGCTGGTTCCAGCAGGGGAGGCTGAGGCAGCGGCAGCCGACACTGCTGGACCCGGGGCCCCTCCAGACTTCTGGGCAAACAGGGTTCCTGCGAGACAACGGAGTCCATCAACATGAAGAACTCAACAACAAAAGTTCAGGTATAAAAACCACCAAAAAAAATTCAAAACTGAACCACAGACAGCAGAGGCTGAATGTCACAAAGCTTCTTAAAGTCCTCTCAGAGAGCTCCTAAAAATTCCTAACAAGGAGTCTGGGCAGCACACAAGCAAAGTTCTTTTAAAACAGTGTTGTAGACAACCATATAGGCTGCTGACATTGCTTACTTTGGTATTAATAACTGTATAAATGTTACAGCATGTCAAATGCTCATTTACTGGACTGTTTAAGGGGTGGATCAGCAGTTAATCAGCTGTCACGGGTGGCAGACTGTGTGTTTAGCGTGTTGGGAAAGTCAGACACCGGTCTCACTGGCCACTCTTGGGCTTCTTTAAAGTCCTCCTCCCTCTTCCTAACACTTTGTCACCTTAGGATCTCTCTTAAGATCTAAGATGCTTTGTGAATCGCTTTTATCTTACAAAGGGAAAATGAAAAATTCTTAGAAAAAAACTAAGATTTTTCTAAGAATAACGTCACAAAGAGCCACTTTTAGTCTTAGGATGTTTTGTGAATACGGGCCCAGGAGTTGAAGTTACAAACAGAGGTTAAGGAATAGAAATTTTACTATAAACTTTGTAACAGTAAGGTTTTTAGGGGACCCTGCCAAGGCTGTGACAAAGGGCCGAAATAACAGTTGAATCAAAATTACTTCAGAGCACTTAAGTAGCTCCAGTACAACCTGCTTACTTTGAATCCTCTAACAATCACACATATTATGAATAAAATCTTTAATACTCTCAGTCAAGCTTTGTTCAGAGTAACTTTTTCCACTTCTTTGGTTTTTTTAAGTCTGCAGACTGAGCTGACATTACTCACATTCAGCTGGACATAACAAACCATTCATATGAATGGTTACCGTGTTATGGTCATTCAGGTTTAAGTACATAACCAAGCTGCGATTATCTTTCCCCGTTACAAACCTGAGTAGATTGTGCCATTGACCTCCACTGAGACAGTGATGCTGGCATTTCCATTGGTAGAGATGCTCAGAGACATGTCCTGCTGCTTCTCTTCTGAGGAAAAAAAACACAAACACACATCATATATTTGACTATGCTTCTTCAAAAATAGGACTATTTTCTGTAGTTCTGATCAGGTCACTTTTTTTTCATATTACTTTATATCTACAGGGAGTTACTTAGGAGGAAAGTATGAGACAAAGTGTTTGTTAAAAAACACTTATGGACAAACGGCACCAGCAGGACGATGTTAGCTCATAAGGTTCATGTGGCAAACCTCAGAAAGAACAACTTGCCTCACACTGAGTTCCTGTGTAGATTCTAAAGAAATGTACCAAATTTTCATCATTTCCAGCTTCTTTTGAAAGAGCCTTGATAGGCAGCACTGACCTCTGGTGGTGATGGTGGGGGCTCCCAGGCGCAGGTTCATGGGCATTTGGGAGGCCATGGCTAACAGGTTGTGTTGGAAAGCCTGCTGCATCAGACGCTGCTGCTCCTCTGCCAGGCGGGCCATTTTCCTCTCCGGTCCCTCTCCTCCTCCAGTCTCCAGCTTTTCTCTGAGCTGCTCCAGTGTGGCAGCTCTGGCCAGTCCAGCGACCTGCTGCTGGCCGAGGGCAAACGCCATGGAGGGTCTGGCTGCCATAATGGAGGGAGTTGGGTCATCTAGAGGAGAGTGAGGCTCATGAGATTGACTGGATTCATTTAAACATCCACACAGTGAAATCCAACAATTTGCCTTCTGTCAAATGTAGAGCTGATCAGAATACATGACAACTGAAATGTATGGATAAATATTCCATCAACTGCTGCTTTAAAAAAAAGCAGAGTAAAGGATATTGAAAGTTTCTAATTGGAGGTTACAGAAACCACATCATAAAATACCACTGAGAGAGCAGAGAGAGGACATTAAGGAGATGATCTCATAGCTAAAACTAACCGATTAAACGGGCCGATTCGAATGGATTAGCTTCCAAGATTTAAGTTCTGCAAAAGGTTTAACTTGTAGAGACCTTAAAAGCAGAAAGCAGATATTTACCTTTTTCATGGTACAAGATAAAATGACAGACCAGAAAAAGTGAAGGGTGTTTTTTCTATTATTATTATTTCTTGGATTCTTTGTTGTCTGAGTGTTGAAACATTTTGTTAAAATGATAAAAGAAAAGAGTCTCCACCCTAACTTTCAACAAAAATGCAAATATTTCAATATCAAAATGTTTAATAAGAAGGCAAGCAGGGCTCTTGAAAAGACTCAGCATATGGGTAGATACACATCATGCTTGGGTTTAAAATTAAGGCCAGCTTGGATTGTGTATTAGTTAAAAAAAATGTACTCTGAAAAACAAGAATGTGATTTTAGCTGTAGTGGGGAACAAAGATCTTCAACAGAGAACAAGCTCCTCCAATTTTGTTGAGAACTGCCTGCTGGTATTTGCTGTACAAACATTAAACCATCAGCTTCTGCTGTCCCCTGTGATTCGCCTTTGAAGACCATTCCCTGGTCTTCCCAGAATCCCACTTTAAGGACTATTTAAATCAACTCAAAGATGGTTTCTGGTATGAAAAGCAAAATCAAAAGCCACTGAGTTAGTCCAACTATGAGTTATTCTACACGAGTGCATGAACACAGTGACAGGTCAAAAACTGCACGGAGCAGGAAAAAAACAAAAACATTAGCGCTCTCAGAGTCCACAGAGGAGTCACATTCCAGCTAAGTCAAAGTGACATCAGATAAGTCAGAAGTGTAATGACAGTTATTAAGAGGATCTGGCCTGATGTGGTCTAAGGCTTCAAAGTTCATAAAGTGTCCGCCCGGCGTGGGAACCGTGTTATTAATCAGCAGTAAAGGTGAGGGCTCTCTGCAGCCTGAGGCTAAAGAGGTTCAACATGAACTCCTAAACACCTGGACGGACCAGACACACATACACCAACAAAGCCATATAAAACACACTTAAAAGTGCACACACACACACACACACACACTAGAGGCAGAAAAAACACACTGAATGTTGGAGGAATGCATGTTCATATCTAAACACTTACATAATAGAAAGAAGCAGGTGCTCTGATAAAAAGCAGAAATTACAAGTTTAAACTCTGCTTTGACAGAAAAATGACTCCTTTAACTACTTAAAACAACTGCATCTGAAGCTGTTGTCTCATTATGTTGGATCATCACGATGTCTGTGTGTTGTTTTTAGAAGATGCGACAGAGGGCAGTATTTTCCAACAAATACTTGAGTCTCAGTCCAGTTTAACTGGAACACTCCAGTTCGATCCAACCAGTAAAGGGAGACTGCATTCTCTGAGGTAAACATTCACCCAGTTTAATATAACATCCATCAATCCTCAGCGAGCTTACTCAGTATGTCTGCCTGCTCTTTATTGCCAGGAGCCTTCTTCTTCTTCACCCTTCACTTTGACACACGTGCTGCCGGTTTAGCAGAAAAGCTTGTTTTACGGGGCAATCCCAGCAGGCTGTGAACTTCATTTTTTGCACATGGAAAAGATAAAACGCCTTCTGACGTACAAGTCTGGTGCATAAAAGTTGACGTTTCCCCAAACTGTGACTTCAGTTTAACAATGAAACGTCAAACCCCGATGACTCTGAATGTTTCCTACCTTTCTTCAGAGAGGGTCCTGGTGAGGCGTGCAGGCCGTTGAGGGCCGCTGAAGCACCTGCTCCGAGAGCTGAAAGGTGCATCTTGGGAGGTGAGAGGATGTGTGGAGCAGTGCTTGGGGAGGGAGAGAAGCGGAAGAGGCTGCTGCTATAGCTCGGACGACGACCCTCACGGCGGTTACTGTCGATGGCAGCTTGGAGCTCACCTGGGGAGCTGAGGCCTTTCCTCTCACACTCATATGGGTACAGGTATTTCATGTACCTGAAAAAAAAACCCAAAGGAGTGTGTCAGATCAGCACAGACGCTTTGTATAGCAAGAATTACTCACTTAATCTGCTACTGAGACCAAAGATTAAAGAGTATGCACTGTAATGTGCTTCATACTGCTTTCTCGAGTGTGTTAACAGAATTATTTTGTAGATTTGAGTAAAACAGTGATCATGTTTGACTTTATCCTTTGAATGAGGAAGAAAACAGTTAAAGCAGGAGAGCAGAAACAAACTGCAGCAAACTGGTTACTGAAAATCAAAGCAAGCCAACATGTAAACATGTCACTTTCTACCTGATCTTTGAGCCAAAGTTATCAAACGTAAGTGAATCAGTGATATCAAAAGTTGACTGATTGTGCTTTTTATAATCAGTGGAGTTTGACTGAATTTCAAAGGCAGAGGTCAACATTTTTTCGCCTCGAGCTGAAACATACCCATACATTCTGTTGTTCGAATAAAGATTTTTCTTTTTGTCTGTTTCCGCTGAAGTCACAGGGTTGGGTTTTATTTAACAAAAGAGAAAGCACAGTTTCAAGGACTGACATTTTATCACCATCGTTATCGTCACAGTCTGAAGCCCTGACGCCTGGTTACATGCATACACATGTCAGAAAAATCAGGTTTGTCCAGGAGAAATGTTCCTGTGTTTATGGTGTTTTTCTTATAGCTGCCTGAGATTATTGAAACTTGGTCCTCTTGTTTAGATGACAAAAATCAGGTTCCTCCAGATGTCTGACGGTAAGCTTCTTACTCAAATTAAAGTTGCAACACAAAGTTTTGCTGAAATCTGGAGGGTAACATGGACAAAAACATGTTTTGCACACTGATATACTTGCATTACAAACAGAGGCTCCACGTGTATGAACAGTCACAGCTCTGGTATGTGTTTTATAGGGTGAAATGAACATACAGTGCATGCTACATAATGGTGGAATAGCAGCACAAAGGATCAATACGACGCTAAAGGGAGCATCCATTAGATAGAGCTGGAGGAAAAATGCTACACAACAGTCCTGCAACATTAAAAATACATAAAGGTTCATTAGGGCAGGCTGCGAGTGGACAGCATCAAGAGGTGTTACATCTACTGAAGGATTTCCATCAAGAGAGCCAGAGTTCGAGTCCAGGCTCGTGGAGAGGTTGTCAGTCAAACCCCGCCTCAGTCATTGTGAACTCTGACCCAAATCACATCAATAAATCTATGGGAGTCAATGAGAGCTACGTGTGATGTAATGGACGGAGGGATTGAATGTGAGGAGGGAAGGTGGCCCAGTGGAGGAAACAAACTTGCATGTGTATACACACAGAGGCAAGGGTTAATATTGACATCCGTACTCAAACTGACACACACAAATCCAAATACTCTACTAATACTACACACAGTCACACAGAGAGAGAGAGAGAAAAAGAAACAGAAAGAGTATTTATGGCATAAGGAAGGTGCTTGTTTTCAGCCGGGAAGTGGCAAACTCTAGATTCCTTATTTCCATCCAGTACATTAAATGAGAGTTGACATAAGATTAACATCAGACGCTGAGAATGGGACACAAAGACTCACTGTGTGCGCAGAGTGAAAGCTGCACTGGTGATGGAGGTAGGCAAGTTGAGTCCCTTTGTGATTTCTCTCCAGATCTTCTTGTTGATAACCTCCACCAGGCCTCCCTTCTCGGTCACCAGCTTGTACAGCATGTACAGATCCAGGACCTGCTTGGCCATGATGGGGATACGATTGACAGGGGTTCCTACAGAAGAGAAGAAAAAACATTTAAATCAATAGGGTATAAATTATGCATCTCAATCGGATTAGCAAAGTGAAGCACAATGGATGCTTTTTGGTGGATGAGTTTTATTTTAAATACATTTGTTTGTGTGTGTGTGTGTGTGTGTGTAATTTTTAAATTTCTGTTAAAAGGATTATTGACACCCTTCTCATAAAATACATTTTATTCTGCTGCAGTTCAATGGAAAATGTGGGATGACTTCTAAGCTCTGAATTTATTTATAGTAAAACACAACAGGGTCGTTTTGTGAGCTCAGAGATGATCTAATAGCTGTCAGGATGTTGATAGGACAAGGGTGAGCAGGCCTGTTGCCTGGACGACTGTTAAATTTGGCTTGAAAACATATTAGCCCAGTTAAGGCAATCTGGCTTGACCTGGAAAAGGGGATTCGCAAACAACACAAAGCAAAGCGGCTCTAGACTTTTGATACAGATGCATTAATCTTGTCAACAGCTTATCTGCAGTGGAGCTTGCAGGGAGCGTGTGGGGAGGAGGGAGGTGGGGGGGGGGGCTGGTTTGCAGTATGCAACAGAATCAAAAAGTGCAATGTGCAACAGTGTGAGCATGGAGAGGGAGGAGGGGACCGGGGATTGTGACGACCTGCTAATCCATGGGCAGCGGTGGGTGGGGGGCTCCTGGATAGGCCAGTATAATGAAGCTCATTTAGAGGATTGTACTGAGTAAATCCACACCCCTCTGCTGTTAGTGCTGCCGGACCCAGAGCAGGGGACCCGCACAGATTTGCCCTCACGGCTAATGCCAGGCAATCCCTCAGCCCCTCCACAGGCTGCTCTTAACCTGGAATCAGACTCATTAATGACTTTGTAAAATAGCAGTGTGATCAGGCCATGAAGATTAGCCCTGATTCATTTTCTTAAGTTAGCATGTCTTAAAGCCATGTGCAAGGGGCCAGGTGAACACATGGACCTATATGAGATCAAGAAGGTGTGGCAGCAGTGTCAGGGGGGCCACGGCTCTGACCTGTTAAGCACACCGCTTAATAAGGGCTCTAATGTTAGTGGTGCAGCAGGAACTTAAGATGTACCCACCCGCTTAGTGTTTGAATAGTAACTGCTCAATAAATCATCTGTAAATTCAACAGATTTATAGATGACAAACATACATTTTAAATTAATCCAAGGACTGTACATGAACCACATACAAACGGTGAGTGACTCAAGGTAAGTATAAAATAAAGGGTTTTGATAGGAGCTGTGGTTAATTTTTTTTTATGAGTTTTTCAAATGTAAAATAATCCAATTCAGCCTCTCTGGAAAAACTAACACAAAAACACGCACAATTTTTTTTTAATGTCCACATTCAATTTAGTGACCATTTGGAATCTGATGGTCCTGATGCGCAAAATAAAGCAATAAATTTACAGAGGTGAACATGAATATGAAAAAGGTCGACCTCCTCCAAAAAGACCTGAAAGGCCACTTCTCAATCCACTTTGTGCTGCATGTGGATAATTTTGTTCAACCTGCTAAAGGTGCAGAAAATGCTGCTCTGGGAAAACAGCCATGTTATCTCCAGAGCCAATTAACAGAATAGCAAAACATGAAAGCCACAGCCAAGATGCCGGCTTCCTTTACAGTTAATGTGGATTAGCTTTGTTAAGAGCGTGAGGACAAGATAGGAACAATGATTAAGTGTTTAATGTCACGTCTCTACTCCCATTTAGTAATCCAATAAGTGAGATTAGTTGTAATCCTAAGTGTTTATTATCATTTCAAACAAGCATGTATGGATATACCTTTATATAAGCAGTTGGAAAAGCAAACATAGTGGTGTATAAATAATAACCAGCAACGCAGTTTTGTAAATCAGCAACCCCAGAATACATCAAACAAAGGCTTTTTTTGGAGACTTGTTTTTCATCCTGTGCTGCTGTAGTAAACTAAATGGAGAATGCAGACTTTTCCCTTTTTCTCTTTGCAGTAGCAACATTTCCAGAACACGCAGCAGATCAAAGCGGCAGGAATGCTTTGCTGCCAGCCTCCCCAGTTATTTAATGCAGCGCAGGACATCAATCCTGCATCAAACAATTAGTACAACCAGAGGGGTCAGAGATCAGCCAGGGGTTATTGATGTGTGAATTAAACTGCAGGTCAGCAGGAAGCCATGTTTTCATACTGGCCCCGGACGTGAACAATGAGAGCACAACAAATGAGACACAACAGCGCTGGCCCCATAATGACAGGCCAGCAGTTAGTTAGGCTTTAATTCACACCGATGCTTTTATTCAGCCCTTCATCAATAGCTGCTGTCAAATCAGATCACATTTTATGCATTTACAGAGATCGGTTTTCAAAGGGCACCTCAGCAGTCAGATAAAAACACACTGGACTTACTTCAGAGAGGAAAAAGGTGTGCAGTGTGTGTCTTTTTTAAGCAGTTATTTAACTGTGAAGCAGAGGTGGATTCGAAACCAGAAACACCATTAATTAGTCAACACTGACATCAGACTGGTTTCAGATTTCAGCATGCCCCCGACCCTGTATGAAAGCACCAAGAAAGCACCTTTGATAATACCGTAATTGACCAAAAATCACATTAGCAACACTCGGCAGTTAGCCAGAGAGCTCTCCAATTTAGGAGAATTTGCCTTTGGTGTCCAACATCTGCTCCGTTTCCAACCCTGCAGACATTTAGCTCTAACAGGCTTAATTAGACCGACCAAAAACATTGCTTTTGATCACAGCAGCACCTCTCCTCAGCTTCACAGCGACTTAATACTCGCTCAAAATCCTTGTTTTAACTGTTTAATTGCTTTTCTCTTTCTGCAAAGACACATCATGATCGACAATGACACAAGACCACTTCCTGACACCAGGCTGTGAAGAGCTAAGATGGGCAACCATTGGATATTTCATCTCCCTGTAAAGCCCAGAGTTGTCCACTTGGCCGCTCTGAGACGATCTGTAATTGGCTGCAGGCTTCACCTCCCATCATCCTTTGCCCCGGACTGATTTTCCCCCAGGGACAGGGCCATCAGGAGCCTAGTGATTAATGGCACCAGGGGTCAGAGGTCGCTCTGGTGGGAAGTGCCACGGCTGAGGGCCCCTGAACCACTCCCTAAGTCCTTCCTCCAACTTCTAGCGAGAACACAAGAGCCACATGGCAAGTCTTCAAACGGCTAGACTTCTCATGATAAGAGACGCAGACAGCGAGACAGACAGAGGGGGGCAAATAAAGACATAAGGAGAGTTTTGTATTGTGTGGCTGATATGTTGTGCAGAAATGTTTTATTTGCAAAATGTGGTAGAAACTCCACACCATGAAAAATAATCTGTCTGCACAAACGAATGAAAGTACAGCAGATTAACAGGAACCACTTTATACAGATTATTATTTTACTGTATAAAAAGCTTATCTATGCCTGATGATGGAGACCATGATTTGACCAATCACATTTGTAGTAATAATCACCTATGTTGGTCCCATGCATGATTGTGACACAGAGACAGACGGTCCATGTGAAACAAACAGTTACATTTCCCACCTCATATCAAACCCTCTTTCTATCTCGCAGAGGAATGAAAAAAAAGGAGCAAGGTCATTTGATCTGACCCCTGACCTATTTTTAGTAGGAAACAGCTGTTCACATTAAAGCGCCTCTATAATAAATCAATCGGGTGCCCCTGACGCCAGGAGTGGTGAATTACATATCGCTGACTTCACATGATGGGCATTTTCTAAATAATTAAGTGACAGAGCGACAGACTTCCAGCAGACAACGATCAGGAAATGAATTTTTTACTGAATGAGCATTGGCTGGTGTGAGGTTACGCCACACATCTCGAGTGAAGACAGAAAGAGGTAAAGAGAGGGAGGGAAGGACACGTCACACCATCCCATGGCTAAATCTGGTGATCAATTCAAAGTTTGCTCCGTGGGAATGATTGATTTTATCGGGACCAAGCGTATTTCTGTGAGTGCTGCAGGAGAAAAGCATGGAATAGTCAAATAAAGACGGAGAGCAGTATGGAGAGGGAAGATTCACAAAAAAAAAAAAAAACAGAGTGAGTGAAGAAGACAAGGAGAGTTTTTTCTGCCTTTTGGAGCCAAGGATGGAAGAAAAAAAGGAGAAAAAAAAGAAGGGGGGGGGGGGGGGGGTCTGTAAGCAGCCAGCTGGAGAAAGACTGGATTACTGCTGTAAGGAAGGTGTCAGCCTAAACAAACAGCCCCTGGCCTCATGGCAGCGTCTGAGACCTTTCAGATCACCCCCACCCCACAGCCACCCCACCTTCCTCTTCTTCCTTCACTTCATATCTTCACATCAGGTTAGACTCCACCTGGATCACACCTGCATTTTTTTTTTTTTTTTTTTGGGGGGGGGGGGGGGGGGGGGGGGCAATTTGATACAATACAATAAGATTATTTCTCTTGGAAATTCCTGAAGCTGTGTAAGCTACATCTGGACCAGGAGGTATCACCTCTACTTCAGCATTTCAGGCACATAAATGTTGTGACTTCAGGAAACGATGATGCTGACAAACATTACGGATTTGGTCTCATCAGTCACAACACATCCTTTTTTTATGTCTCAAGCCTTTTCTATCAGTAAGTCAAAATCCTGAAAAAATCTCAGCGACATCACCTGTTTGTTTCTGAAGCGGTATTTCTGATCGCCCTGATGTACATACTGACTCCAGCTAGCTTTGAGCAACTCTAGAAAAAAAACACATTGTTTTTATTTGGCCCAGCTGTGATAAAACAGCCAGATGGTGTTTCTAGTGGATCTGAAAGCTGTTTGTTTTTAGCCATTAAATAATAATCCATAATAAGATCTGATGCATGTGTGCCAGTCGCCAGTAAAAAGGCGAAGCTGTTAGATTCAGGACTGGAGAAGAAGGCCTCATGTAAACATGTAAAAGTTTGCACTTTTCTTAGTCTTAATAGAATAAAAACAGATGTGGAAAAAATAAATAAATGAGAGAGAGAGAGAGAGAGAGAGAGAGAGAGAGAGAGAGAGAGAGAGAGAGAGAGAGAGAGAGAGAGAGAGAGAGAGAGAGGAGGTGTTTGAATTCATCACTTTTTGATCCATGGTATATCCTGTGGTCTTCACACTGAATTTCAACTCTTCCTTACCACAGCTGTTCGGCTCAGCTCATGACAACATATGAGGTGACTTAAAACGTATTCTATTCAAGTTTAATGTTTGTTTTTAACAGTACAGCACTAAGTGTACTTTTGATATAGTTAAGTGAAAACAAACATAAAAGTTAAACCAAGCTTCTGAATCCTTAGGAAATTTGACTTCAGAGTTTTACAACAAAGCTGAACTAAGTCAACAGAACGAGGTAAACACACCTTTTGGTTCATTTGTTTACTTCACTTTTTTAAACAAATGATAAAAAAGGTGTGCAACTCTATTATATGGGCAAATACAAGCATCTAGCTGCAGGAACTCGGTATTGGCAGATACCTGATTCAATAAAATCAGGTCAGGGCTCATAAAAGCTGAGTGAGACATCCCCGGTTAAATCACCACAGATAATCACAGGATCCTCCAACTTTGTTTTCTATTTTAGCTGCTAGTATGCTGTTAAACTGCATTTTTAAAGCTGCTGCTTACATGTAGATTTATATTCCAGCCAGACTTGTCCTGAGAGAGACTATTAGTGCTACAGGGAACATCATTAAGAGTGACAGGATCTTTAAGAGAACCTGTGAACATCAGTGCTTCACTGGTGAATGTTTGTAAATGCTGACGTTGTTTTTAGCTGTAGTAATATTGATAGTGATAAGTTCTGAACACTGCTGAAAATCTTATCTCAGAGGAGACGGTTTAAAACCCTCTTATTTGAGTGTGCCCAACACAGCTTAAAACACAATCTAAATTCATTTAAATCTCTAAAGTCAAAGCAGAGTCTAAAATTTCCCCCGTTGATAACTCATCAGAATCAAATCATAGAAAAACTGAAATTAGCCGAAAAAAAAAAACAACTTTTATTTACAGTAACTGGTGTTAAAGCTGCTCAAAGTGCTGCTCTGAAGCATTGGTAATCCAATGATATTCTTTACTTTTAATAGAGACAGCTGATACCAGACTCAGATCTTGTGATATTCAGACAAGGCTGGCTGTTGTAGAGCTCTCCACTAACCAAATTAATACGCTTTGTGACACGGTTCACAAAAAGCACATTTTTCTCTGAAAAAGATTTTTTAAAATTCATAATATGTTCACCGGACTAAATTATCCACATCCAGTCAGTTAAACTGGACATTATGAGTACATGTTTGAAAAGTGTAGTCTGATTCCTGGGTATTATAAATCCAGAACAGTCCAAACCCTTCATTAGCAGAGGACAGAGAGACACTGACAGGAGACACAAGTGTCTGGACTCCACATGCTTTGAGTTTACTTTATGTGAAGCAGCCCCTGGCTGTTTAGTTTATATGTTGGTACGTCAGGGAAGCATATTGTCAGCAGCCTGCTGTAAGCTGGGGCACGTTTGTTTTATTTTTAATGCATGACCAGGGACATAAAAGGTAAAAAAGCCTTGAGAGTATGGAATTTGCTATCTTTAGTCCAGGCAGAGCCACCACTCACTGGCATGACGGACCAATTCATATCAAGTGTTGAAGATACGTCCCCTCCACATAAGGGAAGTTAAATGTAACATTACACTTTAGATACATTGCTATTCTAAGCATGAAGCCAAAGCCACAGCTGGTAGAGAAACAGACACACAGATGGAAAGAGAGCGACAGTTGTCTAGTGAGGTCTATAAAATAGGATGTGGGTCGATATGCTCTATAGTTTGTCGGGTGCATAGGTTTCATCCCTGTCATGTCAATAAAGTGCAATTAATGTGAATTGACAGAGGCAGAGGAAAACAAAGGGAGTGGAGCAACACAGGAGAGAGGCAGAAGTAATGATGTTACTTCTCCCTACTGTATGAAGAAAAAATAAACACAAGCTTTTCTCGGCCTAAGAGATCAACGTAAAATAAAAGTTGGTCAGGTTATCTCTGCTCTAGAGTTAGAGTTGGAGCTATTTAAAGAACAACTTCTGATTTTTTCACTAAAATTCTTTGTCAACAGAAAACGCCAACACTCACATCACAACTTCTAAACAGCACCAAAATGTACCATTTCACCATCACTGTGCTTTTTTTCCCAGACATTAACTTTAACTCTTAACTCCTTGATGGTATTCTGTGTACTGCATAGAGCAATTTTATGCATCAGAGTGTCGTGAAAGCCCGAGGCTCAGCGTTCGTCCCACTCTTCAGCTAGTTGGAGGAATCCAAACCTTTAAAACAAACCTTGAAACAAACTGAGACAGTTCCACCTGAAGCTCCACTAAAACAGTTGCTTCAAAGCAAGACAGAAAAAAAAACTATTCTGAACCACAATCTTGTTAATCAAGAGTTTTCTCAACAGTCACTATTACTACAATGTATTGTTACTGTTGCTATGCACTTTCTTTTCTTTTTGTAATTTGAGGGGTAGGATTATATAAGCTTTGCTTCAACCTACACTCTTTCGGTACATTGAAAAAATGTAGAAAAAAAAAAAAAAAAAAAAAAAAGATTGAAAAAGAGTTTGCAAATTGTTTATATTGTTGTGAGTGAGCTGAAATAAATTCCATCCATTGATTTCATTTTATTTCATCACCACCAGGTTGGATTGTTCTAAAGAGTGGATCTGTGAACAGTTCTTCATCGGTCATTTGAGAACAGGTTTATTAAAGTTTCAGCCCGCCAGATGTTAAGTCCTGCATTGCTGTTAACCATAACAGAAGAGGTTTCATGTTTTGCAAGAAAAACTTTTATGAAGGAATCTATCTTTTTATTCTGAAACCACAACAGCGTTCTCTTTTGTATAATCTTAATAAAAAAAGCAAATACTACAGGGAAAAAACAAACACGGGATGATAGATATGTCACTTGAAGTCATATTTACTCAAGACGCAGAGAGAGGAGCTTCTTGGAAAGAATTATTACAACACACAGGCAGTCAGTATATTAAAGGAGCTGTCTGTCTGTGCACTGTCAACCACTCCAGCCTGTGGTGTAAAACATTACAAAACTGGCGAGGCTCCAAACAACAGCCAGGAGCGGTAAATCTCACTGGGTGCTGTTCACACACCGGGTATGCTGTCAGGCTACAAATAATGACACTATTAGAAGTTAAATTACATGATTTCAGGTTTGTCAGGTGCTATTTGGGGATAAATATCTGCTCTGAAAAGCGTGGAACAGCTTTTTATACCGTATCATGGAGTAGTTAGCTTTCGTCCAGAGCTCGTCTTTATGACAGATACTCAAACAAAATATCTCCAAGCAGAATTAGAGATGAAAAGAAAGAAGAGAGAAACATGACTCCTTCTCCATGGGTCATGAAGATGGGTCACCTGGTGAAATAGAGGGGGAAGGGGGGTTGAAAAGGTTGGATGGCGCGAAAAATGAGATGGCCTCTCCAACTGTAACCCAAGTCCTCTCGTTCCCCAGAGACCCGGCAGATCAACTGACTAGACCCCAATCAACACGGGCTGATACGGAGCTGACAGAGAGATAGATGAATGGACGGAGGAGTGAATGGAGGGACGGATAGAGGGATAGCTAATGTGTCTGATGCTACATGGTTTGCATGGGTCACTGGTTTCTGGATTTCTGAAGGATCCCAGAATCAGAGAGGACAGCTGACAAATGAGATGTCAGTTAGAGAAAATAATTGTTTTGGTTTTCTCAGGATGTCAGTTCATCTGACAGGGATACACCATATATATGCATGGGAACCTTTAAACACAAAACAGAATAAGCAGTAGATGAATGACTGAAGGGAAGTGTCTGCTTGTTAACTCTCTTTACAAGTGAAAATGATTTTCTTCTGCACACCAAAGAGGAAAATATGTGTGTTTTCTTTGTGTATCTGTTCATGCATCCATCCATCAGTGCTCCTGGCTGTCGTGGATCAGGTTTTGCAGCCAAAACAACCATCCGTGAATGTTTGTCTGCATCTAAACACGTTTTATTGTGCAGGTGTCTGATGAAGTTGCAGCTCAGCAGCCTGAGGCCTGTGCTTTGGATAACCAGCCCGTCTCCACACTCATTTTATGATGAATGACTTGAGTAGCTGAAGGTTATTTTGCATCGTACACACCAACTGAAAGATGTTGACTGGACAAGTAGCCTCATTTCTTTAGAACTATAGGTCTTACGCCCACACTCGCACTGCAGCAGCCACTAAAACCTGTTGCATTACTGATGCATGACACATACATGCATGTTGTGTGTGTGAGCATTTCTCCACCCTGGTTTCATAACTCTGGTAAGACTTGTTTTGTTGCACCAGTGTGTTAAAAAATTTAGTTTCCTTCCTTTTTTTTTCTTTTTTATTATTTTATTTTTCACAAACTGTTCAGGTTTGATTCTGCTGCAATGGAATAAACCCCCTTTTTTTTTTTTTTTTTTTTTTACCTTAAATGCATCTTCCCTTACATGTTCAGAGCTGGCTTCATGACTGATGAAATATATTTTCACATCACAAACTATTACACAACCAATCATCAACAAGATTTCTATAAGCAAGCTATAGATAAGAGTGAAAAACAGGTGACAGCTTGAGGAAATTTACAGTTTGTGGTTGCTGGAGGTGGGGGAGGTTAAATCTTTGTTGACATATGCAGCACATATAAACACTGATGATACAGGTCTGTGTTGTGAGTTCGAGTTAAATGTCAATAAAAGTTGTTTTCCATCTGAAACTACTTGAGAACGAGCACTAGACAATAAAAACCATGTACAGTTATTCACAATAAGAACTAGAGCCGAACACTGTTTTAATGTGCACATGACACACTTCGTAGGAGAGCCTAAATAAGAGAACGCTTACCGATCGAGTATAACTCCTCATGTCACGATTTAAAACTAAGGAGCTTAGTCAAACATAGTAGATGACCTCTGCTCTATATTTACGCACATCTGACTGGAAGATCAAGTGAGAAGAAAAGTAACCCAATAGCTTGGCCTTGTAAACAGCCAACTCTGATCTTTGTAGAAATGTCAAGAATGTATATGTCACAGCAACATGACAATGGCATGTTGTATGAATAATAGAGGGAGAGGCTTTGACATCAACTACAGATTCCTTTGATAAAGCTGCAGAGGTTAGACTCATTTTTTTCAACTCAAGGAGCTTAAACCTAAGTTAACACATACACTGAAGAGAGAGAAGAAGAATGTGAGTGCATTAAAGAGCACACAAAGTCAGTACAGACCACGTCAGAGTGAAAGTGCAAGGAGGGAAGAGGATGAAGAAGAAAGACAGAAGCTGAAAACTGAGCTCATCTGTGGTAAATGTTGGTGACATTTCACTGGTGTGAGTGGGACTGCTGGTTTTAAAGTGAGTAGGTGGCAGTGATGTCTTCACTGGCAGGTGCAACACGAAGAGTCTCTTCCTCCTCCGCCTCTTCCTTCTCCCTCCTATCAGGCCTTATAACTCAGCTAACAGCTTCAATCAATGGACACCCGGACTGACAGATAAAGCCATCAGCTGACGAGCCCCATTTGGGCCCCAGCACCACTAATCAATACGGGAGACATCAGCTGCAATAAGCCGAGGAGAGAGAGAGAAAGAGAGAGATATGCTGAAACAGGCGAGGAGGGATTGTAGGAGGGCTGTGCAATCAACTTGAAAATTTTAACTCCCATCAATGCTAATTACTTTTGGCTTTAGGAAACCATGACAGTGAGTCACACGTTTACCATTCAGGGATCCAGTTGAAGCTTTTTATGCAGGAGGGCTTAGAATGAGGGATTAAGATGTGGAGGATGACACTCTGTTTAAATAAAAAAACCTTATTAGAGCAGGAGAAATTAGAGCTGCTTCAACTCGATTATCCAATCATTGGAGATAAATATCTGTATTTCAAATAATGTAGATTTCTAAATCCATTTTGGCTCACTGCATGTATGACTTCTATCAAAAAATGACATAAATTCTACATATATCATTTTTAAATGACTGTTATGAAATGTATCAGTTACTGTGATATCATTGTTCATATAAGCCATATCCCAGGTCTCAGGTCTCTGACTGTGAGTTACCCAGCTTTACCATCTCCTATAAGGCTGCTTAATACTTTATGTAAACCACAAATAAATCTTAATCCTGAGAGCTTTTAATACTTTTAGAAGAGTTACACAACAGAGTGAAATGTCAGGAGGGATTGTGACATAAAGAATACGCCCGTGAAAAGTCAGGTTTTACAAGACCCAAACTCCTCTGCTTATCTTTTATAACTTTACTGTTACTTCAATGCATATGCGTACTCAAACAAACAACAAACCACATCAACTTGAATGCCATCCACAAAAAGGCTGTAGCATTTGCCATCTGTGTGCTTCACGTCCATTCCTCCCCTCAAATCAAGCGTCTTGTTTTCCATTAGGCCTCTTTGCACTCAGATCTGCGTTACCGCGTGGCTTATGCAACACTGCTGCTGCAGAGCTGCACTGGAAGTGAGCTCAGGGCTATTGTACTGGTGTAGGGCTCCTCTGGGGGCTGTAATGCGTTTCATACCATCCATCACAGGGGTGTGGAGGCCAGGAAGCTTTGCTTTAAGAGCACACACAGGACACAGATGGAGAAGCAAGACACGCAGATATGCAGAGATAGCACAAGTTTGGTGAATTTGTTGATCACAGGAGAGCGTAGTGTGAGAACAATCAAACAAAGCATGGACTGCTACGGATATATTTATATAGAAACTGAAGCGGGAAATGTTTAATATGTCGTGAAAGGTGCAGGTGATTTTTTTAGCTAAACAGAAACATTAAAAAAAACAATCTAGAGGTGGGTTTGTGTTTAGCTTCTATGATGAAAACACTCCTTATTTCTTGAGTCTTTGTTCTGATTTTTAGTTCTTTACACCATCTCTTCAAGATTCATAAGGTTTCCCTGGAAATCAAAAAAACATTCTTTCCCAGACTGTTTTCTCGTTATGTCTTTAACAAAGTTCCTGCAACAAAGACGACAATTTGATTGCCACATTTGTTTCTCAGAGTATTTGCAAATGTATTCCACAGACGACAAATCAAGATACATGGGTGTGCTGAGCAGCCAGTGTTATTTTTACCCTGACCGATGACCTTGCTGGGAAGCATGAATCTGCTAGAGGCCGGGACTCACCGTCCTCTTCCCTGCTCATTTACGTATGAGCCTGGTGATTAAGAATCTCCCAGCTCTGCAGCTTAGAGACTCAAATCCCTGTACAGTATGGTCGTAATTAAAGATGGACAACACAGTGGCAATCCAGGGCTGAGGAACAGTCTGGCAGAGGAAATAGCAGGGAGGCAGTGCGGATTGGGGGTAGGGATGAGGAGACAGAGAGAGGAAGAGACACAAAGAGCAGTCTTGGTGGGCAAGAAACAAACAAAAACAAAAAAAATAAAAAAAACGTCCAAAGATTTTAATCTAACAGCTCCCAGCACACTCACTCACGCACACACATCAGGAAAACTACTATTTCCTTTTGTTTTGAAGGAAGAGACGAACACAGCCACCGTAAATGCGCTTGTTCCCATAAGGCTGGGCTGTAATTTGTCTGCAGACGGGTGGAGTTTACCAAAGGCAGAGATAATCGCAGCCCTCAAATACATCAACATGCTCCCCGCAGAATGTTTGATCACAAACGCATAGGAGAGAGTGTCCAACAAGAATAGTCTGGTCTCTTCTTTTGGACTCTCTCTTGGGGAAATGATTAGAAAGCAGTGGTTTAAATCTGTGCATCATTTGGATCCCCACCCTTTCCTGAGTGTGGGGGCCCTTTGCTGCCACTGCTGGTCTTTTAGTGTGTTTGCCTGATTATCTTTCTGCCTGGCTGGTGTGCTCGGTCAGCTCCGTGCTGCTGTCAGAGCTTTCAAAGGGACATGAAAGCACATGGCCTCGTTTCTACACACACTGGACGATGCCTCCCTCAAGCTCCCCTCCGTCACCCTGGCACCCTGTCTCCTACTGTGGTCCCCCTGTCTGCCCCCTTCATCCTTCATCTGCTCTTTTCTCGCTTTTTCACACGTACAGACACACGACGGTCACTCCCTTGTCTGCTGTCCGTCAGCGTTGCACTATCAAAAAGGTTGGCCCCCACTTATTTGGAGATCATTAATCATCCTGTGTAGGACAGGAGGCCCCTTAATCCAGCCCCCTCCTTCCCCCCTGGCCTCACCAAGCGGGCCACAGCACGGCCCTCCACCCCTATCCCCCATGGTGTTATCAAATTTCAGTGGTTGTAACTGTAGCACAATAAACAGAGGGGGGAGGAGAATGGGTGGGGGTGAGGGAGGAGGAAGGGGATGGAGACGTAAAGAAAGAGAGACAAGAGAGGGCGAAATGTAATTTCCTGACGACACTTTGTGTGAAGCATGCTTCAGGTCAACGCAACTGGACTGATCTTGAGCGCTGCGTCTGTCAGTTTCAAGGGTCAAAACAGGGACAAGTTGAAAAACCTGATCACTGGAGAACTTTTTAAAAACTGTTAAGTAGTTTCCCTGCAACATAGCTGTTCAAAAAAGTCTGAAAACAAGCCCCCCTTCAATCCTACAAACACACACACACACACACACACACACACAGGCGTATCTAAAACGGACAAATGTTCTCACTAAGCCCAGTGTTTTTGTTGTTAACCCAACCAGGTGCTGCCTCTTTCCAGAAGTTGTGGGGTGTTAACTAAAGGAAAATGAGGCCGTATCAAAGAGCCAGAGAATGTTCCTATTGTAGTGTGGTGTTTGTACAGAGGTCCCGCCTGTTACGAGGGCCAGTGTGAGGCTGGCCGGGGGAGTAATATAATGCATACATGGATCCCCCAGAGCCCATTCATGGTGTAATTGGTGTGGACAGAGCTCTTGGTCTCAGGGTTACAGTTAGGGAACTTCCTCTAATGTCCTGCTGGAATGCCACTCCGCACCGTAAATACTGAGACATCGTACAGCTTCAGGCGTTCGTTAAATCAAGTTTTACTTTAATACATAAATGAACGGCAGGGGCATTGGATGTTTTGCTGTAACGTTTTCAGGGCTTGAACAAGTTTAAAACTACAACAAAAAGTGGACTTCCCTAATTTTAGAAGTATGAAATTATAGCCCTCGTTTGAAATTGTTCCTAGCAGCCACAACGTAGGTTTTCATGAGCTCACAGCAGAGTTGTCACCATTTGGTTTCGCTGAGGAGCTGCAGCAGAGCAACACATCTTCATTATTATCATTACTGTCTTCTTTCCTTCCCTCCTACTCCCTCCTCTAATTCTATACATCCCTCCTCAGCCCCATCAAGACCACTGCAACATAATGGCATAGACAAGTCCGGCTTACCACTTTATGACTATTAACAGGCCTAAATCTAATACTCAGGGATTTTCCCCTAAAATAACTCTAAAGCAGCGATAGCACACCATGTGGTCCCTCTTAAGCTGAATCTACACTTCCCATTAAAAGTGTCACACCAGGGTGGAAGTAGCCTCCGCTGACCGCGACGTGTGAGGTTTTCTAGCCGGAGCAGAAGGAGCTAAAACACTTGTCTTTCCCCCTCTGCCCCTCCTCCTCCTCCTCTGGTGATTTCTCTGAACAGGAGCCTCTCTCTCTCTGCCTCTGTCCATCACAGCCTGCAGCCATTAATCATCTCAAGTGGACAGCACTGACAGGCAGTTGGCTGCATCACTCTTTTTATTTGCTTCCCCTTTTCTTTCTTTCTTTTTTTTTTTTTTTTATCATTATACACCCGTAGCTCCCGCAGCTCACTTACCACTCCGCCCCTCATGATTACCTTTTCACGACCCACCTCCTGCCCCCGAACCCTCATCCCAAACAAGACAGTGGCCTGGGTGTCAAAACAAAACAATCACCCATTTGCTTAATCAAAAAGCTTTGAGGTGGTTAATGGCATCGAGCCAGCGTCAAAGCTTTTTTTTTCCTGCATCCCCAGAGAGGTAACACAACATGTAATGTATATGATGAGCAGTGATGTCGGTGCTCAACTTGAAGGCTAATATCCTCCACCCACGTACTTCAGACATACGCAGGTCTGGTGCATTTACATGACATTTACATGTGAAAGCATTAGCCTATTTGCAGTGACTGAAAGGATCTTCTTTGTAGGACTGCAGTGTATGAAGGAAATGAAGAGTATACCACTATTTTAATGATAACAATACAAAGGTTAATGTATACATAAATATTTGTTATCAAGATAAGACAGATGGAGAGGAGGAAGACATACAACAAAGGATTGTGACTGGTCCAAAGCCTTTGTAAATGGGGCGCATGCAAAAACAATCATTGGACTACTCAGCACTTTGCTATCTCAAGATTAGCTTTTGAGATTTCTCCTTTACTGAAATAGGACAGCTTTAGAGAGAAAGGAAATATGTAAAAAGAGAGGGGGAAATGACATACACCAAATCCTGCTGGAATAAGGAATTAATCCAACAACCAGGGGCATCAGAACTGTAGCCTTCATATATGGGGAAGTCTGGCTATTGGCGGTCTGTTGACAGGTAAAACCTTGCAGATTGAGAAAGCGTCACTTTTTTTTCTTCACATGTAAAAGTTTTTCTTACTGCAATCCACTCCCACTTTCACAATGTCTTTACAACAAATGCTTGCAATACCAGTGAAACTGCTATAAATGCACAGCTCTAATTCCTTGGTAGAATAAAGCAGAACTTCTCCCTCACAGAAAAAGGTAACACACAGTTCAAAGAATGTTCGTTGGCGTAGTTTGTCCAGATCATCTAAAGAGGAGTTGTGTATCAGTGTTTTCTGCCTTTCTCTGATACACAACCCATCAATGGGCCCCTTTACGCACAGACAGGATTTAGGACAGCTGCTTAAATTCCTCAACCATTAACACACACTCATGCACGCACACACACGTGCCTGTTTTTAAGCGCAGGGGCAGGAAATGGGAATCCCTGGTAAGTTTTCCTTCCGCTGTTGCTTTCCTCTCAAGGCCTTGAGGCCCCAAGTGGAGGTGGGAAAAGCACTTCACCATTTGTCTCTCTCCATCCAGAGACTCCCCTGGATTTCATGTAGCATTAAAACCTGTTTTAGGAAGACTTGAGTTTTTATGCTTTCTGCTCATAAGGTCAGGCAAACAAAGACGCTGGCATTTCCATTTTCACAAGCTTTACGCACACTCTTCCTCCATATGATGGCAAGAAATGCAAAAAGGCTTTCCGAGTACTCTTTTAATTTCAAAAGATGGAGAAAATATCTTGACCCAATATCTATGAAGCAAAAGGGAAGGAGGAGTAACTGCACAGTAATTAGAGGGTGCCATAAACAACAGCTTAGTGGCGCTTCCTCTTCATCTCATATAGTCTTGGCACTGAGAGCAAAAAGGGAATCCAGCCAAGCAATTTGTTCCCTGTGATTAAGATTCTTGTTTGAGAGACAGCAGAGGTCAGCCAAGTGCCTCTCGTCTTAAAGGGAGGGTGAAGCACTCAGACTAGAGAAGCTGAAATTATACCCTTCCCTCCTGTACAATGCAAGCATCAGGTCTCTAATGTCAACAGCAACATGGCTGTCATATCTTGCATCCATATTTTGAGCTCTGCAAAGCCAGGGCTGCTTATTTTTTTTAACCTCTACGGTTAAAAATGTATGAATCTTATCTTCTTCCTGTGCTCTGCACTTTATAAATAAACCTACAATAACTTATCACCGTATATTCTTCTTCCTCTGCCTCACACTTTTCCATTATAGATGAGCACTCCTGAACCACAGCTATAGTTGTTACAAGTGTTGTCAAGCGCTGACCCTTACACCCTGTGGCTGCTGGTCACTTGTGCTGATGGTGGGACAGACACTTGATCCAGGCACGATGATTCAAGTTGCACTCACTATAATTCAACAGGGAAATATAATTCAGCTGAAGGTAATGACATGACTTTGAACTTTTAGATCTAAGTGGATCTGACTTTTTTTCGTCTGATTTAAGGTGAAATGTCTGCAATGGAGAGTAGCCCCTCTCCTGTTTTTTTTTTAATTCAGCTTTATTGCTGACTGTATTGTATGCTAGAATCTGACTGAAAAAAGCAATTGATTTTCAATAGGAAAAGCAACACTAGGAACGACAACAACCTAATCCCACACAACATATCAAGTCAATCCGTGGGAAGGAGTCCCGCACATTTCTCCTTCATAAATGTTAGTTTCAGAGTCGTAAAATAATGACAGTTAGATGGCTCAGATGTGAGAGCAGCCTGAGGAGCTGCTGTTCTCTAAACAAATCTGTTAAAGCGGAACTACAATCCATCCTGCAAACCAGGTTAGTGTTGCAGAGCGAGTGAGAGCATCTCTGAGTTACAGATCTCTTCAAAGTGACTCCAACCATAAACGAAGGTGAAAATAGCACGTTAAAATTTGTGACACTTGCCTCAGTTATGTTTAAAGGTGTTTCAACTACGAAGCTCTGAGGAGGAGCGCTGGATGAGGACAGAAATGTCAACATAAATATTCCAGCAGAAGTTCTGTTCACCTTCAGTAACATTACTTTCAATGGTCACTTTCATGCGAGTTATACAAAATAAGCCAGCTGACATTTCTTCATCTTTAAATCAATAAAAGCATCCTTGTCACTTTAACATCTGTAGTCAGAAGCCAATTTAAACACAAAAACTCTTCAAGTTGACAAAAGGCTCTTCATCAGTATTGCATTTAGAGTCCTGCTCACCCTGTTGAGATTCCAAAATGCATAAAAACCTGTTTACCATATATGATCCTACACATTAAAAACATTTCACCTTAACTTTGGTTTAGTATGGTAGCTATCAGCAGGTGTTTTTAACCTGATAATTTCACCATTTTGATGCTTTTGTCTGGAAAAGCATGTCTTTGTGTTTTCATGCGAAGTGTTTTCTCTAGCAGGTTGGTTCAGATGGGCTGAGAGGCTATGAGCTAAGTTGCCTTTTTTCAAAGAATTGAAATTTTTTTTTGCAAAACAAAAGAAATGCCTAAAAGCTCAATAATTGATTTTGAAAAAAAAATATTTGCTTGCAGGTTGAGTTGTTTTTTTTTTCTGCATTATAAATAATAATATGGGTCAAATATGGTGACATGGCTCAGCCTAATCAGCCAGTTATCTCCTGTCAGGTGGCATTTAACTCAGTTTGATGGATTTCTCTGTCTGACCAGCGTGAGGCAAGGGTCAGGCAACCACTCCCAGCGTCTGCCACTGGACAGAGATGCTAACAGGGCCCTGACAGATCCTGTCCCTCCTTCTCCTTGACTCAGCTTAATTCATCACCCTCCAAACAAGACCTCTGGGTTTTCACACCAGACCAGACATCCAGAAGCTGCTGTCCTGGTAGATGTGAGCTCGCCAGCATATATCCAAGAGTGTACACACACACACACACACACACACACACACACACTGATGCACCAGACCCAGTCTTCACAAACGTGCACGCCATCATCATCAGTCAGAGTCTGACAAAACAAACCACGCATCATATACACACATGCATACATATGGTATCACCCATCATAGCCTGTGACAAAACATAATGATGAATGAACCACACACACACACTCACAGACCATCATCACCCATCACAACCTGCCAAAACATAATGTAAAGTATGCACTGCTGTAATAACATTGTGATTCACCTTGGGAGGTATTGCACAAGCCATGCAACTTGCTTGGTAACAGATTTGTCTGATAAAAGCCTAAGTCCATTAGCTGCACTGGTTACAGAGGTCTCGTAGGCAGTGTCAAAGTAGCACGCGGTCAGCTGAGCCTCCCCGTCTGTTGGCCAACTAAATAAGTTAGGCCACTGCCAGATCCTCTTGGCTCTGATGCTACAGAACCACAGGATCAACAGAGACAGGTCTCACCTGCTGACCCCTTAAGGCCTTTACTCTGGGGAGGGGAATTAGTAAAGGATTTCTAAGCCAGTGAGAGTTACAGCATGTTTTTTTTTTTCTGAGTTGATCAGTGACAACCTGGTTGGATGAGTACATAAGAATTAAAATGTCAAAAAAAAGAACAACAGATCAATTGAAGTGTTGCTACTGCCAAACTAACTCTAATCAATGTTTAGTGAAATTCCAGATGCTCTGTGAAGAACAGCAGCCCCACTTCATAGTGAGACAGGAAATGACTCTGTAGAAATGGAAGTGGTGTGGTATTTGCTTTTCCACATAGGCAGAGGGTGGGAAATTAGCTCAAGCCAACGTCACATTTGTGGCAAAAGCTTAGTAGCTATTTATAATGAAAAAACTCATTTCCAGGCAGGATTTTAACAAACATGAGGCTTGATTTCCAAATGCACAAAAAGGTGAAGTTAATAGATTTTAGTTTACATTAAACTGAATACATAATCTCAGAGCTAAATTTGTATCTGCAAAAAAAAGAAAAAAGGAAAATGCATTGAAGTCGTGTTTTCTGGAGAGAACTTCTACCTCTTTTTTGCATGAATGTGAAGAGGTCATCCAAAAACTCCTTCCTTTTGGGGTCATTGTCCAGTTCATACAGCTGAAAAAGAAAAAAGGGTGTTAAAAAGAGCCACAGAGCACACACCCTCTGCATCTGATCAAATCTAAACAAACGTAAAGAACGGAGAGCAACTTCAGTTCAGTTTCGCTCACTTTATTCTTAATTTGGCTTCAAAGTAACTGAAGCTGCATAGAAGGCGAACTGTTTTTTATTCCTTTGTTGGGACATTACTCAGGGTCAACATATATATATATATATATATATATATATATATATATATATATATATATATATATATATATATATATATATATATATATATATGCATCAACTGACCACTGTCTCTTATCTTTGTAAAGTGCATGGAGAATCAACATGTTGCAGCATATTTCTCGGTCAAGAAAACACTTTAAAAAATTCCCTCTTTAGTGGTTGTAAGTGATCACAATGTTCCAGTTAAGTCACTGAAACCACCTTTTGACAAAAATGTCCAAATGCTCACCTTGGCAAAGTCTCTCGAGGCCTCTCCTCTTCCTCTGCTACTGTCCGCCTCATCAGTCCAACCAGCGCTCCCGTTCTGCAACAGAAGAGAGAAAAACAGCAAAGTTTAACAAGCAGAAAGTGATAGCGAACACCTACTACCCTTTTACACCCCAAATACAGATTTGTAATTCTTCAGAATGCACTTTGACCTTCACTGCTTTTCCTAAAATGTGTCAATTTAATTTTACCTGAGGAAAACGCATCAGGTTCACATTGACTCGAGGTCAAAGGTTCATGTCCTGCTTAAAAAACAAAGTAAAGTCTGAACTAGTTTCAACAACTGCCAACGTTCTGCAACACAAACACATGAAAACTAATATATACTCAAACTCCAAGAGTGCATTTTTCCAGGGGTTGCAGGAGTAACCTCTGGAGTTATTGTGCCCCTGAGCTCCTGTGTCCCCCTCCCCCTTCATCCTCAAACATCTCCATTTGACCTAAACCATCTGCATCTGGGCCTGCCCTGCCCCCACCCATGTCTTCCGACCCAGCTGGATACAAGGGCCCCCCATCCTTCAATCTCAATGCAGCTGTGACGGGTGGCCAAGTTCATGGAGTGTAGCTGGCTGTCAGGAGGGGCTGGGGGGGTGGGCTGGTCAGTAGCCCCAGTGCTACACACACACACACACATGTGCTGAGAGTGATCATTGCTGTGTGTATGTTTGTGAGTGCAGGGAGGGGGGCAAAATGGCCCCACAAGACGGGAAGGAAGGAAAATAGGGGCAGAAAGGGGTGCATGGTATGTGCCAACCAGGAATGTCTCCTAAAGACAAAACCTATAAAAGCATCAGGAATCAAAACAAGATCCGTTCAGAGGGGGACGTTAATGGCTGCAGCCTAGGGTCTAGTTTCAAACGGGAGCCCATTGGTCAGTGGCAATTACAAGGCCTGAAACGAGAGCTGGCAGGGCAAAGGTTGTCAAGGCCCCTGAGAGCAAGTCATTTTCACCCTCTCACTCTCTGGACATGTAACGGTTGTCAGCGTTCATGATCTCTAAACAAATACTCATAAGCCATCAACTCTCAAGTCCTCAGCAAATGCCACGTTTCACGGTTTCAGAGTGGGACACATGGAGATGTCTTTCACTGAATGACATGTGGGCTTTTATACACACATTATATATATATATATATATATATATATATATATATAGATATATATATATATATATCATATTGATTTTATTTCAAAAGTTTAATAAATCTCCAAATGAAAAATTCACTGATCAAATAGGCCCCTAAGCAAATATGGGGCTTGTGTAGCTTTTGTTCTTATCAAAAATCCATTTCCCTGTCAACGCACATTATCTGTAGCATGTTAGAGATTACATCAGATCATCATGTGATGGTAAATATACAGTATGGTACATTTGGAGGCCATACAGACCTTTGCACACAATTTGACCATCTTTGTTAACCTTTAACCATTAAAAATGATTATAACACAAGATAATTCAGATTACAGCCATGTATAATCTCACATGCTTGCTCTTACATGAAAATCGGCACCTTTTATACATGCTGAATGTTCCCTATTTAAAGGCCAAGAGGTCGAAAATGTGTAATCTTACTGACTGTTACCAAACATGACGCAATAAAACCAGAGGTGAAAAAGAGTTTCTTCTTCTTTTAGCGTGTAAACTCAGCTTAACTCACAAATAGTGCAACTCCATGCAACTCATGTTTCACCCAAAGAGCATAAACATGCTTTTTTTTAAACAATACTTAAATTAATCTAGTTAGATTTGCTGTTAAATCCCTAAAAACTGTCTAAACAACATTAAAACCTCTGTGTGCACAAATGGAGAAGTAAGATTAATTGAGAAGTTTTTAGTTGTTTTTTTTCAGAGTGATTTATAACGTCTCATAGATCCTAACCCTGAACAGATGCTCTTATCCAAAGTAAATGACTCCGGTCCCTCCAGCTCTCAGAATCTGATCAAAGAGTAGCCAGTAGCTGCTGGGTTACTGGCCTTGGATTTGTTAGGTGAACACAAATGTGTTTACACTCAAACTACATGCACAGATACACACACTCACACGCCTCCCAGAGGGTCACTGTGTGTTATGGGGGCTCAGGGGTCAAGGTGTTTCTGACATCCAGGACAAAGCTCTGAAGGGACAGAAAAGTACTTTCCAGCCAGCTGCTCGTCTTCCATTCAGGTTTTGTAATGACATTTTTAAAACGTGTCAAAAATCGGAGTAAAAAAGCTCTTAAAGAAAGACATGTTATTGTTGTTATTTTTTAAGAACTCTTTGAATTGTCATCTTTGTCAGTAATTTAGAATAACACTGTCATTTTTTTTTACCTTAAAACTCTACCTGTTCCATGTATCCATTCTGACGATAATACCCCAGTTACCCCTGAAACAAACATGTTTAGTGTAAAAGGTATTGTAGACAGAATTGTGAATATATTCAATTATCTGTTTATATGTTTTAAAACACTGGATGGATTGAAAAATATGGTTTGTGACGGATGAAATTATTGGAATACAGAACATCACAGAGTTAGTCTTCACATTCTGATTACTTTTTAAGAAACTGTTATAATTTCCCATCAAGTCGAGTTTACACAGACAGACTTCTGACAACTGCAAAATCACTTCAGCAAAGCTATGATCTGCTTTCTTGTTTGGATCATTGTTTGATTTCTGTTCTAGGTTTCAAGAATTCTCTCCATTTCTACTAAATCTGATCTGCTAAAGGCAACTAAATACTACACACTGCACCTTCAAGGCTGCTGTGATAGAGAAGACGAATGATGATAAAACAATTGTCTGAAAAACTGTGAGCATTAACTTTTTTAAAAAGACAGATTTTAAATGTTATCACTAAGTATAAAAGGAAGTGTAGCGTCACTTCTCCATCTATAGAAATCCAGTCCGTCTCTGTAGCCGGTTCAAAGAAAGGAGGCACTGATGATTGGAACATGGCTGCTGTAAACCATGAATAGACATGTTGGCTCTTGAACTGGGACCTTGGTCAGCCGAGGAATGTTAACACTATGTTGTTTTTTTGTCAAGTTAGAGTGGATACTGATGTTTTGGGACCACTCCTTATGATCAGTTACCTCAGCCCCTTCATCACATGCAGCGCTCCACCCTGAAACGACTTCTTTAAAAAAAGAATTCCCACACTAAGCCTACAATTACAAAGGCTTGGCTTGTCTGATTTCATTGAGAAATGTTTCAAATTAAGTATTTAAGGCTCATGTCATCATGTTTGTGTATTAGAAGGGCCTTGTTTCATGCAGCAGTAATTTGTTTGACTTTGGTATGTAAGTCATACTTGAAGCCTCAAACTGAGTGCATGTTTATATAAAGTTCAACTCAATAACTCAAATTAAATTATAATATTCAGTTTGAGCATTGAACATGTCTATATCTATGCATGCGTATTCATTGCACATGCTTTGTGAGTGTTTTTTTAGATTACCCATGTTTCCTCTCTCTCTCTCTCTCTCTCTCTCTCTCTCTCTCTCTCTCTCTCTCTCTCTCTCTCTCTCTCTCTCTCTCTCTCTCTCTCTCTCTCTCTCTCTCTCTCTCTCTCTCTCTCTCTCTCTCTCTCTCTCTCTCCTTCTCTCTCACTGTTAGCAGGTTTACAGGCCAGGCAGTGGGTGGCCTAATCACATTATGGCCATACGTGACTGACTGGCGCAGCGCCAAATCAGGGATAAGAATAAGGTCGATGACCAGAAGTGAGCTGGAGCTGGTCACTGCTGGGGGCTGCAGGCCTTTGGGTCGGTCTACAGGTTGACACTCAAACTGTACCTCCACTTTGAGAGTTCTCTTCATTGACAGCTGAGGGGGGTAAATGAACAGAGGAGGTTGCACAGGGGGTCACCACCAAATGTTTTCAACGTACCTTCTTTTACTTCCCTGTATAAAACATTAAATATCTAAATTTAAAAACCATCAGCTTTTCTATTCTGCTGTCTTAAACATACCACACCTTCCTCGTGGACATCCACTCTAATATCAAGTACCAGGATTTTGGTTGAAAGTTATTAACTTTCAACTAACTGGTAAATTATTACTTTCTCCAGTGTATTTCAACACGCTAGTTCGATGTAGTTGTAGTCATATGAAGTTTTTGATGGATGTTTTCACCTGGAGGCACTGCCGTCCATCATTGTATTTATTAGCCCATTGCTGTACAAAACTAGTAAATATGGGTGTGGCCTATATTTTTCAAAAACACTCATCTGAACAAGACCCTGTGGACATTAAGTTGTGATTTATGTCAATGAGTAAGTGTATGAACCAGTCTTGTTTTCACCTACATTATGTGAGTGTAGCCAACCTTCCCCAGAAAACAGGTCATGAGTGACCCTCCACAGTGGTTCTGGCCCTCAGATCAAAATAATCTTTGTCTTTTTAGTGTTGTATCCTAAATCTGATAGTTTTGTGATAGATCTATCTCTTCATTCTGATTCTTTAACAAACTAAATTTTGACCGAGGCAGCTGTGAAATCTGTGCATTAGGAATGTGCGTCCACGTGACGCTTTGTCACACATTTCATTTGACAACCTCCCATCTGCAACAAGTTGACATTCTTTGCATATCCCCCCATCTGCATTGGACAAACTACACAACACACGTGGATGAATGGCTTGGGGGTAATTCTACGCAGCCATTATAGAAAGATGTCTGGAGTAGAGCCACCATTTTAGTGAGGCCAGGCATGCCGGAACAAGAAGGGTTAATGGCTGCTGCTTCAGGAGTGGGGGTGGATGGCATTGATTGCTCAGGATGTTGACAGCACTTCTCCAATTTGATAGTGGAGCTGTTATTAGATGAAGAGGCTTGTTCTTAATAAAAGCATCATGTGATTTACCTTCAATCTCCCTCAAGTAGGAGGCTGGAGGGGCTCAGACATCCACTACGGGAATCTTGATTGTGTGAGACATGCTTTTGGAATTATCTTAAGATAATAATAGATAAAAACTGGAGCTGGGAGATTTCCACACATGCTCTGACAAAGGTGAGAGGCCATGCTATGCATGTAACCTGGCACATATGTGAAGTAGGTCATTTTCAAATGACAGATAACAGGCTGCATGACTCTGACTGGTGGATAAGTGGAGTGACACCATCTGAAACGTGGAAATGAACCACCGTTGTTGTTTTGCCGTCTACTGCCAGTGCGATCCTACTGTCAAAACAGAGACTTAATGAAGAGAGACACGTGTCTCTGCCATATTAGAGCCCTGTTAGCCCTGAGCCATGCCCCTAACCCCTGTCTCTGCTCTTCCAGCTCTCTGTGTCCAACCTTACACAGCTCCACGCTGCAGACCACGTCCCCTGGGCCACAGCCATTGAACAGGGGGCCCAGATCAATAGCCCTGGATGTGCAAACACAGGGAAGTCCCCAGCCCCCTCCGGACGCAATCTCACAGCACACGTCAATACTCATCATCCTCAGTCATCTACCGCCACGCCAGGGAAACTGAGATGAGGGCGGGACCGCAGCTACCATGGTGACATGTCCCCACCTCCCTGCTCTCCACACATATGGCACCTCAAACAGACACCCCAACTTTAAATAAAACAGTCATGTTGTCATGGGAAACCCTCATCAAACTGCAGTTATCTGCAAAACAAACACAGTAAACAGCCACACCCCTCCTCAATTAAACAAAACACATGAACATACAGGAAAAATCACTATAGCAACCCTCGGCAATGAAACAGCCACCAAAAAAAAAAAGTCACTGTGACTTGAGTGAAATTCACCAACATTCCTGTACACCAGTAAGAGGACCTCACAATAACAGGAGAGCCCCTCTCATCCCACAGGTACTCTTAACATCTCATTGCTGCACTAATCTTTTTTAGCCAAATTGCTGCCTGTCAAAACAGTTCAGCGAGGGAAATCTTTTAAACAGGCACAGCGGCAGTAATTTAATCACAATCAAGGCCGCTGGCAGAAAACTGGATCGCAGCCAACAACAGTGTTAAATGGCAAGAGGCCAGAAAAGAGGATACACAAATGCTTAGTGGTTTAACTTGCTTATTTTGGCCTTGAGAATTAAAAGCCAATTAAAACTAGTCAAAGATAAGTTATATTTCACAGGAATAGAAACTTAACAGTGGATCTGAGGTGGAGACGAGACAACTTCTGCAGTCATACGGTCACTTTGTGCACTGTAATTAAAGGTGATAATTAAATATACAGAAGGAATCCCATTTCCCTGTCTTAAGAACCAGGGAACCAGAGCCCTCATGTCTTCACTGTAAGTCCATCTGCGATATCGCCTCATGCTCTGAAAGAAAGGGAATCTGCTTCCTCTCAGCATGTCTGTAAAAACTGGCATTGTGGGGGGCAGCAATCTCTAATCCAAATCAAATAATTGAGGCCTTGATCCCACAGCGGGACTTCAGGAATCATTCATAGTTACTGGGGCTATGGGGAGGGGGGACATGGGTTAGGGGGCGGGTGCTCTGGGAGCTGGGCTGAGCGGATGGCGTTCTTTATCTGCTAACTACTGTAAAGGATCTCATGGTGAGCTGCCCATACGCTACCGCCAACAAAGGCTCTGGCTAATCGGGTTTCCATGTGCGAGAAGAGGGAAGTAAATCTCTCCCTGCCACTTGGGAGCATATGGTGGAGTTCCCACTTACGTACAGATTCTTTGCTCTCATTAAGAATTACTATGGAGCATAAGAGAGGTCACATATCACATGAGAGCAAACCAACAGCAGAAAACAGGACCCAGGGGCATGCCTGCCTCCGAGCGTCCGGTCTTGTTTATAGCATGAAGGGATTTCTGGCTTTTGAGGGAGCAGACAAAGTAGCAGGGACAAGGGGCTAAACGTCCAGGGGCTGAACGTGTCGCTACCTGCCCTGGTCTCAGTGGTTCTGCACCTCTAAAGGGGCTACTGAAAAGTAGGCCTCCAGGCAAGACCACCCCTCCCTCCATTAATCACTCCAATTACAAAGCTGAAAAAGGAAAACGGAGGGAAAAAGACAGAAGGGAAGGGAGGGGGGTGTCACAGAGAGAAAGACAAGGAAAATAGAGAGGCTCTATTCACATCCAAGAAAAGCTTACACACTTATCAACACACTTTTTAGCATGTCCATTCACACACCCAGAGACAGAGAAGCAGAGAGAGCACACACACTGTAACCAAAAAGAAAGACCTCCGTCTGGGAGAGAAGGGGAGGATCTGCATGTTTAGTTCTTAGGTAAACACGTCTGTTGGTGACCAGCAAGTCTGGTTTGCCAAATAAACTGACTGCATTTGTTCAGCTCAGGCCCTTTCACCAAGACACCACATTCCACAGGCAGAGGCCCCATCCCCCATTACACTAGCTGGCCCCTTTCGCTGCCTCACATAAATGCAACGTTTATAGGCTGGTGTGGCCAGAAGTTCACACTCATTGGTTCAAAGACCCTTTCACAGGCAGAGCAAACATTTTAGTTAATCACATCTGTGCCACCACATACAGTACTCCACCAGTTAACCCTTTCCTGCAGTGTTTCAGGCCCTTTAGAAACAAGACCTGAGAAACTCCTTTTCTAAACTGAACTATGCAGAGACGTGCAGAGGGCCCCCTCAGTACCCCTCACTGATAATTTGATTTGAAGCTATTGGATTTGCTCTGTGAAGTGTATAATAAAAACTCTACTTTGTCTCCAAAACTCAAAGTAGGTTTAGCTGTCACACACACAAAAAAAATGACACTCTCACAGAGCGTTTAAACCAAAGAAGTGAACAATAAAACCACATTTTTTGGGGGGCCCATTAGTCAAGTCTGCTTTGAGCAAAAGCTATAATGCAGCATTCAGGTCAAAGCAGCTATTAGCTGTTACTTCTGGGTTAAAAGCTTTGGCTAAAAATACCTAGCATATCTCACATCTTTCAAAGAGCAAGCATCCACTTCACTCTCATGCTAATGGCAGCTGGAGACATCACACAGACCTGATAGGCCTTTATATTCCTTCTCATTATAGTGACAGCACCGGGAACTTGATGCGTTCACAATCAGCATAAAACCCTCCCTACTATTAGGACACATCACGTCTAATCACACATGAAACCACAGAGGGCACAACGCCTGCTGTCAGATTGGTAAAGGATTTCTTTGTTTAGGGTTCAGCTGTGGATATGGAGGCAAAGTGGGAGGCTGGAAACTGGCTCCATAATTCTCAGGATCTCCTGCATCAGTGAAGTCAGTGTTATGACTATCTCTTTGAATCTGCAGTATCAAATGTTCAAACCATAAGCGCAATTCACAGCTTTCTGTAGAGTCTAATCGATAGAGAGCGATTTCTCTGTTCGGAGACCGAGGTATCGGTTTCCTCTCGGCTAGTGTTAAGTGTGCAGGGGCATTCCACCTCTGACAGGCCAGTGCCCTCCAGGGATTCGGGCTGGGATGGTCCCAGCCCGTCACACATCTGGAGCTCATCTCAAGGGTCCAACAATCAACTACATCTCTATGGATGCTAAAAAAGACAGCAGAGACACAAAAGATGATGACTTTTAAATAAGGAGAATTCCCAACCAAACAGAAAGTTTTTCTTTTCAGTGGCTGGTCAATTTGAACCTCTAGCTTTGTTAGTGTCTGAAAGAAATAAGCAAATGTACCAGCAGTGGTCAAGTTCACTGGCTTTAAATATTACCTATCCCAAAATTATAAATGAATGTCTTGGATGAGTTTATGTCAGCGCTGTTTAAACATCAAATTAAACATTTACCATAGATAATTTAAACTAAAAATAAAGCAAACAAAGACCTATAAAGTCATCCAGCCCTTATCAGAGTAGGAGTCTGCAACCACGCCTTAATGCAGCTCCACCACCGTCATGTCTTTGTTCTTTGATATTGATCCCACAAAGGCCTAATTTTGTTATCCATGTGCGGTTCCTCACTGCATTGCACAACTGCTATAAAGACAAAAAAAAAAAAAAAACAACTCAGTGAACCAGCTCAGTCTTTTAATGTGCAGCCTGCTCTTTGTGGAATAACAACCTTGGTGTACTTTGGTGCCATTTGTGCATTGTCAGGTGAAATATGTACAGAACAGGGATAAATCAATCATTGATTAATTATTAACATATATTGTAACTTATATAACAATATGCCCGCTCATCAGCCTACCTAAGCAGGTTTAGATTTACAGATGAGTTATGGTCTGTCAGTCACTTTTCTTTATGAGCAGGTTTGAAGGAAATGATGTTTGGCAGGTAAATTATTATGTTTAGTCAAACTGCACATTTTAATTGTTGACATCCTCGAGATAGAGAGCCCACTTAAATACAGTCCATAAACAGACATCACAGAGGTCTGTCCTGTGAGATCAGATTAGATAAAAGTGTAATGATTCTCATGGGGAAATTGGCTGGCTGCAGCAGCAGGGAATATGATATAGATAAGGAAGCAAACAGAATGTACAGAATGTAATACAGCAGCAGCAAAGGCACATACCAAGAATAGTACAACCAATAAATGCAAAGACGTATAAGTTTCCAATGACAGATTTACAGGTAAGCAGGTGTTTGCTCAGTGCTTAGTTCACATTCATTCCCCTATTTTTAATTCAGATGGCGTTTAAACAGCCTCTTTAATCTAAAACTGATATCACCTGACTAATTTTAAGCTTTGCTGTCATTTTCAAGCAAAAAAAAAAAAAGGGGGGGGGGGGGCAACTCAGACTCTAAATGCATTACATTCTGTTCTAATTTCATACTATCAGTCATTTAGTAATTGTTGCCACCGCTTCTTTCAAACCAAGCATCAGGCCACACATCCTCCCAGTGCTGAAAGAGCTTCCTCTGGTTTTCTAATCACATTTATTTAGGGCAGGAAAACCTGAGATGTCTTTGTTTGACCAGATGGTTGGCTAATCAAGGCTGGCTCCGCTGGGGGTTGGGGCATCCCAAATCTGCCACAAACATTATTGAACCATTTCCACTAATAGCACAGGGATGTTTTATTAGGTGACAGCTCTGTGGTTAAATTGAAGTTCTATGTATTTTACGCTGAAGAAATTTCCTTTGTCCATCTGACTGCTAGAAACAAGGTTACATTTCTGCTGTCACATCAAGAGGAGTAAAGGCAACATTGGTTTCCTTCCTTGCGATGGAGCCTGAAGTGTCAAAACAATGGAGCAGCGTTTCTGATAACCTTCTCCAGCCTCCACATCAAGTTCTTATAATAACCTGAGTGCACTGTAGCCCCCGATGTTAATAATTCAATTTTCTGTGCCACTATTTAATCATTTACTAACATGGCTTTTGAAATTATTGACTGCAGTTCACATGGTCCATAGTACTTTTCACAGTGTGATTGTCTATTAACCAGATTAGCTACAGGTCAGAACATGATGTGGTTTTAGCTATTTGAAATTATTTACTAAAGTCTTTCAGTTCTGGAGAGAAGGTGAGTTTAACTATTTGAGTGCTGCTTGCTGGTAATTGTGCAAATGTTTATTAAAGGGTGCCTTTTCGGACATCTCAATCAAATATTTCTTCTTAACACAACAGGAGGCACAAACCAAAGAAAGAAATGAATGTTTTGAATGTACAGGGTAACAAACTATGAACAACAAACAAACTATGGTCCCACTTTGAATTTCACCCTTGAAATTTTGAAAGTATGAGTCGTCTCTCTGCTCAGTTAATTTCACTCTTCACTTGCGAATGACAACATATTTGTATTTTCTAACAATAAAAGGGATTAACCATTACCAAAGATCAGCATTTGTTTGCTCTTTATCAAACTGTAAATAATTCACTTTATAGCTCATAGGATTTTGTGCACTGTTATAAAAATACAGTTTTTCCTCCTCTATTACACTGGATGCTTGCACAATATTTAGGATTACCAGTTTCTGTCTTTCACTGACACTGTAGTGACTGATTTTATCTTGTAATGACCGTGCATCAGGAAGTGAGCTGCTCTGGAAGATGCGCCGCCCTCTGTGTAGAATGTGAATGTTGGAAGCTGAGCTGTGAACACATTGCTTTCAGTGTAATGTGACGTTTCCTGGGCTGCAGCCAAGAGCTCTCTTTTCTTCCTTCCTCCTTCACCGGTAGCTCCCTCTTACAAGCACACGATTACGCTCAGCTTGTGTTTGAAGACTTGGCAGACAAACAACCAGGCCACATGCTACTATAAACTCCATGGGATTTTGGCAGACAGCTCGATGACTGTGCAGTCTGAAAAGCAGGCAGGCCAAAGTGAAAGGAAAGCCTCCTCCGCTGCATTGCTTTGTAGAGGGCTCCAGCCAGCTGCTGTGTTTACCCAAGGGCCTTGACATAGTGGCCCAGTTAGCACCTCCAGGCCCCTGACACTAGACTGGATCTCAGCCAAAGCAGCAGCAGAAGACTGTCAAGAAACCCACTAACAATAGCCGACTCTCACTCTTCACCTCCACACCTCCTAACTGCACAGCCCTTTCTACAAGGAGTCGTACAGAGGCCACAATCCATTATCAATCCAAACCATTATCTTCTCTCTGCAGCTGCAATTCACGCATCACAAACAAAGACATTCTCAAAGGCTGAGTGCCGTGCGTGCAAAGTCTCTGCCAAAACACAGCTTTTATCTATTGTAGCTATTTATGAAAACACTTCTCTCTTTGAATGCAGATGTTTTAAGTTGAAGATTATAAAAGTTCACTTTACATCCAATCTTCACTCTTCACCAAACTCTGATAGCATTTATTTACTTATTGCTATAATTGATCTAAGGTCATATCACTGTGCAATGCTGAGCAAATATCTTTTAGAACCACCCATAAAATCCTCAAGAAAAAAAAGAGTAAAATCTTAACCCTTAAGAGCCTAACCCATCAAAAACTGCCAAAAATGAGAGGTTTAGTGACATTTTAAACAAAATCCACAAAAATGTTGCTAAATAATTTTGTCGATGGTATGTTTTTTGTCTCATATTTTATAAATTGGGCGGTTTTGGCATTTTTTTTGTAAAATTTGTAGTAAGCATGCATTCAATCAATGCAGAAAATACCAATTTTCAAAAATGACTAACAATTTAGAAGTTATTCTTACTGCAACTTCTTGAAAATGATTTTCCTAAAAAAAAGTGTGTGGTTAATTTCGTGAGAAGAGCAATTTTGAAAAGGGCCAAAATCCAACTTCAGCAGCTCATAGTGGAATGATAATCCTCAAGGAGGTAGAATTAATTTTCTAAATTTTTTTAGCAGGTTGTTAATGAAAATATTTATCATGTTGATGAGTTATAGGTACTTAAACTCGTCTTAAATTTGATGTTTGGCAATAAAAGGGTTAATATACCTAACTAAAATGATCTCAACCCATGCTTTTACCCTGAGTTTGAATATCTGTCAGACAGAGATATGAAGGTTTTATCAATAGCAGAGCAATCCTTAAATGTAAACGTTACATAACACATCACACTGTAATGGTTGTGTAAGTCCGGACATTCTACACAGATGATGGATTTAACAAAGATAAAGCAACACTGTTTGACAAAGATTTGTTGCGGACAATAAAGAAAAGCTAAACTTTGATTTAAATGATCACAAACTAGTTAGTTAATTTTTTTGGCTGATTTCTTAAAAGCCTGTCTTTGATTTAATGTTTGAGAGATTTGGTTTCTTTCACATAGTCAGTAATCAGAGAAATGTTCAATAAAACTCTCTAGTCAGCTCAAAAAGTCCAAGATGATTTATTTTATTGTATGCTCAAAATGTTAGGCGTCATCATTTGTGTTCAAGCTGTAGCAGGGAGGCACAAATCCGATCCTGGTATCTGATACTGACTTAAAAAGAACACTGATGACAAAGAACTGCTCCATGGGGCTGATCTTCTAGTCAACTCAGTTCTATACTATTCTGTGTTGAAACAACCATGTGTGCGTATTACGTCACCAGCACAACTGGGTGTGCTCATTTTGCCAAGCAGAGAGCTCATGTAGCACGGAGGAGGCTAGTTACAGAGACTCAGCAGTTTAGAGATACTTCTCACTTATTTTCAACATGTACAAAGCTCCTGTTTCAGGTGACACAGGCAGTTTCATTTAGCATCTCAAGAATCATCATGTCATAGAATACAGGAAGGAAATGTGGGACACTTCACACTGATGTTTTAAAAAGGGGGAAAAATAACAGGGAAGGTTTTTTGGATTCATTGTTCTGGATGAGAAACGCCTGCAGCTTATTAAAATGAGGGATTCTGTTGCCTGGTTGAACACTTTGAAGCGAGGCACAGTTTAGCATCACATGAATGTTTTACAGACAGTATGGTGCCTTTACTCTAAGAGAACATGTGGGAATATTTGTCCAAATTAAAAAAAAAAAAAAAAAATCAACACAGAAACCTGGAGCTCTGTTGTCACTTTTTGGTCTAACAGCATACCAGTTACAAGCCACAGAGTGCAATGCTGCCACTGCAAGCTACAAACTTCCAGAGATCTCAAAGTTAGAAAGCCTGATGTTGCTAAAGCTGAACTCTCAGTCTCATATTCACTTAAACAACACAGTGTAACTCCAAGTCAATCACACTTCTGTGAAATCAAACTTTCCATTTAGGAAGCAACACTGATTGACAATCAATTTCATATGCTGTTGTGCAAATGGAATAGACAACATGTAGAAATTATAGGCAATTAGCAAGACACCCCACATAAAGGAGTGGTTCTGCAGGTGGTGACCACAGACCACTTCTCTGTTCCTCTGCTTTCTAGCTGATGTTTTGGTCACTTTTAAATGCTGACGGTGCTTTCACTCAAGTGGTAGCATGAGACCCACACAAGTGGCTCAGGTAGTTCAGCTCATCCAGGATGGCACATCAATGTGAGCTGTGGCAAGAAGGTTTGCTGTGTCTGTCAGTGTAGTGTCCAGAGCATGGAGGTGCTACCAGGAGACAGGCCAGGACATCAGTAGGGCCGTAGGAGAGCAACAACCCAGCAGCGGGACCGCTACCTCCTCCTTTGTACAAGGAGGAACAGGAGGAGCACTGCCAGAGCCCTGCAAAATGACCTCCAGCAGGCCACAAATGTGCATGTGTCTGCTCAAACGGTCAGAAACAGACTCCATGAGGGCGGTATGAGGGCCCGACGTCCACAGGTGGGGGCTGTGCTTACAGCCCAGCACCGTGCAGGACATTTGGCATTTGACAGACGTGACAGAGTCTGGAGATGCTGTGGAGAACGTTCTGCTGCCTGCAACATCCTCCAGCATGACCGGTTTGGCAGTGGGTCAGTCCTGGGTTCCTCCTAATGCAAGACAATGCTAGAGTTCATGTGGCTGGAGTGTGTCAGCAGTTCCTGTAAGATGAAGGCATTGATGCTATGGACTGGCCTGCCCATTCCCCAGACCTGAATCCAATTGAGCACATCTGGGACATCATGTCTCACTCCATCCACCAACGCCACGTTGCACCACATACTGTCCAGGAGTTGGCGGATGCTTTTGTCCAAGTCTGGGAGGAGATCCCTCAGGAGACCATCTGCCACCTCATCAGTAGCATGCCCAGGCATTGTAGGGAGGTCATACAGGCACGTGGAGGCCACACACACTACTGAGCCTCATTTTGATTTGTTTTAAGGACATTACATCAAAGTTGGATCAGCCTGTAGTGTGTTTTTCCACTTTAATTGTGAGTGTGAATCCAAATCCAGACCTCCATGGGTTAACAAATTTAATTTCCATAATTTTTGTGTGATTTTGTTGTAAGCACATTCAACTATGTAAAGAACAAAGTATTCCATAAGAGGATTTCATTCATTCAGATCTAGGATGTGTTATTTTAGTGTTCCCTTTATTTTTTTGAGCAGTGTATAATCCTGGTGTTGGAAAAAATCAGATCAGCGCTGGCTAACGGTAAAGCCCAGCTTTATTAATACTAAAGCTAGACTTGTGCATCAGAAATGGCTGCTACTGTCATAATAATATAACATCAAGCTCCACAACCCAGATGAAAACAAGCACAGAAGACATCAACTTGTAGCACAACATTTTCAAATAGAGATAAAGTTTTAAGTAGGGCCTGACCAATATGGATTTTTTAAGGCAGATGCCGATTGGCAGAAAAAAAAAATCTGATAACCAATTTATTAGCCGATTCATTTTAAAAATATGTAATGAATGAAATAACTTCTTTTTCCGTCCCTTCATGTCAGCAAAACAAAGATAAGAATTAGAGGCAGAATATTTTACTGTTTTATAATACTTTGTCCTTTAGTATTTGTTTAACTTTACAACAGAGAAATTTTCAAGTATAAAAACATGGAGAAAAGCATTAAAATGAGCTATAATCGGACAATTAAATTGGCCAGTCGATGTATCCGTCGGGCCCTAGTTTTAAGTCGGCTGCAGGATTGACTTTGTGCAAAACCAGTCTACTCAAGCGAAGTGTAACCAGCACAGTCATGTGAAGATCAAACTGATTGCAAGACAGAGAGCAGGTGATGCTAGCTCTGCTAATGTTTTATTGACACTGTTTAATCTGAGACTTTGTGATTCATTGTTTAGCTGTGTTAAATAATCTGTGCCTAATTAAGGCTTTTCTTTTTAGTCTAAATCATCGCTTTGTTGGAATTTATATTTGTCAAAACAGGAAAGATTCTGTGGAACATCCTTGATTGATGCTAAGATTAAAACACTTAGTAGTAGTAAGCTCAAATCAGCTGGCCAAAATAAGAACAACTTACATGATTATCCAGTTGTAAAAGATTTCCATTACAAATGACTTAAAGGATGGTGAAAGCTAGACGAGCATGACAGTTCTTCATGCTGGAGAGATCAGGCAAAATATGTTTTTACATTCTTAATGGCTTCAAAAAAAAATACATGCAAAGGTTGAATCATGTGAGTGCTGGTGCCAAGACAGGAAAAAGCTGAATACATGATATATAAAAGAGTATACATGTTACAAGGACAGCAGGACCTCACATTCTGTGCCAAGGGTCACTGCAGCACGCAGTGTGAAGAGCAGTCTATACACATGTGGAGTGTATATGTCACTATATGCAGTCAGCCTATATAAAACTCAAGGAGACTTTGCTCAACAGTGTCATGTGACCTTGTCTCTATTTCACTGCAGCTGCCAAAGGGTGGACGTCTTTGTTTCATTTGGCTATTCCCCTCACTCTGTTTGCCTTCATTAAGGAGCAGGTGTTGAGATATGCTGAGTGGGAGTGGTTGTAAAGGACAAATAGAACCAGCGATGGTGTGGGGAGGGGGCTTGTGGTTTCACTACCAACTGATCAAATTACAACAGGCATCAGTAGCTCAGTTTCCATTAGAAGAAGGGAAGCCAATCCTCCAGGGTCGATTTGGGAAAAAAAAGTGTGACAACTCTAATGGATAATCACCATTTGCATGTAAATGTGAGAACTTTTGCCTTTCAATTCAATTAAATGGAGACAAGCAGAGTGGGCCTCAGTGGCGATGTGCATGAGGGGTCATCCAAAAAGTGATTTGCATGATGTTGCAGGAGCAATGACTTCAGCTGAAAGGCAGACACCTCTGACACAAAGGAGAGAAGACCTTGTGCTCTTTACAGGTAGACACACTCAAAGCAAAATGAGATGGTCTGTTGAGAAAAGCAAATGTCTTCTCCAATGCTGCAGGCAGTGAGGTCAGATGGGAGTGTAAAGAGAGGGTTTAAGAAAATACTGATGGACAAGATTTCATAGCATTATGTTTCTGTGATACATTAAAAGAAAAAAAATGCATCCGTTTTACCACGGCAGACATATTAGGGTTGCCACGATACCAGGATATTAATCTTCAATACAATATTAGAAAAAAAATAAATTGTAAGGGTACCAGTTTTGATACCACAGCATCAAAGATTGAACACCCTGGGCACCAGTCAGGCTGACATTTTGAATATTTGGTGTCTGCTGATACCCAAGCTCAAGGGGGTGATTAAAAGAACTTATATCTGCAGACACAGCCTCTTCAGGGAGGCTGCTTTGGAACAAAGTTAACAGAATGTAAATGATAAAATGTTTTTTGGTTTTTATGATGTTTAATACACTCTGTTCTGATATACAGAATGACACAGTTTTGTGCTGCTTGTTATAAAAATCAGGCAAGGAAGTCAAAAACATCCAAAGCACGATACTAGCTAAGAAAATCACGTTTGTTTGATTGTCAATTGCATAGAAAAATGGATATTATTATGAAACTGTTATTAACTGCAAGAAACTGTTTGTATTACACAAAGGTCATTGACCAATCTGCTCTCGGCATCAGCAATTAGAGCTGATGTTGACTGACCACGAGTTCAAACTACACAAAATGTAATGCTTAGTAAGCGTTAGTAAGAGAGGTTAGTAACCCCTTAAATCTATGTAATGTATGCAGTCTCTGCAGGTTTCTACAAGTTTAATTTAAAAATTTTCTAGACTTTTTTAAAGACCATAATGAATACAATGTAAGACCCATGTCGCATCCATACTGGCAAAAAAGAACAAAAGAAGAGGGAAAATCTGAGGCACAGAATTACATTCAAAATATGTCAATTTATTTATAGCTCCACTGGAACCATAAACTGTAGGCTGAGACACACCATGGCCCACATGCAGCACATTAGCTGGTTGTGCTTGATAAATTCTGACTGTGCTGTACAGGTTCTTTAGTTCAGTTTTGTAGTTACATTATAGCGTCCTCAAAAATCAAAACATTTAAAAATGAGTCTGAAGTTTATGCCTTTTTAAAAAAAAATAAAACTAATTTTACAATCATATTTAAGACATTTTATGATATTTTAAGAGTATTTTAGACATTTAAAGGCCTTAAATTTAAGACCCCGCTGATACTCTGTGTATGACAGTCATCTTGCCCATGAAGAGCTCTTAATCCCTTACAATGATAGATGATGACACTACAAAGGAAGTAAGCATTTCAACACCACAAATATATTCATAAACAATACATAGACCTGATAAACATGTCCTAATGCAAGCCTTCATGTGACATGTAACAGCCATTTTTAAAACAACTTGTACTTTGAAAGAAGTTTGGTCTCCATCCATCCTCCAGCTGCTGTTTTGTGGCTTATATGTCACCCGTATTAACAGTGTAGAGTAACAATGTAAGTGTTATTGTTAATCATTCTTGATTTTGATGGATCCACTCATGGATTAAGGTCTATGAAACTATGAATGAATAATCCAACACTGTCTGGATCCGGTGGTTTCCCATGCATGGATGGCAGAGTCATCATGACACACTGGACACTGCCAATTACAAAGTGTTTGACCTGGCCTCGGTGTCTGTTTTGTGGGGACTGGACCCACCACGGGAAGTCTCCTCCCGTCTGCCAGCAGCAGATGTGCCCTTTGGGACTCAGACAAATAAAAAAAGTGTTTCTGCCTGCTCCAGCGAGCCCTCCCATCAGCTCCTCCCATTCAGGCCCTTTGGCTTTTTTCTTTTATAGCCCCTGCGACACTGGGTGAAATGAATTGAAAGATCACCAATCAGGGGCCTGACTACGACACGAACAAGCACCCACCCACCCCCATCAAGCGTCCTGTCTCTTGTTGGGAGCCCCCGGTGGGAATGTTCACTGTTTGAAGAGTTAACTCTTTAATTCCGTCTGGAATGTTTCCTCTGGGTGGGGCAGAGTAGTGTGTTCAACCAGACCACTAACTTCTCTACTGCATCTCCTCCCCCTCGCTCCCCCCTTCATCTCTCTACTAAATTCAATACCTCTATTTCTGGGCAGGGGGAATCGTCCACACTTGGCTGTTAAAAAGCAGGTCAGCACAAAATGAGACCCGAGTCTGTGCTAGCACGATTACACCTTGACTACACCACAGTAATCCAGTAAATCTGAAAATGTCAGTGGCATGTGAAAAATTTCCCAAACACACACATTTCAGGGTCTTTAATAGATGTTTGCCATCCACACTGGTATACCAAAACCCAGACTAAAACATCTCAGTCTAGCAAGTTCAGGTCATTCGAGCAAGCACTACTATGCCAAATAGCATCACAAATTGGAATATAATAGATGTAAACTTTGCCACTGAGGCCGTGTTTTGGCAAGAATGTGCCACCACATTTGGGGTAGGGTTCAATACTTTGGATACACCAAAATACGACAAGCTGAAATAGTAAATGATTTAAACATTGTTTTTCAGGAAAGGGGGTTTTCATGCCAACACTGGGAGAAAGGATAGTGGATAAAGTCAGCAAAGAAAATGAGGTGCAACAAGAGGCCAAGGGCGGGAAATGAACCCTGGGCCACTGCTTTATGGACTGTAACCACTCTACATTGGGCATGTGGCTGTCACAGCTTAAAGACTACACTAAATGTAATAAGTGACTGAATTAAACAGGACTCAAGACCAACATTCTGCATTGGGTGCACTGGTGCACCTAACTTTTTTGGGGGGGTGCACTAGCAGAAAATTTAGGTGTACCCAAATGTTTGATTGTGTCACCTTTTTATGGATCTCCATAACTTTCACGTAATGTGAACGGTTTTTAGACAAGAATAAAGTACACAGAAATGCTTGTCTTTATCTGAAGCAAGATTATACATGAAAAGAAAAATAATGTTTAAAGTGCTTCACTGAACTGAGACCAAACATGTCTCAAAGTCTTATAGCAGGTCTCCACTTGCGTAATCCAAATTTTTTCCACAAGGGAAGAATTTCTGGTTTAAATTTGTTAAAAGGCAACTCCTCTTTTCCATTTGAGTCTCAGGGCAGGGCTCCATCTCAGACTCGGTTATCTTCTGAGTCTGATGTTATTGCAGAAGATCCAGGGCTTGGCATCTTACCAGGGAACGAGGGCTCCATGTCTTGGATGGATGGATTCTCAGAGATGGGGATGGATGGAATGACAGCAGTAGGGCTGGTTGTAACAGTCAGCTTAGTTTTCTTAATGACATAACTTTAAGTGTTTTTTACCTCTCTTCGTTTTCCCTCGTTTATTTTCTTTTTCTGATTCAGTTAGGCTTCTCTGGCACTCAGGTTGCTCTCAACACACAAACCTTAGAGCAGTGAGTAAACCAGGCCAATCAGAAGCAAAGAAGTGCCCAAGCTCTGTCTCTTCATAGTTTAGACAACAATATGATCCTTCCAGTGTGAGTACGGGCCCGTTCTGTCACAAGAGAACACAGAGAGAGGATGCGCTTGCAAAAGAAATCTATGATTTCATAGATTTCCGGGCAGCGTCAGGTGCACCAGCATGACCTAGAAGAAATGTTAGTTGCCCTTAAAAATTTTGGAGCCCTGTTAAACGTTCTGCAAATTAAAATCTGGATGCTTCTGTAAAGCAAACATAAATGTATAAATAACATGTGTCGCATTAATTAAAAACATGGTTTCTGTTGGTAGAAATAGAATCACAAATATCTTGATACTGAAATGACTCAATATGCTCCTTCAAACATTATCCATCGCTATGTGTTACTGCACACTTTAAATTTACCAAGACTACCGTTTGGTGACTGCAAAAAAGACGTCATACACTTTGAGGGAATGAAAGGCCATAAAATGTACCATAAATGGTTACATGATGTGCTGTAAGAGTAAATAATGTGATTATAAATGTTATGGTTTGAAGAAGGAATTTTATGACTCAACCTTTGAGGATCCACTCCGACTATCTTTAAATACAGCAGACAATTCAAATCAAGACGTATGCTCCTCTCTTGCAGATACACCAACTCTACCAGAGATTGGTAGTGCAAAATACAATTATGCTGCACTAAGAGTGCAGTTATAGACCCTTATTTGTTTTCATACTGACGCAAATTCAACCACAACCATAACAGTCAGGCTACATTAAGCAAAGTGTAGCATCAATCAGAAAAATGCCTTTAAAAAAAAGGGATCCAGCTTTTGAAGCCAAGTCAAACCAACCAGCAGCGCCGTCTCTAAATGAGGCAAAGCAGCCTTCACACAGCGTTGAACTCAAAAAACATACATCAAAAAATACCACAGCAACACACCATAACAATGAATATAAACACTACACCTCACCCTGGGCTGCAAAATAAAAATATGCAGGAGAACCAAAACCAATCCTAGAATTGAATTTTTGTGTGTCAGAAATTAAAAAAAAAAAAAAAATCAAATGGTAAAACCTGTTCCTGTGTCTTTCAGGAACCATGTTCAGAAAGTTGATGCTCTTATACAGCAAAGAAAGAACAGATAACAGCAGGTCTCACAAAAGCGTTTTTTCCTCAGTGAGATCAAAATAATGCCAAAATCAGACACCATTACTCAGCCTGATCTATCGTGTTGTAGCTAAGGAGACAATTTGGGAAATTGGGTTATCCATTTTGTGTCCAGGCAATTTATCAAAGAAGTCAATAGTAATATGATTTAGAAGTCATAAAGTCATCCGGATGACTAATAACCCGGAGGGGAATTAAAGAGGCTTACATTGTCAGGATAAAATGATGAGGGGAAATGTGAGACAGTGATGTGTTCAATTTATATCAGGGATTCATGTAGAAAGGAGACTGAAGAATTAACCATTTGGAGTTTGATTGGGATTAAAGTCACAATATCTTCAGACAACAAAGCAATCCATCTCTCCTCTTTGATGAATTTAAAATGTTTATTTTTCTACTAAAACTACACCGGGTAACTCCATTTATATCCACCCTCCAACTTTATTTCTGTCATTTACGACTGTAAGCTGTATTAACATTTGCATTTAAGACAAAACTTAACTAATATTTCAAGGTCAGCTGGAACAAATGGAAAATCCATCCCCAACCTTACCTCAACTTTTTTTTTCTACCAGCCCTGAGTACAATTTCCAGAAGATGCTAGAGTGAGCTGGTGAGAGGGTTATTCAGGAAACACCACCAGTAACACACAGGTGCTGCTGAAGATTTTGATGTCATGTAACCAATGTGTTGTACAGATCGTAGCACTTCAGTTGTTCAACCCTTTCTTAATAAAATGTATTTATAATGACATAAATAGTATATCATCTGAAGTGACACAGGTCTTAACACATTGAAGTCAAGGCTGTTGTTCTGTAAAATCACTGCCACATGTTTTAATGGACCTCAGCCTTCCTCATTATTTCTAATCTAAGTGACCTCCATTTGCAGGCGGTTTGAACATGCAGGGGTCAGACAGTAATTCCATCCTTATTACATCAGCATTACAGGAAGTCCAGTAAACAGAATAAGACTAAGTACACCATTTGAAACCAACTGATAGTTATGGCATGTCAGACATCAACATTAAGAAAGTAGAAAGCAGGTCAGATTTGCGTGTGCAGCAGGCGCACCAGGCAATGAGGCCTCCTGGCTCCCACTGAGACTACTTAGACACATGGCGATACTATTGTACGATTCTCACACATCCAGCCGCCTTCCCAACAAGCCTGCAGATCGCCTGATAGCCCAGGGAGGACTTGTTCCACATTCCTCTGTCAAAATGAGTCCAACTTGAGTCCATTTGCTGAATACAATGTCTCCTCATCTATCATAAATGAACCATAAATGAGGCCAAACATTCCTGCCTCTAAAAGCTCACACACAATCCTTATTGATCTCTGCGCTGCAGCCGTGCAGCTCCCCACTTCCTGGCTGATGTGTTGCTGGGGCGACAGTTAAATTATGCAACAGACAGGCTTTAGTGCCCGTGTAGCAGAAGATGGGATCAAGGACAGCAAAAGCTGTCCAGTTAACGCCACAAACCACCACTGACCACTGCGGTCTTCTTGGCCTTGTTGACCAACTCTTATTTTCTCTGACACATGTCGCGCTTAATGCCAGTGACATGATTCACCTCAATACATGCATCCATAACAACTTCTGTAATAACCATTTCTGCGTTCATCAGATCTGCAGCAAACCTGGGTTGACTCTTCTTTGGTTTGTCCCATTAATCCACAAATTCAATCAGGAGGCAGAAGGTTACCACTTTTTAATCAACCAGCTAAATTTAAAAACCACATCCAGTCATAGTTGTCTTTATGAATCTTTTGATAATACTGCATAAAAATTCCAACAACTACAGGTGTTCTGATTTTACTTTCTTCTACCTGGCTGTGAATGTAAACCCTAGACTTGTCATGTAGCTGGATGAACTTCAAATAACTGAAGTAAGTTAGTATGCGATCAGGCATTATTGCACACACACACACACACACACACACACACACACACACACACACACACACTATATTAATTCTCTCCCCACCTTTAAAAGCTTATTATTATTATAGGAGGGATTTTTGGACTCTGGTATCTCTAACAGAACAACTCATTAAAACAGAATATATTGGCACCAATGCATCGTCTTGATGCTGAGTTTGATGACTTTCAGGCAGTCCTGAGACTCTGTCTGAGACATGGACTGTATAATTGATGGACGCAGTCTACGCGACGTCACCTATCTGTTTCTGAAACAGATTTCTGAAGCAAAACAGCTGGCGCGGCCATATTGGAAAGGAGGCAGGCTTTGAGTCTTGATAGCAACAGCCATAGGGCACCCAACAGTCACGTGAGCTGAGCTGTGCCTCTGATTGGATGAACTGGCAATCTTAATATCTTATTTACTGCTCTGTTAGAACCTCCCCCACCGTACAGTGTGGGCCATTAGTGAAATCAGCGTTTCAGACAGGAGATTTTTCTTTCTTTTTCTTTTTTTTCATTTTTGTTTTTGTTTTGCTTGGTGTCTTTGTGACTTCCAGTACTTCCAGAGCCAGCCTCAAGCGGACACTCGACGAACTGCAGATTTTAGCACTTCCACATTGTCGCATACTTTCAGACTGGAGGTTGCCGTTTGGTCTGAGAATATGATGGGAAGAAACATCCTCTCCTCTCTCCACTCTGTGATCACAGCAATGCAAATGAAGATACGCTCTGCTGGCCAACTCCACTTCGTCTCATTTGTTTGAAGGTGCATAGAGACAAACAGCAAAGAAACATACAAGTGGTGAACCTGTAGAACAAAAGTCACTTCACTCACAGGCCACCTGTGGCACACCACACAACATCCCTTTGTTACAACAACGAGCTGACGCAACCGGAGCAATGTCACCAGCAGTATGGCTGAATAAACGACACAACGTGTGTTCTGCTGGCATGATTAAAACTGCATTACTCACAGGGAGATTATCACAAGAAATAGAGGGGTCTATGGACAAGTGTGTGTGTGTGTGTGTGTGTGTGTGTGTGTGTGTGTGTGTGTGTGTGTGTGTGTGTGTGTGTGTGAACAGAAGGGCTGGGGTGGGGGATTACAGGGGTCATGCAGCCTCTGTCCCACTGCGACAGAGGCCACAGTGCTGAGGTTGGCCTACTGCCCGCCCTGCCCTCTCCCACCACGCGACGCCTTTGTCCATCTCCTTGTTTGACATTTATTTACTCTGTTGTTTAGGACAGGGCTGAGGTCAACACTCATACATCACTGAAAACACTAGCCTGACCCGTGTCTGCCAATCCCCGTCTGATCTATAGGAGCCCTCAAAAATCATGTACAGTAGAAACACCGGGGATTACAGAACGATGAGATGGACTAATCAAAGAGTCACATGTTCCTGCTGGGCGAGGCAGTGACATCGACCTGAACATTACCTTGTTACAACATGTATGTACTGTGCTGTTTGTTCTTATTCTGCAGTACATGACTCACGTTCCATGTTTATATTGCTGAGTGCAACCGTCAGTAAAAGATTGTTGGAAATGCCTACAGGCGCTTACATTGTGTGTTACACACTGCAGATTAGATGAGTGCAAATATCCCACCTTGAAATAACTTTATGGATACAGTACAGTTGTGAAACATAAGACCTTGAAACAATGCCAGTCCAAGACTCGACTTTTTTTCACCTTTTTGTGCCTTGCCATCCATGTAAATGACAGTTTTAACGGGTAAAAGTGTCCAATCACAGAGCGGACATCAGGGGAAAGCAACTGACCCAAAACAGCATCTCTACAAAACTGTTCTGGAACGAACGCTCTGACCACGTGGTTGAGTATGGCTACAAAAACCAATGGAAAACATCGGTTTGATAGCTTCTTTGTTTTGTCCATGTATGGCTGTGATTCAGAGTAAAGGTATAAAGTTATATTGATGATGGAGGTTCATTACAATGCTGTCATGGACTGATAATGTCAAAAGAGTGATAGTAGCATTAAAGTAGCATTCTTTATTCAGCAAACATTAAAACCATTGACCTTTTTTTGACGCCTTTACTTCACTCACCTCAACAGAGATTGGCCTCTACATGACATAGTACCTTCATTAAAGCTGTGCCTTTGAAGTTGTGAATGTAGCTTAGGTTTTTTTTTCTTTCTCTGCTTCAAACTAAAAAGGCACCTCAAAAAAAGTGCTTGACTGCTGTCTGTGACTGGTTTGGTTAACTATCAGCCCCAGTTATTATCCTGTCTCCTTGTAAACTTCTCTGGATGGAATCAGGAAACAAACTTGTCACTCTTATCTGCAAGGACTCAAAAAGCATGGCAGTATCTGTGTCACAGATTACTTTGGGTAAGAGCCTCTACCAAATAGGACTGGCTGAAGGAAATGTAAACGATACTGGTTCTCTGTATGTTCATGTTCCCAGCTCAGTCATCCCATCTCCTCTTTGCTATTGCTTGTGAAGGATAATAAATATGCTCCCCTGACTGTTACAGAGGTCGGTATTTGTGGCATCTGCCAGGCTTTTCTCAGGCCTCTTGAAGACAATGACATCAAAAAAAGAGAAAAAAGAAAAACAGTTCCCCTGCCCACTGTACCCCTCCCCCTACAGCAGTGCAACCTGAAACTGCCTGAAGAGATGAGCCGTCATTAAATACTGCAGAGCTGACATAATGACAGGAAAGATAAAAGAGAGGAAACAAAAAAAGGCCAGACCAATTCTCGTCCCATAATGCCTCCCCCAACCCCCTGGCTCAGCCCACCTCTCCTAATAAAAGACACCAGGCCACAGATAGGGTACTGGTCAGCTACAACTTTGCTGCTGTGATCTTCTGTTTGAACAATGTTCAGACAAAGCCAGGGCCACCTCACACAATAATAACACTCCTCTCTGTCTGACACCTCTGGAAACAATAAGCAGAGCCTACGATGCTGCAAGCCATTTCATACATGTACACATCGAACAGAGAGAAGTTTAATTCATCCCCAGAGGAGACAGTTAAAATATGATAGCAATTAATAACACTAGTTCATCTATGGCTCCTCCTCTTGTCTCCATTTTACTACCCTCACTAAATTTAGAAATGAGGACTGGGGAAGAGCCATTCAAAGACATTTGCCTTTAAATAGACAGTAATAAAATCCAGACACATGATAGTCCAGGACCCTCAGCCCACTGATCAAGCTCAGATATGTCCCCTGTCACTGCCCACTCTTGTGCAATGCATGCTTTTTATATCACCTGCAGCCCGCTGAGCTTTCCTGTAACTCGCTGTTTCACAAGCTACGATGCCAAACCACATGTAGCTCTGCTCAGCTCCCAGTTGGCATTCCAGCGTCCTGTAACACCGTGCTGAGGCAATATTTACCTTCAAGGGAAAGTGCTCTTGGCACACAGCCGAAACTCTTGGGATGGTGGGGGTGTGACGGCGGGTTGCTACTGTGGTGTACTACATCTAACCTTCCCACCCACCCAAAATCCTCGTGCTGACCCGGCCAACCACCCACAGCCTCACAGCAGCAAGCCCTGCCCCTCCTGACTCCGCTACCTGGATCCCAGCCAAACCAGAGCCTTAGCCGAGCGCCAAGAGGGACAGAGAACAAGACACATACAAACACTTTCTCATTCACACACACACACACACACACACACACAGAATGTGAGCGCAGAGGGAGAGAAGCAGTGAGTGTGAGCGCACTGCGCCCCAACCTGGCCCATTGCCAGGACCTGCTTTTGAGGATTTTTAGACACAAAAGCCAATCAGCGGTCAGCCATCCACAGAGATTTGAAGTGTCTCACAGAGATACAACTGGAGAGGCTTGTCCAAGAGTCAAGATTAAGCAGTCACTCACAGCAGGGGGCCGTACTGAGATATCAACAAAACACTCAACAAGAGAGTATCAGACCAGGAAAGGCTTTTCTCCCTCAGTTCACAACAAACAAGACATTACAAGACTCAACGCTGAGTCACTGAAGGAAAGTAATGACAAATCATCTTTTGGGAAAAATCATCACGTCATAAAACGGATTCTTAAAGTGTGAGTGTGTGCCTTGATTGAGCAAACCTGGTTGTAAGTGTATGAAGGAACTTTTGCCCGAGGGCAATATTTGAAAGCACTGCTGCCAAAAATCAGAATAAATCCAACACAGAGGATCAGTGTGGCAACAGAGCAGGGCCAGATGACTAACCTGTCTGAAGTGATCATCAAAGCCCCAGTCGGCCTGTCCGTTAGGAGAGGTAGCAGAGTGAGGCCCGGCAGGAGAAAGACCCTCATCTGGTTCCTGTTTCACTCTGATAGGTGGGGATGCAGACCTCTGGGGGGCTGATGCAGAGTAACTGCCGTACGGACGGACCGGGAGACGGGAGGCGCTCTGCTGCAAAGCGAGGGTCTGCTTGCGGAGGAACTCCAGACCGCTGGCACTTCCCTCATCTTCATCACTGCCTTCATCCCCCTCCATCATCTCATTGTCGTCATCATCATCCCCAGAATCCCGGCCCCTGTCCTCATCATCTTCTCTCTCTGAGTCCACGCTGCTCTGATTGGACACCCGAGGAGGCAACCCGCCACCTGGGACCCCTACAGGCAGGCCTTTGCCCATGAAGCTGGCTCCAGAGGCCCTCGCAGCAGCCAGGATGGCCTGCTGGGCAGCAACTTGCTGAGCATACATGATGTGGGCCTCTCGCAGTTTCCTCTCCTTGCGCTCCATTTCCAGTCGGGCCTGCTGCTGGCGCTGGAGCTGCTCCATTACTGCTTCAAGCTTCATCCCCCCTGTAGAGCTGCCCTGAGGAAAGGCCACACCAGGCTCCTGAGACATGCTGGGCTGTAAGAGGAAGAATCCGTGTCAGGAAAATCATACCATTCACCAAATATTGAATCATGTGCAAAGAACCGCTCCACCAACCCAAACACGGTGCTCTGAACAAATCAGGTCAGCCACAACATTTCCGTTACGTTGATATCTTATAAAACCAGCTATTATCAATTTGCACTACTTCAATGTGTGGAATAGAAACTGAGTTGAGTCGAAAATTGAAAAGTAACCACAAAGTCATGTTTACAGTTTCTTAACTATTGCCACTAAAAAAAACAAAAATCATGTGAAATAAAAATTAAAATATTCAAATATTCTGTATCGCTTCTTTGACCTCACATAAACTGCACAGAGCCTTAAACTCAAAGGGTTTGGGACACTGTTTTTAGTATCCATAAGATTACCTACCATGTGCAGCCAGAAATTTACCTGTTTGGCAGTTTTGCAAAAATATAAAGTATCGCTGGCTCTTGTCGAAATGTTCTGCTATTACTTGGATTGAGGCACTCTTAATTTGATAGCTGTGTAGCTACAGCTGAAATATTGTACAGCCTAAATAACAACAGTAAATTTTTCAACCAGATTTGCACACTTTTGGTGTGTATATATGTATATATTTATATGGAAAACCTGCCATCCCACATGACTGACTGTGCTACTGTCTCACTGAATAGAGAACAGACATGTCAGCCATGAGGTGAAAAGTTGACTTGGCTCTCTTGGTGTGTGGTGTTTTATTCTACAACTTTTTGTCCATGTAATTCTAATTGTAATCATATCTGAACCATTTTTCTGTCTGGAGTTTAATGGAGCACTAATATCGCTCATCTTTCTTGCATAACTGTACTTTTTAAACATATTCAAATTGGTAATGTGTTCAAGTTTGAAAAAGAAAACTAAAGAACTACAAAATATCCAACTAACCACGAGTTCGTATGTGTATAATAAAGGTGGCCTACACCTATTTTCATAATAAAACAAAAAGTACAGATTTAACATATTAGACAAAGCAAGGGCCAAATGATTGGCTCTAGTAATGCTGAGGCAAAAGAGAGAACAGGGTCATCCGTATAGCTCGTTTTCAAACTAGTTAACCCAAAAAGGGATCGACTACTTCCAAACAGCCTGCAGCACAAACTTTAAATGTTGAAGGAAGGAGTAGAAGTTGACCTTTTGTCACCCTTGTGTGAAAAATACCAACAGTAAAGCCTAAAAAAAGTTTAAACTGTAAGAATGATGAGCACCTTTTCCGCTTTTGCTAGTCGTCACATCCATATAATACGTGGATAACCTTAGCATAATGGATTTTTAGGACATACGCAAAACTAGTCTATAACCATCAAACGTTTTAGTAAAGGCGCTTTGCTGTGTTACTGTAAAGCTGTAAAACAAATAAAAGTAACCTACCATAGGAGTAAAATAAACTCAGGAGTTTTTTTCCTTCTTTTCTTGTGGAAAGTGTAGCGTCAGCGTTCAGCTTAGTTACTCTTTCCGTGAATAAAACGCGGTCAAACTACGGTTTTTCAGCTCGTTACAGGTCAGAGAAATGAAGAGGGACGCCAAGCAGGACCACGACTCACCATTTGTGCCTTACTGCTGCCTGAATTGTCCACCATCCCTCCTTCCTTGGCTTTATCCTCCTTCTTCCCTCGTTTCTGGCACCCGTTCAAACACTTGTAAACACACACACGCGCGCGCGCACGAGGGCAGAAATACTGTGCATGTACGTTAGATTGACTCCGACTGATCCGCCAGCAGAAAGGCGCTGTAATCTTTCTCCAGGGCGACCTTTACTAATATGGCTGTGTTTCTCTCTCCTTCCCCAATGATTTTCCTGAATTTCTTCTTTAATAGAGTGGGGGGACGCCTGGAAAATGGCCAGATCTCATATCTCTCGCACAGCGCTGAGGTAACTCCCTTCAGTCGTTTTTTTCCTCCCCTTCAATTGACACCCCCCGCATGGCGCACAACAGCATTTAGGCCCGCCCAGCACAGCAACAAGTCTCTTAGCCTTTTCAGTTTCATGACACTGGTCAAGTCTTTTTACCTGTAAGTTATTAATTCTTTAATCTGCATACATTTCTTTTTTAGTTTAACTTATCATCCAATCAGCAAGACGCTTGAATTTAAGAATGTTACGGGTTAGTTTCTTCTTCACAATAAAAAAAAGAAGAGTAAAAGTATGCTTTTTAATTTTCAAACCAGTTAGTGTTAAAAAAAATCACCAATACATTCTCTGAGGTTTTATATGCATTAGTGGCTTATTGGCATTAATGCTAACTGAAGATATGTGTATATTTAGAAAGGCAGATCGCATGCCTCCAATTCCCCTTTCTCCCCGTGGAGTCAAACATCAGTTTCTTTAACAGTTAAAACATGATCTGTTAACAATTTTACTTTTCTTTAACAGTTAAAACACGATCTGTTAACAATTTTACTCTTAGTTTAGTTAGTCTTTCAGGGCCATAAATATAATGCATTATTTTCATGAAATTCTGCAAACCTTATCAAGTGCCTCATTGAATGGTGACAGGCTGTTATTCTGAACGCAGCACAGCTCAATGCTGCCCTCCTGTGTTAACAGCCAAACCTACGTTGTTTGTCAACCTCAGTACCTTTAAAGATACTTCAATGTCCCTGCAGAGGTACCACTGGAATGTATTTATAACAAAGACATTCACGCACATAAATATAATAGTTTTATTTAATAATGTAAACAAATAAAAGTTATAATCAAATAAAAAAGACTGGTATAACTTCATAAGTTATTGCATTTAGCACTGAATAACACTAAATCATCACAATGTCATATAACAAGCAGATTGTCCCAACAGTTGCATAGTACAGGCGAGTCAAGTGTACTTGCTACTGACCACTGGTGTCAAGTGCAATATTAGTGTACATAAAAACACGGTGCAGAGCTTTAATTCCAGCTGTTCCAATTAAAGCATTTACCTCACACTCTTTCAAGTGACCCACACTCAATGTGTCAGCTTGTGTAATAAACCAGAGTTTATTCCTAACTCTCTATTACAACCATGGAGTGCTTACAGGAGAATTTATGCATTGCTTGTGTTAATAAAAGAACATTTCTGTGACTTCATCCTGACTCTGTGAAATACAAATTAACATTCTTACTTCTTCTTGCAGAGCTTCCAGTTTCCTATTGTTTAGTGTGGGTCAAGCAGTCATCAGTATCATTTTACAAGATGAATGAATAATGTCTTGGAACAATTAACATCAAAGTATAAAATCATGGGGAGGTCTGCACATGAGTTCAACAGCAGCCATAATTTCCTGCTTTAAACCCAATGTATGCACTTACACAGCTGTAAACAACTTTCTAGTTTCACACTCATTAAACACAAACTATGTTTCCGGATTAAGTGATCACTGTCTCTTGCTGAACATTCTTTGCTAATGCAGTCAAACATAAACACTTACCAATAAATATGATACAGGCTGTAACAAATCTGAACAAACATTTTATGATTCAGTGATAAAGAAATACCTTGTTAGCTTTACTTAAGACTGGGGACTGCTATTGACAAACAAAAAAAAAATGGAAAACAAAGTTGTAAATGGAGTCTGTAATTTTTGTCCAAATATATTAGACATACCCTTCAGTCATTCCTCTTCATCAGAAGTGCTCTTTTAATCCTGTGAGGAAAAAGGTGTCCAAAACAAAAAGGAATTAAATAAATATAAGGTAACTTTTATCTGCCAAAATCACATGCTGTTTAGTCAAAGGAGGCATTCTTTTACAAAAAAAATCTAATCCTGAAAAGGGTTTTAACCAAAATGTGCAGCTCAATCTTGAGGGGATAAAAAGAAATCAATCAAAATAAATAAAACAGAATTTGTCTTCTTATCTCCAAATTTTAAAGATTACACACAAAAATAAAGAATCCTCCACAAACCATTAACCACAGTAACAAATGCCATGAGCCAATTTATGTAGAAATGTACTCTGTAAATTGTTTTGGTTTTGTAAAAGTCAATGCAACTTTAATATACGATGCAAAGATTCGTAAAGTCCAGTGTCATCAAATCTTATCAGCCCATCTATCAAAGCTCTTCAGTAACTCATCTTAAATTTTGCGCAATATGCAGCAGTGTAACACCTTAGCAGGGGCATTAATTTCCAAAGAGATGACTACTTTTTACACCTAGTTTTTCTTTTGCTTTTGACTCAGAGTGCAACTTCTACACACAGAGCGTGTGTGTGTCCTCTTGGGTATATGAGCATTTGATCAATGAGAACGTGTTAACTGTACTACAGCATTTCTGTCTTTTTAGGTAAAATGTAAAAAGTATGGAAGTAGTGGAAGATTATCCTGCACAAGGTTTGTCTCTCCTCTGCATTTCAGTAATTTGAGATAACAACATGCTTAACTTTTTCACATCCACCATAAAATCAGGGTTACTGTAAACAGGAACTATACTGTACATCCTGTTCAAATTCAGTGTTATGCTGTTGTTTTTCTCCTTGGAGCAGGCGTCACCCCAAGAGAGGGAAATGTATGTATTTTTGGAATGAACTTCTAGTTTCACTTTTTAGATAGATGTAGTGTAAAAAAACAATAAAAGAAAACATCAAAAACAGACGGTTAATTCAACACCAGTCAGGGAACGTCAACAGTTAATTATCACATCTTCATAATTCAGTTAGTTAATAACTGCCAAACAGCTGTAACATTAAAACACAATGCACCACAAGTGTATGCATGTCAAGCTGAGAGAGCTGCAGACCTGTGCAGGACAAAAGCAAACAGCTTTGGTCAAAAAGGGAATAATGCTTCCCAATGGATGACTACTCTGCCACTCTGTTTGGACAGGTGGCATGATAAACATTTCATGTGGTTCTGTAAAAAGAAAAAAATAGAAATAAGAAAATAAGTAAAACTTTGGGGTCACAGTGGATAAGGCTTGTTCTTATGTTCCTCATGGTGTCGTTTGGGTTGAGTGATCTCGGTGCAGGAGTTTGGCTTCACGGCTGGAAGTCCTCAGGCAGCACCGCAGTTAAGCTGGGTCTGAAAGAAGGCCTCAGGCAGCAGTAACAAAAGTCAAACAAGAACCAGAGCCAGACCATACAAAACTTGGAGTCACTTTGCCGACATCACTGCATAGAGCAGGATGGGCCCTCAGAGCAGCAGCACACAGAGGAGCCCATGGCTTTGGGTGGAATCAGGTCCAGGTCCTCGTCATCGGGTATCTCGTCCAGGCGGTAGCCGTCCTGAAGCAGCTGCTTGCTTAAGTCAGGATGAACCTGCGGAGTAAACACATGGGCCTTACTTTTAAATGATTGATACATGATTTCTTTTGCTATGAACGTTCAAAGTTGAAGATGAACGGACTAAAAACATGAAGTTTAGCCTTTTCTGCTCTATAAAAAGCAGCACACTTGGGTAAGCTCAAATACACAGGTATTAAATACCGGGTCACAGACATCCTGAGGCACTCATAACACTACCAGGACACTTCAATCATGTTACCCTCTCCTCCCACCTGACTGGATTTACAGTTTGTTGACTGTCCAACCAGAGTGAACAAACCACTCAATCTGCTGTATGCCAGTGCCAGAGATGCCTACAGAGCTACTGTCTTTCCACCACTGGGCCGATCAGAACACAGCCTACAGACTTGTTGCGGACCCTGTCTACTGAGGCAGTCTGCAACTACCCTCGCAGTCAGGAGATGGACACCTGCGGCTGGTGAGGCTCTAGGAGGACTTTATGCTTGTTTTATGATTTCATCTGCCAGTTTGTGGCTGCTTAATGTCTATTTTCTTGAAATCTCTTTCACTCAGTTCTTCGTCCATTAAAAGTTTCTGCACTCCACTTCTTGTACTCGTAAACAACACAAAATGTGCCATAAGTCCTTTCCATGTATTGATTTGATGTGTGTGATCAGTTGGTGCTGTCTTTGCTGTTTAGGATTAATAACCATTTTCGGCGACCAATCAGGATTTAGTACTTAACACATCCAGCTGATGGGTAAAAAAGTCACACATCAATTCTGAGACATGAATCTACTTTTTCTGAGCATCACATCTATGGTGAAACTTCTCATGTTGATTTACTGAAATGTGAAAAAACAAGTTGGACAGGGTTGAGGTTCTGCTTGAAGGCAGAAGAAACAACTCATGTCTGGGCTCAGGAAACAACCTGAGGTGCAGTGTGTAAAAACTAAAAAACAACAATGGAGAGGTGAAAATAAAGCGTGTCCTCGGCAGTCATTATGTAGTGTTTATGTACTGTTTTCTACAATACGTTTAAAAGCAGGCTAACACAAACAAGATCTGTGGCCCACTGCACCAGCTCAGTGTAAGATGTGTCTTTATTTATGGTGCAAAGTCCATTAAAACTGCATCCTAAAATTAACCAGTCTGTAACAAGTTATTTCGTTGTTTGCAGAAATAAAGTTTATCTTAACTAGTAGAGCATAACATCTAAACTAACCAAATACTACTGCAAAAATGACAGTATTAATCCATTTAGCCAATCACTGATAAGCTCCTTCAGTTTGCATGTTCTCCCCATGCATGCATGGGTTCTCTCCGGGTACTCCAGCTTCCTCCCACTGTCTAAAAACATGCTCACTGGGTCAACTGGTGATTCTAAATTGCCTGTAGGTGTTAGAGTGAAAGGCTGTCCGTCTCTATGTGTCAGCCCTTTGAGTGACTGGTGACCAGTCCAGGGTGTACCCCGCCTCTCGCCCTAAGACAGCTGGGATAGACTCCAGCCATCCATGATCCTGAACAGGATAAGCGGTATAAAAGATGGATGAATGAATGAAAAACTCCTTCTTAGTTGGATACTTACTAACTTGAGGTACTTAGAACTACAACACAAATGTCACTGCACTTTATTATGTCTACTTGTGGTAAAGGAAACAGAAGTACACATTACATGGTCATCTTAATTGTGACATCTGAACTTGTGCAAAGCTGGTGCAAGATGCTCAATCTTCTTACCCAATTATGAGCGTTTTACAAGGTGACGGGTAAATTTTTTTTACACGTGCTGCCCTGATAAGACAAAATGATGTGTGATCACCTCAAAGTCACAAAGAGAAATAAGAATGTTCTCTGAGGAGGCCATGCATGACCCAGAAAAATGTTGATTAATGTTTGATGTTTGCATACCTACTCCACAACTGTCACCAAGCTGGTTTTACTGTGAGATAACTGAGGTTTAAAGAGTATTTCAAAAAGGTGAAGAAGGCACACTCACCTCAGCTGAAGAGTATCCTGAGGAATACTGCTCAAAATCAATCTCTTCATCACTGTCAAGACATGAAGGAAAGGTTGTCACTCTGAGATAAACCATGAAAAATGAGTTGAAAGGAAACAGAAGCAAGAATAAGAGTCATCACGGTACCAGAGTTTTGAGCTTCACTGCGATACCAGTAAAAATCTGTCTCACACCCAGAGTGGTTTAATGTTTTTCTGATTCCCAGCCTGTGCTTTGTGTTGGGATAAACAATTCATCCTAAAAGTAATGTATTGCCACTTTGTCTCTAAAAGAATTAACGTATCATTTTTGAGTACATGATAAAAGTGTCAAAATGTTGACAATCTTTTGGCACTGAGTGAAGAGAGGGAGAGAGAATCTAGACTGAAAAAAGAATCAGAGAAAATTAATGTTAATATTTTATTCAAATATTTGAAAGCATTCCCCTCCATGCAGTCCTGCAGAGAGGTTCCAGATCTTAATTGCATACCACTAAAGCAACTTTCAACCTGCTCTTCCAGTGTCTCTCTGCCATCTCACCTGTGGTCCTAAGCAGACTCCATTCAACAGCTCCTTTAAAGATCAAAACTTCTCTTCACACATCGTATTGTCCTGCGTCTTATTAAAGATGTACAGGTTGAAGGCAGACAGAGAGCAAAGGCCAAAAACAGCAGCTAACTGTTACAGTTTCTTTAAGTCTTGAAGTTTGCATCTTTGAAGCTTTCAGCTGATAAACTGTGTCGGTTTGTGGCGTGTTTCCAGTTTCCAGGAAGGTATTATCAAAAAAAGCACCAAATGGTATCAAACATGTCAAGTATGCCTTATTTAGCATTAACATATCAAAGTTTTAAAATCTACATCCACTGCATAAAGAATTAATTCAACAGTGTATACCTGGTGTAGCCTTACCTGTCTGTGTCCAGTGCAACTAAACTGTCCTCAGCGTGCTGACTCAGAGCAGCATAGCCCTTGTTGTACTTCACCGTCCTGAAAAGAGAACCAAAAACTGTCAAAGATGCACTTCTGCCTCTACAATACGCTGATATCACAATAAGTGGTTTCCTCTTTCCTCTGTATGCTTCCTCTTCTCACCTCTTAGCTCCTTGTCGGGGCTGATGCATCACTGGGGGTCCTGGTGAAAGGGCTTTCTTCTTCAGTGCCTTCCTCGCCATCTCCCTGTGTTTCTCTATAAATGATATGAAAGAAATTAGATTTGAGTGGATGAGGATCAATGCAAAGGGGAAATATGAAAATGTGTGCTAAAACATCACATTTTGAAACAACACTTTTGTTTCAGTTTAAAACTTGAGATTTGAAGCATTCACTCAGAAGATACGTTTGCTTTTTGATCAACTTTTTTAATGCTTTTAATGATCAATTCAACACATATTAAATACTGAAAAGCTGTTATAGTAAAGCAAAAACATAAAACAGCATGTTCTGTACTATGTTTACTGCCACTTTGAGACATAGTTAAAAAGATAAATCACAGCATTTGTAATCTGCCATCATGACCCAGACTCAAACAGACATCAGTGTTACTTGAAGTTTCTATTTCTTTGAAGTTAAGTTATTAACTCACAGTCTCCAATGGATCAACATCATAACAGCTCAAGGTTATTTCATAACATGTCTTAATATGTGCTGGAATGTGTGCACGCGTTAGTCCCATCATTTCCCTCCAATCAGAACAGCAGCAGCAGCTTTGGAGCTCTCTTAAGCCACGGTGAACAAAAGGGAACATTCCTAGCTATTTATCAAATCTATAATACCTCTGCTTACCTATGACTAATTTCGCATTGTTTTAGAGCAATTTATGAAGGCAAATACAAACACAGACCCTGTAGAGGTGTTAGGATGGATGGGGGTCATGGGTTTGATTGAGAGTGCAATTTGACTTTCATTTATAAATTGTAACAATCATTATGTATAACCCCAGCCAAGTAATTCTTTTCCATGTAAAAATGTTGGGTCGTTTTTCAAATGTTGTTAAAATTCCACAACATGAGATGATTTTTACAGATACTTCCAACAAAATTGGAAAAACTAAAATGGTATGTACGAATTTTCGTTGTTTGTTACATTTCTCTTTCATTTCCTTTTCAAGCATAGAGAGTGTGAACCTATATCACAGACAGGAAAACAAGTCATTGAAATAAGTCATGTGTCCTTTAGGTGCATTTCTACAGTCTCACATGACAGAGTATGCAGAACCGCACCTTACATCTGTCTACAATATTTGTCTAGTTTAGTGCAGGAATGTGAAGCTAATGAAGTGTACCATTTACAGTTTACAGGAAAATTCTGATCTAACAGAGATAACAGAACATTATGTGATGAATGCAGGAAGTAAACCACATACATGTCATACATGTCTTGCAATGCTGTCCATCCAGCAGTATATTCAAGACTTTCTGGCTGACACATTTTGTTGTAGCATGAACCTAAGTAAAACTTGTAACAAACTGATCATTATGAAAAGATTCCCAGTGGACAAACAGGCCTTACAACCATGAAAACCATTATGATGAGTCAAGAATGCTTACGTAGTTTGAGGTGGATTGCTGGAGCCCTGGACATGATGTAAGGTCCTCTTTTCTCCACAGGTCTGATTCCTCCATCAGTCGTCTTAGGTCTTGTGCCACTACTGGTTCCCTAAAGATAGAGAATTAAAAGAAAGTATGTATTTTATTTTCATTTATAGTGATAACACAATGACACTTTTTGATATGATAGTAAAGAGGATGTGTAGTTTTAGAGATGTCTCCAAGAAGACTGAATCCACACGGATTCAATGATAACTTACTGTACATCAGTTATACAGGATTGTGTTTGGTAGATTTGTTGATAACTTGACACTCTTAAAGTTTACCTGATTCTAGTACGCTTAACTATGTGAACTATTTTACTTTATATCACATGACAGACAAGTGACAACGTTAATGATTAAATAACACACTTACACGCGTAAACACGGGCATTATCATCACACTATGTCCTATATGAATGAAATTTTAAAAATTGTAACGTATATAATTTGACAGACAACCCCAAATTTCACATTATTTTGAAAATTGAGAACTCCTCAAAATTCCCCCAGCATCCTCTTCGGCTTACAGGAAGAGACAATCAATTTTACGCGTTTCTAAACAGAACAATCACGTCACTCTAAATCTCTTAAAGCCATGATTACCATTTTCAAATCATAAAAATCTTACCCTCTAGTCCCCCATTTAATAAGCATGTGTCATCATATCTATCTGTTAATAATCAGAGGCTCAGCTGCTTAGCTAACCTCTCACTCTCTGTAAACGGGCTAACATTAGCTGTGTTAGCTCTAACTGACATTACCGATAAAACTTGTGTCTCCGGCAGAGCGTCCAGCAGGCTGTCCTTCTCTGGCTCCTCCATGATGTCGTTCATCATCTTGGCGTTAGCTGTCACAAATTACTCCACAACACAGCCATGGTGACAGGAGTCCCAGCAGAGCGGGACTTAGTTATCTACAGGCGTTGGTAGGCACTTCTGTTAGCCATGTCTGCTACAATGCCATATCATTCCCAGCGCTTCCGGAAAGTTCCTTCCAAAATAAAATCATCTGTCGTGAACATTCCCGAAATCACCTCACACAAAACCTAGTATCTTGAACATACACAGAAAATAACGTCAAGTGCGAGTAAGGTTGCGGCAGAATTTTTTTTTTAAGTACTCTTACTTAATTTTAACTTTAAGATTATTTCAGTATGCATCAAAAAGTCCCTCCACAATACAGGGTGTTTAACAAAGCACAGAATAACCACAGAAGAGTTAATGACTTTCAAAAAGCGAAAACTCATTTTCTATAGTCTGTATTCAGTATAAAAAAAAGTCATTTATTTTAAACACTTCAATTATTTATGCGTTTCCCCTATTTTGGTGTGTTTTCTGCTTAAAAAAAAAGGAAAAAAATAACATCTGCATGGATCAGCATGGATTTTTTTTTTTTTGCTTAATCTATGCTTGTGCCTTCTTGACACTGTATGATCATGAACCTTTTTTACCTGTTTATTAGCAGATGTGCCTTTTTCTTTTCGACACATGGTCCTTTTCACTGTACAAGAAACAACCTGGATTCATTGTGTATCAGTTTTTTATTTGGATCTGTGCACCACAGTGACATAGAAAAATTGTTTTAAATATTTGCTTGAGTTTGTTTCTCTAGTTTTGATATTTTTGTTTTCCTTTTGTTTACACCGTTTTCCCTGGGTCCAAGCAGATTGTCAAACAAATGTTGCCATCTGCTGGTTTTCCAGGGGATCACATCACACTAGCCTGTTGCAAGAAACCTGAGCTAAAGACACAGAGATGGCTTTGCATCTTTACACTGGTCGAACAAAAAAAAAAATCCTTATTAGACTTGACTCAGTGCAGAACACAGCTGTTCCTCCAGGACTCAGAAATGTTATCATATTACACCTGTTTCATTATCTTCACATTGGTTGCTATGGCCCCAAACTTGTGAATAATCTGCCTTAGGAAAATAGGCCAGCTGGTTTAGTGCTTGTTGGAGTGCCTTTCCTGATTTCATTTAACCTTAAATGTCTCTTATCCATAGCTCTTACCATGTACTGATTCTGTTTCTTTTACATGATAATGGTTTTATGCATCAAGCTGTTGGATTCCTTTGAAAGTAGTGATTTTACACTTGACTTAAAATGAACAAAATAAAAACATAGTTTTTAGTGTAAAAGCTAAATTACCAAAGTAAGATGAGTAAAATGAACATCTTTTTATTAGATACAACAGATTTAAGGGCTGCATAGCTGGAGAATAGTCAAGGTGTCAATTCTGACTACAGTCCACTACCAAAATCACCTACAATTCAGACATGAGCATAAAACCTGCAATGGAGATGGCATCGTGGAAATACAGAAGAACAAGATCTAGTTGTTGACTCAGCTGCCAAATCCAGGCTAAAAGCGACACTGTTGCTGCAGCAAAAGCCCGGAAGGAATGCTGGCAGAAAACTGCTTACTCTGTTAATGCATAATTTGTGAGATTATCCAAAACTAATTAATAGGACGATATAAACAGACAGCACTCTGATCACTCAATTTGACTTTATTATGGCACAGACGTTTGGGGCAGGGCTATTCCTCAGAGCCCTTCCTTTGGTTTCTATTTGCCATTGAGTTTTGAGGCTCAGCAACCCGTCTGAGCTTGTTCTGTTTATTTACTCAACTCCCACGTAGTTGCGTGTTCCATAAAGTCATGTCTCAACAGTTCTGCCATGTGTGACCATTATTATTAACATCATTATTTAAGATGCAAATAGTTATCAACAGAATTTATTTATTTATGGATCCATCAGCTGACAAATGAAGTTCAGTCCATATGATGAAAATCTGAATCTCTTGTATAGGATGACATCGTGAACATCAAAAGGATTGCATCTCTCCCTAAAAATTCTCTCTCTCTCCTAAGCGCTCAGCGCACCAACATTGACAAGATCTTCTAAAAATGGGCAGGGTATTTTACAGGTAAGCTGATTGGTCAGGTGTTGTTTTTCTACTCGCTGATCTCTTTTCAAGATCTTAACCTGCTATTGAGCAGGTTAGCCGTTCAGCATACGTTACCACGGTGATTCATCTCGGTAAGAAGTAAACCAGCTTCGTAGGACAGAAAATCCAGGGTTAACCTAGAAGTTACCTCGCTAAGAGAAAATCCAGCTTCATAGTACAGGCCTCTGATTTGACCTCAGGGTGGCCACCATAATTTCAGGCAGGTGGTTATAGTGTTATGGCTGAATGTGACACTGTTTTGTTGTCAAAAAATAAATAAAAGTGTGGTGAATATCATTGGTTTTACTACTCACACCTGTGCTTTACCTGCCATGACACAAAACGTGCTGTAAAAACTAAATGAATAAAAGTCCACCTAGATATGAATACCTAATAAATATTAAATATCTAACCAGAATAAAAACACACTAGGTTTACTTAAATTATTGGTTTACTTTATTAGGTCCACCATTTTGTACACAACAGGACAGCATGGATTAAATCAACAATATAGACATATATGACAGGAGAAAATCAGGAGAGATTATCTCTTTCAGTACCAAATGACCTGTAGGAAAAGGGGGAAAAAAGAGTGTCAGAAGTAGGAAACATGCACCATAATTTTCCAATTCACTATAAATTTACAGGTCAGTTACTTAAGAAAGGCTTGAGGAAGCAACAAAGGGTTTTTTTGATTATGCCAAATAAAAATCTGTTTCAAAGTTTAGTGTTAAAAGCCACATCACCTCTCCAAATAACATGTTAAAGTTTGTTATAGCTCAGTCTCACCCTGACAGTCTATAGCTTGTCCATGCCCAGCTCCTCTGGTGTTGAGATGCCCAGTTCTGACAGGGTGGGCTTAAGCTCCTGCATCAGGTAGGGATAGATTTCTTTGTGGGGGCCAGCTTTGTCCTGCAAGACATGGCGTTCAAAAAAAATTTTAAAAAAAAGAAAACAAACATATACATCAACAATCACTAATTGAATGTTTTTTCCCTGTACGATTAGAAAAGTGACTTTTTCTCTGAGGCTATGGTAATGTTTTCACTGAACGAGTGACTACTCCATTTGCATTTGTGTACCACAGTGATGATGAAAAACTGTTAAGTTATGCAGTCTCCATTCAGGGTCTGTCAAAACTCACACTTTCTCTCTGGCACCTAGCCAAGTAAAAAAGGTCAATAGAAGGAATCACTTAGTCAAGCACCTGTTAAAGACCTGATAGTTGTTAAAGGAACACACTCACCTTTACAGCCTCGAGGATGCGGATGGCACTGGCCAGGTCATTCAGCCTCCGGCAAGCTCTAAGGGCTGAATCCAGGATCTTGGGCTCAGGTACCAGATCGTAACCAATCAGGGTGTTCATGCCTTTCAGGCAGAAAAAAATAAAAGGATCAGCAATATTAAGGGTTTGTACTTCACTTGTCTTTGTTTGTGTTTCTTTCTTCCTATGTGAATGAGCTGCTCCACACTAATTGCCCCACGAGGGATTAATAAAGTTGTTTGAATTTGAATAACAGAAAGAAGAAGAGTCAATGCAAAAAGTAAGCCAGGAAAACATGATACTCGAAGACTGTTTAACCACAAAATTTTTAAGTTGGAATAAAATCACAGTAACTGCTGTCGCACAAAGTAATATTCAGAAACTGTGGTTTAATGGCATGTTTTAACCACAACTTAAAATCACTTTGGAATGCAGTAAATGAGAAATAGGGGGGGGGGGGGGGGGGGGGGGGTGTATACCTTTCCTCAGTTCCCAGGCATCAATGTCAGGCTTGCTGAAGTAAGTCACCCAACGAGCATCAAACTCCTCATCTGTCTCCACTTTGCCATGAGAGTAACATCTGGAGGCCAGTGGAGCTGAAAAACATGAGAGGTTTCTTCAAAACACGAAATACTATACTTAATCTGAGCAATATTTTAGAAAAACAGTTTAGCCTACTACTGTTTGGTACAGTGCACCTCGAATGTATAAGACATACAAAAAGCAATGCCCCATTCAGATACTTTAAATGCTGCCAAATAAACAGATGATTTACAAGCTATTAAAAGTATAACTCTCAAATTCAAAATATTACATTGTTATTTTAATAACACATTGATTTTCTGAAAGAAACTGAAAGGAAATGAAAAGTCAATATTGTATGCTGCTGACTTATTACAGCCATGCCACAAATGACACTGAAAAACTCAACTGCTAATTGTACACTTCCACTTACAAAGCTTCGTCACGCAGTGAAATAATGCAACATCATAAAGTTGTGTAAAAAAATGCAATAATAACAAGATTCTGATAAGTCACCAGATAAACATAGTTCAACCCAGGTCACAACAACACATTTTAAGCTGCATCACCTTCATCGGAGTGGTTGAAATGCTGGGTTTGTAAACCATATTTAGAGATTGTGTAGCATGTTTCTCGTATCTCAGGCTGTTTTCAGTTTTTTGAAGTGATTTGAACTTTGAATGTTTAATCTTGTGACTCTAACTATTTTAAATGACTTTTTACATGATACTCAATAAATAAATAAATAACCTAATACCTGCTGTTACAAGTTAAGTTCTCATCTTACTACAAGTAAACCTATCATATTATATATATATTACATAGCACGCCCCAGATTTTATTTCCGTCTCGCCTCCTAAACATATCACATGAACACAGACTAGATAATATTTGAGTACTGTTTTTAAAATGAAACTACAAAATGACTTCCTGAAAGTAAAAACAGACATCATACGCACGAGACGTCACGAAGCCATCGCAGAAAAACAAAAGAAATACAAGTGAAGCCCTGATCAGGGAAGTAACACGGCCAGGTCACGTAGACCTATATAAACATCATAAAGATTGTCAATAAGTGACTAAAGGAGTTCCGTGCTTGATTTTTTAGTTGGCATGGTTTACGTTTGATATGCGAACGTGTTGGAATGAGCTGCGTACAAACTGCGGTGATTGACTCTCCTGAACTAACTGAGGAGGGTCATCGCAAGGTCGTGGCTTTAACTAAAATTCATTTCGCGCCCCTCCGTTTGAAATTTCTTATGACTGATTAAAGTACAGAAAATGTTCAGTACAATGACCAAAGGAGAGATAACTATAAATATAGCTCAATGTCACCCTTATGTCTAGTTCACATTCAGTCAGCTGCAGCTAAGCTAGGCAGCTAGCCGAGCTAGCTCATTGAAAACATCCACATTAATGAGACTTTTTGTTTCCCCACAGGTGCAAACACGAGCAGTCTTACCTGAGTAGCATGGTCGTGACCGGGCCAGGCTCCGGGCCCCTGTGGCTGACAGTCGGAACACAGCTCGGAACATGGTACTGTAGCAAGTGCTAAGCCGTCCTGACGTTCAGGAGGGATACGAGTGTGGACGGAGAAACACGATGGAGGAAGGCTAGGGGTCACATGACCGACGGAGACAACCGAGAGCTCGACGTTCAAGCTGCTGATTGGCCCGTTTATTGACCTCGTTTACTCCCGCTGAAGATGTTTAAGGTTTGGCAAATTGCATAATCAAAATTGATCTTCTGATCATTTCTCATACTTTTATTTCTATATATTGAGGGAGAACTTTATGTTTACTGAGCAATGCACCTTTTTACAAGGTCATAAAGGGCTTCATAAAAAACATTAACGAAACAACAAAATCGATGAAATAAACCAAAAATAATGCAGTCTTAAATAGTAGCATCAGACAGGTTTCAAGTCTTAAGCTGCTTTTAAGGGCATCAGTAGAAAAGGCTGAAGCTATGTGTACAGAAGCAATATTTGTTCCAATTTGATCTTTTGTTTTGAGTCAGACGTGAGCGACAAGTTTTAGACCCCGATCAACAGTCTTGCAGCAATGCTTTGGACCTTTTAAAGATGTTTGAAGGAAGACTTGAAAGTAAAGAAATTCCAAAAGTAGAGCTGGGAAAATACAAAAATCATGTCTAACACAGTGTTTTTTTTTTCTTGAGAAAACGGTGGGTTTGTGTTTCTTTATATAAACTTAATTTAATGGTCAAATCATCAGTTCATCATAAATGATAAAAAAAGAAACAACAAATGTGCATTGGCAGTAGTTCAAATGGAAATTTTTCTTTCCTGTAAAGAAGTACAAGACAAGTCAGTATGTTTTCTTCAATGTCATCATGAGGTTTATGTACCATCATCAATACAAACCTTGACCTTTATTGTTTGACCCTGACATGTTATTCATACAGCCTCAAGGTTTTTAACAACAGTTTAATATTACAATTTCTACTGCACTGTAAGAAAGGTGTCTTCAAAAGTTTACACTATTTCATTGTAAAAAAAAGTTTTTTAATTCGGTCCTTTGTCCTCGACTGTGCTTTTTGTGATTTGTATTTTGTAATGCTCTTTGAAAGAGTCATGCCCTCTTATCACTTGACCCTATGTTTCCCACAGTGCAACTTGAGAGCAACTTTTTTTAGACTCACCCTGTCTGATAAGCAACCAGATATTTTGCCCTATTTTTTTCTTTGGACTTTTGATTCAAAATTTGCATCAAAACCTCAGATAAAATATTCTCCCAGAGTTCAGACAGACATTATTTAGCTGGGCATAGACTGGTATCATTTACACGACAGGCTGCGCTTGTTTTGTGGCTCCATAAGATTACAGCCCTGAGAAAAGCCAGTGCTTCTCATAGATGTCCAATACCAGCAGAGGGTGCTCTAGGTTTAAAAAGCTGTTTTGAAACCTTTAGAGTAAACTGAATTTATTTGCTGGTTCAGAAGCAAATAACATTACAAGTGAGTGTGTGAGGAGCTAAAGGACTGACTTGATTTCTCATAAAACTTTATTTAAGATGTCATTGATATTAAATTGAATTCATAATATCTAATAAACCACAAATTTCATGAATAAATTGTATGATCACAATTATCAAATTTATTTCATTTTGTATATGTGAACACTCTACACACATGTTCAGTGACTGTAACCAAGATATAAGGGATTACTTTGTTTTGTGTATTTGATGTTTAAGTGTGTGTGTGTGTGTGTGTGTGTGTGTGTGTGTGTGTGTGTGTGTGTGTGTGTGTGTGTGTGTGTGTGTGTGTTCTTAGTGACGTTGTAAACCCTAATCCGTCCTAAGCCCAGAGCACCACAGTGGATGTCCATTAGTTTAATGTGCTGCTGCGCATCACTCCTTCTCTGTCGCTCCATGTCTCTTTCTCTCTCTCAATCACATCTCTACCGTTGTTCCCATGAGCCCATGATACACACGTGTACTTTACATATATGTCACACTCTAACCATTTAACCCGTTTCAGTAAACTGTACAACTGGTTGAAATAAGCTCTGAGACCTCTGACTTTCCTGAGTGAGGGATAAAGAGAAGAACCCATTTACTTGGCTTTTCTGGTCAAAACAAACACAATAAACTGATTTTACATTATTTTAAACATTTTGACATGTCTGTGAAAGTAATTTTTTTGCTTGTACAAAGCAGGGTCATGTGGTTTTTAGATGTGGGGATCAGGACTAAATTGTCATCTCCCCATGGAGGAACTGACTGTTTACACTCCAGAGAAATTAACATCCCCAGACCAGATAGTTCTCTTTAACAGAAGACAGTTATGTTATATGCTGTACAGGCAAGTATTCATTTTTCAGAGTATATTTTTATCTCATTTGTCTTATTTCATGTCTAGAGGTAGACGACTCACACTCTGACCAGCACAAGTTTTTAATAATACAGTTTATATACTCAAACAGAAATGACCTGCCTGAAAGAGTTCCTGGTACTTAACTGTCTAGTCAAAAATCTCTTTATGTAAGTCTTGCATGGTATAGTTTGTTGCTTGTTTTGAGGCACTGATATTACGTTTTTCAGATAACATCAGCATTAATGCTCAGACTATCGTGACGGTAGAAAATCTTTCAGTGATACTAAGTGGACAGAATAAAATAAATCACTGTTTCAGTTTATAGCCTTTGGTTATCTTACCTCCCATTGTGGCTCCTGTTTCAAATACTGTAGCCAGGCGGATTCTCCTCCCTTTAAGAAGACCATGGTAGTGTTGACTATCATTAACTATCATTAACTAATGACTTATCTGGAAAACAGTGCCATGAAATCACTCAAATGTGTTGTAAAAAGCAGGAATCAAGCAGAGTTTGGTTCTACAGTTATGATGGTTTTATTGGCATTTTCCAAGGTTTTAATTTACAGTGATGATCACAGCCTGGAAAGGTAAAGAGAGATGAAACAAAAAGAGTGGCACTATAGCAGATAAATATGGCCTCTCCTCTGTGTGGCCTACATATGGAGCATGCGGTTGCCATGTTAAGATATTTTTGCCTGGATAAATGAATTATTCAGTGTCTTCTAGCAGCTGTTGGACATGCATAACACACTTAAAGTAGGACTTCATGTTGCAAGGGTTGAATCGTGGGTAAAGAAGTCTAGCTTGGTGTGCGAAGAAGTTGTTTGTTTGTCTTGAACTATGGCGTCTAGCTATGCTCCAACTCTTTTCGTTTCACAAGATGAGCTCTGACATTAATGCCCAGTGGTCCATCAACAATGCTGCTCACACTTCGCCTTATGATGCAGTTTTCATGAACTAAAACAAATCAGTTAAATATTCAGCATTTGCCTTTGAATGGTCAGATTTAGCTCCCTGAGGAAAAGGTTATATACTATACAATCAATCATGGCATCAAATTGCAATATCACTACCCTATTAATAGAGTTTTCAGGATATACTAACAGTCAGGATCAAAAGCTGTGGTTTCATCCACACGACTTCAATAAACTATGTAATTTATTCTACAATTAATGACTATGTAATAAAACAATGGCCATGTTAACAGTTCGTGAGGGCTGCATGTTCACTATATTCACTGCAAGTCACCGTGGCATCACAACATCTGAACTGATGAACACATTGTGTCTTGTACATGGACAATAGCAGAATACTGACATGGGAGAAGGACATCTTGAAACAAGGTGTACATACAGTTTATTTTACACACAGGCTTAAAAAAAGAGTGATGAAGAAAACAGGACAAATGATCTAGATCAATGAAGCCATTTAAGAAGCACTATGTACAACGTGGAGAGAGTTTGAGTGACAGAGCTATGATTTATTAAGAAAAAAAAAGCAACAACACAGAACATCACTGACAACAAGGGGAGTGATAGGCAGGGCTGAGAGAGGGGCAGAGGGACGTATGATATGTGCATGTGTGCAAACCTCTACAAGTTTCACAATAAAAGCATGATTTCGCAGCGCCTGCTGTCGAGCATAGGTAATGGGCGCTGTCTGTTGGTGTTGGGGGCTGGACTGGGTTTGGTTGGTGTTGTTATTTTTAGGGGGGTTAAACAGGGGTGAAAGCACTTCTTGCAAACATTTAGCCACTGCCCAACATCTTTGTAGCACGCTGGTTGGCTTCGTCAATCCTGGTCTTGTTGGAATCAGCCTGAAAAAAAAGGAGAGTTGGAAAATATTCTAAAAGAATTCATAGAGTGGCGATGACTTCATTTGAGGAAGGGTTAGATGTAACTCTGTTCGGAGAGTTTTCTTATTAAAACAGGCAAAGAATTCAATTTGAGGCAAGCTTTTGGCCCTCTTGCAAACAGCTACAACTCATCCACCTGTCTGCTATCTTACCCCTTCCCTAATTATGCAAATGTAAAAATTTCCTGTGGTTTGTACTAACAAAGAAATGAGCTGTAAAACCAAAGGCAAAAGTCTGAGGGGCTTGAAAGGGATTCCAGGCTTTTGAAGTCAGCCTCAAATAAACATTCGAGGTACTTTGTATGTCTACATCGACTTCATTAGTCAACATCAAAGGTTGCCGCTAAGGATGTACAAAGTGAATCTATATGCAGTTGACCCTTCACAGTTTTCCTCTGACGTCACAGTAGGAAGCTCAGACTATCAAAGGCTAATGTGTGACAAATGTGCGCCGCATACATTAATGGAATTTAAGGTTTCTACAACCAATCAGCTGCTTAGCTGTTGTGCTTATAGCTTATTAAATGTTTTATTTTAAAAATGGCCCCATTCGCCTTTAGATGCTGATATATGTAGAGGTGTTAATCTGACAACTTGATTTTTTGTTTTGTTTTGTTTTGTTTTTTTTTTTTGCAACCTGGAACTTAGCAGAACCACTTCAGTACAGTATTTGAGACATCAGTCTCAGTTTGATGTCGGAGGACTTGGTTGAGTTTTTGTTTTCTGAATCATTTCATCTGAATTTAGCACCATTCACTTATAGCTAATAAAACATATGCTAGATTAAATTAAGGCAGAACAATCCTTTAATGAAGACATATGTACTATACTAATGGACTCAGAGCACAATTGTAAGGCTTAACAACCAGATTTGGCCCAATAGGATCTGAATCAGATTTCCTTCATTACTGTGTCAAACCCAGGCTAAATCTGCTCCAAATCAGCACTGCTGCATCCGCTGCCACACAGCCTAATGCCAGGCATGTAATCCATGATAAATATCAGATAAATACTCTATAGATAAGCTGCCATGCGGTCCAGATTTTTTTTCATGTACTTAGTTTACCCACAGTTCTACCGTTCATTCATTTAACTCCCATTTTCTCACTCACTTAACATCTTAACAGTTTGATCTCATTCTGGTCTTTTTCATTTCTTCATAGACTTAGCCATCTTTCAGCTACTTCAGCTCCTCAACTAAAACAGTCTTTTACCTTGAATCGTCTGAAACAGATCAATTTCCACCCACTATTATGACTTTAGAGTGGTGAGCTGAAGATGGCATTGAAGTTACAGTACACACAGTACAGTACCTTCTCCATGATCCTATCGATCTGGCGGTTCTGGGTGTCGATCTCCTGGCCCATGTCCAGGGCCATGTGACGCAGATTCCCAATGATCCCGCCCACCTGCTCAAGGTTCTCATCCATCTCGTTCTCCCGGGCATCATCCGTTACCCTGAATCACACAGGAGGATGCAGAGGGACGTATTATTAGCCAGAAATTAAAAGAAGAAGCAAATGTGATGCATAATTAGTTAGGATTTGAATATCAGTTATTGAAAAAAGAGGTGGACAGGTATGAATTTATCTTGGAACTACTTGGAGTGCCTCTTTCTCTGTGAAGATTCAGCAACATGGACAGCACTTTACATCCAGAATTCACTGGGATTATTGAACCTCTAACAAATGTCAATTTCTTATTCAGTGGTTCCAACATTAAGGCCAGGAACCCACACACAATTAGGTCTGAAGAAAGACCTGAGGATTAAAACATCTGCATCTTTAAAAAAAATCATTCTGATTGTGGATCATTTCTTCATTCATTCATCTTCTATATACTTATCCTGTTCAGGGTTGCAGGAGCCTATTCCAGTTGCCTTAGGGCGAGAGGTAGGGTAGACCCTGGACTGGTCCCCAGCCAATCACAGTTCTTTATTACATGTTTTAAATATTTATTTACAAGTTGCTCAGTGATGATCAGCAGAGGAGTTATGAGCTCTGACAATTCAATGCTGAAGATGTGGCAGAATCTGTTCTCTCAGTCTGCGCTCTTCTAAACATAGCAGCAAATATTACAGAAAAAGAGGTCAGCAACTGACATTTATTACACTGATGGACTGTCAAAATGGTCACCTATTCCAGGAGTAGCTCTATATAATTTTCTATAATTATAGGTGTAACAGAATCACACACAAGCACACACAAGCACACATGAAGACACAGGAACAAGAAAGAACACCACCTACACACACAAACAAACACACACACACACACACACACGCACACACACACACACACACACACACACACACACACACACACACACACACACACACACACACACACACATATAAACTTACCTGCGGATGAAGCCCCCACTGATAGCCATCTGCTCACGTTCATCCACCACTCGAGCTCCAGGCTGGCTGTTCACCACTCCATCCTGGTTTCCTCCCCAGGCCTGGCCCCCACCCTTAATCCTACCACACACACAATTCAGTCAGGGCCAGGGGAACTAATGCAGTGAGTGCTTGTGTGTTTGTGTTTGTTTGCATGTATTTGTAGATGTATGTGTTTGCTGTTTGTTTCTGATGTATTAAAAGAAAATACATATTTAAGTTGGTGCATCTAAGTGTGTGCTGTTCAGTATGTGTGATGCTGCACGTGCATGTGTGTGCACTGGAGCGTTAATGTGTGTATTCATGCAATTCAGTATTAAAATATATACATATGTTTTCAAATGCACTGAATAAGAAAGTAGCGAGCCATTTAGCCGACTTACAGCAACATGCCAGCCACACATGTTCAGATTTACATACATGCATTGCTGTTAGCTGATAACTGAACATGAATAATCTAACATGCAGATGAACTAAATGTGGGCACAATAAGCTTCAACTGTATGTGCGTTGTGTTTCCTTGAAGAGAAATCCTCCACAAGCACATACAAAAGAGCACAAACACGAAACATAACAACGTGACTCCAGACACGGACACACACAGACATGTAGACTGAGAGGACATGCAGGGAAGAAACATTTAACATGACACAGGAAGGGAGCCACACATAAAGAGGAGCAGGATCAGACACATGCTGTATCTATTAAAAGAAAACCAAACAGTTAGATCCACTGAGGGACACCACCCCCCAACAAATAAAGAGGGAGAAGTGATCATTTTGCATGCAAGACAGCCCTTCATTTCATCTGGATGAGTAAGAGAGTAGGACAATAATACACAGTTCACAGTCAAATAGGCAAATGTAATTCATAACCTTGTTTTATTACATTAAGAGAACCTGATGGATGGAGTCCAACACTGACACAATGTTGCCTTTTTTCATTATTTCAAAGTTATATCTGTTAACTTTTATATCACAGAGAGCAGTGGTGAACCACACCCATCAGATGCTCCAGACAGTTCATAACAACAAGCAGGAATTAGTTTTTTCATGCTATTTGACCCAGAGCTGCCACATAAAGAGTCTAGATCAGATGGAACACATGACATAACCACAGGTTTACATAACACATGTCGCATGAGAGGGAGGACCACAGAGCTATAGAACAGACAAGATCTGAACCGAAAGAAAAAAAAAATCACAGCCATAATGGCACCAAAACACTCCAAAAATATGGTCCTACTGTAAATGAGTTTGAACTCAAATTAGGTAGTGGCTTTTTTAAAAACATGACCCGCTCCTACAGAGTGAAGGCTGTGATGCAAATGAAACAGAACAATTATGTGAGCTTGCATCATGATCCATTTCAGCCCTGTTTGGGAGAAAAACAAAAAGGTTTGTTCACCATTAAAAAGTCTAATGGTGTTTTAAAACACCATGAAGGACATAAAAACTGGATAAAAACAGAAAACAAAAGAGAATTTGCTATTCAGCAAACAGACGGTGTTTGATTTTCTTGGTTAATCCATTCCTCAAAAAGAACAAAAGACTGCACAGTTAAACCTGACTCTGCATGCACAGACGTTAATCCAGTGTGCTGTATTTTGTAAATCATCAAGCCCCTCTCAAAAACAAAAAGGTATTTATATTCTGGTTCTCTTGGTTTTTTGCCAGCAGCTTGTGTTTTCTATAGCTCTGAGAGTGAACTCTGTGTACAGTACATGTTTGGGTCCCCGTGTATCGTTTGCTCAGACATGACTCAGCGGCCATAGTTTGGCTGTTTGGGGCTGGAGAACAGATCACACAGGAGTTTGGCAAAACTGGCATTAGAAACCCACTTCCAGGTCAAAACTTTATTACAAATAAAGCATTTAAGAAGTTTAATATCAAAATGTTGTGCTTTGAGAGCAAGTTTGCCTCACTCTTGTATGATATTTCATTATGTGGGACATTTCTGAGGAAGGAGAGGTGAGGGTTATTTTTTCACATTCATATTACCTCAAATTTGAAGATTGCATATGTTTGATTAGGAAATTATTGTTCTGACAGTAAGTGAGGGAGTTAAAGTTCTTACACAATACAAGACAACCAACATAGTTTTTATGTGGTTGCAGAATAAAATATTTGCAGGAGAATAATTGTTTTGCTTGAGCATAGAATCCCTTCCAATCGAAACTCTGGACATGCATTGGATTGTCAACTATCCAGATCGATTTAGCCCCAGTGAAGAAAGAATTTATTTAAGATGATAAATATTGTACTTGTCCCATGTATAACCCAATTTTAGAGCCTTGAAGTACTGCACTGCAAAAAACTGAAATCTTAGAATGTGCTTTTGTCTTATTTTTTGGTAAAAATGTCTTTTTAGACTTAATATGAGCCTCATTCACCAGACCAGTCCAGAAACATGTTTCATTTAAAGATATTTAAACACAAAAGTCAGCTCTGAATTGTTTGTAACCAGTAAAAAAATCTGCTAGTGAGTAAGTGAAAGTTTCTTGTATTTAGACATAATTCTAAACTTGACAAGTAAATTTTTCTTACCCCACAGATTTTTTTTACTTTTTGCAGGTAATTCAGACCTTATTTTTGACTTTTAATATCTTGAAATAAGACACGTTCCTGGACTTGTCTGTTGAATGTGGCTCATATGTCATATCAAGTATAATAAGACAATTCTTACTTTAAATAAGACAAAAACACACTTGCTTGGATGTCAGTTTTTGCAGTGTGTTCTGTTCTAGTCACCTGGATGGTCTCTCAACAAAGGGTCTGATCAGACCAGGACACACACTGTGGACAAATCCCTCATACAGCCCCATCTAAGAAAACTAAATTAAATTCTCTTTAATTCAGTCCAGGTGAAAAAATGTTACATACCGCACCTTTAAGGCTTTATTGTATTGTTTCCTGTCCATTTGTAACTGAGTGTACACGTTGTTTCTTTCTTGCAGGGAGTCAGATGAGAAGATAAATATCATTGTCATGTTTGGTAAAGTTAATATATAGTACATAATATTAACTATTCAGACATGACAGTGATATCATCAACCCCACAGCAAGAGAGAAATAAAGCATATTACCAAAAATATGAAGTAATGTTTCTGCTTTAATAAACTCATTATATTCCTCTAGTTGTGACTGTGTGAGCCTTGTTGATGTTCTGACAGTGTGTTGTGTTGTTAATCTAATGATGCAGAACATGAAGCTCACCAACATGTCGGTTTCCTTTAATGAAGAAAATGATACATTCATGTCGTGGAGAAGGCAACCAGTTGAGTAAGTCTTTGGTTGGATATGAATGCAACATGAGGCGTTCATGCTGCAGGGTGTGAGGGAGGGGGATGGGAGGGCGGGGTTCAGGGAGGTGGAAGGGGGTCCCGTGGCCCAGATCCCAGGTGATGCTGCTACCTGCTGGAAGAGAATCTCTCATCCAATGTTTAATGAAGGGCTTCTGAGGTCAGCCGCCATGAGGGCTGATAAAGTGGCATCGTGCGAATGTGTGTCATCCATGCGTGCACATCTATCAAACACTCTCACACATGCATGCAAGGCGGGTGCCAGTCCGGAGTGTGTGTCATCGTGGCAAATGGCCTGACCACTCACACCCCAGCTCATCATGCTCAGGCGCACAGGTAGAGGCAGGAAGGCAGGCACTGAAACACATGCAGTCAGGCGACACGGGCAGCACCTACTTGTTACAGGGACATGAACATAGACCACAGAACTGTCCTAGATTGTTCAAATTCTTTTCTGCATCCTTCATGTCCTTATTGATCTGGTCCATCCCCTCCTCGATGCGCTCCAGTTGCTCTGATTACCAACACATTGTCATTTTTCCAGCAAAAGAACGAAAGCACGTGAGAAGAGAAGAAGAGGAGAAGAAGAAATCGCAGGTGGAAGGAGGAGAGGGGAGTAGAGGGGGGAGACAAAGGAGAAGAGACAAAAAAAGACATTGACTGTGACAAGAGAGACATCAGACATCACCACTACCACCACCAGCACTGGACAGGCAAGAGCTCAGGGCCCCTGACCGGTACCTACTTTTTAATACATGGGCAAATCAGACCACAGCACTGTCCTATATCTTTTAAATCTTTCTCGGCCTCCTTCAGGTCTGCGTTCACCTTGTTCATGCCCTCCTCCACACGTTCAAGTTGTTCTGGTGAGGACAAAGGCATGAGAGGAGTGAAATGGTTTGTTTTTGGAGATTTGGTGCGCTACACTACAGTGAAAGAGGCAAAAAGCTTGGGCGCGATGCAGAAAGCAAAGCAGGCAACAAGCTATGTTGGGAACATTTGCTGACTCGAGGACTAAAGACTGTCAACTAATGGCCTCGTTGTTAGCATTTCCTTCGACTCTTCACAGTTTTTGTTTCCTACCTGCATCCGAAGCGACACACTGCATTTCTTAATAAGTGTTTCATGAAAATCATCGCTCAGTAGCCACAGCTTCCTGCACACTCAGATGGACGGAGCTATAAAAAGCCCTGTCAAGGTCAGCTCCTCTCTCTGCCTGGTTAATGGTTATAGGACAGGAGAGCTGTAATCTCCATCTGTGGAAAGGGGGCATTTCGTCTGCCAGGAAAAACTCCTCAGGTTTGATTAGTCCCATTGTGCTGAAGAGGACACACGGTCGTAGAAAACAGGTTCAAGCAGAAGCATGTGATCCATGAACAACGCCTGATGTCAGAAAATAGCAGTTTATTACAGATCTGCTGTAGCCTTCATGGGGAAGAGGCTTCATACAGCAACATACTGTACAAAGAGGGGGAAAGGGTGTTCAGGGAGGCTGCAACCAGTGCATGAAACCATCTGTAAAATGATGGAGTGTAAGGGAGCTGATGCCCATGAATCTAAGTGGATTAGATGCCAGTACATCTGGCTCTATATTCTTCTTTGTACATGTCTGATTTCTTTTTTATATCTCTGCAAAGTGTATTTGTCTAATTTTGAATAATTTAACTGAATGTAAACCGCATTCACCCAACAAGTTCAGATATAAATCTCTATTTCAAGATATTACAAGAATGATGACTTAACATTTTATTTAAACAGACTCCTTTTACTCTTTGCAACCAGCTTGAGCCTTAACTTTAGCTTGAAATGTCTTGAAATAAATCTTAATATTTGTCTTGTCAGATAAATTTGGCATATATAAGGTATGATGTGACAAGAAATTGGACAAACACAGGTTTCATTTTTACACTGCATTCTTTAGAAAGTCTTAAGTCTGCACCTGAACCCTGTAGAAGTTGCCAGATTTGCAGTCATCAGGACAGACTTGAGGTTTTTAGGGCTACAAAGGTGGTTCACTTCTCACCAAGGTGGATCACTATAGGCTAGGTGTTCAGCATAGGTTACGGCTGCTGATCACCTAGCCTGCTCTGTATCAGGTTATGTTCAGGATAGGAGATCACTGTGAAGAAAACTCAACCAATCAATTCGCTTTTATCGTGGAGCTCTGTGAGCTGATTAAGAGAGGAGGAAGAGGAAGAGGAGGGGGGAGACCAGTGGGACTCTTTGCCGACATCTATGATTCAACATGTGAAGAATATTAATGAAGGTCATAGACTGTGTTTTCCTTGGACTAATATAACTCCTTACACAAGAGCCTTCACATTATGGCACTTATTAGATATAAAATTACATGTGTTTATTGCTTTGAATATATTAATATATTTTTAAATTCCCCACACTCTTCAGGTCTGTAGCTCAAGTGTTGCATCCAAACCCTGCTTTCAGGGGATAAATGGGAGCTGTTTATGGTCCGATCTATCACCCACTAAAGGTGGAAAGTGATATCAAAATAAAAAGCTTGGGACAATAACTCAATAAACTTAGAGATATTGACTCTTGGCCCTCTCTGACTGAACTCTCCCTCTTTTCCTGCCTTAGAGATGAGAAGCAGATCTTGCAGCTGAGCAGAGAGGATCAGGATTAAGATGTCTTTTCAGCCACCTGTAAGGTAGAGATCTGCCACTTATTCGACATGAGGGCGAGGAGTATCAACACAAACTGCTTCACGCGACCACAAAATGGCATCGAGCGGTAATAATCCAGAGTGAGGGATTGAGCAGAGGAGGAACGTGAGAGAAAGAGAGAGCTATTGTTTATCTCCTCAGTCTTAAACCCTCCCATCTGATGGAGGATTACTATGTGAGGGCCTTCCTCCCCCCTCCTCTTCCAGTCAGTCACCTTCTACAATGAGACAGCAGAGTGATTCAAATCAGGAGAAACGTGTAGCACGCTTCGTCTTTCACAGCAGACATTTTGATTAGTGGAAGCAGGATAAGCACCAGTGTTACTTATTCCATTAAGAAGGGCTCTGGATTTCCCAGTAGTCCCAGTGAGCCGTGACAGTGTGACAGTGAGTCAATACGCTTAAAACAGGGACCTGGAAATGAGGCAGCTAAATGGAATTCAGTCATTACTAATCCTAGTTTACACCTGAGCTTTCATAAAGAGGGTTGTCAGAATATGTGCTGTAAAAAATAAAATCTACGCTGGTTAAAATCTGTCCAGTTTGAGTCAGAAACTGTGGAGCTGTGTTTCTTTCTCAGCTGCACTGACCGAGTGTTATTGATGTGTGAGCGCATTTATTAGCACCTATGGCTAGATTCCTCTCGATGGTAACAGCCAAAGACTTTGGTTGTTTTGGTTCTCAGAGTCGAGCCAAAGAGAAGGCATAAAAGGGTTAGACTTTAATTTAATTCAAACTAACAGCCATGGAGTGTTGCTTCAACCAGATGGTCAAACTTGTCTCTATCGCACTGTAACAATAAGTTCAATAAGGTTATATTCCCAGTTTTGCAGTACGTTTCCCTCACCATGCAGCTCTGATTTTACTCCGCAGTAACACAGATACTTGAATGCATATGACCAGGGATTTGTTGTGATGTATGTATAATGATAATAAAGGCTTTCTCTAAATATTTCTATTCAAAGAAATTCATTGGAGTCAGAATACTTAGTGGTTGGTTTTTTACTGATACTTTACAGACAGCATGAGTAATGTGTGTTATTGAGTACATGGACAACATACCATGTGGTCAGTTCAGTGTGCAAACAAATCTATCTTTTAATAGTCAGAGCTGACAACTAATTCAAAAGTTACAGGAAGGAGAGGAGTCAGAAAGATACTCTTTGTCCCCCTAATTGGGCTGGGAATCAGCACAGACCTCTCAGTATGATCTGTATTGATACTTTGCATCACTGGTCATATTTAAATAAGAGTTAAAAAGCTGCGCAGAGAAATCAACTTGCTGTGTGCTGTTGTGTGGGTCAATAATAAATTATTAAAATATGTAACTCTAAATACGGCAGCCACAAAATTTAAATTACAAGCCCCTACAGCATGTACCTTTGAATTTGCACAAAGCATACGATAAGATGCTAAACATAAACCAGCTCATCTGAAATACTGTTAGCAGTGACTGAAACATGATGAAGGTTTTTTTTTTTTTTGAATACTCCATCATTGTCAGAACTCATAACCCTGAATTAGTTGTGGTGATGTTTTAATCTGCAAGGCATAAGCTCTCTGTATATGTTTTCATTTTTCCATCACGCTGCTGCCTTTAGATTATTTCTCTGTAAATTATTATGCAGAGTCCACAGCTGACTCTCCTCATACCAGGCAATAAAAAAAAGAGTGTAAAAGGACTGTTGGACATGGCTGTCGTTCTTTTCTGCTGTCAGATGATGCAAATGTGACTTGTGTTTCTCAGAGTATTAAATCAACATCCTTATTAGCTGACCTCAGAGCTTAAACAGACAAAACCACTTTGAAACAATGAAGCAGGAATGTCTTATTTCTCAGTTTCACCCAAAGAGGCTCTCACTATCTTTTGTATGACTCGACCATTACTGCCTGCATCTCTCTCTCTTTCTCACTGTTGCTTACTAGCTTTAACTCAAGTAGCTTTCTGCCTGAACATTGACATCCACACGTTTGGAGGTTGTTGTGATTGCAGAACTTTTTTTTGATGCTGTATCTTTTTCCTTGGCAGCTGAAGTGGGCAGACTTTTTAGCAGGTTTTTTGCATCAGTAATTTTCACTGCCACTTAATTAAAGCAGAATTAATGAATTAACATTCATAAAGTTTACATCTTTGAAACACAGGAAAAGCGAATTACATTTTTAATGGAGTCCTACTTTGAGAATTAAAGAGAGGATGTCTTTAATGTCACATCTTTCATGGTTTGTCTTTTGTTAATTGTTTGATCTTTGCATTTGAATAGAATTACTAAATATTATATTGTTTTGAATTTCATTAATGCTTCTTCTAACTCAGTTGGGTCTCACTTCTGACAAGTCTTCTTTATTAGGATATGTTCTCAGAACTGAAGAAACAGACACTGCTGAGGAGGTAGATAAACAGACTGGAAACTGCAGCCTCTGGTTAAATGCTTTGGGTGATTAACTTTTATCATTGTAAACAATCGCATCCACCTTCTCCCCTCACAGAGGTTACATTTATACCACACTGAGAGATGCTGCTTTCGGCTCAGTGAGGCGGAGCTGCAATCCATCAGCTCTGACTGAGGTGTAATTCTGGTCAACATGCACATAACAGGCGAGCAGGAAGGGACTCATTAGCTGCAGTGAGACCTCCACTGCAGGTGATACATCACTGTAAGGAATGACAAATCTCCTCCCATGTAGGACCTAAGCGTGTGTGTGTGTGTGTGTGTGTGTGTGTGTGTGTGTGTGTGTGTGTGTGTGTGTGTGTGTGTGTGTGTGTGTGTGTGTGTGTGTGTGTGTGTGTGTGTGTGTGTGAAGGCAGGGGGATTAGTTTCACCATAGTTTACAGCTTAACTAGACTTGATTAATTACTTTAAGCGCACCAAGCTATTAGTTATGAGTCCTTTCGTACAATATCAGGGAAAACTCTGGTGTGAAAAACACAACTTAAACAAGAGAAGATGGTACGGGTCATTATTCTCTGTTAAAGTGAAGGATGTGTCGAAAAAAGATTAAGGGGAGCTTCATCATGATTTTCACTAAGTGATCATTAGGAGAAGAAACAGAGGAAGAATGTAGAGGTCAGGGGAGAGAGGCAAAGGTATTGAAAAGAAAACAAGAGAAGAAGAGGAAGACGGAGAGAGAGACAGATGGGGGATCAGGTTAAGAGGACATTTGCTGAGAGGCAGAGGTAATTTAAATCTGTGAATTGATTGCTGTCCTGTGCTAACAGCAGTGAGCTGTGCACTGAAGCAGCCGCTGTTTCTCGGGGGGGAAGGAGACAGCAGGAGAAGAAGAGACAGAGGGGAAACAGGCTATATGTTCCTTTGACAGGCCAATTAGGCTGCTCTTTCAGGCATGGAGCTGAGTACAAGCCTTTAGTTACACACATGCAGATGCACATTATCTGCATAAGCCATGACTGGACGCTCCTCTACACACAGTTATTAAACTGTCCTACATCTACACAGGCACCAACTCAACCCCAGTCTCTTTAATGTTGAAGCTCAGAGGCAAAATACTGCCCTATAAGTCTTAAAAGCATTACTCCTCAGGCAGCAGAGACACATGTGGTGATTGTCAGTGTTTTCTACGCCGAGTAAAGACTGCTGAGTGGATTATATCTGTGACCTCTGTCACTTTAGACAAGACTGTCAGAGAGAAAAGAGACATTGGAGGTACAGTGTCAGATCAGCTGGAGAAAAGACAAACTTGGCAGCTTTTGTTCCATTCTGTCCTTCCACAAAGGTACAGTTTCCTTCAATGAGTGCTGTTCAAGAAGCTAATAAGCTTAGAAACATAACCTGATGTTGCCGTTTGCAAATCAGAAGTTAGTCTAAAAATAATCTAGCTGTCAAATATGGACATCCCAAAGAGTTAATATCTTACTGAAGCTAAACCCTGGATGAGAAATAGCTGTTATTTAAGATTTAAAGATACCACCTCAGACTCAGTCTGTGTTCACAGAAAGAACTTAAAATCAGTGATTTGTAACTTGTGAATTTTAACCTCAAAAGATGGCTTAGTGTTTTTATTGTGATTGTTTGAAATAGAATATCAACCATAACAGATTGGGTTAACTTTTCCACATAATGCTTTGAATTTTAACACACCCCAACTAAAGCACTATTCTCAGATGAAGCACACATGTTTTTCCACCTGTAGGGCACCGATCAACTGCAGGGGTATGTATGTAGAAATACAACAAACTAAGTGCAGACACAAGCAAAGACCTTTCTGAAGAACAAGAAATAACAGACTAGAAAGAAAAAGAGAAGAAACTTCAACGCTAAACCAATGAAACTTGGAAAACTACTCACTGTTACAAGTGGGACTTAATAATGGTATTTAGGGGCCTTTCTGGATCATATATTACTTACAAATCAACAAAAGCTGCAGCGTGTAACACTGACCACCCAGTCTCCTCTGCTCGGGAGCTTAATAAGAAAACCAGTGAATCTGAGTGGAAGTGCATCTTTAATGGATGTGTTCAGCTCTCAGTGTCTTTTATGCATAATGACACAACCCATGGTCCACACAATAAGTTTACAAATACACTGTGAGATAACTCTACAGTCATCACCATCAGTCTGATAAATCACATTCACAGTCAGATCGGTAAACTAAAGGACACATCAAGCCACACAGCCGTTAATGGTAAAATTAGCAGAAATACGACAAACATTAAATATTAAACAGACGTCAGCTCAGGAGCTGGTTGTTGTTTTGTCATGAACACACCCCAGAGGTTAAAATCCACAATGAACATGAGAGAGACGTATGGAAGCAGTGTGGACTTGCACCCACAGCCCAGTGGTTGCTAATAAGTGACCGAGCTAATGCTGGACTCCTCAGCTGTTTAAGTGAGCCTGTTACAGGAACTCACTGGTAGGGTTTTAATCAACTCTGCACTGTCAGTGGGAGAAAACATGTGTTTTACATCCAAGAATGGTGCCCATATTGAGTGGGGCTGATGGCAAAGTAAAGAGCTGAAAAACTAACAAACAGAGCATACACTTATATCACAATTAGTACCTTGGTCGAAGTTTTTTTTTTTTTTAAATTAGCTAAATTATGTGATCGAGCTGACCCTGTCTGTGGTGGTTCATGGCTCAGCTTCAGTTCCAGTTCAGTGACCAGTTTCTCAACAATGAGGCAAAGTTCACCACCGTCCCTCTGTGGCTAAAACTCTTAATATTGACTCGTACCCCCAAACAAACCAACAACAAAACAAACAAACAAACAAACAAAAAAAAAAAGAAACTATCCAGATCCATGACCCGCTGGAAGATCCAAACACAGTGCAATGCATACCATCATTTCTCTGATGCTGTACTCACATAAAGTGGTCGGACTTAGAAATGATGGATTTGAAAACAAGATTTTGAAGTCAGCAGAAATACACATATCCTGATTTTTATTCTGTGATATAGATCACTGGATCACTGGCTTCATATCACTGGATCATATGTTTTCTTATCATGCTCATCAGATCATTTAACTCTGCCTTCACTTAACCCTATATTGCTGAAAGTATCACACTTGATAAATAAATTTCAAAGATCTCTATCTCATTATGTGTTAGAAACATAAAATAAATAAAATTTAAAAGGTATTCTACCTCCTTGAGGATTATAAAACCACTTCGCTGAAGTTGTTTTTTGGTCCTTTTTCAAAATGACTTCTGTCATGAAATCATCCATCCACTTTTTCAAAGGAAAATCAATGCAAGTGTTCAAGAAGTTGCAGTAAACTATTTCCTGCATTGAAATAATGCTTACTTACTAAAAACTTTACTGAAAAAGTTGCCAAAACTGCCCAATGTGTCAAATATGATACAAAAAAAATCCTAAATAAGCATTTTTGTGGATTTTGTTAAAAGGGTTAATAAACATCTCAGTTCCCCCCAAAAAATAATTTTCTGGCTATTTTTGGATGGTTCAGGCTTTACAGGGTTAAGCAGCTCTTGTCTCATATGATCATCAAACCCTGAAGAGTAAAAGTGGTGAAAGGTCTGTTTCGACCAGTCAATCTGATCTGCCTTTCCCATCGGAAAAAGGATAATGTTACTTTTTTCCACAGGCTGACCTCTGACCCCTCTCTCTCAGTCAGTCAGTCAGTCAGATAGGTAGAGAACAGAGCAACCAGGTTTAAGAGAGCATGATGAATAGCATTTAAGAATCACTTAGGTGGTTTATGCATTTCTCCTTTAAAGCTTTTAAACGTGGTAAAAGCATCATCAGAAAGTGATTATATAAAACTTAATTTAGTACCTCTCTGACAAGCCATGACTATAAAAGTGTATTAATGGGAGGCAAAGCAGAAGCCTGGCTCAACAGTCACGTCCAGTATAATCACTTTTAGCTCAAACATTGATCTACTTTAAAGACTTGGCAGACGCTCAAAGAGATTACATTTTCTCCTGTTGTTATAAAACAATAACGGTCACCCTCCTCAGCGTAGTGCAAAGAGGGACTGGACAGTGTTGTACTGGACGCACTACTGATGGCATCTCCTCCCATACAGAGCATGAAATAGCAGCAAGGATAAGAGTGGTAGTAGAGCAGGTCAAACATGTGGACAGGTGTCAGAGGGATAGTGCTTCTCTCCCTAAAAAACTTACCTCCCTGCTCATCCAACATGACCAGAGTCCTGATGCCGGCATCTTTACTCTAACAGGCACACAGAAAGAAAGACAGAAGAGAGGAGAAAGAGGGAAAGGAGAAATAAAAGGGACAGATCAGTAAAGACAAATAGAGCAGGAAAAACAGAGCTATTAGAGAGGGTCAGGTTATAAATCAAGATGTAACAAAGTTTTGTTTATTTTGGAGACTTTTGGTCAGAACCAGGCATGACTTTGGGACAAAGTCATACCTGGGTGTAAGTGATGTTATATGATAACATTATGTAATATTCTACTTATTTAGTATATCAAATTCATCCCTAACTGTAAACCTTTGCTGAGCTTAGTGTAAAAAATGCTCTTCAGCTACATTCTGCTCACCAGTATGGCAGCAGATATATTCAACCTTGTCACTATTGGTTTTGTTTGATTTTTAAGGTCACACAGAGGCATCAGTGCTGCTTTCAGTGTACAAACTCCTCTCACAAGTTTAAGGATCATTTCTGACAGAAGAAAACCAGTTTGACTTAAATGAACATTAAATCATTTGTTGAAATTCAGATTCTTGTCTAAAGTTTTGGAATCCAACTTCAAGTTTTTATCAAAGGCTGTCAGCTGCAGAGGTTTTGTCTCACAGGCGGTCACATTGGATTAATTTTTACAATTAATATAAACAATTTTGAGATATTAAGGTGAAAATAAAAAAGTTCATAGTTATGGTAAATAAAACATCCCTGGTATTTTGGGTGAAGCTCCCATTCAACACCCCAAGCTGACTTTCATCTTCTTTCTTATCCACCACGACCAGAACTTTCTGTAATATTTTCCATTCCTGCTGCAGACGGGTTTACTTTCAGTTACCTGAACAGCTAGTCCATCTCTTGTCAATGTTAAACTGTGTCTGCATGATTTTATTTAACCATGCATTTAACTATCAGTGCAAACAACTGTTTTTTTAAGGCAGTGCTGTACAAATGATGGCTAACAGATTCATTTTTTAAACCCGTCTTCAGCTTTCCCTTTTCTGCTCGTCGACACGTCCTTTTTCACTCGTATGCTGATACTGCAAATATATCCAGTTTCAATAAACATTCATAGAAAGTTTATAAACTCTCATCTAAGGTTCAGATTTTGCTTTGGTAGCCATTTGGATCTTGCAAACATTCACAGCAGCGTCACAGCAGCATCTTTAGGCCATGTTGTGCCCTCCCGAGATCCCATCCCTCCTGTCAGTAAGGGAAAACCTTTCGCTGTGTGATGGATTTTTTGGGCACTTTCTAAAAAAAGATCAAAACATTTTCAGAAGTGAATGTACGAATTTAAAATGACATGTTGTCAGCGGAAGGTTTTGGTTTTATATGGTTTAGATTAGAGGGGACTACATGTAAGCTAGATTTCAAAGGTTCTCATGGGGTTTGTTTTGGAGCCAGACAAGATACTGTCCGTGTTTTCAGGCTGTTACTAAACCAAGCCACATTTATCACTGGCTCATTGTAGCTACATGTTCAACAGTCATAAACATACAAAGAAACCTCAAGTCAACAAATCAGTGCTGCAGACAGAGGAAAGTAACACTTGGTTAACACATCTTAATGTATTCATCTTTGTTGTGGCCCAGATTCTTTGGAACAACTGGTCCACCAAATGACGTGCTGTATTTGAAATGCTCATGAGCTGATATCACAGATTTTTTTTTGGCGCAGCTTCAGGTTTGGCTTTCAGAGCTGGACCTCATTTAAGCACACAATCACAGAAACAAAATACATTAACAGACTCATGTGCTGGTATATCTCAGTGCAGGCATACACCAGGTTTCATCACATAATATCACGCCTCAGTAAACACACAGTGAGGACTTTATTAACCACTGTGCACATGGTAAAAACAACAGCTCTGTGCTCCTCATAAGCCTGAGGCTCCCTGTGACGGATATTACAGAGTAAAGGCCGTTCAGTTCATGCGTCAGATGCTTTGGATCAAAGTGTGCTCTGACCTTCTTGGAGCAGTGATAGATAGTGAGCGGTGCTGGAGGCCAGTTAGACACGCTGCTGATATTAGTATCAATCAAAGTGACTTCTAAAGAGATCAGCCCGTGGTCATGGATCTGAATCAGTGAGGAGTGAAACTGTTGATCAGCGAGTGCATGGAAAGTTTCTCTGGATGAAAATCAAATTAGAAGGAGGAAACGAGTTTACTATGAGGAGCCAAATGGAAATACATATATAAATATATATAATTAAATCATAATCTAGCAAAGCTAGTGTTTTAAAGGTGGAGAAGTATCATTGATGGCAAATTCAATCTGTAATGTTCTCAGCAAACAGTTTGCAGAAGTTTTAATTCATCTCAAGGTTCAAAATTGATCACATGTGCACATCTTAGTAGGCTGTAAAAACAGCAAATATTCTACACTGTTATGGTGTAATTAGATAATGCTTAATAAGTGCCAATTAGATATAAAAAGAAAGATTTTTGGATTAATGTTTGATTCAGGATAAAACAAACATGTAAACAAAGATTTAGAATAAGAACAGATGACTTAATTTTACAGCTATTATGCACTCTCAAATAAATTGTTCATTTATCTCACAACAAATAATCCTGACAATACCCAGCTGTGTTGAATAATTGATTCAGATGGCTTAATGTCCCATTACAATCCTGTTTTATATCTCAACAGCAGAGCATCACCACCCGACAAATTAAATAACTCTACAGAAAAGATCTCCGTCTGTTGAAACCACAGACTGCATCTGACTGAGACCAAACGTTTTAGAGCTCCCCCACATTGGAATGTTCTGAGCTTTCAACAGCCCAAAGTCACTGCCTCAAACCACCACAGGAATCTGTTCGCTGTTATCATTAAGTTAAATGTGTGTTTTGGTAAGCAGAAAGAGTGTGATGTCAGTCAAGGGTCTCTACCAGCTCGGTGTCTTTCCCCCCTGCCTTGGCTGAACTTAGGGAGGAAGTCTGTTGACGGCACCTTGTCTTTTCTATATGTAGTCACTGGGTGACACTGAGGCAAAAACATTAGCTTCAATCACAGTCCAAATCAGTAAACAACCAGAGGAGCACTTTTCATCTATTTGCGCAGCACAAAAACTTTAGATTCTAAGAGAAATACTTCAGAGGTACATGGACTGAGATTTATGCCAATAGAAACTGAATCTTCATTGTTATATTGAATTTGAAAAGCATGATCTGGAAATGAATTCAGTGTTTTGAAACTGAATTAATTTGCTTTGAAACTATATTTGACCCACTTGAAAATTCAACACTATATTTCTTAAATTCCGTGGGGAAGAGTAATCGAGCACAAATTCACAAAAATTCTTATCATGTCTGTGAAAACTTGAGTTTAAAGCAAACCTGTTTTTCTGTCCCTGGTTTTCAGACATCATGGAAATGGTGCACTTTTCCTCCCATCCACAGACCATGAAGAAGTCTTTCGTAAACATGAAGAATTCAAATTTAACCCTATTTTTTTTTTTTTTTAAATTCAGTTATTTTTGTTCTTTTATTTAAGGAATATAAAGGGTTGAATTTTCAAGTAGCTTACATACAATTTCAAAGCAAATTTTAATTTCAAAACATTGAATTCAGTTTCACACTTTTATCACTCACTTAGATGATCTAACCTCATGTCACACATTATTCTGAGCCCACAGCAAACGTTTTATTCTATTTTGAATGGCAGCTATTTAGGTTTGTTTACCTCACATCAAAGGTATGTGGGTGCAGTCATGGCTTTTGCACCACAGGACAGGATATCTGACCACGCCAGCTGGCACGCTCTAACATGATGACCACACATTTTTCTGTATGGTCAGTTAAACATGGGCACACAGACAGACAAACAGAGGCGCGCGCACACACACGCACGCACACGCACACACACTGGCAGTCTATCAGGTTGTTTTCATACTTTCATCTACAATGAGTCACAGTCTCTGTCTGGGACCTTAAGATGTTTCAGCAGCTCCTCCCAAAATAAATTTGCGCCCAGGGAATGAACATGAGACGTGATGACAACTTATCAGGAGATTAATAGAGATAAATATTTTAAACTCTCCTTTGTCTTCTCTGCTTCATTTCTATTTTTAGAGGCAGTGCTGATGTTTTTTTTTTTTTTTTGCAATAATTTGTGAAAGAGTCATTTTGATCCTGCTTAACTTTGAGTCTTTGCTTCTGCAGCACAAACGATGTCTTAAAGTGAATGGAAAGTGTTACCAAAAGACAAAGGTGGTGTCTTAACAGTTAAGACAGTTATTGTCAGTTTTCTTTTCACAAATGATGTCAAGAAGTTCTTATAATCAGGTCATCTGGGTGAAACATAGAGTAACAAATGAGGGAAATAGATCGAATAAAACAGAGTAAGAAAGGCAGCAAAGTCAATGAAAGACTGTGAGTGTTGTGTCGACTTTAAGAGTCATCCTCTGAGCCAAGTATTGATTTTTCATGGAGACATCCACTCTGCTGTCTCCTGGAATCTATTCTAATCCAGTCAGTGAGGAGACAGAGACAGAGCAGAGACGGAGCATCTACCAGCTGTTGTTCTACCTCATGTGTGTCTGATGAACACAAATCTAATAGAGACAGTCTTTGGTGTTTAATATGAAAGCAATGATCGGTCCATTGATTTAAGTTAATGACAGTTCATGGTGAACACATTTTATTTCACATCATACTGTCTTTAGAAAACATTTATAAACCTTATCAGCATTCGAGAATTACCCATACAGGGTCAGCCAGTGACAGAAACACAATCAGACTTTTATTCCCAACTGGGAGGCTGGCTTATGAAGGAGTGACATGAGTTTCATAACATTTAATTACCCTCTTTATCTCTACTATCTCCACAAAACAGCGTGTGGTAAGAATATGAACACTTTTTCTTCTTTAAAAAGCCAAAAAAATGCTTTTACAGAGCCTGGTTCAACAAATAACCAGAGTCTGAATAGTTCATTTCTCTGTCAGCTTACACCGTACTGAGGGTGAAGTTTTTCATGTCATTATATTCAGAGTTATCAAACTTATGAATTTTGCCCATAAAAGGACCTGATTGACTTGACTGACGAGTTTGCACTCTACAGCTGTCTGCAAAGAGGCTAAAGGCCCGCCTCTTTACCTCATCCAAACTCGAACAAAGCCAGGTTAAGTTAAGCATTTCCAATGTGACCCCCATCAATGACAGGTTTCAAAACTCTGAATCACAAACAGATGGGTGACATCATGCAGACTATGTCCATATATTATACAGTCTATGGTACAGAGTCTGGTCCGGTGTGGACTCAGAGATCACTGGTTTCACTCCTGGCCTCTGCCATTTGCTGCATTTCTGTCTCTTTTCTGTCTCTCTTCTGCTGCCCAACAAATGAAGGCAAAAATTGGTCAAAACTTTAAAAAGGAAAACAAAAGAACAAATTTAAGTAAACATGCTACACTAAACTGCAAAAACAGCCTGTTGTAAAGCAGTCCTTGTAGATTTTGACACAATTCTTGTCCCCAAAATAGGTGATCCTATCATAGGATAGGCATATTTTTTAATTTGCCGAACAAGCAGTTTAAACTATTTACCCCCATAAACAGAAACTTAACATTTTCAGACTTTGAGTTTTTAATGAACTAAAAAAAACAACTATGTGAAAAACTCTGTGGCCTGTTTTTGTTCCTTATGTCAAACTAAGCTAACATGCTGCTGGTTCATTAATATCTCATTCTAAACAAAACAAACAAAGAAGCACCTTAAAAACAATATCACATTAAAGAATATTAGCCTTTGGTCAGAATTGTTTCTGTAAAACAACCAAATGTCATCATGAAACACCACTTAGTCTCAAATCTTGTTTCATTTGAAAAGGTTTTGATGTTATGGTCTTTAGAGGGGAAAAGATGGGAAGACATCAATGGTGATTTGAATTGCTAGCTTAGGTTGGTTTCTCTCTCAACCAGGTAACATTACACTGGTTTTCTGTTGTATCATTGCCTCTATGACTGTGCTATCACATCCATCAAGTTTAATATATGTCCTCTGATTTCAGACCTCAAGCTGCTCCTCTCGCAGATCCTGTTTCTCTGCTGCACAGAATGGATTTGAACATCATGTCCTACCTCTCCTCACACTCTCCTCCTCGTCACTTTTATGTTCCTCTCTCAGATTTTTTAATCAGGTTTTACTCTGAGCCACCGCCCAGTTTCTCATATCTGGTCACTGCCTGTCTGGTGTGAAGATAGCTGTTTTCATAAGAGCTTCAGTATCTTTGGATCTTTCTCTCTAAGAGCTTTTCAGAGTAGAGGCATTCGAGGTGTTACGACACACGGTCTGTTCTTCAGACTCCATCACAGCACATTTCTTCATGGCTGACACATTTAGGAAACTGTAAATAAGATCGCTTTCTATGCAAATTTAACAAGAACACTTAATAAAGGCTTAAAGAGCTTCTATTGGAGTCACAAGATGCTAAATTAAATGCACAAAAATCATCATTAAATTCAGCTTCAGTTATTAATTATCATTCTCATGGAGACATAGTTTGGAAGTGAGCAGAAACAGCTAGCATTGCCCTGTGCAAACAATGTTTTGATGGAACATTAGATGAAGATAATACATGCTTTGTTGTTGAGTAGGTTTACTCTACAGATGACATTGTTAACCCAGGTAACTGTTTATTTACATCATCAAAATTATAACTAACTCATTTATATTTTCACTGATTTCACTGTTACTCTACAGAGTGCTATTTTACATGGTTATTTAAAGGACATAACGACTGATTGAGGATTGTATCCATAATGTCCAAGGTAAGAACACGGGGTCTCTTTGTAATCACTGTATATCTGGATTACTAGTCTAGGAGTCCAAGTCTGAAGGCCAAGAACAAGATAAACAGTCAAAAACTGCTCAAATAAAATAGTTAAATACAAGAATGGAAAAGTTGGCTTTTTGGTAAACAGTAAGCCCGTAAGTTACGTGAAAGAGACAGATCATAAAAACATCCAAGTGTCTGCACCAAAATAAGAAAGTTACACTGAGGTGTGGGTCTCATAAATAACTGACTTTTGTAGCTCATATCAATTTTCTTTTTAAAAGTGATTCATTCTAGTAAATTTACAACTTTTTTTTCTTACTTATTCTCGTAGTATAACAACTTTTTTCTAGAAAACACATTTTTTTTTAATCCTTAATGTTGTGCTTCTCCTCTGTTGTAAATCACTATAATAGTCAGCAAACAAAATAATCAGTTTGGTTAGGAAAAGGTTTAAAAACAGCAACAGCTTTTTATTCATTGTTGATCAAGTAAAGGTAACGTTAAGCGCTACATTCCCCTTGTTAATGTGTCACTTAGTATTAAAGTACATCTTTTCTGACGTGCCCAAGAATCTTAAATGGAAACATTTGCGGCTGCCATGTGGGCATGGTCTAACAGGATGTAGTTTCATCTTAACAGAGGAAAACTCTGCCATCTCTTCCCTCGAATACTTTCTCAGCATAAACCCACTTTTAAACATCACTGAGGGTTATTGTAAGTGATAGTTTAAGGAATCTATCTGATCTGGACAGTCCTGAACACACAGGTATCAGTTCATAGATCTCAGATTGATCATAAGGTGAGAGTGCTTTCTGCTCCAACTGCTCGGCACTTATTCAATTAGCGTAAGTACACAGTAAGCCCTTGTAAAAGAGAGGTCGTGCAGGGTTAGCACGTGCTCACAGTTTACAAGACAGACAGTTTTCCTTTGAGTTTAGAGACAGACTCACTTTTATCACCAAGTAGTGTTTTTTTCCACAATCTGTCACATATGGATCAATAAATCCTGATTAAAAAATAAAAAATAAAAATCAATGGTTTGTTTTGACCTCTGCAGAAAAATAAACCCCCCTGTCACCTCATGGGTGATAAGGGAAAGCATATTCAGTCTATAAACGCATATAAACATAGAGATAGTTATATAACATCTGTATTTTACAAAGAAGCATGTTGAGCCTCATTTATAATCCATGCTGCTTTATTGCTTTGGTCTATATCCAGGCTGTTTCTCTTGGGAGACGCTAAGTGAGCGGAATAAAGAGCATGTTGTCAGTAAGAGATGAGAAAGAAGCTAAAGCATGACACAATGGTTGTTTGTCTTTGACTCGTTTCAGCTCCAGATCTATACCATCAGGGAGCGTCACAGAGAAACTCACTGTGTGCTAACAAACCACAGGGCGTTTTCGAATCATACAATAACAGCAGAATTGAACAAATGGCATTCCTCTGGCATTATCTTCAAATGTCAAATATGCTGCCTCTGTCACTGAAAGGCTTGCTCGTGGAGCAGATCAGTGTTCAGGTCAGCCGCAGGTCTCGCTCCGTCTCTTGTGGCTCTGTCTCATTAGGACACAGTGGCTGGTCTCAGGGGTTTGGCAGGGACTTGTTTCTGAAGCCTTGTTTACACGAGAGTGACCTCATTAAAAAAAAGTCTGACCTCTGTGTTAAAAAGAAAAAAAACTGTGTTCACATGACAACACAAAAATGGCTGAAAATGAAATGAAATGCCTCAGTATGTACGCCACACTGAAACACAACCAAGGAACACAATACACCTCCGAAATAAAGTCCAAGACGGTAAGCTTGTTGCAACACTTCACATTGACAGTTGCCCAAAACACAGTTTACATGTAAATTTGGCCAAAAAACAAAAATAGTTTTCTTATTTCTACTGAAAAACTTTCTTGTTAACTCTGCCCTGAAGATAATAGCTGGAGCTAGATGCCCAAAACGTTTAGTTTACACAAATAAAAGCAGAAAGATCTGCTTCCAAATACTAACTTAAAGCTTTCTTTTCCTACAACCCTCATAAAAGTTACTCAGTCTTTCCATCGAACAGTAAGAAATATACAGTGAAGCTGTCCTTGACAACGACAAGTACACAAACTCATTATCACATCTCTGCAGCGATACTGAAGAATGTAGAAAACTGTCTTTACTGACAGTATGAGTGATGTGATGGCCAAACACAGTTCTCTGAAAGCATCACACCTGTATCACTAGATGTTAACTCAGTTACAGTTTAATGATAAAACTGAAAAATAATAACAATAATAAATAAACAAACTGGAACTGTGGAACCTCAGACTGTATTCATACTGACACATTATCCAGAGTTTTGAAGCCTGTTGTCGATGGGGGGCCATATTTGAAATGCTGAACTCAACCAGAGTCAGCCTGTAGCTTCTTTGCAGACAGCTACGAGTACATGTGCAAAAATTCAGAAATATAATAACTTCAGGAATAAAAATCTATATAAAAAAACCCTTCAACCCCAGTACGGAGTATGCAGATAGAGAAGTGTGCTATGCAGACAGAAACTGATTTTTGAACCAGACTGTAAACATGTTTATTTCAGCTTTTATGGCTTGGTGTGTTTGTGGTTTATGTGGCTTATGCAGTCAACCTCATCGGCTCATGTGTTTATTTACCATAAACAGAATGATATCCTGTTTAATGATTCATCATCTGGGATTTTGGTGTCATTATTTCCACAAATTGTCCTTTGTAAATCTTATAATTTTTTTAAGCATTAGTTCCAAATCACTAGGACTAGATAAACACAGAATTTCAGCCATCACGTTCTCAGTACTTAGCTTGTTGTTTTCACGATGTACAAACAGTATTTTTTTTTCTAAAAAGTTCAGTGTTGTTCAGGAATATCTAAAAACAAATAATAGGTCTGTAAAACCAGGC